>JAKZAP010000001.1:13838440-14438440 GCA_023053575.1 Branchinecta lynchi
AAAATCCGTCCGCCCTCCCTGAATGCAAATATATAGGAAACTAAATATATTCTGACAGCGAATTAATGTAAACTCTATACAGACACGTCAGTTAGTGTAAACACGTGATGGTGGCCTTCCCTATCTATGAAATACTTTTCATAGAAATAAATTGGGGGGAGGGTTTGGTCGGGGTGGTTCGGTACCCGAGGTTTTTTCGTACCGCCGGTGGCGGTGGAGGGGGGTCGCTGGGGCGACTGTGGGGTGACTGTGTTCATCCTATTGAGTTAATTAGACCACCGAAAATGAAAAGAAAAATAAATATTCTTTTAGCCCAAGCTGACTTTGAAACATTTATTCCAACAATGTTTTCAACGGACACGTCAGCTACGACTCTTCATCAGCGATATTTCGGCCCTTCTTGGCAAGGGTCCTCGTCAGGCTGTTTGCCTTGCCAAGAAGGGCCGAAATATCGCTGATAGAATCGTAGCTGACGTATCCGTTGAAAACATTGTTGGAATGAAAAGAAAAATAATCTTTTACATTGAAGATTACGCTTTTAGTGTCAAGATTTAGAATAGATAAAGAAAGAAAATGTCTTAATTTTTTTCTGACTTCTTTTGAGATTTTTCTTGAATTTTGCTAGCCTTTGTTCTTACAACGTTAGGGATTTCAGTACCTCTAGGTTTCAGGTATTGCCAGGGCCCAGGATTCAAAATCCATGAAAGGTGTGCAGACTGAGGGGTCTCAGAGTCTTCCAAAGGCTTAAATTGAATTTCATGGATAAAACGAGATGTCATTTACAATGCAGGGTAGGTAACCTATGTTCCCTTGACCACCTACTGTCTGTTTTTCAGTGTACCTGCTACAAAGTTTATGAGGCTGAGAGATTAGGCTCAGGGGATTGTTAGAATCAGGCCCAGGGTTGCTTGAATCAGAGATTCACAATTCAGAATCCTAGAATCAGAGGCATCGTTTGGGGGGGGGGATCAGCCCACTGGATTAGTGAGGTATTTACGTTTCCCGAAGGAGGACATCATATACCAAAGAAAAGTCAGAAGTTCAAGGCCATTGCAGCCTCTCTAAAGTTCTTTCAGTGCAGTCAACCACAAATCCCTGATTTTTGGATACCCTATGTCAAACGCTGGGTATATCTAACGTTTGGCATAGCCTATGCCTACCGCTGGATACCCTATGCCAAATGTTGGATAGGTGTTGGCTCCCTAACCCTGACCTATCTCACTACAGATGAGTTCTGATTGGTTGATTTCTGCAGATGTCTGAGCTTCACTCAAATCATCAATATTTTATTGGGTCCCAGTATCCAGCATTTGGCATAGTGTATCCAGCGTTAGGCATAGGGTATACCAAACGCTGGACATACCCAGCGTTTGGCATAGGCTTTCCCAAAATCAGGGATTTGTGGTAGACTGTTTCAGTGGTTCAAGTAGCTCATGTTTTAGTATAGTTTGAGTCGGAATTGACTGAAATAGCTTTGACTGTCAATGGCTCTTTTTCTGAGAATTGTATGTAAGTATCTGCAGACATTGGCTCTCTGGCACCAGGCTATGGAGCCGTTTTTGCTTTTCTTCCATGACAGATCTAGATTATCTTTGAAGCAAAGAGTTTGCTAAAAACTCCTTGCCTGAGACTGAATTAGCAAACAGTTCACTTTCCAAAGCAGGAGAACTTTTAGTTGTGGGATATACTCTATATGACTAAGTTCAGAACACGCCAGTGATTCTCAGGAAGAAGGAGTAAACGTGTCTGTAACAACTCAAACTCAGCGACTCAAATCCTGAGTCAGCGCAGCTTTGGCACCATTTCTTCATTTCTTCCACAGGTACCCAGAGATTCTGAATCAGCATGGAGAGATAGTCATCAAGTGTATAAAGAAGGTTGGAGATAGTCCTCCAGCCCAAGCTGACTGCAAATCATCTTGGACGGTGCAAACCGATAAGTCAGCTACAGTTTCATAAGAGTGATACTTCGGCCCTTCCTTGCAAGGGTCTTTTTCAGGCTCAAGCCTCTCAAGCTGGCAAATGAATTTGTGGAAAAAGAATTAAAGATTCTTCCTTAAATATCTGATTTTCAGAGAAGAAATCCACAAAATCAGATATTTAAGGAACAATCTTTAATTGTTTTACCACAAATTCATTCACAATTAACCTAACACTTGAGAATACCATTGTTTCTTCTGTTGTGCCCAACTTGATATCCTTTCCAGGTCACAGTCATTGATCAAGAAACATAACTGCCTCGGCCATTATGATCGGAAATTCGAAGATGGATTCCGAAGTGTTAGATGCAGTTGTCGATAATCGAAGTCAGTGTGGGAAATCGGCTATTAAAGGTCCGCAAGAAGGAATAGGCAAAGCCCATGCAGTGATCATTCATGCCCAAAGCCAACAGGAACAGCTGACTAGTACTCAAGCTCCAGTTTTGAACAGTATTGAGCACTTCGTGAAATATGAAGTCAAGGGGTGAAAGCCAAAACTTAGAAAAAGGATATTAATTGACAATCAGTATATGCAGCGTGTATGCAAAGGATATTCCTCAGCTTCTGGGGATCTATAGTAGTGAGGAAGCCGGACTTTTGAGGTGGAAAAGCTGCATCACCGGACTGAAATTTCCTGTTTATTTCCACCTATCAGATAAACCACTTCTTGTCTCTGAAGTTCAGTTGAACAGTCAGAGTCCTAAATCCAAATAAGTCATTGAAACTACAGTTCGGAAGTAGTGTGCTTGAGCCAGTTCCTGGCCCTGCTGACGTGTAGCTCTGATCTTGGATTTGAATGTGAAACCATGAATAAGCATGGATCTGTGATGGGCTTGCACTTCCAGTCATGGAGATGCTATGAAGTGCTGCTTACCTGACATTTCCTTTTAAGATGAACCAAAACTACCATACAAACGATGTTTGGAGACTTGAACCTTAACCATAACCATGTGACAAGGCTATTGCAAGAACGAAACTATCATACTTGCTATGCTTGAACCTTAGCCCTAACCAGTATACAAGGCTATTGGTGGATGACTTAAATGGAAGAGAAAATCAGTCGTCCATGTCAAAGTCAAGCTCCCCAGAACCAGGTTTTTGTGCTAAAGTCATTATTTCAAAAATTTTAAGGTGGTAAAACATTTTTTGATGATATATCCGTAAAATAAATGCTTTTCAGTTATATATTTCTTTCAACGACTATACTTATTCTAACTTTCTTAGCACCTGTGAGCAGGGGGTCGCAAGTGAATTTTTGTTGTTCGGTGAAGAGCCAAAACAACAGGATCTTAAGAATTTCCAGAAACCGGATGGAGCGACATCCCGGCAGCAGCAGCTACTGTATGACTAGTTATTACTAGTCATGATCACATAAAGTGAGCGCCGAAGGCGAGATTTTTTTTAAGTTCGTTTTTTCCTGCCAAATTCAGCTATTTCCATGCAGGTTCTAGCTTTTAGGGTTTCGAAAAATCCCGATCCCTAAAACTGGTTTAAAACCTAGCTAAATGACGCGCCTTTCCGGAAAATAGTGAATATTATGAAAAGCGCCGCAGGCAGAATTTTCGAGACATTTCTGATAAGAGCTTGTTTTTAGGATACAAATAAAAGTAAGGACTATCGATGAAATCATAGATCAGTCCTTTTGTCTGCGACCAGTTTTTCATTCGACCTCTTCATGTTCGTGGTAACTACCGAATCCTAGCAATAAAACCGAATAAGTTACTGAATTTTGCACCCCCCCCCCCCACCCCTTTCGCAACGCCCCTGCCTCTGAGCCATATCCTTTCCTTTGAAACTTCCTGTGGATCTTACTTTTGAGCAACTGTTGTTCACATTCACATTGTTTATTGAGTAGACTAATACCAACAAGAGTGCGATAGCAAATATAGCACTTACAATGGTAGTGAGTGTGTACTGCAGCAAAGAATCACACTTGATCCGGACTAACAAATAGAACAATAAGGAGGACCTCACCATCCACCAAGTCGGCTACATTTGTTCACATCTAAAAAATCAGATTTTTCGTTCTAAGCTGTATTTTTTTTTCAATTCTCGGCGACACTTTTTTCACTTGTATGTTATTTTCAAAAAAATCTCGGCAACATTTCATGCATTCTCGGCGACAATACGCGAAATCTCGGCGACATTTCTAGCAATCTCGGGGACACTTTGTTCCATCTCGGGAACTAGATTTTTGGTTTCGAACGCATATCTGTATTTCTCGGCGACACGCTTTTCAGTGAAAATCTCGGCTACAAAGTTGTCATTCTCGGCAACAAACATTGCAGTCTCGGATACACACACAAAATCTCGGCGACAAAAACAGTATTCTCGGCTACATTTCATGGATTTTCGGCGACATTTCAAGTATTCTCGGCAACATTTTTACTAATTTTGACCCAAAATGCATGCCATAAAAATGCAAGATTTATCAACGTTAATAACAAGTCAGTTAGCATCCATCCAGAGATATGTCTCCTCCAAAATATCCCTCAGTTTAGACATGAGCTTTATCTTATCCGTTTCACAGCAGCCAAGCGTAGTATCATCGGCGAAAGCCACGAGCTCATCATCGTCATCTTCGGGCTGGAAAGAATCTTCAACGTAGCATAGCTTACCGCAGCGACGATTTGTGCGTTCCGGGTTCAGCACTCGACTCAGATCGTTAACGTGGATCAGGAATAGCAGTGGTCCTAATATTGAGCCCTGGGGGACACCACAGTTGACGAGTACATCGTTTCCTGGATCTTCTCCCATATAAATCCTGCGGTCCCTCAGATATGATCCGAACCAATCCAGAGCTTCGCCTCTTACTCCTATGTGCTCCAGTTTCCCGAGGAAAATTGAATGGTACATACTATCAAATGCTTTTCTGATGTCAAGCAGAACCGCTGCAGGTAGTAGGCCAGAATCCAGAGCGTTTGTTTATCCATAAACTCAACGCCGTTAGTGCATCTTGGGGGGAGTGCCCTGGTCTGAACCCAAACTGGCGATTATTAAGAAACCCTTTCTTCTCGAGAAACTGGAGTAGCTGCTGTTGCATAGGTTTCTCAAAAACTTTTGAAAAAACTGAAAGAATCCGTTTTACGGATTACGTTTACTGATACGGTATCCGTTTTACGCATTGTTTGAATATATATTATCAGTCAGCTTGGGCTTGAGGAGCATTTAATTTTCAAATTGTTTCTTTGTTACCCTCTCTACTAAATAGTTATTATAGCTATTATTCTACTAGAACAAGAGCTGAAGGCTCATATGGCACTTGTAAGAACAGCTAGCATGTTTTGTCAGATACGGTTTGCAGTTGCCAAGGCCGCATCTCCCTCCCGATATTCATTTCATCAGAAAAATCGACTTGATCTACTAAATCTGAAATAGTTACTCCACTCAGTGATAACTGTTTCTCCCACAACGATGATCGGACCGGGGGAGGGACTATTTTTAAGCCAACGAGTCTCCCTCTCAAATTTTCCCTCTCAAACTCCCCCAACTGTGACAAGATCCGGTCCTGTTTTGTCAGTATTGTCTCTACGGCTTATGCCGAGGCTTATGCTTGTTCTTTCCTCCAAGTCCCATCCCAATCTCTCGACTCTAAGCGTTTCACGAGATTTCTTGAACCCCCCTCCAGCTCCCGCCCTCCCCCCCCCCAGTTATTCGATTCGTTCCGAACTTGAAATTGATCATCTGAGGCAATTGTTCCTGACACTTCTCAAGATTCATTCACGTCCATATCACCGTTCTAAAGTTATGGATGTCACTTGATGCTGGGCATCTGTGTTACGGATAGTATTAGGATATTAAATATCAAAGTTGATTCCGTAATCTGAAATAATGCGGTCTGAGAAAAGCAACTCCATATTTGGTAATAATTCAAGCCTCGGGACGATGGAAGTAGCCTTATCAGTTCCCTGTTGTTGAACATCCTCTTCCTGAGTTTTCAGGCACGTTTGATCAGGACTTTGGTTTAATCTTTTGTAGCGACTGCGGTTAGCTCCTACGCAATAAGCAAGAATAGGAATTTGATGTGAAGCTCGAAGCGAGCAGATGATTCTGGGAGTTGACTGTAGCGAGACATGTGTCTGTATTATTAGATTACCTTACGTGTTAACAGAAGCAGGTTGTACTAAAGGAATAAATAAAGTAAGTGTTAAAGAAAAAGAACCGACCTCCCTAAACGAAAGACTACGATCCCTATACGCCTTCGAAGGGTGAATACTGCTGCCGCTCGAACGCTACCATATAATGATCCCAAGTGGGACATAAGCCGCCGGTCCGAGTATAAAGAGTAATAACACAGGGCAAGAACCTCGCATCGGTTTACTGGTGACGCGTCGTCTTTCGTTTGGAGGGAAGGTGTAGGCTAGATATTATGGTATATAGTGTTTTAGTGTTTTGAGTGCATTTTTCTATTTTTTTTTTTACCGGGTTTGTGGGCGAACGTAAAATGTCTGTCGAAAACACAGCAAAAATGTCCCTTGACACGCTTTGCAAAATTGCATCGCAAGTCTCTACCTTCACTGGTAGCGAAGACGTTTTGATATTTCTTGAGACGCTGGAAAATTTGAAATTCTGGGATAAGTCTATTCAGAGCGATGAACTTATCCGGTTGGCATTCATGAAAACAACGGGTCATGCGGCTAATTTTTTAACCAGCCACGCAAAATTCGAGTCATTCGAGGATTTGAAGAAAGCCCTTTCCAGCCAGTTTGAACACACGTCCTTGAGAGCACGTCTAATTCACGAAACTCTTCGTCTTGAGGATGGCGAAGACCCATTCCCATTTTTCGAAAAACTAAAATTAAAGACTTTGAAACTCTTGAGTTTTGATCAAGTCCCGTCGGCAAATGAAGAAAGTTTTCTTGGCTATTCAAATCTTTTGAAAAACCTACTTCTTGACAGTCTTTCCCCTACGCTGGGAAGGCGGGTGGTCGCTAAATGTCCCAAAGATTTTGAGGAGGCCACACAGTTTCTGATAAATGATTTCCGTGCAAATGAATTCGCTAAATCCAAATCGCCACATATGCTTTCTGCTATTGCTTCCGCTTCAGTTGAACCTAAGCATAGTGTACCAGCGAATGTAACCTCACGAAATAGTATGGCACGGGATAACATGCAAGATAAGCATAGAGACGGCACTATTTATCGGCGTTCGAGTCGCCCAACATTTCGCCGTCGGGAGCCGTCACAAAATGACCGACTGTCAAATGACGCAAGCAGCTACAGGGATAGTTCTCGTGAGAAGGGAGGGAATAAGAGTGCTTGGGAAGGTCACCGTGGGAGGTCCGAGTCCAGAAAACCGGTTGGGTCGTATAAGAATTGCTTCAACTGCAACAAAACGGGTCATTTTGCTCGCGAATGTCGCGCACCACGTACCATCCGTTGCTATAACTGCCAAAGGATCGGGCATATGGCAAGACAATGTCGCAGTCAGTCCGTCGGATTTAATCCGAAAAAGTGTTTTAATTGTGGGAAAAACGGACATTTCGCAAGGGAATGCCTGGTGTCTGAAAATAGCAGCCGTTTAAACTTGTAAGGGGACGCGCACTTCGTCACGGTTCAGTAAATTCTGATGCGCATCCTGTCCCGGCTTATTTGACTAAAAATATGGGTGGAAATTTTATTGCGTCGTATTTTGCTAATTGCAATGGAGTGAATTGCAATGCTTTGCCGTATTTTAATGCTTCAGTGTGTGATATTCCTGTACGCGCGCTTGGGGATACCGGCGCTTCGATTTCATTAATAAGCCATGATACGTTTTTGCAGTTGCCTGTTTTGGCTAGGTCAAAAATAGTTAAAAACCATAATGATGTTAGTAGTGCTACCGGCCATTCTATGGAAATTATTGGATGTATTTCAGAGAATGTAAAAATTGATGAACATGAATATTTTGAGACTTTTTTAATAAGTGACAAATTGAAGATACCAATGATTTTGGGGTATGGATTTTTAAAGAAGTACGACCTACTAGTTGATGCTAAAAATGACAAATTAATCCGTAGAGGCGGAAATGGGGGAGAGGTTCGGCCTGTTTGTAAATTTTCTGATCCGTCGGCAAATTGGGTTAACCTTAAAGGACAAAGGGAACAAAATTGTTGTTTTACTAGAAGTCAGTCTTGTAGTCCACAGTCGATCCCTTGTCACCCGGTGGGTCCTGTAGTTAATTTACCTCCTCCTGATTACCCTTGCCCACTTCCCCATGCTGAAAATACTTGTAAAAAGTCTGAAATCGGGTTGGTAAAAACGGAGGTGGAAGCTGTGAAACCACCGAAACGCATACACCGTCTTCAACTCGTTTCTAGGACTAGTGTTAATGCAAAGACCAGTAAACGTTGTGTTTTATCTACCAGTAGGGGGCCAATAGACACGGACGGGCTATTTTTGGTTTCACCTACGAAGGAAATGAATGAACGATTCCCAGACTTAGTTTTACCAGAACAACTTGTAACTACACAGGACGGCATGTTTCAGGTATTCATAGAAAACTATTCGGATAAAATTATAAAAGTCCCCCTTTTCTACATGGCAAATGCTGAAGCTTGGGTTCCAGAAGAAAATATTTGTATGAATGTTTCTGACACAGTAAAACCAACGGAGGTTCTTTCGGGTTCTAATTTGTTACCAGACAATGAGGTGGATGCGTTTCTTAAAATGTTCAAATTAGATCACCTCGCGAAAAACCCAGTTCGAAAACAAAAAGTAGAGAAGCTTTTAACTGATAATCATGACGTGTTCGCGAAGAACGATTTTGACTTGGGGACTTGCAACATTGAGCCTTTTGTAATTGATGTGGGTAATGCACCCCCACAGAAAGTTCGTCCCTATCGCATTCCAGTCCACCTTGAACCCGTTGCAAAGGCAGAAATTGACCGTATGTTGGCTTGTAAGGTTATAGAGCCAGCCGCTTCGCCGTGGCTAGCTCCGTTATTGTTGGTCGGGAAAAAGGATGGAAGTTACCGTGCGGTTACCGATTTTCGTCGCCTGAATGATGTGACAGTGGGAGACGAGTTTCCGCTCCCTCATATAGCTGCTATTTTAGACAAATTGCATGGCAAAAAGATTTTCTCTGTTCTTGACTGTTTGAGTGGTTATTGGCAGATGGAAATCGATCCAGAAAGCCGCAAATATACGGGGTTTTCAGCACCGGGATACGACCAGTTCGTATACGCGAAACTCGCGTTTGGTCTAAAAAACGCGCCCGCGGCTTACAGTAGAATTATGCATAGAATTTTGAAACATCTGTTTGATGAAGGGGTCGCCGTCTATCTGGATGACGTTATAAACGCCTCAGA
Organism: Branchinecta lynchi; assembly: GCA_023053575.1. Classification (NCBI taxonomy): domain Eukaryota; kingdom Metazoa; phylum Arthropoda; class Branchiopoda; order Anostraca; family Branchinectidae; genus Branchinecta; species Branchinecta lynchi. The sequence goes on from JAKZAP010000001.1 coordinate 13,847,708, forward strand.
AGACGACGATTCGCACATGGCTTTGTTGATTAAAGTTTTTACCGCTTTCCGAAAAGCCGGTCTGAAATTGAAAGCGCGGAAATGTGATTTTTTTAAGGAGGAAGTTATTTTCTTGGGTCATCGGGTCGATAAGAACGGAGTCCGTCCAGACCCCAATAAGCTAAGTGCGGTTCGTAACATTGCATACCCAAAGGACGTCAGCGAACTGCGCTCATGTATAGGTCTGTTTTCGTATTTTCGCAAATTCGTCCCCCAGTTTTCGGCTATAGCATCACCCCTAATTAAACTTACCAAAAAGGAGGTACCTTTTATTTTTGGGGATGAGGAGAAGAAAGCTTTTGAACAGCTGCGATCTAAATTGTTAGAAGAACCTATACTTGGCCTTCCAGATCTTGGTCGGTCCGCGAAACCGATGAAAATTTTTTGCGATGCTAGCAAAAAGGCATGTGGAGGGTTTTTGACCCAGGAACAGGGTGGGAGGCAAAAGGTCTTACAGTATACGTCACGTACTTTCAACGACGCCGAGGTCAAACATGCGGCGGTCGAACAGGAGACCTTAGCCATAATTCACTGCATCAGGTCATTTCGCCCTTATTTGCTCGGTAGAAAATTCATTGTTGCCTCGGATCATAAGCCTCTTCAGTGGTTGATGAAGAGTACAGGGAAGGATCTTACCGGAAAGTGGGCTAGAATGCAGATGGAACTGCAAGGGTACGAATTCGAGATCACGCACATCCCCGGGACTCAGAACGTCGTTGCAGACGCTCTAAGTAGGCTCCCTACGACTATTCCAACTCCCGCGATAATGGCCGTATTACCAGAGGCGGATAACCAGTTTTCCTCAAAGGAACTGCGGGAATTGCAAGGGAAGGACGGGTTTTCTTCTGCAGTACGTAACTACCTTAAACATGGCAGTGGGTTGCCCTCTCAAATCGAAACTCAAGTCCTGCGTGAAATCGAAAAATTTTGTTCTTGACGACGGCTTACTTTGTTACGTTTACACACCGTATCAAAACTGTCGCAGGCCTGATTTGCGGGTAGTACCAGTTTTACCTCGTTCACTCATCCCGGAAGTCCTATTTGATTGCCATGATTCAAAAATATCGGGTCATTTTGGGTTTCTTAAGACATATGAGCGCGTGCGCAACCGTTTTTACTTTCGGAACATGTACAACGTTGTCAAACAATATGTGCTGTGTTGCCTTGATTGTTGTCAACGCAAAGGTCTTAACCACACACCCAGGGCTCCGTTGGGCACCATACCCGAGTCCTCTAGACCACTCGATATGGTCGGTATTGACCTTCTCGGTCCATTACCCGTTTCTAGTCATGGTTCAAAATATATTGTCGTCATCACTGATCATTTTACGAAATACATCGTTCTTACGGCCATAGCAGATAAAACAGCGAAAGCTGTCGCAAGGGCGTTTGTTGAGCATTTTGTTTTAATTTATGGGGCATGTGAACGTTTGATAAGTGACCAGGGTACGGAATTCATAAATGCGGTATTCAAGGGTATACTTGAACTTCTTGACATTAAGCAGCTTCGTACATCTGCGTATCATCCAATGTGTAACGGGGCGGTCGAAAGGCGGAATAGGGATATAGCAAACATTTTAAGTCTATATGTCAAGGATAGGGGACATTCAGACTGGGAAGACCAACTTTGTTATGTCCAATTTGCTATGAACACAGCTTTTCACGAATCCATCTCGGACAACCCATTTTATGCTATGTTCCTTCGCGACGCCCGTTTCCCGATGGACACCGTCATTAACAGTAGGGTCTATTATAATCTGGATTCGGATTACAAATCGGAAATGATTACTCGGCAGAGAACTGCGTATCAAATGATCAGGGACAACTCCGATATCTCGAGAGCGAATTATTAGACGATGCGCTGATGGAAAGAGAACTTTTCACACCAAGGACAGTTGTTAGATGCTCTACGCCAACTTTTGGCGAGGCACCAGTTTTGAGACAGGGTATCACACCATCTCATGATTTCTACGAAAATCTCGCTGGGGTGGGTATACCGTTATCAGAGGCCCCAAACTACCGTCTAGAGTTCGAGAGCACAACTGCGCAGGATCCGTTTAGTGATCCTGTGGGCATAAACGATTCATTCACGGGTAATAACTTTCCTCAGGCTAGTACGCGGGTTGACAGGTCCCCCGACTTATCACCTGTTCGATCAGAAGAAGAGACACCAAATCAAACGGTAATTGAGACACCTCAGTCTCGGGGGAGTAAAGCATCTCGGTTACCAGAATCAGAAGAAACCAGCCATCAACAGGAAGGTGATGGAAGGGGCGCACTTGAGGAGACATAGAGTCATTCTGGGCTCGGGTCGAATTTTAGCGACGGGGTCAATGATGGGGTCGACAGTTCTGGTAGTATGCCAGAACTGAGAGGACCATTTGGGGAACTCGAATCTGATCACCCTGGGTATGAAGATCCCATTGATCTTAATAGCCCCCCACCAATTTTAATTCGTGATAGAGCTTTAAGCCACCCTACGGTTCGTTCAGAGGCGCTTAGATTACGTACTCAAGCCGCGCGCCGCGGTGCAATGCAAGGTGTTAGGTTTGATCTGGCTACGAGAGGTACTAGACAAACGTCCAGAGAAGTTCGCCGCCCGAATAGGTTAGGGTATGATAAGCTTGGAAGCCCTTATTTACCCGAAAATCAAAGGCAATAAATAGAGGGGTAAATTACTAAAAGTAAATTACATGTATAGTAGTTGTCAGTGTCTTATTACAGATGAAAGACAAATAAACACGATCAGACAAATATGGGAAATTAACGAGAGGAAAAAGATGGAGGCGCAGATAGGGTTTCAGAAGAAAAGCTGGAACACGCGCGAACAGAAGCTCAAGTTAGCAAAATAAGCAGAAAATCTTGAACTGCAGAAATAATAAACGTTACAACAGTTGAATTCCGGGGCGTCAAAGGTCACCTTGCAGACGTGCAAGATTTGCTCTTTGAAGCCCAGGATAAACTCGTCGAGCTATTGCGATTTTGTTCATATACAATATAATAGAATGGTCGTCGGTGGTCGCTAAATTAAATTTGTAATGTTGCTGTTTTACTGCGTACTCGCCTGGATTTATCTTGCTTCATTTTATGTTTGGTGTAGCAAATAATACATGGACAAGAAAGTTTAGTTTAGTTCCCTTGTTTCAGAAAGATGGAAGAAATCATAAAGTTTAATAAATCAATAATAGACCCAGAGTTATAACCTTAAAGGCCAAATTATGTTTTAGCTATTGGTCTATTGTCATGCAATGCCCTCAAAAGCGCTTAAGACAGGCTCACACCGGCCGGAGCGACCTGTCTCGGCACTAAAGACGGTGCAGTTTCTAAATATTCTTTTCTCAACTTATAAAGACCTAAAAATATTATTAAAACAAGTAGATATTTCAATTCGCAAAGATTTAGTAGGGAGTGTCAAACCCCTGTAACCATTTTATTTGCATTAAGTGTGGTATGAGCCAGTAGGTAAACAGAGAAGCGAAAGAGCAAAATTTTGTTTGAATTAAATCAGGGTGAGAAAATATTAGAGAATTAAGCAACTTAAAATGGGAAGTAACGTGTAGTGATGTCATGCACTGATAAACCTGGAGTGAGCTCGGTCAATGTTGGTCCCCTTGACCGAAACTACACGGTATTTTACCTGTCTATTATTTTGTTTACTGCACAACGGCAGAGGGCTCAGTAATAATCAATCAGTTATAATCCCTAGATTGTATTTTGATACTAGATTGAACGAATGTACAAAATAACAATTGTATCAGATTGAATCCCTGAAATACTGAGTAAAGAAATTTTGTTCGATTTTTGCTTGTCCCAAAATTTTCCCTAATTACTTTAGCCCTGAAAAGTAAGAGTAAGAGTTTGCTCCCCTTTGTTGAAAAGAGAAGGTCAAGGAGCTCAAGTAACAGATTATGCCTAAAAGCTATGACAAAAATGAAAACCTGTAGAGCCTATACAGCCACGATTTTTCAATTTTGCTTTTGCTGACTAGCTTTGCGGTTTTGCTTCACGCGAGTAGCTGACGTACTTTTGCAGTATAATTGAGTCACAGGATTTTTAAATAATTGCTGCTAGACACGTATTTCGATTGATAGACAAATCGAGTGAGGGTTTTACTAATTATTGTTTTGAGTCTTTCAGAGCTTAGAAGGACACACAGACAGTGTCAACCAATGGTCAATGGTCGGAGATATTAACCGGCATTTTATCCAGAAGCTTTTCATGATAGCAAGTATAGACAGATAGATAGATATAGACAGATATGGTTGAAGCATACGTCCAACTTCACTTTGTTACCGCGTGCCGTAGAAATCGCGCAAAATTTTGTTTTGCTGTACAGCTAAAAACTACCGTCAGAGGCCATCCAGCTTAAATGGATTAGCATACGTCGCGATTTGAAAGGTCAGAACTTGCGGTCAAGTTACCCTTAGCGTATTTTAAACGCTCAAAGAGAAGTCGTGGGAAATTTTAAAGAGCTCCCGTGATTTGCGGTTTTAGCATCTGATGTGCGTTAAACGTCAGAATTGAGGTGTCTTTAAATTTAAACAGCTCCCGTGATTTGCGGTTTTAGCATCTGATGTGCGTTAAACGTCAGATTTGAGGTGTTTTTAAATTTTCGCGAAGCACATATACAAATAACAAGAAACACGGAGAAGAAAGAAACATGAGAATGAGAGGACGCCAAAAGTAATCGTGTAAAGCGATTAAATAAGTATTCCAGATATACTGCGTTTATTTTATATTACAGGTCGAACCGAAGCCGAACCAACTTAGTCCTTACTACGAGTCGTCTCAGCAGAAATCCCGGTCATGGAGGAGCAGTTCGTCGAGCATTTGTTGAGGAGCCAGTTATCGCTCTCAAACATCAACCTTGTCAGTGGCGGGAAAGAAGAAACGATTGGAGCGCCATCGGTTTCCCGATTTAGAAGTCACGACGCAGACGACTTATGTCCGCATCAGCAGAAGTTCGACTAAGGAGCACAGAAGAGCTTAGCTGATAACGGCCCTGCCCTGCATACAGCATGAAAAGCCAACTAGTTCGACAACGCTTCGCTTCGATAACGCCAACAGAGGAACCGGTAGGGGACGTCAATATGAGCCCTAGGAGAATCGATGAACGGCTTGCTGACCTTTTCGCGGATGAGGAAGGAGAAGAGGATCAGCATCGCCCTCAGACTCCACCCATGCCAATGGAGGACGGTGAACGAGCCGAGTCGCCACAGAACGAGGAGCAGCATCGCCCTCACACTCTGCCCATGCCAATGGAGGACGGCGAACGAGCTGAGTTGCCACCGAATCTTGAAGTAGCCGTAGATGTATTCGCATACGAGGCCATGCCGTTTTCGCCAGCTATTCTACCGGAGGAACCAAGAGGGGACGTAGTCATAAAACCCCTCCCTAGTATTCCAAGTCGGAGTGCTCCCATACCGCATCCGTGGATGAACGGAGCCGTTAATCAACCATCGTTCATAAGAATTCCTGTCGAATTTTCATCAGAACAGCTAGAAGCAGTTTTGCCATAAACCCAGCAGAAGTTATCGACGAGGAACGACTCAACAGAAGTCATCAAGTCAACCGAGTCAGCGTCGAGTCAACCAACCATCATTCGTAACCATTTCGGTCGAGTTTTCATCAGAACAGATGAAGACGAGGAACTACTTAACAGAAGTTATGGACGAGGAACTATTCAACAGAAGTCATCAACGAGGAACTATTCAACAGAAGTCATCGACGAGAAAGAATTCCGATGGAGGTCACCGTGGATTAGCTTAACGATAGTTTTATGCGTCCCGCGAATGCCCGTGCAAGGCAAGAACTTATGGTCCGGTTGTACTGTTTCGGAATTTTTCACGGTAGTGGGTGTACACAACAGTAACAGTGAACATCGGAATAAGACAATTATAATTTTTAGTGCTGTTTTGCCGCTTTAACATGTGATTCATGTAAATTATTCGAAGGGCCTCAGGCCACAAATTGTAGTATTTTCCTTTTCAATGAGTGAAGCATGCTTGTTTTAAACTTTCAAACGTATTTGAAGGGCCGAAGGCCACGATTTTTCTATTGCTTTATTTGCTGAGCATGCTTATCACATTATCAAATGTATTCAGATGGCTGAAGAGCCAAGACTATAAATGTATATTAAGAAAAAAAAAAAAAAAAAAAAAAAAAAAAAAATATATATATATATGTAATAATAATAATAGTAATAAATTACTAGATAAAATGAAATAGAATAATTAGTTGTAAAATGTTGTGAGCACAATATGGTAATTTTTGCTTAAGTTGAAGTAGATAAAACGAGATAAAAATAATTAATTGTAGTATGTGGTGTGTATAATACTGTAAATTTTGCTTAAGTTAAATTAAGAACCGATTTTCATTGGTTCCGATAAAACGAAATAAAAATAATTAATTGTTTTATGTCGTGTATATAATATGGAAAATTTTTCTTGTTGTCGGTATTGTAGTGTCGTCGCGAATTAACGTTTGTGTTAACGTAGTTTTCAGTTTGAGTCGTGACCGCAGTTAAACCAAGTTCCAGATGCTCAAGAATTAATTTAATTGGGAGAGGCATTATTTTTCTTTTAATTCAGATTTTCGCGGGTGTCTTAGTAATTTGAACTTCATATTGATTCCATTAAAGTAAAAAAAAAAAATTAATGTTAAAATTAGAAATCAACTTACAATTGTAAAATTATAAGCTAATTGTGTTGCCATAAATTATAAATTTAACTTCTTTACGGGTGGGTTAGCCAAGTCAGAACTCGATATTGATTGTATAAAATTAGGTCCTACCCTGAACGAAATTTTCGAAAGAGGGAAGGGATGCAGACTTTTATTTAATTGCTTCTATTTTATCAGTACATAAAGTACCCTTTTGTCGGGAAAGTATTCAGCATACTATGCCGGGGAGCAAAAGGTTTCAGGTCTAAAAACTTGCAAACCACCGCTCATGCAAACTTTCGGACAAAAGGAAGGGTAGAGGCTTGTAAAGTTTTGTTTTCATTTTATTGAAAAGCCGATACTGGAAATGGAACATCTGTCGTAACTGAGTTAGACAGGTTGATCAAAAATTTTAGAATGCAAAAATAAAGTAAGCCAAGTAAAGAGAAGTTTATAAAAATCAAGTTCTGGCAGTGGCATAGTTTGTTTTGTCGGGAGTCAAAACCTTGAAAGGGATAACGAGTGTTACGGATAGTATTAGGATATTAAATATCAAAGTTGATTCCGTAATCTGAAATAATGCGGTCTGAGAAAAGCAACTCCATATTTGGTAATAATTCAAGCCTCGGGACGATGGAAGTAGCCTTATCAGTTCCCTGTTGTTGAACATCCTCTTCCTGAGTTTTCAGGCACGTTTGATCAGGACTTTGGTTTAATCTTTTGTAGCGACTGCGGTTAGCTCCTACGCAATAAGCAAGAATAGGAATTTGATGTGAAGCTCGAAGCGAGCAGATGATTCTGGGAGTTGACTGTAGCGAGACATGTGTCTGTATTATTAGATTACCTTACGTGTTAACAGAAGCAGGTTGTACTAAAGGAATAAATAAAGTAAGTGTTAAAGAAAAAGAACCGACCTCCCTAAACGAAAGACTACGATCCCTATACGCCTTCGAAGGGTGAATACTGCTGCCGCTCGAACGCTACCATATAATGATCCCAAGTGGGACATAAGCCGCCGGTCCGAGTATAAAGAGTAATAACACAGGGCAAGAACCTCTCATCGGTTTATCTGGAAGTACCCTAACGGATGATCACCGTGGAAATCCAAGAAACCCCCTCCGACAACCTCCACTGCGACACGATCTGGTCCTATTTTGTCAATTAAGTATCTAGGGTTAATGCTCGCTCTTCCCTTCAAGTGCCATCCCGATCCCTCGACCCTAAGCGTTTCAAAAGATTTCCGGTCCCCCCTCCACCCCCACCTCCAGTTATCGGATTCGGGCCAGATTTGAAATTTAAAATCTCTCTTGTCAAGTTTCATGCATGTCCGGTCATCCGTTCCAAAGTTACGTATGATTCTAGTTTCCGGATTCTCCATCCGTCCACTCCCCCCCGCGGTGGCTGGATGGGGGAAGTGATTATTTCCAAGTTAAAAAAGGTCGGTTACTCATATGCCTTCCAAGTTTTGTTGTCCTAGCTTACGTGGAAGCGTTTCAGGAAATTTCCGGTGCCCCCTTCCAGCCCCCCCCCCCCCCCCACAGGTATCGAATCTGGTCCGGATTTGAAACTGAATATCCGAAATACTTGTCCTTGACACATGCCAAGTTTCACTCATGTCCGATTACCCTTTCCACAGTTATGCATGTTAATAGTTTCCGGATTTCTCATCCCTACACTACTCCCACTATGATCGGATCTGGAAAGTGATTATTTCCAAGTTAATCTGGTCGGTTCCCTGATATTCCATTTCTTTGTCCTGGCTTATGGGAAAGTGTTTCATGAGATTTGATTAGTTTAACAAAAGTTCGGTATTCGCTTCTTCTTACATCGGGTCGTGGCCCAGTGGTAGAACACATGACTGGTGAAGCAGAGGTCTGAGGTTCGATCCCGTATTTGGGAATCGCTCTATTTGCTACATTTTTCTCCCTCTTTGCTTTATAGTTTCCGGGCTCCCGGATTCGGGGAAAGACGGATTGGGGAAGTGATTATTTGTGAGTTCATCTGGTCCGGTCCCTGATATGCCTGCGAAGTTTTTCATCGTTCTAGCTTGTGTGGAAGTGCCCAAACTAGCAAAACCTAGACAGAACGACAGAATGACAGACAGACAGACCGACAGAAATGACGATCGCTGGCACTTGAGTATGCTCAAGTGCCATAAAAACCAGGCCCATCTGCATAAAAAAAAATATACAATATCGATGGTACGATTTCGAAGCTTGACGAGCTAAGCCCACGGGTAACTGTTAAACAGAGCTGCCAGGGGCGGAAAAGAGTTATTTTTTGAATATACTTTATATGGACAATTTAATTTCAGTCTGGTGGCCATGAAGGCAGCCGAGACCTCAGCGGCAGGATCCAGAACTAAGAAATCCGGAGTCACAGAGTCACAGAATAGAATAGTGTTTATTTAGCAAAAAGTGGATCAGACACAGTAATTAGCATGCAACATGGATAATAAATAACATACCTCATAACTAAGTGACTACATGCTATTCAAATTCCCCTCGCACATTCTCCCACTGATTCTATAGAAGCCGAAATAGCAGGGAAGAGCCAACCTAACTTCTAGACGGGGACGGGGGGGAGGGGGGATCTTGGGACTGCCCTAAGGAGGTGGGCTGTTATCTCTTCAAAGTTAGATTTATTTACAAATGCAAATCATACCATAGACAAAATTCAGCTGCTGAGAGCAGAGCTCGGCCGCACGAAAATAAATAAACAAATGAAAAATAACTCTAACATTAACAGCCTTACCGAAGATGCGGTTAACACTGAATCGATCAATACTTTCAAGTGCATTGTTGATGGGATTTTTAACTCCAATCAGTTCAGCTACTCAAAATTTCTTTGAGTTATTTAGAGGCGAAAGCCTTTTCTCTTGATTTGTACATTATTATTATTATTATTATAACTAATTTCCAACCAAACAAGCGGGAATCTGTAATTATTCCTAGTTCGACCCTCCCTCTTTCTGTCAAAAATTATTTGTCTAAACCGGAGTGGTAGGGAATTCGTTCGTACGACGGCGCACCAGTGGCCAAGAAGCGCCGCCTACCTGGGTCGAACACGAGACCCGAAAAACTGAAAAAGGCGATTGGGCCTTTCCATGACTTAAAAGAAAACCCAGTAGGATTAAAAAAAAAAAAAAAAATGGCTGAATTTGTTGAAACTTCACTGTAAAAAGTTTATCCGTGTAAAGATTAAAGTTAACTGCAGTATTTGCTACTCAAGATTCATCTTATCTCTATTTGGTATTAATCTTATCTGCGTAGGGATAAGAATAATCCGAGTAGCAAATACTGCAATTAACTTCAATATTTTTGCAGAAAAACTTTTTACAGTGTTGATGTCGCACCCAATTAAACTATCTATTTATCCTCACAAGGCGGGTGAGACTGTGAAAGATAGAATCCACCTTTGCTCCAGGTTTTAATGACGTTCACCAAAAACCGGGATCCATGGGTCAAAGTGTCTACCTACTTTCAGCGCCAGGAAGAGCTGAATAGATTGTGAACGTGTCCGAAAGCTCCAAAACTAACGAAAATGCTGAGTTAATTCAGCATTTTATGCAGCATTTCGCTTCCGGACTTAAATTTTCGCTCAATTAATGCAGCATTAATTCAGCATAAAATTCATCGAAAAATTCAGCAAGAATGATAAATTTTATGCTGAATTTTCAACAAGAAACTAGGGAGTACGGCGATTCTCTCAGTGTTTTCGGCGGCAAACACAATAATTCAAAAAGACAATGACAATTCGGCAAACAGTCCAAATTCTAAGACAACTGGCGATCATGGCCAACGAAGAAGACAAGAAGGTTGTATCTAAGTAGCTGATCCATTTTGTCTTCTTCTTCCTGACTTAAATTTTGGTATGTAGAGTGTCAGAGAAGAAAAAAAGGAAACAGCTTTCGGACAAAAAAAGAAAGAAAATGCAGCATTAATGCAGCATTTACAGCAACAAAAAGCTTTCGGACACGTTCTGTGTCCTGAACCAGGTAACTACAAGTACTTGTAGAGATCAAGACTATTTTTTGCATTATATCACTGAGTATCTTTCATTCGTTGAATTCATTCTATTTTCTTTTCTCATATGATTCAAATTTTGTATATTATAATTCTTTTTTCATAACTCCGTCTCGCTTCTGTGGAAATCAGAGGCGGTGGACCTGGACTTGTTTCGAGACGCCTTTTTGGAGGACTCCGACTCGTCTCGGACTCGTCTTTCATGGAGCTGTCCGTCCGCCAGAGCTATGGACTCGGCTATGGACCTTTTTCAAGGACTCGGACTTGTCTCGGACTCGGGTTTGCTGGACTCGCAGCAGCTCTGGTGGAAATTCAGCTTTAGGCCAGTTTGTTTTAAGGTGGGCAGTTACATTAAAATATTCATGTAAAGCCATTAACGTGCCATTTAGATTATGGCCACGACTTATCTTATTGCCTAGACAGAAAAGCTTGAGCGAAGCATTTCGGCAATAGCGAGGGGTACTGGGGGGGGGGGGCTGAGTACTGACAGACAAGAAGGTAATAGGGAGGTGTGACGACTTACCTTCTGCTGTACGGCATAACAGCTATCAGCCGGCTTTTCTGTGTGTTTCTTGGCATCTTTGATGTACCGATTCTGAATATCCTTGATAACGATCTTGGTTTTGTTCGCGAGAGCTTTTGCATTTTTTGCCAGGTTCTCGCGGTGTTCTGTCGTTACTCTGAAACAGAAAAATTCATTATGAGTTTTATCCTTTTAGCAATACTCAGTTTCCACAAACATAAACAAAGACTGAGACTATTGTGTTATTATATTTCTTTCCTCATACTAAAAGGAACCGTCGTAACTTATTCTGCCTCTTATATTTTCATTAGCTCCCCTATGGAATTCAAAACTTCAGAAATCACCGTCCTTCGCCATTGTTTCGTTTGGCACATATTTTTCAAAATGGGGGGGGGGTGAGCTACTGCCTTCTTCTAGGTATCCTGAAGTCCACGTCTCCTAGACTTATAGTTCGGTTTTGTAATATGGTAGAAAAAGTGATTAGTGTAGTAGAGGAGGAATGGTGAGGCTTATTAAGTTGTGAATGCGAAAAAATAGTGTGGTTGTTTTTAGTTTTGTGAAGTGAATTGTAATTTTCGTATATGGCTTAATAGCTTTTAAATACAGATATATATATATATACATATACGATTCTGTGTTTGCAAGTAAAGCGGCGCAAACATTGGCAAAAGCTTCGTTAAACAATACCAAAGGTTTCGATGGGATCCCAAAAATGTAAAATTTAATCAAAAGAATTGGGTCTTATAGATATCCGCTCTTTGCCAGACTCCTTTAACATTTTTACTACTAAAATTTAGAAACAGATTAATGCGAATGGCTAATCATCTGAGAAAACCAAGTTCAGATATGGATTCAGGATGTAAGATTACCCCTATAGCCCAAATCTAATTTGTCAAAATTTATTAAGACTTCCTGCCTACGATCCTGCCGAATTTCCGGTTTCGGCTGGATTCCGGGCAACTATTTGTCTGGCAAAAAAATAAAGCACAAAAACAACTTTCAGCATATCTCCTTCCCCTACACCTATGGAACCTCAAATCAACTTCAGACAAAACTTTGTCTTTTAACAAATTTTCAGGTTTTGGCCGGATTCCGGGCGAACTATTTGTCCGACGAAATTATTTCATATACAGCTTCAGGATGCTTCTTACTACTACATCGAACCTCTAATCAATTTCAGATAAAATGTGTACCTATAACGAATTTTGCAGCCGGATTCCTGGCCAACTGTATGTCTGGGTAGAAACTTATTGTATTATACGGATTCAACATGTCTTCTTACCTTAAACCGAACATCTAATCAACTTCGAATCAAACTTTCACTTTCAAGAAATTTTCCGGTTTTGGTCGGATTCCGGGCGAACTACTTGTCCGGCGAAAAATGATTTGTATACACGTCTTCATAATGTCTTCTTATCCCTAAATAGACTATCTCATTCGCTGTTCAAAAATATTTTGTTCGCCCCTTAATTTAAACCCCCATCCTTAAATGTAGGGCTACAGAGCCCATCTACGAACTCGGCCTGTCCCTTGAATAAAAGAATCCTCACACCACGTTTCATCGAACTATCTCATTCCCTTCAAGATTCGAGTTATCGTGCTGACAGACGGACGGATGCTAAAGGCCCATTCATAACAGGTTTTAGCTAATACTCAGTACTAGCCAATTCCAGAAATCGCTCTGAGACCGAGAATTAGCTGGGTTTCTGCCGTTCGCAATTGCTGTTGGTGTAAGTTTCGGGTACCAGCTAGTCTCGAACCCAGGTTTAAATCAGTTCAATTTTTGAGGGTACTAGCCAGTCAGATTATTTTGGGGAATATTGAGAAATATTCTAATTGGCTAGTTTCGAACCAAGCCCAATAGGTAAAATCAAATCCACTCCTTGAATTAGGTCATTGTTATTCGGTCTGTCGTGGTTCAGCGTTAGCCAATCGGAACATACCTGAGAATTCCCCTAAGTAGTCTGATTGGCTAGTACCCTCAAAAGCTGAACTGATTTCGACTTGGGTTCGAGACTAGCTGGTACCCGAAACTGGCACCAATTTCAACTGCGAACGGCAGAAACCCAGCTAATTCTCAGTCTCAGAGCGATTTCTGGAACTGGCTGGTACCGAATATTAGCTAAAACCTGTTATGAATGGGCCTTTAGCATCCGTCCGTCTGTCAGCACGATAACTCGAATCTTGAAGGGAATGAGATAGTTCGATGAAACGTGGTGTGAGGATTCTTTTATTCAAGGGACAGGTCGAGTTCGTAGATGGGCTCTGTAGCCCTACATTTAAGGGTGGGGGTTTAAATTAAGGGGCGAATGGGCCTTAACAAGAAAACCGCTCATTTCACGGGGCATATTTTGGCACTGCAGAAAATAGATATTTCTGAACCCTTTTATCGTAGGAGCTGTGCTGCAAGCCCTCCCTGTCGATAGTAGCTGGAAGTTCTGTTGCAACGCACTTGGAACGACGCGGAAAAAACACCCATCAACACTTAAAGCCGTTAAAGAAGTTGATCTTGAACCGCAGTTTGCACCGTCGTAAAATCTAGTCAACCTTTACTGCTAGCAAGAACAAATAATCAGATAGAACCTCTGTCTTTGGTACCATGCAGCGACTATGAATACCACGATAAACTAAGCGGACCTAGAGCTATTTACTGTAGCTTTTTACCCGTGACTGTTGCTCCTTTCAGAGAAAGAAAATGCAGGAGGCGTACTCCGCGCACTGACCCGCTCTTGAGCGCGTCCAAAGAACCAATCAGCTTTGTCTCCTACTTTTCCTCAAGGCGGTTTCACAGAGATATAGCCGATTAAAAACACGTGATGTGGCGCGAAGCTACTAACTCCGCTCGTTCGCATAGTCATAGTACCGAGATAGGGAGACATGGGTTCTATCTGATTATTTGTTCTTGCTATTAGCCAGAGCTGGTCGACTATAGGACTCTGCTCGTCCCCAAATCCGGCTCCGCCCTGAGTCAAGTAAACTTCTTGGCTCGGCAATTTGAAATAACACGGATGTCTAGCGACCAAGTAAATAAATGAGCCAAGTGATGGTTATGTTTAAGGTGCAATATCAAATGGGGAAATTAAATGGGGTCAATACGAACGGTGCGAATCAACGATGTAGTAGGAAACTAAAATGTGTGTTTGGTAGAACAGATAAAGTATGCCGATTACTATCAGGAATTACCGGTGTGTAAATGTCACTTGTACTTTAAGGATTAACATAAACTTACTTAGGGATCGGAAGATAAATAGTTGTTCCTTCTTGCTGTGGGTTTACTCCTAAGCCCGAAGCCTGGAGGGCTTTGAGGGCACTTGGAATTGCAGTGGGGAAGTCACTGAAGTTGAGCACGATGGTTTGCCCACCTTTCCGACCAATTTGTGCCACTTCGTTCATCATGAACTTGTCCCCATCGACTTCGACATGTAGGGATTCAAACGCTCCTTAAAACACAAATAATACAAATAATACAATAATACTCTCGGATTCAAAATCAGCTCTTCTTCTCATCAGCAGTATCAACAAGAAAAGTGAGGATACTGATCTCAAGGAGATCAGAAAATCACTCAAGCAATTTCAGGAGAAAGACATCACATGTAAATTTCAGCACATTCCCAGTCACAAAGGAATTCAACATAACGAAACGGCAGACAAGCTCGCCAACAAAGAAGCAGATCAGCCACCCCCAACCGGAAACCGACTGCAAATACGCACAATGAGGGACATCCTGAGAAAAAGAACACCAAACATCAAATACCAATTCCTACCATCACCCTTCCAAAACAGAGAGCAACAAGTCATCTACTACAGACTCCGTACGGAAACCGTGATGATGAACAGCACACTATTCGAATGGGGCCTTAGCCCAACTCCCAACTGCCGGTCGTGTCTGAGCGAAGTAGAAAGCATCAACCACTCCCTATTCAAGTGTAGTATTGCCCCTCAACAGTCTGGAGAACTAAAGAAGATGTGCCAGCAACTGAAAATTGCCGAAAACATATCGGCCATCAACAACATGAAGCTCTCCAGAAGACAGGATGTTACATTGGGTTGGTCATTAATAATTAATTATCGGAAGCATTTTATTCGTAGTTCAGAAAATATAAAAGACGTAAAAGGATATTCCATTTCCTCTTGGAAACGCAGAGTTTGGGTAGAACTTCCTGGAAATGGCGGTTTTGAATATCCTGCTAAAAACATAGATTTTGGTAAAGCATCGTGGTTTTTGGGGTTTCTGAAAGAACCGAGATTGTGGAAGCTAACGGAAGTGGCGGTCGTGGAAGCAGGAACTGGAGAGTGGTTTTTAGAACAGATGCGATTGAGATACGCATGAGACGCGAATGAGATGCGAATTAGAAACAAGCCAAGAAAAAGCTATTGTGCATCGGACTATTTTGTGACCAGCAATTTATAATACAGTAAGTCAGCTCGAACCACCAAACGAAAGACTACGATCCCGAATACGCCTTTGAAGAGTTGAACGATTCCCCCGTTCGCACGCTACCGTTATGTTCGCAAGTCGGGGTTAGCTCTCGGTCAGAGTATCGACATTGAACCAGCAACGAAAGGTCCATCGCGGGACCTCAGAAGTAAAGAGTAATAACGCAAGTAATAACCTCATTCACTGGTGGCGCGTCGTCTTTCGTTTGGAAGGGAATCATAGGCTAGATATTGTAGTAGTGTTTTGAGTGTATTTTTCCTTTAGACCGGGTTAGTGAGCGAACGTAGAATGTCTGAAGATGACACATCAAATATGTCCCTTGGCACACTTTGCAAAATCGCATCTCAAGTCCCCACTTTCTCCGGGAGTGAAGATGTCTTAATTTTTCTTGAGACGCTCGAAAATTTGAAATTTTGGGACAAGTCCATTCAGAGCGATGAACTTATACGTTTGGCATTCATGAAAACGACAGGTCAGGCGGCTAATTTCCTAACCAGTCACGCGAAATTTGAGTCATTCGATGATTTGAAGAAAGCCCTTGCCAGGCAGTTTGAACACACGTCCCTTAGGGCACGGTTGGTCCATGAAACTCTTTGTCTGGATGATGGTGAAGATCCGTTTCCATTTTTCGAAAAATTGAAATTAAAAACTTTGAAACTTATGGGTTTGGATCAAGTTCCGTCGGCAACCGAAGGAAGCTTTGATGGCTATTCAAATCTTTTGAAAAACCTCCTCCTAGACAGCCTTTCCCCTCAACTAGGAATGCGGGTGGTCGCGAAGTGTCCCAAAGATTTTGAGGAGGCCACACAGTTTTTGATAAACGATTTTCGTGCACGTGAATTTGCTAAAGCCAAGTCGCCTCATGTGTTTTCTACTATTGCTTCCGCTTCAGTCGAAACTAGGCCTAGTATACTAGCAAATGGAGCCACACGAGATGGCAGGGTCTCAGAAAACATACCAGATAAGCGTACCGACGGCACTATTTTCCGGCGTTCAAGTCGCCCAACGTTTCGCCGTCGGGAACCGTCACAAAGTAACCGACTGTCAAATGACATAAGCAGCTTCAGGGGTAGATCTCGTGACATGAGAGGGGTTCGGGAAGGTTCCTATGGGAGGTCCGAGTCCCGAAAACCTGGCGGTTCGAATAAGAATTGTTTCAACTGCAACAAAACCGGTCATTTTGCTCGGGAATGTCGCGCACCCCGTACCATGCGTTGCTATAGTTGTCAAAGAGTAGGGCATTTGGCAAGACAGTGCCGCAGTCAATCCGCCGGTCCTCGTCCCAAAGAATGTTTTAAATGTGGGAAACCGGGACATTTCTCAAGGGAATGCCATCTAGCTGAAAATTTCAGTCGTTTAAACTTGTGAGGGGATGCGCACGTCGTCACGTTTCGGTAAATTCTGATGCGCGTCCCATCCCTTATCGTTCGACTAAAATTATGGGAGAAAATTTTATAGCGTCGTATTTTGCTAATTGCAGTGGAGTAAATTGTAAAGTTTTGCCGTATGTTAATGCTTTTGTGTGTGGTGTCTCTGTACGCGCGCTTGCCGATAGTGGCGCCTCGATATCGCTTTTAAGTTATGATATGTTTCTGCAGTTACCCGATTTAGTTAGGTCAAAGATAGTTAAAAACTATAATGATGTTAGCAGTGCTACCGGTCATTCCATGGAAATTATCGGGAGTATTTCAGAGAATGTTAATATTGACGAACATGAATACTTTGAGACGTTTTTGATAAGTGACAAATTGAAAATACCGATGATATTAGGTTATGGATTCTTGAAGAAAAATGACCTATTAATTGATGCTAAGAATGACAAATTAATCCATAGAGGCTCTAACGGGGAAAGTCTGCGGTCTGTCTGTGAATTTTCTGACCCGTCGGCAAATCTGGTCAACCTTAAAGAACAAATGAAACCAAATTGTTGTTTTGCTCGAAGCCAGTCCTGTGGTCCACAGTCGATTCCTTGTTCCTCCGTTAGTCCTGTAGTTAATTTACCCCATCCCAGTTACCCTTGTCCACCTCCTATCAATGAAAGTGATGATTTTAAATCAGAAATTGGGTTAGGACAACCGGAAGTCGAATCGGCGAAATCGCCGAAACGCATACATAGGCTTCAACTTGTGTCTAGGGCTAGTGTTAATGCCAAGACCAGTAAGCGGTGCGTGTTATCTACTAGTAGGGGTCCAATAGATACGGACGGTTTATTTTTGGTTTCACCTACAAAGGAAATGAGCGAAAGATTCCCAGACTTAGTCCTACCGGAACAACTTGTAACTACTCAGGATGGCATGTTTCAGGTGTTCATAGAGAACTATTCGGATAAAACTTTGAAAATTCCCCGGTTCTACATGGCAAATGCCGAAGCTTGGGTTCCGGAAGAAAACGTTTGCATGAGTATTTCTGAAACATTGAAACCCACAGAGGTCATTTCGGGTTCTGGTTTACTGCCAAACAATGAAGTGGATGGGTTTCTTAAAATGTTCAAATTAGATCATCTTGCAAAGAACCCAATCCGAAAACAAAATGTTGAGAAACTTCTTATTGATAATCATGACGTGTTCGCGAAGAACGATTATGACTTGGGGACTTGTAATATTGAGCCTTTTGTAATTGATGTTGGTAATGCTCCCCCACAGAAAGTTCGTCCCTATCGCATTCCAGTCCACCTTGAACCCGTTGCGAAGGCAGAAATTGACCGTATGTTGGCTTGTAAGGTTATAGAGCCAGCCGCTTCGCCGTGGCTAGCTCCGTTATTGTTGGTCGGGAAAAAGGATGGAAGTTACCGTGCGGTTACCGATTTTCGTCGCCTGAATGATGTGACAGTGGGAGACGAGTTTCCGCTCCCTCATATAGCTGCTATTTTAGACAAATTGCATGGCAAAAAGATTTTCTCTGTTCTTGACTGTTTGAGTGGTTATTGGCAGATGGAAATCGATCCAGAAAGCCGCAAATATACGGGGTTTTCAGCACCGGGATACGACCAGTTCGTATACGCGAAACTCGCGTTTGGTCTAAAAAACGCGCCTGCGGCTTATAGTAGAATTATGCATCGAATTTTAAAACATCTGTTTGATGAAGGGGTCGCCGTTTATCTCGATGACGTGATAAACGGCTCCGATGACGACGATTCACACATGATTTTGTTGACTAAAGTTTTTGCAGCTTTTCGCAAAGCTGGTTTGAAGTTGAAAGCGCGGAAATGTGATTTTTTCAAGGAAGAAGTTATTTTCTTGGGTCACCGTGTCGATAAAAATGGAATTCGTCCCGATCCTAATAAGTTAAGTGCCGTACGTGACCTCGCGTATCCGAAAGACGTCAGTGAATTGCGATCCTGCATAGGTCTATTCTCATATTTCCGGAAATTTGTTCCCCAATTTTCTGCCATAGCGTCGCCCCTTATTAAACTTACGAAAAAGGAGGTATCTTTTGTTTTTGGTGATGAAGAAAAGAAGGCTTTTGAACAGCTTCGGTCTAAATTATTGGAAGAACCTATCCTTGGTCTTCCAGATCTTAGTCGAACAGCAAATCCGATGAAAATTTATTGCGATGCCAGCAACAAGGCGTGTGGGGGATTTTTGACACAAATTCAAAATGGGGTACAAAAGGTCTTGCAGTACACATCACGTACGTTCAATGACGCAGAGGTAAAACACGCCGCGGTTCAGAAGGAGGCCTTAGCCATTACGCACTGCATTAGGTCGTTTCGCCCTTACTTGCTTGGTAGAAAATTCATTGTCGCCTCGGATCATAAGCCTCTTCAGTGGTTGATGAAGAGCACAGGGAAGGATCTCACCGGGAAGTGGGCTAGAATGCAGATGGAACTGCAGGGGTACGATTTTGAGATTACACACATTCCGGGGGCTCAAAACGTTGTCGCAGACGCACTCAGTCGCCTCCCGACGGCTGATTCAAATCTCGAAATAATGGCGGTGGTACCAGGGGCGGACAGCCAGTTCTCTTCACAAGAACTGCGTAATTTGCAAGAGAAAGACGGGTTTTCGTCTGCGGTACGTAACTACCTTCAGCATGGTAGTGAGTTGCCCTCTCAAATCGAAAATCAAGTTTTGCGCGAAATCGAAAATTTTGTACTAGATGATGGCTTACTTTGTTACGTTTACACCCCGTATCAAAACTGCCGTAGATCGGATCTGCGGGTAGTACCGGTTTTACCCCGCTCGCTTATTCCGGAAGTTCTGTTTGATTGCCATGATTCTAAAATATCGGGTCATTTTGGGTTCCTCAAGACATACGAACGCGTGCGCAACCGTTTTTACTTCAGAAACATGTACAACGTTGTCAAACAATACGTTCAGTGTTGCCTTGACTGCTGTCAACGAAAAGGTCTGAACCATACACCAAGGGCACCTTTGGGCACCATTCCCGAATCATCGAGACCACTTGATATGGTAGGCATTGATTTATTGGGTCCCTTACCTGTGTCCAGGCAAGGATCAAAGTATATAGTCGTTATAACTGACCATTTCACGAAATATATTGTTCTGACGGCCATAGCGGATAAAACAGCAAAAGCTGTTGCCAGAGCGTTTGTCGAGCATTTCATTTTAGTTTACGGAACGTGTGAACGTCTAATAAGTGACCAGGGTTCAGAATTTATAAATGCGGTATTCAAGGGCATCCTTGAATTGCTAGACATTAAGCAGCTTCGTACATCTGCTTACCATCCAATGTGTAACGGGGTGGTGGAAAGACGGAATAGGGATATTGCAAACATTTTAAGCCTTTATGTCAAAGATAGGGGACACTCTGATTGGGAGGATCAACTTCGTTATGTCCAGTTTGCTATGAATACGGCTTTTCATGAATCCATCTCAGATAATCCGTTCTATGCTATGTTCCTTCGCGACGTCCGTTTCCCGACGGACACTGTCATAAACAGTAGAGTTTATTATAATCTGGACACCGATTACAAATCAGAGATGATTACCCGACAGAGGACTGCATATCAAATGATCAAAGAAAACTCTGACATCTCTCGGGAACGTCAACAGTTCTACTACAATAGAACTGAGAACCAGAAACCTCTTAAAGTTGGCAATCTTGTCCTTTTACATACACCACCTGACGCGCGACTGAAAAAACTAGATAAAATCCGTTGGGTTGGACCTTTCAGAATAACTGCGGCTTTAGAGAATGGGTTAAATTTTGAAATCACACGACTATCAGACGGACGGGTGGAGGTTGTCCATTACAACCGTTTGAAAACGTACGTTCCCAGGAGTCTGTGGGAAAAAGACGTCGTCCAAGATGAACTGATCATACCCCCTAATTTTGACGAAATTCCGCTACCCGCACCCACTACTGATCCGTTACCGACGCCCACTATTCTTCCGTTACCCACTCTCGCAAAAGAACCGGCCCGGGGTAAACCTGAAAGTTCGCGCACCGTGAAAACAGTTACTTGGTGGGACAACACACTTTCGGCTCAGAAAGCTATTTCAGGTCACGATGCACCAAACCTGCTTACTGAGGAAATGTATGATATCGGCACGGGTAATTTTACTTCTAGACCGGAATCGCCGGTCTTGGGTTCTGAACCGGGTGAGGACTTTCCAAAATTCCGTAAAATTTCCCCATTGACCCGCCCTTTAACATTACAACCGTATCACACCGATCAACCAAATGAACATGGGGACTGTAAACGACGTTATTCTGTGGGTTCTGAAGATATGGCTTGGGATGACCCCTACACAGAAACGCCTGTTCGGCGGCAAGGTTTAGGAAGTTCTTCAAGTTTCGAGAGTGAGTCACTAGATGACGCACTAGTGAAAAGAGAACTTTTCACACCGGCGAGAATTAGATGTTCCACACCAACTTTTGGCGAGGAACCAATGTCAAGACCAGGTATCACGCCATCTCGTGATTACTACGAAAATCTGGAGGGTGTTTGGTTACCGTCTCTCGATCCACCTAACTATCGCCTCCAGTTCGAGAGCCCAGTTGTTCCGGATCAGCGTAGTTATCCTGTTAATATTGGGGATCCATCCGGGGTTATTAACTTTCCCCAGTCCAGTTCACGGGTTGACGGGTCCCCCAAATTTTCCCCTGTCCGACCGGAAGAAGAATCACCTAATCAGACGGTGATCGAGACACCTAAATCTCATAATAGTAAAGTGCCACGATTACCAGAAGCCGGAGGGACAAGCCCTCAGGACGAAGGTTCTGGTAAAGACTCGGGTCAGTCCGGACTCGAGTTAGAACCCGGCGTTAGGGTCAATAATGAGGGTAATCGTTCTGGTAGTATGCCTGAATTGAGGGGACCGTTCGGAGAGCTTGATTCCGACCATCCAGAGTCGGAATGCCCTATTGACCTTAGTAGCCCACCACCAATTTTGATTCGTGACAGAGCTTTAAGTCATCCGACGGTGCGTTCGGAGGCTTTAAGATTACGCACACAAGCTGCGCGGCGGGGCGCACTCCAAGGTGTGAGGTTTGATCTGGCAACCAGAGGGTCCAGACAAACTTCGAGAGAAACCCGCCGACCGGAGAGGTTTGGGTATGATAAATTAGGGAACCCCTATTTACCGGAAGCTAAAAGAAAGTAATATCATGATTAATAAATAGAAAATAAGTAGAAAGCAGTATTTTCTTTCATTACAGGAAGGAAGAGAGAGAAAAACTGGAAATTATAATAAGTTTCTGTCTAAAAAGATTGAGAATAAGGACAGAGAAATAGGAGTAATCCAAGGTCATTCGGCAGACGTGCAAGATGTACTTTTGGATACACAGGAAATGCCCATTGGACAGATGAGCATGTTGAAATTCGCGAGAGAAACTAACAATCAGCGAAAGTGCGAAATCGAACTACTTAGAAAAAAAAACGTACAGAGAACATTGGTTTTGTGGCCCATGTGTCTCTAATTACTACCGGCCGGGGTATTAGAGACGGACGAGCTATACAGCCTTAGATGTCCACAGTGTAAAAGCTTTATGGAAATAGTTTTGTCGGACCATTCATTTCGGGGAGCAAAAGGATCCATACACAGTGAAATTCTTCCAAAACTTGGATAAAAGTGGAGTAAACAAGTATAAATACTGATGCGTAGCAAACAAGTAGAAAGCAATTTTTTTTGGTTTTGCTTTTATTTGAGGGGTAAACTAATAATAAGTTAAAGAAGTAGTTGCTACGCGGTGATCTAAAAATAAAAATAAAATGGGATAAAATCAGTAGGAATGCTTCGTAGGACTGCTATGTATGTGTTGCTTTGGAAATTGCTAGCTTAGTTATGCCTTATTTGTGTTCCTTTATTTCAGAACAGTTGAAGGAAATCGTGGCATATATAAACGATTTCAAGTCATAGCGGGATTGTATGACAGGAAGAAAAGAAGAGCGGGTATCCGCCAATTTAAATTATAAAAAAAAAAAAAAAAGGGTGGCAATTTTAATTTGAATTATGAATGAATATTTGCTCAGTCTTTATGAGTAATGCACGTCGAGTAAGCAGCAGCGTCATGAACTGTTGCTCGGTTGATTGTGCAACCCTAAATTTGATATCGGGTAGTGACTTCATGCACTAGCAAATCTTTGAGTGAGCTCGATCACTGCTGGTCCCCTTGACAGAAACTACACGGACCATTATTTTGATTTATTTTGCGTACGTTATGTGGCGTAACGACAGATTGCCCAGAAATAATTAATCAGTTATAATCCCCTAGACCGCATTATGATACTAGAATGACTGACTGTACAAAAACCCAGTTGTGTCAAATTGAATATCTGAAATATTAAATTTGTGGGATCCCATCGAAAACTTTGGTCTTGTTGTTTGTTCCAAGCATAGCCTACTCCCCAAGTATCTTTCCCAAGTCCCTAGTATCACTTAAAAATAGTAGAAGAAGAAGATTGTCTAATTCGTAACATTAGCAGGAAGTTTCCAAATTCCTTTTATCCGTTTTATTAGCAGCAAAATTTGTTTGATCTGTCACGGCGAATCCCAAATTCACGTATGACGTAGTCGTATAACGTCGTGTTACGAAGCATAAACATGACGTATTTGCGTGACGTATATGGAGCATGACGAAGCGGTATGACGTAGGAAGTACCTTTAACGCTTACGAAGCCTCGTATTTAAATATTGCTGTTCATGTCGTAAATCTGCTGTTTGAATTTATCCAAACCACCGACGTCACTTTGCGGTTTAACTTTATATCGCAACTTTAATTTAATTCGAACCTGATTTGTATGAGTCGATTGACAGAAAATGAAGTTTGAGATTTGCTTAACTTGTTGTTCTAGTTTTTCAGTTTGAGATTGACAGGAGATAGACATTGGTTTGGATGATGTCACAGGTCAGACAGACACTGCATCAGCCAATCGTCAGAGGTCAAAGACGTAAACCTGACCTCAAAACAGCTTCACGGTAACAAGTATAGCAGTAGAGGTATACCATCCTACCCCATGTTACCAGGATTGTTTAGAAATAGTTTCTTATGCTATTTGTCTTGTTGAAGAACTAAAGCCGCTAAGTTTAAATGGATTTATTCACTAGTTGAATTTAAAAACTCGCGGTTGCGTTATCATTCGTGTATTTTAAACGACGGATGAGAAGTCGCGAGAAGTTTAAAGTGCCACGTAATTTGCGGTTTTGGCCTTTGAGACATTTAAGTCGCGAGAAGTTTAAAGAGCCATGTAATTTGCGGTTTTGGCATTTGATATATTTTAAATATCAAAGATGTTGTGTTTTAAATGCCGAAACAAGTGAACAGACAAAACGTGAAGGACTGAGATTCGGTTGAAAGAAACACGAAATTACCACAAAGAGAAAACGATAGAATGTAGCCCTGTAAGCGGTTACGTTATTTTTCCAGATTTATTGCGTTTATTATTTTACAGATTTTAATTCGCAAATCGCCGAGCCAATAGAAATGAATTCAAGTATCGTCGCCCGTTTGGAAGCGGGGTGGAGCAACAGCACCGTTCACATACACTACCTCTGCTGATGGAGAACAAGAGACGAACTATCGCTACCGCTCATTGGGTCGGGAGTCAACCTGTATGTGGACGAGGAATAGTCGGCATTGCCGGAGGTTCTTAGTGAAGAACCAAGGAGAAACGTAGCTATGAATCATTTTCTTACTTTGTCGCCAAAACATGTCTTTATGACGTCATTGATAACGTCATTGTGGAGTCGACACCTATCGAGATACCAGTTGAAGTATCCGTCGACCTATTGTTGACACTTTCGTCACGCGCTCCCGGGTAGACTAAACAACGACTGTTTATAAACGTACCAGTGAGACTACAACTGAGCAGTTAATCGAATTTCTGCCAATACTCGAAAATATTCAAGCTGGAAGGGAGTTGAGAATGTGACTGTACCATTTTGAAACCTCGAATCATAGGTCAAACACAACACCAATCCTGATGAAAGTAAGAGGTTACGACAACATATAATACGAGCTTGTACATGAAGCATGAGCTTCATGGGTGAAACAATTATCAGAATTTCCATACAGTTATAATGGCATAGGGTGAGCCAACTTGTAAAGATACCGGTGTGTGCAAGACGCACGTGTAAGATAATGCGCTAATGCTTGTTCAGCGAACTTGTCGAAGTGGTCATACTATTATAATGGCCAATTACCAGTCAAATATTTTACGGTTACTCGTGGCTGAAATCTGGCGTGAAAAGACAACAGATTCCAGCCAACGGCTAGTAAAGTCTTACTAGCCGGCTTTTATTGTATGCTAATGTGCTTATTTGTTGCAGGAGCTGACATCTGGTTGTATAAAGGAACGTCGTTGCAAGCTCATTCAACTACGCTAACATAGAGGTCATGGAAGATGACCGCAAGGAGAGTTCATCATCATGGCCGAGCATCAAGAGCCAATGGAGGAGAATATGAAATTAGATATTGATGATTGTAAATTTGACAACAGCTTTGGCAAGGCGAATTTCAGAGTCGTGGTAATGTAGTTCTCGTTCCTTGCGTCGCGACCACAGCTTCCAAGTTTGCACATGGTTTCAGTAGAACTTTAAAAGGGTAAAAGTCAATTCCTTCTTTAATTCTGGGAAGTTGGTTCGAAAGCAAACTATTCCAGATAGTCGATATTTTAAAAAGTAATTATGTCGATTTTGCTATATATCTCATTTTAAATCCACTAAATTTATAAAGTAAAATGGAGTGACCAGACGTTTGTGATACTAATCCTTCTTTGTTGGTAGTTGTGATCGGAGAATCAAAACTTGATTTCGTCGAAATAAAAATAAACCCTACCCCGAACGCGATTTTTTGAAAGGGGGGAGGGATGTAGAATTTATTTTATTGTTTTGAATATTTTTATAAAATATTACGCATTGCCAGGAGAGTAGACAGCTAGTAGTGCTGGAGCACCGACTTCGGGTCCATAAAACCCTGTAGTCACCGCTATGAGAACCCTCAGGCAAAGCAAGAGTTGAGGCTTTTAAGAATTAAGAATCTTATTTTCACAAAGCTGATACTGCAACTAGGTTGACCTGTTGTAACCTAAGGTTAGACAGACTGACCGATTGGTAGATTTAAAAATAACTGAAATCAAAATTAAGTTTAAGCAGTAGAAAGCTAAGTAGAAGATATCAAGTTTTGACGTGGTTCTGTTTTGTCGGAGACAAAACTTTTCAGGGAAGGAAGGAGTGTTACATTGGGTTGGTCATGAATAATTAATTATCGGAAGCGTTTTATTCGTAGTTCAGAAAATATAAAAGACGTAAAAGAATATTCCATTTCCTCTTGGAAACGCAGAGTTTGGGTAGAACTTCCTGGAAATGGCGGTTTTGAATATCCTGCTAAAAACATAGATTTTGGTAAAGCATCGTGGTTTTTGGGGTTTCTGAAAGAACCGAGATTGTGGAAGCTAACGGAAGTGGCGGTCGTGGAAGCAGGAACTGGAGAGTGGTTTTTAGAACAGATGCGATTGAGATACGCTTGAGACGCGAAGGAGATACGAATTAGAAATAAGCCAAGAAAAAGCTGTTGTGCATTGGACTATTTTGTGACCAGCAATTTATAATACAGTAAGTCAGCTTGAACCACCGAACGAAAGACTACGATCCTAAATACGCCTTTGAAGAGTTGAATGATTCCCCGTTCGCACGCTACCGTTATGTTCGCAAGTCGGGTTTAGCTCTCGGTCAGAGTATCGACATTGAACCGGCAACGAAAGGTCCATCGCGGGACCTCGGGAGTAAAGAGTAATAACACAAGTAATAACCTCATCGGTTCACATGCTACTTTTTCGTACAACTTCATACTGCTATTTTGAGATAATTTTTTCATCGGGATGCCACTGCCAGTACTTAGCACAGTGAGATTGCTTTTTCATTAGGATGACACACTTATAGCAGGATTACATGTCCACCTATGTTAGTGTCATCTTTAAATCATTATGAGATTTTCACTCCTACTCTAATCTTCAGCTTTTGATTGATACACAACTTCCGCTTTGGGCATATATTCAAATAATGCATAAAACGGATACGTCAGCTACGATGCTTTGGCAGCGATATTTCGGCCCTTCTTGTCATCGCCCCAACCGTGCAGCAAACACAGCAGCCATGCCAGAAATTAAATCTCAGCACTAGTGTTTCCGTAAATTGGTATTTAAAAATAATAGATGTAGGCGAGTACTCCCTACCAGAAACTTGAGAAGGGGTTATTATTGGAATAAAATTTAAGCCTTCAGTCCTTTATTAATAACAAAACCGAAGTTGATCAGAATGGAGAAAACAACTTTTCCTGTCATCGCGCAGCAAAAGAACGGCCGTGTCAAAAACTCAGGACTAGTTTGTTCCCTAATTGGTATTTAAAAGCAATTTCCCCGACTAAGATATTTATAGTCGGTAGAAGCTTCAGTTATTTATTACAGGTTTTTTGTTCCTTCCCCAACGTTGACCCTGAAGATTGACAGCCTGACGAGGACCCTTGCCAAGAAGGGCCGAAATATTGCTGCCAAAATGTCATAGCTCACGTAACGTTTTATGTATTATTTGAAAATATGTTTCAAAGTTTGTTTAGGCTCAAGGAATATTTTTTTCGCTTCGAGCGATCACGAGAAAAAAACAGATTTCAGGCCTCAGTCGCAGTAACAAACATAAGAAGACCCGAAAACTAAGCTTTTTTAGGTAATATCGCTAGCTCACAAATACCCATTACAAAGTATTATAGTGATGAATTATTGAGCGTGTTCCACTATTCTACGAATAGTAACTATTAGTTACTATTTCCGTTCCAACTTCATCAAGAGTTACTACGCTGACCGTTCCAACCTTCTCGAAATAGTAACTATTTGCTTACCACGCTCGGGAGCGTAGTAAGCGTAGTAACCACGGATCTCTGTAACGTGATTGGTCGGATTCGCCCGTGGCATGATATTCTGCTGGAAAATAGAAAATTCGTGACGTCATGCGTAGTAACTACGGTAAGTAGGATTGAACACGCTCATTATGTTCCTGAATGGGATTTCGCAAAGACATTAAAGAGAGCAACTCTGCTGCAGTTGACAACCTCAGTGGAACGAAAGTTTACAGGTGCAAAAAAATAGAGGATAGAGTTGGTTTTAAGAAGAAGCAGGCCAGGGTAGTTTAATCCCTCATCGATGTCCTAATCAGAGCTTTCAACTTAATTTACAGGTCCTTAGGCTGTTAGGTCCTTAACTGCAAAGTGTATGTTTTGTTAAGCTTTATTTGTTGTTAAATGTTTTTATGTTCAGTGTTTGGTTAAATAAAATAAAAACAAACAAATAGTGGCAAAGTAGGTTCGTTTTTCTAGATTAAGCCTTGAAGAGGACCCTTGCCAAGAAGGGCCGAAATAGCGCTAAAAGGAATCTCAGCTGATTTGTCCTGACGTGTCAAACATGGTTGAGAAGCGCTGCGAAAGTGCAAGTCAAGAGCTAAAACTTGGCACTGTAGGCCAACATGTCGAAAATCAGCGTATTCATTCTAGAATTGCCATACTTTACCTGAAAATTCAGTGCTGCCCTCTTCTTTCCCCTACACTATAGTCCTGGTCTCCACGCAGAATTCTCAGGTTCCGGTGTAGGCCATTTTTATTTTTAAACTGCAAAAAACTTCACCATTGACTGGAGATTTCTTTCACTGACTTATTAATTTCAGGTGAAGTCACGTCCAAGTTGGAGCTAAAACAGAAACAGATGGCTCTTGATGTGAGATTCATCCCACTCCATAAGGAGTCCCAGCCACTGTTAGCCCTTGGATGCGACGATTTCAAAATACATTTCTTCAAAATAGAATCCACTTTTGTGCAGCTGTTTCAGCTTGCAGGACATGAAGACTGGATTCGGTGTTTGGATGTAACTTTTGATGGTAAGTCCTGTTCGTCTTAAAGCACAAGTCCTACTAGAAATGATGTTTTCCCTGAGAAATGGATCAGAAGAAACTTTTCGAAAATACCATTATTTTCCACCTGAAATTAGTGATTCTCTTGTTAGCGCTTGTCGACTATATCCAGCCTTCTTGCTCTCCGACGAGAGGCTGGGTGCAAAACATTTGAAACTGAAAGTGCCTTGGTTAAAAAGTAAGAGAACTAAGCAAATAAAAGAAGTAATAAACAGAAGATTATAACCATTGTGTGTGAAAGAGTTGGCAGCGGACGTTCAAGATTCCGGCAAACTTTTCCTTCGGTGATTGGAAAACTTGGCAAGGCCGAAAAAACGCTTATAATTCCATATGGGAGCTAAATATGTTGTACAAGGTAGAATAAGCAAGAGGGGTCCTTTAAAGCTGTGACAGAAGTCAGAGCGTTCCAGACAAAATGTTAACGAAACATCGTTAAATAACTACGAGAAGCTGGTCAACATTAAACGCTAGCGAATAACGTCTACGGTTGTTTTCTGTGGAATGATGTTTGTTGTGGGAATCTAATTTGTGTCAACATAATTCTGCGACATTGGCGCAATTTCATCAGTAACATAAACGCGTCATCAGTAAAAATTGTGAATATTTTTGTTAAAGATTCTCAGACTTCTAACAGTGAACGTCCGAACAAGTTATATTTCAGTTATGTTAAGAAGACTTAAGAGTCTCCTTGACTTTCTTGTCAAAGCAATATTTTGGCATCGATCCGTGAACTAGACTTGGTCGTCTCCGGACGAGTATCGCAGAATAGTACGTGTGAGAAACAAAGTAAGTAAGTAATTAAATAATAACCCGACATTTGAAAAAGCGGAGTAAATGAAATAAAACAAATAAAGCACATAAGCACACAGAAAGGAAACTTATTTTTCAATCTTCGGCCAGGAAGCAGTGGATAACGTCGTGCGCTGGTTGGGCCCTGTTGTCTATGATTTTTGATAGCGACGAGGAAACATCCAAAAGGGTCATTTTGAACTTCTCCGTCAATGTATGGTTGAGACATAATTTTGACAAATGGAGCAGGTGCTTTGCATAGTTAAACATGATCTCATCTTTTTAATCTCCTTCTTTCGCAGAACATGAGTGACACCAGAATGAAATAGAATAGAAGGAGCGCAGAAGAACAGCACAAGCAAGCCTAAGACCGATCATCAGCTTGTATTTTCTAATGTCGTTACAAAGCGCCGGGTGTCGAGGAGCTAGAGTGATTATCTGCACGTAATTTGGTCCCTCCCGTTTGATAGGCAGATGCAGTCTCTATACGCAGTGCATTCAAATACGGGCTCGAGAATTGATGAGTAAAGGGAAAGTGTCGTATGGAAGAGGGATGGCTAAGCGATATCTTTTTATAGTAGTTTTGGAACTGTTCGTTTAATAGCGCAAAATGAACGCGCGGTTCGTTTTACCTTAGAGGAAGAAGTACTTTAGAGTGACTCCATTAACGGTTAAAGAATTCCTGTGTTGTAGAAGACAATGGCCAAATTTTGCATTATATTGTTGTACTAATATTTATTATTATTAATGTTAATGCATCGTCAGGGCTTGGGGGGACGGGGGGGGGGGGGGGGGGGTCACCTATCGGCCATGACTGAGAGAGCCCTTAAAGTTCAATGGGCACATCAAACTACCCCAATTTCACTCTGTAGCAACCTAGGAACAATGCTTACCCCCTAGATCAGCAGCTTTTTCAACAGTTTCCTCTCTGTGATATTTCAAAGCGTAATTTGTTGGGCCAGTACATGCTCAATTTACTAACTTGGACAAAGATAAAAGTGATGTTTCTTATAACACTAAGTACATCTCTATTTTATGCATAAATCAGCTTGTCTAATTCAGATTTGAATAGGCTATTTGTTTTTGAATGATTTTTGTAGCTATGTTATTTTTTATAAACTTATTGCATATTCTGGTACATTTTATAAAGCAAGTTAATCAAGCTTCACAACACTATTCCACAAAGAAAAACTTTTAACAGGCACTTAAAACATGGAACTTCTGATGAAACACTAGAACAATCAGGTAAACTGCATCTGCGGCTTGACTTATTGGTGACATCTCAAATATATCCTTTTCTATCAAGCATTGCTGGGAGTTTTTGAATTTCCTGCCACGATACCCCAGCTCCTAAGATTTGGATCGTCGAAATGCCAGAGAGGTAAAGACAAGGGATAACAAGAAAACGGCCGATTTTCGCAGCGCCCTTCTAAAGGAAGTCGGAAATGTTTATTTGTGAAGCATTTAATACAAAATAAAGCATTAGAAGTGTCTATTGTGCTTTAAAGTCATGTTGTATCAGCAGTGAAGGTCTGACATCTCGTCGAATGATCTCTGCTTATTTACTGCAGCTATCCTAGAGTTTCGCTTAGTCTATCTTTGATTTCCAGGGAGTGGGAGCACTATCATAGCCAGCTCATCTCAGGATACCTTGATTCGGGTATGGAAGATTTCGGAGAAATCGGAAATAAAAGTGGAATCGTCCAAACTGCGAGTGACGGAAAATATCTTCGAAGTGAACCACAAGAAGTTTATTGCCTCGTCTGAATCTGTTCTTGCTGGCCATGACAACTGGGTCTATGGAGTTTGTTGGAGAAGAAGCTCCTGTGAGTACAGGTCGACTCTAGTTCATTGTGTGTGACATTCTTTTACTTTACACAAACAGCTTGGAATGATCTGCCCTTGTATATTTTAGGCTCAGTGGGATATCCAGTAGTTGCAGACGTCGCAAAACGTGATGGTCTTTACCTGTTCCATCTTTTCACCTAGAATGAATACCAAAATCACTTTCTCCAAACGCTTCCATTCTTGCTCAATCAGCCCTGCGCATTTACTCTAAAGTGGCTAACAACCGACTAAATGAGGGTTTTCGCGAGCTGGAAAGCAAAGTCGGAATCACTATCCGATGGTTTCTGCGCTGCTTCGGAAAGTTGCCGGACTGTCCACCCTTGTTTAGCGCCTTGAAAGCCGAAGCAGCTGTCCCGGAAAGTGATGCCAGAAAGTTAGTTGAAAGCTCCACGGAAAGGAATTGTGGAAGTGTGGGAAAAACTGCAAGTTTAACTGACGAATGAAAAAGAAACACGGCAAGCATCAGTTCAGGATGACTTTGTAGGAATATATGAGAATCGAAGGAATGTCCAGTGTACCATATTAATTATAATTTAAAGGTTAGAGTTCGATATTTTCCCGTTGATTTTAGCTTTCCATGGGTTTTGGCGATCAGTCCCGCTGGTAAGTCCCACAGTTTCTGCGATACGCATCGCTCACTATAACGTGATATCGGAATCTCGCGAAAACCTCCACCCAGGGGTGGCCCGAAGCACTCAGGCCAGGGGGGGTGAGACCCCTCATTTAAACGACTCCTGGATCGCAATATACGACTCGCACGTACCGGCAAAAACGAACTGTTGCCACTTCGCGGCAAGGGCGCACGTTCCCCGCCAAAAATAATAGAGCCGGTGTAAAACTAGCTGCAGTGAATCAGCTGAAATTATTCTTATAATCAAAATTTGTTGATACATACATTCATAGCCTCAGCTTTACATTTCAGCTTTCGCTAGAGAGGAAAGCTTTCAACGCCTGTATACCCTGGGCAAATAAAAGCAAGCATCTGCCTTCGTCTGGCAAGATTTAACTGCTTACCGTACTCTAGCCTTTAATGTGTTCCAAATTTAAAGATTCCAAGCCTAATCGCTAACTAAATGACACACAGTTCTTCTAAATAGAGAATACTGTGCAATGGGCCACAGGCAAAATTTTGTGAAACGCCCATGAGCAGAGCGTCTTTTTGCAGTCCCATCGAAAAGGAAAGAATATAGCTATGAAATCACAATCTTTCAGTCGAAAAAAAGTGACAAACAATGGTGGCTATAGAAAACAAAGTAGGCACAAAGTAGATTTGTTCCGAATTAATAGCAAAAAAAAGCAATTTAACGGTAAAACACATTTACTCAGAAACAAAATGAGGTTAATAGGTTTGCCAGTGCATTTAAATTTTTTGTTAAAGGATTTAGAGACGTAAAAAACTTTTGGTATTTAACCCGACAGGAGTTTACAGATTCGGAGTTGACTTTTTATATTTAAGAAGACGACGGTTCGCTGGTGAGAGTTCGTGGAGGTTTTTTTTTTCGGGTGTAGTTTAACTGTACTTTTGTTTCATTATGAAAGTATAGTGTACCATTTTATTTGTACATTCGACATACTGTGCTTTCATGACGAAAATGAAAGTACGTCAATCTACAGTGAATTACATCCGAAAAACTGCACTTCTAACTGGTTAGCAGAATCTGATTCCTTCTGTGTAAAAACAAACCCCGATTCGTTGACGAAACAAACTTTCGTCTTTCGCCAGACAGGAACACTATATCTTTCCCCATTGCAGCCTATTCAAGCACATTTAAAATGTTTCTATCTGCCTCAGTCTTCATCTGCGACGTTACCACCAAATTAGGTCCGAGTCTCAATACACGACAGAAGATGCTATAGGCTACACAGCAATTGAAGAACGAGAAGTTCGCTTTCAGGATAACTTAGAAATAAAAGAGATCATTTTCGAGTTGTATGATTGTCCTGATAATTTCATATGATAGGCTGTGGAATTTTACGAGGGCTTTTCAGATGGGCTTTAACACTAGCATAGATGCCAAAAATTTACCTCCCGACTAGAACGAGATATTCCAACGTCTGTAGGACTCCTACTGCCCTGGGAAACGAATTTCTGATGTATATTAAAATATTCCTTGTCCTTTTCAAGCGTTGTACCCACCTCACCCTCGCTTTGTAATCGACATCTTTCTACTGTTCTGGGCAGGCTTGTTTCGCGGGTCTCTTGTCATTTGAATTTTGATGGCTTTTTCATTATGTTTAAAAATTCCATGCCTTCTTTTTGCACTTGTAATTATAGTTTGACGAACAATCTACGCACTTAACCTTGTCTCTCGCTTTTGGTCTATAAGGACTTCACTTTAACAACTAACCTATTGTAATTTTTACCTTTGACAGGCAAAAATCTGAAAGACCTAAGCTAGGCATTACAAATCACATGGGAGTAGAACAGGTAGCTGAATTTCTGCCGCCATCAGGGGCGTCACGTCTGGGGTGGGGGACGCCCCCCTCCAATGTTGTTAGCCTGTCTGTAAAAAATAGCCGAGTCGGCGTGAAGCGCCGCGATTTTTCGTAAATACAGTGGATTTTTTTCTTAGAAACACTCGATTTTTCTTAAAAACAGTCGGTTTTTCGTCAAATCGGTCGATTTTTTGTCAAATCAGTCGATTTTTCGTCAAATCAGTCGATTTTTCGTCAAATCAGTTGATTTTTCGTCAAATCAGTAGATTTTCATCAAAACAGTTTTCGTGCTAAGAACAGTCGGGAAAAATGACCAGCCAGTTGGTAAATGCCTTGCCACCATCCCCAAACATTTTGGCTAGTAACGCCTCTGGCCACCATGAATCATGTCTTCGACCTATCCGGGTTATGAAACCTGGTTTAAACGATTCGGTTAGGGACGACTTTACGACTTTACTTGGCAGAGCCAAAATTAACAATTTTTTTCCAAACGAATCGGATTGTTTTTTATTAAAATGAATGTCCGGGACCTCGGCGAGGTCAAAATAAACGACTGACACGACTTAGCAAAAGGCAGGGGAGGGTGAATCAATCCCCTTACCCCCCCCCCCCCCCCCTGCCCCTTCGGGCCACCCCTGCCTCCACCGGTTGTGATTTGGGGCTTATTCGAAGCCGCAATGAAACATAATTTGTGCGGAGTGGGCGGCCAACTTCTTACTGTGGTCTCTGTCTGTGCTTATTCAGTGCAATAAGATTATATTCATCGAGTTTTTGCTAACAGGCAGTGGTGTAATCTAATGATAAAACGTACAGAGCTTTACCATTGAATTTCAGTAGACCTAACCAGCGCTAGAGCATAGTGTAGGATCTTTTCTAGCCAGTCGTTATGTCGCCGTAGTATTGGGAATACAGTCAATCCTGGGTAGGTGATCTAGCCTCATTAGAATGTCCTCTCAGACTGTTCCAGTGTTTGTTCTGCAGACGGCACAATGTAGACAGACGGATATTAAATCCGCGCTGAGATAGAAGACACAAATTTGTTTCGTGCGATAGTTTTAGACCTATCATCTTACCAGGATTCTAATACGTGCTCTTAGCCCTTTAGCTAGCCATTCCGTAGATCAATTAATCTGAAAGATACCTGAGTCGATTGTTCATTTTTGTATCAGGTGGAAAGCTTCAGCTACTATCTGCCTCCATGGATAAGACAATGATTATTTGGGAGGAAGATGAGAGTGGCGTTTGGATGGACTCGGTGAGAGTTGGAGAAGTGGGAGGAAACACCCTTGGATTCTATGGCTGCGCTTTTAGCGCTGACGGGAAGACCATCCTGGCACACGGATTTCAGGGCGCATTTCATATGTGGAAGCTTAATGAGGTAAGGCTAGTCATTACTTTCTAGCTCTGTTAACATCCGTCGGCCCCACAATTATCCTGTATCGCTTTCATGTGTGTCTATGCCAATGTTGGGTTTTCATACTTGCATACTGACGGGAAAATCTCTGGCTATATTAAAATAAATCTCTTCATTTTTCACAGAAGAAAAAACGATAGAAGAGAAAGATTTTAACTTTCACCTGTCTTTTTTGTAACCTGTATTTTCTTTCTATTTTTTCCAGATTTATTTTTGGCCGGATAAAAAAGATCGTGGCAGTAAGGACTAGTTTTTAGTCTTGTTTAAATTAGAATATTTTATCGCTATTTGGGTTTTATGGGGTCGTGTGGATATGTTCATCCCTCGGGCACCTCTTTCCGATGGCCCTTACGTTCCTTGATCCGTCAAATATTAGGGTAAAAAAAGCCATACCTTAGATTAGCCAAGCCTTGTTCGGGAACTCCAATCTTTGGTAATGGACTATTTGTCTGAATTTGACGACGGAGTAAAGCAGCAGAACTCGCGCCAGTTAAACTGTGTCTGGCTCTTGAGGATAGAGAAGAGGTCATCGAAATAATGTGAGCTCATGCGCGATTCAGCTTTGGTTCATTTTGTAATCATGCGCGGTATCCGCAAAGATTTCTATAAAGTTGTGGTCGTTCTTCTGACTGGCACTCACTGCTCGGATTCCTGTTCCCAGGGCTGAGGCTGTTTCAGACTTTTCGTTACGGTTTTCTCTGGTCCGGAAATTCTAAGCCAAGATTGAAGGTTTCCTTTAGCCCGCACCTATAACTGAGTTTAATATTCCTCAAAAATAACGATGTTTCCAAAGAAGAATGAGAGCATATGCAGAAAATCTTGTCCTTGTTCGCACTGTGATTTCGCTGGGAAATCAAAACTGGTAGGCTCACAAAACTCTGCTGTATGAGCCCATCTTCAAACGAATTTTCCGTTTCTAGCAAACGAACCAATGGCTACCAAGGCACTCTTTCGGTGGTCACTTTGGCGAGGTAACAGACTTAGATTGGGATCCAGAAGGATCTTACGTTTTAAGCTGCAGCAGCGACCAGACAACTCGTCTACACGGACCTTGGATAAGAAACGGCGAATCTCCCGTCGACGCCCCATGGTTCGAACTCGCTCGACCTCAGGTTCACGGCCATGACCTGTCATGTCTTACAGTGGCAGAAAGGTACAGATTTATCAGTGGTGCGGAAGAGAAAGTCGCCCGGGTGTTCCAGGCCCCTGAAGATTTCCTGCGAAACTTTGAAAGGCTCTGCAATATTAAGGAAGATCCCGAAAAGCGTGAGTATTGGTTGTTTACGGTACTCTCTAGGAAGGATAAGGAGAGCCGGGGCCAATGCAGGGATCTTTTTCTGGGTGAAAAGCAAAGCCAGAATCTTCTTTCTTTGATTGTAGCGAAGTGAAAACTGGAGTTTCCAGCGCACACTTTTCGTGTGCGCCCGAGCTCTGCTCTCAGCAGCGGTAAGTGATAATGATAGATTTTTTTGTAAATAAAGATAACCTTGAACCTTGAGTAGCTTTCCCACAAAGCGTTTCCAGGCGGTTAATGAAAAGCTCTTCGGAAACTTCTCCGAACTCTTCTCTCGAGAGCCATAAATGGGATTTATTATTGGGACAAAATACAACTATACTTTAAACAAAGTTATCAGTCAATGAATTAACTATCGGATCAATCACACTCCGATCATCAGTTCAAGCAACCGTTTTCGAAAGGGGAGAAAGCGTGGCGTTTGCGCCTGTACTTATGAATGAATGAATGAATTTATGACGCACTGCCCAAGGGCGTAAGTGCAGTAAGAAAAGATAAAGAAATATAAAATAATTGCAAAAAATTCAACAAATATTTTCCATAAAGGTTCACTAATTTAGAATCACGTTGATGGGATCATGGACAGGTAATTTTCCAATCGGAGAACACAAATTAGAGGAGAGGGCTTCAAGCGTCAACAACGGGTCGGAAATTAACAAACGGCGGATCAGGTAGCGGTTCCGTGTGCGCCGGGGTAGGTAGAGAAGAAATCTCAGATATCTGAAGTATGTCGAGCGTATGTGTCGAAGGTCCTTTCTTCTGAGTATAGTATGTAATCCAGCAAGGAAGTTAACATACGGTGCGCAAAAGGCAGTATATAACTTTCCAAGCCCAGGTCTGCTATACCTCGAACGGTTCGGCACAATTTTGCAGTAGCCATATCTAATTCCTTTAGCGGCTGATTTAACTGCTTCCTCACAAATCTTTCGCATCGTTTGCGCAGTTGTTATACCAAGCCATCGAATTTTTTCCTCGGTTATGAGAACATCGCCTCCAACATTCAGAAAGGGCTTCCGAAGAGTAGCAGGAGCGTTGAAACAAACGTACTGACATTTACTAGCGTTGACTGATGACCAATCTCGCCAAGCGTTTGGTTCAGGCTAGCAACGTTTGTTTCAAGGCCCTTCCTGGATCGGCTGATAAGGAGGACGTCGTCAGCATAGGCCAGGTAGCTAACATCGATGCCACGAAAGTTAAAAGTTGGCGTAAGCTTTCTTAGGCACTGAGCAATTGCACATTTAAAAATCTGGGGCGATAGGACCTTTTTTATATAACAAATTCTAATGTGATTCCAACGGTTCATTCCCTGAAGCAGAAATCGTTTGCTCCCGCGATCGAAAGTTTCCGTGCGTTTTAGTGATGGATCGAAATGGGAGTGGAAAGCGATTCCTGGGATAGGTTTCCTACGATTTTGGCGATTCTCTTTGCTCGCTGGAAAGGGATTCAAAATCTCGCGAATACTTCGGTGTAACGGACTTTCTTCCATGGAATTTGTACGGGCTGATCTCTGGCACTCTGCTTATGGACAAATGCTCACCAGCACAGTCAGTTTACCCCCCCCCCCCCCCCAGTATGGCCTCATTTGTATGTTAGTTTTTACATCTCAGGACAGTCAGGTGTTTACCAATACTTTTGCTCATCAGTACTCTTGACAGCTATCCTGTGCACGAAGTGTTCATTAATTTAGTGCGTGCAGGAACTACTTAAGTTAGGAAAAATTTTCTGCAGTACCTGTCACATAGTGCTCCTTATCGGTCAATCCATTTTTTTATTCTTGATTTGACCGAATTTGTCGTAGCGAGACATGAAGGCCTCTATCTCAGCATACAATAGGACTGCCTGTTTCCCCAGTGCTTTCATCGTTTATCCCGTGAAGTTTTTATTTTCCGGTGTTGATTGTATATTTGTTTGGTTTTTAATCTTCAATCCAACGTCGCATCATGTTTTGTATTAAGCAAGTAGATAGTAACACTTCAAGCTGCAAGAATACAACGGTTGCGTTTCTGATCTCAGTCCTCAGTTCTCGCTTCTCAATTTTCTTACAAATTAGAAACGGAGAATCGAGAAGTGAATATCCGACCAACTTATCGATTCTGAAGAATTTCGAAGCTTTCCCCGTTTTCGTTTTTGAAGAAAAAAAAAATGCAGAAAAGGAGAATTGGCTTCATCTCACCAGTCAAAAAAATGCGAAATAGGAGAATTGTCGGGAAAAACGAGCGAGAAAGAATTGAGATAAAAAAAAAAACGCAATTTGTAAATCGTATTTTTTGTATTTCGTCAAGGTCTGTAAGTAGTTCGAAAATACTCTTCAGTTGTGTAGTTCAATGACGCCAAGTGCGCCGTCCCCTAAACAGCCAATGGAAATCGTCAGGTATCTTATCGATCCAGAGACGAGGTTTCTGCGGTCAAGCAACTATGACAGTCTTATGGTGTTGCTTGTTGAAGTACCCGTCGCACCTATAGATAGATAGATAGATAGATTTATTAATTGCTAAGCAGCCCGAGGGCCATGGCAACAAAAAATCACAAAAAAGTATCACATACTAGAAGAAAACTAATAAAACAAAAGAACAGAAAAGAGAGAAGCTCCTCCTTAATCTTTCTCTTCTCTAATAACCGTTTTCAACATTTCTTTGATATTTCCCTAATCCAAAAATCTACTTCTATGTTCCATCGCTGTCCTCAGGAATCGCAACCAATCTCTTAATCGTAGTAAAACATTCATTCCTAACAACTCTAATTAACCATTCTTCATCAAACTCACTCACACCGTACTGTTCTTTCCTCCATTCACTCAGCTCCATGCACTCGCTAACCACGTGAACCAAACTCTCATTCTCGCATCCGCACATCGGACAGAAGTAAGGACCGGATTTCTGCCTAAAATTACCAATGTAACGCCTTCTAGCACCAATTGGCAGGGTGTCCGCCAACATTTCAATAATAATTCTTAATTCCTCCCGCTTAAGACCCGCTTTAAGCATCATACTCTCACCCCGTGTCTCTATTACCGCGGCATAAAGCCTCAGGGATTCCGATTGATCCTTTTGGACGTGCCAAACCTGTATTTCTGGCTCTTAAGTATCTCCTGAACTAGCTTGCTAACTCCCTCCTCATTTCCTAGTCCATCAACTACTACTGATCAACTCATTCTGATCGTCGTTCCATTTATTCTCTTTCCCGGGAATGTGGACTTCGTGTGTAATCTTGTTCACGCTAGCGGGCGTTAGACTGATTCTTGCATTCTCCGTGTTCGGTGCTTTTTAGTCAACAATGCCGATTATGCGTGTATCACTGGGCTGACAATGACTGAGAAGAAAGCTTTGCCTCTTCAGCTTTTTTAGTTTAAAAGTATGAATAAATAATAGCTCTAGATTATTTTCTGTTTTTCTAGTGAAAAACGCACCTAGAGGGGCATCTGTGCCAGCCCTGGGTCTCTCCAACAAGCCTGTTTACGATGCTGAGCTGGCGCAAGAGAAAGTCAAACCCAAGTCACAATCAGACATGTATCAAGAGTCCTCCTTCTCTCCAGGGTGCTATGAGGGTAGGTACCGCGCATCCCTTTGATACGTTCCCGACAAGGAAGTCTACTACGGTAATATGAGGAACCCATAAATTTCCTGTAATGACTCGCCATTCAGGGGGCTTGTCATTTCCTATGCTTCTATGTTGCCCGAGCCTCACCTAGTTTCCAGAAATTCCGCTTGGGTCGAATCGGCGTTCTTGCTCAGATAGACAAATTTGTTGACACAAGTCAGGACTGTTCAGCATGCCACCAGGCACCTAAGCTAGGACAAAATATCCAGGATACTCTTCCATTACAGATAATTATTCCTAGTTCAGCACAACAGCTGCGAAAAATTTGTCTATCTGGATAGTCGGGTATTTTGTCCCCGTGGGTATTTCTCGAACTATCTGACGCTCGGTCAAGAGCGCATCAGAACTCTCTTATTGACAAGCCCCCTGAATGGCGAGTCATTACAGGAAATTTATGGGTCCCTGGTAATATCAAGAACAAATAATCAACCTCCGTCTCCCTATCTCTGTAATACGACCATGCTGAGTCGAATAAATTCTGATACCCTACCCGATGCCAACGAGCGGAGGAGAAGCTAAGAACATCATAATTTGTTACTCCTACAAACATCTATATCGCAGTAAATCCCCGCAGAAGAATACGAACGCCGTCTGAGTCGTCCTTTACATCTGATTGGTTGTCTACCATCGTGACATCACGTCTAACTCGCTGCAGACTCCTGCAGGCGTCCTAAGATTTTTCATCTGGTATGCGCAGGGTCGAAGAGGGAAGTAGACCGGTATCAACTCTAACCTCAGAGCAAGTACCATACCTCTAGTCTGCTCAGTTTTATTGGGGTATCCATATTCGCTGCATGGGACCAGATACGGAGTTCTATTAGATTATTTGCTCTCGGTTGGTTTTAAACGTATTAGTTAGCTGCGTTTTCGTTTCGACGATACTTCGGTCCTTCTTGGCAAGGGTCCTCTTCAGGGTTCACTTACGATCTACTATGGAAAAATGTAGTAGCTGTGTTTCACACGGATTTTTTTAAATTTGTTTTAACATCTTTGCCGGGGCGTTTTTCGCGAACGTTCTGCGCGAGGAAATTATTGTTTGTCAACACACATGTCTTAAACTCGAAATAATTGGGGCAACAGTTAGTTTCAAAGTCCGCTTTCAACCCCCAACATGGAGAGGAATTATAATAGTTCATAACTTGACCAGAGCTGGACATGGGACGATGAAATTCCTTGTACTTGTAGAACCTAGAGCTGGGAAACTACTTTTAATGTTGCATCTCACTTTTAATGTTGCATCTCCCCGACCCACCTCGTGCATGGGGAACTGGGCCCAGATTGCACAAGAATAAAGTTCGTAACCGGTGACAGGAATCAACAGGTATAAAGTTT
Source organism: Branchinecta lynchi (assembly GCA_023053575.1). Lineage (NCBI taxonomy): Eukaryota > Metazoa > Arthropoda > Branchiopoda > Anostraca > Branchinectidae > Branchinecta > Branchinecta lynchi. The sequence continues at coordinate 13,889,461 of JAKZAP010000001.1, forward strand.
AAACTTGGTAGGCTTATGAGGATTGGGGTTTTCTTTTTGCTTTTGGGGGGTCCCAAGCACCACTCCCACTTGGTTCAGAGGCAATTGGGCCCAGATTGTACATGTTTTTAAGTTTTTAAACTGAAGTAGGGCTATGAAATTCCTTACGCATTTGAATCTTAGGGTTGGGAGTATATATGTTGAGTTACACCTTCCCACCCTCCACATTCATGACCAAGTGGGCCCAAAAGTTGCCCATGAGTTTTTTAAGCGTGACTGGAATCAAACTCGTAAGCTGATATAGGTGTAGATAAGCATTTTGATGGGTTATTTTAGGTTATTTCAGTACTTGGTTTAGTTACTGGGGATGAGAGATGTTTTGGTTCTAACGCTGTTTGTATATAAGATGTGATAAACATTTAACTTTCACACTCCAGATTGAGCGCTTGCGTACTTGTTGCACTTGCTAATGGAAAAGAGGTATAAAGCGTCGGACTGGCTGGCAAGACATTCAGTGTTGAAAAACTGTTCTTGCAAGTTGCAATATATTCAAGATTTCTTGGATTTATACATGCGGTTTGTTTACATTAAAAGCTTTGGAAGTGGGATGATTTCAGATTAGGTTATTTCAATAGGCTACTTGTTTGATTATTGTGGATATGGAATGTCTTGGTTCTAACGCTGTTTGTATATTGAATGTGATAAACATTTTACTTTCACACTGCACCTTTGAGGGATTCTGCACTTGTTGGGATCCCGAAGTGACGGGATACCTATGACTTCGTAAAAGTTGTCTGTCTCTCTGTAAGCACGATAGCTCTCGAAGGGAAGGGGATATTTTGTTCAAACTTGGTGTGAAGATTCTTGAGTCAAAGTAAAGGTCAGGTTCATAGATTGCTTCTGCAGCCCTATGTTTAGGGGTGGGGGGAAGGGATTGAAATTAAGGGACGAAGAAAGTATTTTTAAAAAGCTAATAGGATAGTCCATTGAAGGGTAAGGAGACATGCTGAATCCAGGAGACATGCTGAATCCGGATCTGAAAATAAATTTCTCGCCGGACAAGTAGTTCGCCCGGAATCCGGCCAAAACCGGAAATTTGATAAATAAAAGTAAAAGTCGGCAGAAGTTCAATTAGAGGTTCGCATCGGGGGTAAGAACGCACTTTGAATCCGTTTCTGAAGTTTATTTTCTTGTCAGACATGTCATTCTGCCGGAGTTTGCCAAAATCGGAAGTTTTGTAGACTAGTATTTTGAATTCAACTACTTGCTTATTCTAAAGCTGGTAGTTCACTTCGACATTCAGAGCTGTGTTGCGCATTGTTAGCGTGCGTGGTTGAAGAATTTAGATTTCTTTGGTCGTAGGTTCGACTTTTAGAAGTCGCCTGATCTTTTTATTTTGCTCGGATTTTGCTTGGCTTCCTCTCCATAGGTGGTGAAAATTGTTGGTGGGAAAACATAACTGACTCCGAGCCGATATTCACTGGCAGAATGCGTGCGAGTCCTGTCTAGTGATAGATTTGCCAATAGATAGATTTGCCTATAGATAGATCTGCCATATATAACCTTTTTCGAATTGGTATATAGTCCCACAGGTAGTTAAATTATGACAATACATTTTGTGGAGGTTTATACGATATCGTATCAGCCTCCAGAGATGATGATCTCTGGAGGCGTATCAACGTCCGCAGAAGTTTATCGAGCACTTTTCCTCATTATTATGGCACTTGAGCTTACTCAAGTGCCATATAGCGATTGTTATTTCTGTCCGTCAGTCGGTCTGTCGATCTGTCGGTCTGTCGGTCCCGGTTTTGCTAGTTCGGGCACTTCCAGATAAGCTAGGACGATGAAACTTGGCAAGCATATCAGGAACTGGACCAGATTAAATTAGAAATTGTCGCTTCCTCGATCCGTCCATCTGGAGGGGAGTGGAGGGAGGGGGAATCCGGAAAAATTAGGAAAAATGAGATATTTTTAGCTTACGAACGGGAGATCGGATCTTAATGAAACTTAATACATGGAAGGACTTCGTGTCTCAGACCCTCCATTTTAAATCCAGACCGGATCCGGTGACACTGGGGGGAGTTAGAGGGGGAAACCGGAAATCTTGGAAAACACTTAGAGTGGAGGGATCCGAATGAAACTTGGTGGAAAGTACAAGCAAAAGTCCTAGATACGTGACTGATATAACCGGAACGGATCCGCTCACTTTGGGGGAGTTGGGGGGGGGGGGGAGAAGTCCGAATTTGTAGTGATCCCGCGAGTTCCGTGCTTCCTGATGTGCTGGGACGATGGAAATTGACAGGCATGTCTGGGACCCGACCAGCTTAAATAGGAAATCATCAATTCCCCGATTCGACTATCTGGGGGGGGGGGAGTGGAGGGAGGGTGAAGCCAAAATTTGAGGTATTCTTAGCTTGCGAACGGGTGATCGGATCTTCATGAAAGTTGATATTTAGGATGACCTCGTGTCTCAGACACCTCACTTTAAATCCGGGCCGGATCCGATGACACTGGGGGGAGTTGGAGGAGGGAACCGGAAATTTTGAGAAACGCTTAAAGTGGAGGGATCGGGATGGAACTTGGTGGGAAAAACAAGCACAGGTCCTAGAAACGTCATTGACATAATCGGACCGGATCAGGGCACTGTGGGGGAGTTGGGGTGGGGAACCGGAAATTTTGAGAAACGCTTAAAGTGGAGGGATCGGGATGAAACTTGGTGGGAAAAACAAGCACAGGTCCTAGACACGTCATTGACATAACCGGACCGGATCAGGGCACTGTGGGGGAGTTGGGATGGGGGTCCGGATTTCTAGCGATCCCCCGAGTTCGGCATACTTCCTGGTGTCCTAGGGCGATGAAACTTGGCAGGTATGTCAAGGATCCGAACAGATTGACTTGAGAACAGCCGTTTCCCCGACCCGACCATCGTGGGGGGAGTGGGTGGATGGGGAGTCCGGAATCTAGTGGCGTGCATAACTTTTGAACGGGTGATCGGATCTTGATGAAAATTGATATTTATGATGACCTTGTGTCTCAGACACCTCACTTTAAAGGCCGGATCCGATGACACTGGGGGGAGTTGGAGGAGGTAACCGGAAATTTTGAGAAACGCTTAAAGTGGAGGGATCGGGATGAAACTTGGTGGGAAAAACAAGCACAGGTCCTAGACACGTCATTGACATAACCGGACCGGATCCGATGACACTGGGAGGAGTTGGAGGAGGGAACCGGAAATTTTGAGAAACGCTTAAAGTGGAGGGATCGGGATGAAACTTGGTGGGAAAAACCAGCACAGGTCCTCGACACGTCATTGACATAACCGGACCGGATCAGGGCACTGTGGGGGAGTTGGGGTGGGGGTCCGGATTTCTAGCGATCCCGCGAGTTCGGCGTACTTCCTGATGTCCTAGGGCGATGAAACTTGGCAGGTATGTCAGGGATCCGAACAGATTGACTTGAGAACAGCCGTTTCCCCGACCCGACCATCGTGGGGGGAGTGGGTGGATGGGGAGTCCGGAATCTAGTGGCGTGCATAACTTTTGAACGGGTGATCGGATTTGAATGAAACTTGTCTGGTGAGCTATCGCCTCGGACGTTCAGTGTCACGTCCGGGTCGGGTCCGATAGCTGTGGGGATGGAGGGGGGGGGGGGGGGGGAACTCCAGAAACTCTAAAAGTAGAGGGATTGGGACGAAACTTAATGGATGGAACAAGCATTAGGCCTAGATGAAATTGACGGAGCCAGATGGTTTCGGGGCTCTGTGGGGGGGAGTTGGAGGGGGCTTCCTGGAATTCCGGTAGTCGTGAGTTAGAATAGTTCCAGATGTAAAACGACAACGAAACTTTGCAGGCATATTAGCGACCCGAATTATCTTGACTCAAAAACCTGACACAACATACCCCCGGAAACTTCCGTTCCTAGATCCGAGCATTTTTGGGGGAGCAAGAGAAGAGAAATATGGACTTCTGTAAATTGCGAACGAGTGGTCTGATTCGAGTGAAACTTCATGGGTGATACGAATCGATGGCCTCGACATGTAAAACATGCGTTCGAACCATATGCGACCACGATTAGGGGAATTGGGGGTGGGGGGACTTTTGACATGCACAAAAACCAAACGGATGGACCGAATGAGATGCAATTCGACAGTGCCGAGTTTATGCGGCCTAGATTTGTTATTTGGCGTCCGGGCCGGATTCGGCCAAGGTAGGGGGGGGGGGGGTACTGGAAACTTGCAGATAGGCTATGCTCCAATTTCAGTCAAACTTGATGAGGGAATTAAGAGATTGGGCCCGAACCGGCTCCGACAACGTTGGTGGGAAGGGGGGGGGGGGTACCGGAACTTTCCAAAAATGCTCAGATTCGAGTGAAACTTGGTAGATGGTATAAACGAAGATGCTTTAGGTGGTCGATTTTTTTTTATTCCGAACCAGATTCGGCCAAGGTAGGTGGAAATAGAGTGAGTACCGGAAATCGTGTAGCACGTCTAGGGATCAAACAAATGGATTTATTGGGATGAAAGTTTGAACAGTCATGTGCATTTGCAATCGAGACGATGCCGGAACTGCTCAGAAATGAGTGAAACTAAATATCCTATTTCTATTTCCGAACCGCCTTTTTGGATGGCGGGTGTATTTTGTGACGTTTTCATCTACTTTGTTGTACAGCCTACTCGTACAAGTGCCATATGAGCTCGTAGCTCTTGTTAAAAAATAAAACCTGACCTTCAAAAAATAGGTTCAGAAAAAAAAAAACACTAAAAAATAATACAGAAAAAAAACTATTGGAGATGTTGGAGATAATGTTGATAATGTTGAAAATGTTGGAGATAAAAAATGTTCAGAAACAGAAAGAAAATGTAGCTTTCCTATAGGCAACCAACCTGGGTCATACCTTGTTACAATCACATTCCCACTAAAAATGCAACAACTGAAACAACATTGCTTCCAACTTACTTCAACTTGTTTTCCTCTACTCTCCAAAAGGCATCTGTTGAGCAGTTAAAACTGTCTTTTTTCTTGAATTTTGTTCTGATTGTACAGAATTGTACAAATTTTAAGCTTAATTAATTCTCCTGTGTTGCCACTGGTTGCAGAATTCTGCGATTTGTCGTAAACTTTCGTTTCTTCGACAAAGCGAGCAAGAACTCTGCGACCCGTTCCTTACCAGTAAATACAAAAATGAAGCATAAAAGTTGAGGCGTACGTGTATGAAATACGAAATTTCTCTTTTATAGTTGGTGAAAAGGACCCAGAATCGTAGGTGCCAAAACGTCATTGTTTTTTCAGTCCAAAAGTCACAGATTCCATCAGAACAAGACCAAAGTTTTCGATGGGATCCCACAAATTTAATATTTTTCGGACTTCTTGATCCAGACAATCAAACCTTGAACATTTCCAATCCCAAAAGTTCAAATTTGATCCAGACAATTGAGTCTTGTCTTCGCCAGATCCAGTCTTCGACAGACTCCTTGAACACTTACTATTAAATATTTAGAAACAGATTAAGGCCAAATAGCTAATCACGTAAGAAAACCAAGTTCAGATTCGGATTCAGCATGTGTGTTTACCCCTTTAAGTCATATCTATTTTGACGAAGCAGACCGAAACTTCCTGCCTTATCTTTTGGCAATTTTCTAGTTTCGGCGGAATTCCGGAACTACTTGTCCGGCGAAAAAAATAAAGCTCAAAAACGAATTCAGCATGTCTCCTTACCCCTACACCCAACGTCTATTCAACTTCGGGTTAAACTTTTACTTTTAACAAATTGTCCGGTTTCAGCCGGATTCCGAGCGATCTATACATCCGGTGAGAAAATGATTGTCATATGCGAATTCAGCATGTCTGCTTACCCGCAAATCGAACACCTTATCAAATCTAAATAAAACTTTTACTTTAAACAAATTCTCCGGTTTTGGCCGGTTTCCGGCCGAACTAATTTCCCGGCGAGAAAACGATTCTCATATTCGGACTCAGCACGTTCCCTTGCCCCTAAATCTAACCTCCAATCAATTTCGTATTAAACTTTTACTTTTCACAAATATTCCGGTTTTTACCGGATTCCGGGTGAACTATTTGTCCGGCGAGAAAATAAACTTCATATTCGGATTCAGCATGTCTCCTTACCTCGAATTCGACTATTTCATTAGCTTTTAAAAATATATTTGTTGTTCCCCTTAATTTCAAACCCCTCCCCCACCCATAGAGCTACATAGCCCATCTTCAAACTTGACCTGTACTTTGACCTAAAGAGTCAAAATATCTTAACCTCTTCGAGAGTTACTGTACCAACAGACGGACAGACGGACAACTTTTGCGATGTCACAGGTACCCCTCCACTTACGTTTTGGGATCCCAAAAAGTGGCAACACTAATTCTATCTATAATAGCCCGCCGCTAGATGGTATCTGCTTCGCCACAAATGAAAAAGATGGTGTTGGATAAGGATTGTATTGTTATAAACAGAAATGTCCGGGTCACAACAATAGTCATTCACATTTCCATTTCATTAAAGTTTAACTGAAAAGCAAACTTATGTTTGTATCATTTAGTTGGATACACTGAGTTATTTAAATTCCGCTAAAAGATTTTTTGATTTTCCACTTGGTGCTCTAGTAGTGAGGTTCAGAGTACCTACGGCTGTCCCCACAGCGCAAATTCTACTATGACGCGGAATATTTGAATCTCAACAAAAACGCGGCTTTTCAGTGGGTGGTGATAAGCTTGGTGAAGACTGCTTAGTGCCTGAACAAAAAAGTTTCAAAAATCTTTTCCGTCAAGCATACGACACAGGTAGTACCCCAAATCTGACAGGAAAATTCCACTATTTGAAAACTGATTATTCGTGAATAGCGGAGCAACGAAGTAACTCAGTTCCATCGGGTCTTCAAGCCTCTTTAAGTGAATAGGTGAGGGATAACCTGACTGTCCCATCTCTGTCCTTTTCAGTTAAACTTTAAACAAAAACTCCCTGAACAAGTAGCAAATAAGTACTACCAAAGAAGATACCACAGAATCTCGAAGGCCATTCAAAATATCAACCTCGCTGCGGTCGGCAGATATTTTTCATAACCTGCCTCGCCGGGTTGTCGGCGAAACGTCCCCATGCGCAACGTCCCCTGCATGTTCCCCCGTCCAATGCACGCTCTGAAGTTGTTTTACTTCGATCATGCAATTATGGTCGAAGCGAAGTTAAAACCTATGCTTAGGGAATCTTAATTTCAGCTTTGAAGGCTAATAGTTTTTTTAACTTAAAACTTTAAAGTAGAAGAAGAGGACGTTTCGCCACTGGGAAGTTTTACCGTGAGGACGTTTTGCCATGGTGACGTTTTGTCATGGGGCCGTTTAGTCACGGGGACGTTTTGTCGTGGGGACGTTTCGTCGGTAAGCCCCCTTGCCTTCGGCTCCGACAGGTCATTTTAGTAGCCATCTCGTTGTATAATCTGATATCCCTCGATGTCGGAAGTTAACCTTTAAAATCAGTCTATCTAATTGCCGCATATTCCATACCAGCATAGGCCATAACAACTATCTCAACTTTATTTTCTTTCTTGCCGAACATGTAGCGGAATTCAGCTAAAACCCTGAGTTTTGTAAGAGTAAAGACTTTTTGAAAGTCGATTAGTGATATATAAAGGGGTGATAAGCTTTTCAGTGAAATTTTAAACTTTGCATGGTTTCGCAAAGTGTCATATTTTTCTTCCTAAAGCTACGACCTGTTTTTTTGGCCACATAGCGTAAAAGATAAAATATATAGTTATAGAAACTTTGCGTCGTATTGAAATGGACACCTGCCAGTACCATTCCTGTCCTAATTAATTTGGAATTGCCACGGATAGTCTAAATCTCATTTGTCTAGGAGAGCAGTATTTGGAATCCGTAAAAATTAGACAGGTAACTGATTTGCTCATGGACTTGGACGTGCGCTTAAGTGACAAAAAAAGAGTAAACAATACATAATAGAAAAAAGTACGTAATGAAAATGTTTGTGAGGGCAGGAGAGTGACCTAAAATTGATAGGCCGTTTTTTTTAGTTAGATAGTTGAATGTCCCTTACTGTGTGTTGCCAGCTTATGTGTAGGCATTGTACGGTCGTTAATTGAGATTTAGCCCTAATCGTCATAAACAAGCTCATGGGACACCCAAATTGCTGGTCTCAGGTTTCGTCACGGAGCAAGATATCTTTTTCTCGGCTGTCAGACTATCAACTTGCTCGAAAGCTCGAGTTCAGCTGAGACATCCTGGCTCCTTGCGTTATGTTCTAGGATATCCTCAGCTTTTCGTTCACGTGTCCTCCGTCTTTCACATACTTGGGCCAACTTAGTTAAAAACTTCATTGTTTTATTTCACCTTGTCCTAAAATCTGTGTTCTGCGGTTTCTGTTTTTGGGATCCCGAAACGTAAGTGGAGGGATACCTATGACATCGCAAAAGTTGTCCGTCCGTCTGTAAGCACGATAACTCTCGAATGGAATGAGATATTTTGATGAAACTTGGTGTGAGGATTGTTTGGGTCAAGGGTAAGGTCGAGTTTGTAGATGGGCTCTGTAGCCCTGTATTTGGGGGTGGGGGAAGGGGTTCAAATTAAGGGACAAACAAAATATTTTTCGATTATGGAGTAATAAGACATGCTGAGCACGATGGTGAAAATCATTTTCTCGCCGGACAAGTAGCTCGTCCGGAATCCGGCGAAAACCGGAAAGTTTCTTAAAAGTAAAAATTTCATTTGAACTTGATTAAATGTTTAATTTAGGTGTAAGAAAACCTGCTGAGCACGATAGTGAAAACAATTTTCTCGCTGGCCGAGTAGTTCGTCCGGAATCCGGCAAAACCGGAAAGTTGGTTAAAAGTAAAAGTTTCATTTGAAGTTTATTAAATGCTTGATTTAAAGGTAAGAAGACATGCTGAGCATGATGGGGAAAATCATTTTCTCGCCGGACAAGCAGCTCGTCCGGAATCCGGCCAAAACCGGAAAGTTGGTTCGAAGTAACAGTTTCATTTGAAGTTGATTAAATATTTGATTTAGGGGTAAGAAGACATGCTGAACCGGACGGTGAAAACCATTTTCTCTCCGGACAACTAGTTCGCCTGTGATCCGGCCAAAACCGGAAAATAAGATTAAAAGCAAAAGCTTTATCTGAAGTTGATTAGATGATAGATTTAGGGGTAAGAAGAGACGCTGAGTCTGTATATGATGATCGTTTTTTACCCGGACATATAATTAGTCCCGAATCCGGTTGTACCCGCATATTTTTTAAGTCAAAGTTTTATTTAAAGTTGATTAGATGTTCTTTATAGGGATAAAGGGATACGCCGGTTTCGTTCCTGAATTTTTTTTTTTGCTGGACTAGTAGTTCGCTCGTAATTCTGGCGAAACCGCAGATTTGGCAGTAGTAAAGCAGGAAGTTTCGGTCAGTATCGTCAAAATAGATATCGCTTATAGATGTATAGATAGATAGGTAGATAGAATATCTGAACTCGGTTGGCTTCGGCCTGGCGAAGACAAGACCCAATTGTCTGGATGAAATCTTAGATTTTTGGGATCCCATCGATACCTTTGGTCTTGGTCTTCTAGTTCTTATTCAACAATAATTCAACAGTACAAATCAGTTAATTGAAAAAGTTCCGTTGACTGTATGCCACTCATATGTTTGCCATCCAGTGTATTGCCACTTTGCCAGCCATTTGAACAAGAGCTACGAGCTCGTATGGCACTTGTTACGAGTAGGTGTTGCAAGAAAGTAGATGAGAACATCACAAGATACGCCCTTCAGCGGGACCTAGAAATTCGGACCTAGAAATAGAAAATATACTTTCACTCGAGTCTGAGCATTTCCGGCGTCTCCTCCTATCATCTAGAGCGAATGTTAGGGCACAATATTTCCGGTACTCCTCCCCCTCAAACATCCCCTACTGCGGCCGAATCTGGTTCAGACATCTGGTTCAGACATAAATTGATCATTTAAAGTAGTTGTTCCCAACCAGTGGTACGCGTACCCAAACGGTTACGTAAGACCCTTACAAGAGGTACGCAAAAGTACAAAAATCGGTTAAGTCTGTAGCTTCGAAATCTCGCCTCCTTCATTTTTGATTGCCGAATGCCTAATACTACCAGCAGAGGCATCACTAGCCAAAATGTTTATTGGGGGCAAGGTAATTTTATTGACTGGCTGGTCAGTTTTACCGACTGTTAAAACAAACAAAAAACTTTCTACGAAAATTGCGGCGCTTTGCTCTGACTCGTTTCTTTTTAACCGTCTGGAAGGCCACTTTGGGGGGAGGGGGTTCCCAACCCGTGCCTGACGCTCTGTTACAAGTCCTAGTGAAAGTCAATGAAATAATGTTGATTCCAAAACAGCTATCCTACTGCCGTGAAATCTGTTCCTGAGTCGTACAATACTATTTCAAGAAGAATCGAAGACTTTGCAAGTGATTTTGTCATTGGGGTTGCGAATTAAGGTAACGAAAATGTTTGTACTGCAGCTTGATGAAAGCACGAAGAACATCAAAACCAAACACAGAAACAGGCTGACTGTAAAAAAATAGTGCCGTCAATGACGTCGAGACGAGATTTGATAAAAAAAAAAAATAAAAAAAAAAAAATAGCTACAAAGCAGCCTCAGGTGTCTCATTGGTTCTGTATGTATTTCTACACTTTTAAGCCTTATCATTTGTGATAGTAAATATCGTTTTTTTTTCACGTTCTGAAAAACTGGGTACGCAACCTTTTTGAACCTTGATTGGGGGTACGCGGCACGGAAAAGATTGGGAACCACTGATTTAAAGCATCTTCTCTTACTGGCTATCAAGTATCGCTCGAGTCTGAGCATTTTTCGCAAACCTTTGCCCCCCCCCCCCTTCGTGTTCAAATGCCGTCCGGACCCTAAAATATGTCATCTAGGGCACATCATCTCTCTACTTTCCAAGTTTCGTTCAAATCACTCCACTCGTTTGACCCCAATGCGAGCAACAAAGTTTCCGGGACTCCCCCTACAACTCCTCACACTGTGGTCAAGTACGACTAGGACACATAGACGTTGTATCGAGACATCTCCTCTTCTCGTCCTTCAAGTCTGACTTCAATCGGAGCATATATGCAAATTTCTGGTTTCCGCTTCATCCTCCCTACCCTTGTGGGATCCGGTCCGAACCGTAAATAACAAACTAGGCCGCATAAATAGGTACTGTGCAATTGCGGCCCATTCGTTTGGTTTTCGTGTCACAAAGTTTTCAGATCCCCCCCCCCCTCCTCCAACCATTGCTGCATGTGGTTCGGAGACATGTTTTGCCTTTCTAGGTCATTAGTTCCTATTACCCAAAAAGTCTTACTTGAATCGGACCGCTCAAATCCCTCGAAAATGGTCGGATCTATGAACATGTCAGGTCCTTTAGCCTATTTGGTTGGGGCACTAATATGCCTGCCAATTTTTGTCGTCCTTAAACCACCTGGAAGTATCCTAACTCGCGATCAACCGAATTCTGGGAAACCTCCTCCAACTCCACCCAAAAAGCCCCGATGTACTCTAGTTCTGTCAAGAACATTTCTAGAGCTTATGCTTGTTCTTTCCACCAAATTCCATCCCGATCCCTCGATGCTAAGCGTTTCCCGAAAATTCTGGTGCCCCCTTCTCCCACCCTATCCCCCTCCCCACACAAGCATCGGATCGGGTCCAGACTTGACGTGGAACATCTGAGACGACACCTCTTTTAACTTGCCAAGTTTCATTCCAATCGGATCGCCCGTCCTAATACATCAGGAAGTACCGCACTCGACGGATCACCAGAATTCCAGATCCCCCCCCCCCTCCCCCAACTTCCCCCACAGTGTCCGAATCGAGTTCGGTTGTTCATTGATGTACTTAGGACTTGTGCTTGCTCTTCGCACCACGTTTCATCCCCATCCCTCCACTCATAGCTTTTTCCAAGACTTCCAGTTCCCCCCTCTAGCTCCCCCTAAAAGTCATCGGACCTGCTAAGGATTTTAAATGGCTCGTCTGAGGCACCAGGTTTTCCAGATATCAACTTTCATTAAGATCCGATCACCCGTTCAAAAGTTATAAATACCTCAAGATTCGGGATTCTCCCTACCTCCACGATACTCGGGTCGGTGAAGTGACTATTTCCAACTTATTGTCTGCCAAATTTCGTCGTCCTAGCTTATGTGGCAGTGTCCGAACTAGCACAACCCGAACAGACCGACCGACGGACGGACAGAAATTGCGAGCGCCATATGGCACTTGGCCGAAGGCCAAGGGCCATAATAGAAATTGCACCTTACCATACAATCGATCAGTAAATTTGATACAAATAGCTTAAAGCTAGAATAGGCAAATATGCGATGTTATGTTAAAACGACAATACACTTTACGAGAAATGACCAGACATAAATGTTGGAATAAAACTGTCAAAGAATTGGGCTGGGGCGGCAGCTGCGGCAAACACTGATTGCCAGTGTTCCTCTGAGGCCGACGCACGGACGATGGGAGGGGAGAGGGAATAGACGGCTCATCTGGGGACAATACATCATTGCTCCAAGTTTTTTTGAAAGGGTAGTTCTGCGGTACCAGCCCTCTCCAATTTTACAGAATATTTGAAAAATGCAGGAACAATATACGTATAATAAACAATATACGTCCATCGGATCTAAACCACTTGGTATCCTTGTTGTTTCACTGACCGCTATTCGACCATGGGGTATAGTCTGTGCCAGCTGGCTACTTTTCGACTTTATGAGAACTCCCCGTGTTACTTCAAACTTCTTCTTACTTCCCGTGTTACTGCCAGCTTTCCTTGCATGAAGTTATCATATGTTGTCCAGTACCTTGCCATCGGGGAGAAGATTTTCTAGGCCCTTCCATTCCTTTCTTACTTCTTTAGTTTTGATTTTCTATCTTGCGCATTCGCCTCTTTATTGAAAGATCAGTGTTATTATATTCCTTTTCTGTTGTTTTTTTTACTGCACTATCCCTTTTCTTGTCCAGTGCGTAATAGAATGTGTCATCATCATCGTCATCTACAGTTATTTGTATGTATATAAATAGAACTTGAACCTAACGAATTCTTATTCTAGGTGGGTTATTCTGGTCTGTTTGTCTGACCAGTTGCAGTGTTATTCATGACACATGAGTTTGTTCCTATCCCGTTGTCCTAAATTTCAGAGCCGCCGACGGAAGAAAACCTGCTTCAGAACACGCTATGGCCAGAAACCCAGAAACTCTACGGACACGGTTTTGAGCTTTTCACCCTGGCGTCGAACCGAGCGGGTAAGTCCATCGCTTTCTTCACGCAGTGTTGACAGCTCCTTAATTCGTCCAAAAAGTAACGCATTCCCACTACACTTTCAGAAGTCAGAATGAGCCTTCAAGTGTAAGCCTACGTTTGTGTAAAACATGGTACTAAATATGGTTTACATAACAATTAAAAGGTCGTAACTTAAATGTTATTAATCACACTTGTCGATAACATCCAAAGTGTGTTTCTTGAAATTGCGCATCCTTGTGTTATATGGTATCAAACTTCTGATAGTGTACTTGTTAATTCGCCGATGCCGAAATCTTCCAGTAACGATTGCTGCCGCAAACCATGTTCGTTTGCCTAATAATAATAATTGTATTTGAAAAAGCCCGAGGGCCATATACAGGTACAGGCTATTAATACACAGAAACGTCAATCAACATAGAACATACAGCTAATCTACGGATAGCTTTCTATATTCCAACGCTCTAGATACAAGCCTACAAATCTTGCTAATCGACTGGGCGGATGTACACTTCAGGATACCAGACAGTGTCGGGATATCCCCACCGAAAATCTCCCTACGGAGATCCGAAAGCTTTTGGCACCGGCTTAAAAAAATGACCAGTATCCTCATCTTCACCACCGCAAAGGGGACACGCATATTTCCCATCCGGATTCTTCTTATTTCTATCAAAAACTTTTTTTCTATCGTGCAGTGGTAGGCAATTCGCCCTCAGTTGGATCCAGTACCTCAAATAAATCGCGGGTAGATTAAGCTTAAAATAAAATTCTGGTTCACAAACTGTTTTCACCGTACTATAACATTTAAGGTATCCTATGAAGAAATATTTCGAATATGATTAGTTCAACTGTTTGGTCCAGACAGGTAAACGATACTCAGTTGTCTACTGGCTACTCTTAGCCAGTTTCCTATGACATTTCGTCACTTCTCCCATCCAGGAAATTGAAGAAAGAGAGGGTACCACGTGCTTTAGCCCTAGAAGGCAGGGAGTGGCCGAAATTAATCTTCTGAAATCCTGAAAGTCAGTAGAACCAATTGGCTTTGCAAAGTGTGAAAAGCGATTATGAGCGTGTTCCATCCTACTTACCGTGGTTACTACGCATGACGTCACGAATTCTGGCTTTTTCCCGTCAAGGCTGGAACGCTTTTTCTATTTTCCAGCAGGATCTCACGCCAGGAGCGAATCCGACCAATCACGTTACAGAGATGCGTAGTTACTACGCTTACTACGCTCCCGAGCATGGTAAGCAAATAGTAACTATTAGTTACTATTCCGACAAGGTTGGAACGGTCAGCGTAGTAACTTTTCGTGAGGATGGAACGGAAATAGTAACTAATAGTAACTATTGTTAGAAGGGTGGAACACGCTCTATATGTCAAAACAATGAAACCAACAACTGGGACGTAAACCGCGAAACGTCGACGCGGGGTCTCACGAATGGTTGATTATGGCATCAAGGGGTCTGACATCTTGCACTGTACCTGCTGGACTTGTACTGACAATACCTCCAGTTCACTACATAAGGCGTATTCTCGCCGTTCCCCGAGGACTCCACTTGAGGAGTCCCCGCGTTTTTGTTTGTCTCGGGGACTCACTCCCCGTATACTCGCGAGTCCCCACGGACAGGGAATGCTCTGATTATCATCACCATCATCAAAAAGGACTCCCTTGTAGATTCGGAGGGGAATCAATTTTTGCTTGTGTTGGTGCAATGTAAAATTAATTAAAAAGAATCCGAATAAACAAAGCCAAAAATAAAGTGGATCTAGACTAATGTCGTCAACTGCATATTTTTGTTTCGAACAAAATCCATTTTAGAAGCATTCCCCGTGTTCTTGTTGTTTTCCTAGGCGGACTCCACGTGAACTGACTCCCTCTATTCTCGCCGTTCCCTTCGATTCCCCGAGGAGTCCTCGGGGAACGGCGAGAATACGCCTATAGTGTTTTCTCTTTTCCTTTGTAGTGGTAACCATCCACCATAACCATCACTTCGAGAGGCCATGTTTTTTTCTATTTCGCGAATAATGTAGAAACGTCTGTAGAGAAGTTGTACACTAATGTCTTTGTCAAACTTTTTGATCTGTTTAGTCCGCGACATTGAAAAAATACCAACGAACATGCAGACGTACAACAATGAGTCGAACACAGGATAAAAGAAAGATTGGTATGGAAGCAAAGACAGTACCATTTGCTTCTTTCTCTGAATACTGTAGTCAAGTCCTGCGTCTCGTACCCCTAGCACATTAGTCAGTCTGGGTTTTGACCAGTCGTGGTTTTTGGCCTGTCGCGGTTTTTGCATGGCGCGGTGTTTGTTTTAGCAATTTGACCGTTGCTATTTTTAGATCGCGTGTTTTTTTGGGATCCCAAAACGGATACCTGTGACATCGCAAAAGTTGTCCGTCTGTCTGTCCGTCAGTAAGCACGATAATTCTCGAAGGGAATGAGATATTTTGATGAAACTTGGTGTGAGGGTTCGTTAGGTCATCTGACAAGTTAAGTTCGTAGATGGGCTTTGTAGACCTACATTTAGGGGTGGGGGAGGGGGTTCAAATTAAGGGGCAAACAAAATATTTTGAAACAGCTAATGTTATAGTCGAGTCTGGGGTAAGAAGGCATGCTCAACACGATAACCATTTTCTCGCCGGACAAATAGTTCGTCCGGAATCCGGCAAAAACCGGAAAATTTGTTAAAAGTAACATTTTTATTTGTTGTTGATTAGATGTTCGATTTAGAGGTAAGAAGACTTGCTGAACGCTTGTGGAAAATCACTTTCTACCCGGACAGGTAGTTCGTCCGGAATCCGGCCAAAACCGGAAAATTTGTTAAAAGTAAAAGTTTTATGTGTAGTTCATTAGAAATCCGATTTAGGGGTTAGAAGTGGTGCTGATTCCATATATGACAATAATTTCTTCCCCGGACCTATAGTTCGCCCGGAACCCGGATGGATCCGGAAAATTTGTTATAAGTTAAATTTTTATTTGAAATTGATTAGATGTTCGATATTGGGGAAAGAAGATACGCGAAATTCGTTTCTTAGCTTTTTTTTCACCGGACAAGTAGTTTCCGGAATTCAGTCGAAACCGGGAAATTGGCAGAAGTAAGGCAGAGTTTTCGTCAAAATAGATATGACTTATAGGGGTAAACACACAGGCTGAATCCATATCTGAACCTGGTTTTCACAGATTAGCTATTTGTCCTCAATCTGTTTCTGAATTTTGATCTTAAAAATGTTCAAGGAGTCTGGCGAAGACTTGACCTGGCGAAGACAAGACCCAATTGTCTAGATCAAATATTGGATTTTTGGGATCCCATCGAAACCTTTAGTCCTGTTGCTTTCGCGGCTTCGTCGTGGCTTTGGCCCGGTTGTTCCTTTTGCATGGCAAGGTTTTTGTTTTTACGGTTTTGACCGTCGCTATTTTCGCCGTTTAACCCGATACCGGGAGAAGCTAGGGGCCTCTCTCTTTGTCACAATGACTCAAATTTGATCACCTAGAACTGATTATAATTCGTTACATAATGCTTCTGAGTCGAAAATTTAATAACAGCTCTGTTGAGTCCTTCACAGTTCGTCCGTCTTTTGCGGTTTACTAATGAGTCGTGTTAAATTGTGACAGATGGATTTACTTTTGAAGCTCGCACTACCGGTCGCATTTTCCCAAAGGTTCTTTGTCTTTCTTTCGATATTTCGCGTCGGGCAGTTATGATCTGAAAGGCTAATGCTTATTCGTTCGATTTGAATAGCCTATGAGCAGGGACCCATAAATTTCCTGTAATGACTCGCCATACAGGGGGCTTGTCAATAAGAGATTTCTGATGCGTTCTTGACCGAGCGTCAGATAGTCCGAGAAATATCCACGGGGATAAAAATACCCGACTATCCAGATAAACAAAATTTTTCGCAGCTGTTGTGCTGAACTAGGAATATTTCTCTGTAATGGAAGAGTATCCTGGATCTTTTGTCCTAGCTTAGGCGCCTGGTTGCATGCTGGTAATTTTATCCATCTGAGCCGATTCCACCCAAGCGGAATTTTTGGAAACTAGGTGAGACACGGGCAACATAGAAGCATAGGAAATGACAAGCCCCCTGAATGGCGACTCATTACAGGAAATGTATGGGTCCCTGCTATGAGGGAGTTTGGCCTTCTAGTATACCGCAAATATTATTAGCGTGAATGAATAGATTTATAGCGGAACTGCAGAAGCACATGTAGTTACATCAGTGTCATGCAAACAAGACTGTGCTTTCAGGCAGAATAACGTCAGGACAATGGCTTGTGCATTAAGCGATGATTGCCTCAGATTGGAAGTATGCACTTGAAAACCTAAATAGCATTTGCCTGAAATTGTTTACTTCGTCAGGTCAGTCATGAGCGGGGGGGGGGGGGGGGGGTATCTCAGAAAAATTATCGATGCCACATGAAAGGCATGACATTTTCATGAAGAGCAGTTGAAATTTTGCAGAAAGAAGTTCGACCGCAGCTCCCAGTTCCACCTCTTTGCTTCAACCCTAATTTTCTCGCATAATTTCCGCGCGGCCGACCTCTGAAATTCAGCTGCTTATATTTGATGGTGAATTTCATAATTTATCCATGCTCATGTTTGTCCATTCCCTCGAGCTGAAATTACTATTTTGATACGACATGTGACTTAGTAGTTAGTAGTGTCCAAAAAGCGCCTGTTTAAATGCCATTAGACACGCACTTGTTTTGCCCTAAGGGAGTTTTACTATCTTGTTTTGTGCCTGAGCGAGAATTTAAAATGCGATTTTGATCTTGTGCTTCCTATCTCTCTGGCCAAACCGGACTGAATTCGTGTTTTTAATTCAAGCTTTAGGATCCCTCAGGCGCCAGGGTGTCCGCTTTTTTGAACGTGATTAAAACCGCATTTCCTTACAGGAATTTAATTAGTGTTGTGTTTTCGTACCGTTGTACCGGCGATGCAGCGCACGATCTTAAAATAATCTTTTGAAGAAAATGAGCGCCGCCGGCCACGTCGTTTTTGGGCTCTCGAAACGTACTATGACTTCGTGTCCGTCCGTCTGTCAGAACGATAATCTCGAAGGGAATGATATATTTGGATGAAACTTGGTGTGAGGATTCTCTGGGTCAAGGGAAAGGTCGAGTTCGTAGATTAGCCCCATACCTGTACATTTAAAGGAGGGGAGGGGGATGGGTTTCAAACTAAGGGTCGAAAAAAATATTTTTTAAAAGCTAAACAGATGGTCGTTTTAGGAGGAGATATGTTGAATCTAATTATGAAATTTATTTTCTCGCCGGACCGGTTCACCCGGAATCCAGCAAAACCCGGAAAAATTTGTAAAAAGTAAAAGTTGAACCTGAAGTTGACTAGAGGATCGGTTCAGGGGTAAGGAGACAGGCTGAATCCGAATAAGATAATAATTTTCTCGCCGGACTAGTAGACAACCCGGAATCCAGAAATGAAGCATGAAGTTTTAAAATCCAACGATATAGGGGGAGAAGACATGCTGTTGCAGCTTTAAAAACAACAAATATATGCAATCAGTTTAGTTCTCATAAGTACCAGTGTGCATTTATTGGGTCAAAAAGGCAGAATGCATCCAACAACTTTCTGGTGAGTAATTTAATGAAAATTAGTCGTCCAATTTTCGGGAAACACCAGTCCCTACCTTACCCCGTTATCCATACAAGCGAAAACTCTATGTCGATGACGACGCATTTTACACAAAAATGTTTGGGTTTGTTTGGGTTTAGTTATGGCGGGCAATGGCATTGGCATGGCGGTAGTCTGTCGTGTGTGTGGGGTGGGGTGGGGGGGGGGGGAGACTTGAGACATTTTTTCGAACTTCCTATCAGGATTCATTGGCAAAGTACAGGCCAAGTTCGTAGATGGGCCCTGTTTATCCATACAAGCGAAAACTCTATGTCGATGACGACGCATTTTACACAAAAACGTTTGGGTTTGTTTGGGTTTAGTTATGGCGGGCATTTGGGTTTAGTTATGGCGGGCAATGGCATGGGCATGGCGGTAGTCTGTCGTGTGTGTGGGGTGGGGGGGGGAGACTTGAGATATTTTTTCGAACTTCGTATCAGGATTCATTGGCAAAGTACAGGCCAAGTTCGTAGATGGGCCCTGTAGCCCTATATGTACAGGCAGGATTAAGGGTAAAAAAATATATTTTATAAGCTAGTGATATAGTCGTTTAAGTGGTAAGAAGGCCCGATGAATCTATATCTGAACTAAGGTTTATTGCAAGACAAATGATTCACCCGGAATTCGGCCGAAATTGGAAATTTGGTTGAAGATCGAAGTTGTTTCAAGTCGTTTAGAGATTCGGTATTGGGGTAAGGAGACATGCTGAATGGAATTTTGATCTTTATCTCCTTGACGGATAAGCTTGCAAAATTTGCTAAAACCCGGGAAAGGTTTGGATCTCGATGTCACTAGCTCTTTTGCTCTCGCCGGGAATGCTGCTAAAATACGAGGAATTTGGCAAACAAAAAAAAACAAAAAATCTAAAAGACCTTTCTGAAGTCGATTAGAGATGAGATATTGGAGTAAATATGCTTGCTGAATCCGTATCTGAACTTGGTTTTCTCACTTCATTAGCTTTTGGCCGTTAAGTTGTCAAAAAACTCCAAAACGGTAACGTTTTTTGTAGATATTCCAGCGGTTGATTGTGGATAAATAGCAAAATGTTAAAGGCGTCTGCGAAGACTCGGAAATCTACAAGGTTTGGTTGTCTTGATCAAGAAGTTACATTTCTGGGATCCCACCGAAACTTTTGGTCTTGTTTCGGTTCTAAATGCACCCGCCTAATTTGTGTAACCCAAAACACAGGGCTTTGTATTTAGGCATTGTATCACAGAGCGACATGTTGGTAAAGATCATTTGGATCAGTCATTTTTTTGCTCTTAGATTTTTACGAGTATCGGTTACTGTTAGGCCTATGGGTTGTGACGCACTCGAGACATCTCCTGCATAGTCATGAGGATAAAGACGGTGTTTGTCTAAGAGGAGGAGGACCTAGAAACCTTGTTCAAATTAACGACTAAGGCCTATTTTTCATCCGCAAATTTGACGAATCAGCCGTTACGTGCTTTACTCATACTGTTTTTCATGTTTTTTCTGAAGGGTAGACAAACATAATGTTTGAGTAAAACTCGTACGGCAAGTGTAGGCTATGCTTAATGAACATTGTCTGAATGTTTAACAGCTTTGTCTGCTTCTGCTCATAAACAAGACCAAAGGTTTCGATGGGATCCCAAAAATTTAATATCTGATCCAGACAACTGGGTCTTGTCTTAGCCAGATCCAGTCTTCGCCAGACTCCTTGAACATTTTTACAACTAAAATTCAGAAACAGATTAAGGCCAAATAGCTAATCACCTGAGAAAACCAAGTTCAGATTTGGATTCAGCCTGTTGTTTTTACCCCTATAAGTCATATATATAGGTCAGAAAAGTTTGACGAAAACTTCCTGCCACTTCTGCCAATTTCCCGGTTCCGGCCGAACTCCAGAACTACTTGTCCGGCGAAAAAAGAAAGCTCAAAGACGAAATCAGGGTATCTTCTTTCCCCAGTAATGAACATCTAATCAACTTCAAATAGAAATTTAGCTTATAACAAATTTTCCGATTCCAGTCGGATTCCGGTCGAACTATATGTCCGGGTAAAATATCATTGTCATACAGGGACTCAGCATCTCTTCTTACCCTAAATCGCTTATCTAATCAACTAGAAATAAAACTTTGACTTCCAACAGATTTCCGGTTTTGG
This sequence comes from Branchinecta lynchi, assembly GCA_023053575.1. Lineage (NCBI taxonomy): Eukaryota > Metazoa > Arthropoda > Branchiopoda > Anostraca > Branchinectidae > Branchinecta > Branchinecta lynchi. The sequence goes on from JAKZAP010000001.1 coordinate 13,910,456, forward strand.
CCGGATTCCGGACGAACTACATGTCCGGGTAGAAAATTGTTTTCACATAAGTGTTCAGCATGTCTTCTTGCCCTAAATCGAACATCTAATCAACTCCAAATAAAACTTTTAATTTTGACAAACTTTCCGGCTTGGGCCGGATTCCGGTCGAAATACTTGTCCGTCGAGAAAATAGTTTTCACCATCGTCTTCAGCATGTCTTCCTACCTCTAAATCGAACATCTAATCAACTTCAAATAAAACTTTTACTTTCAACAAACTTTCCGGTTTGGGCCGGATTCCGGGCGAAATACTTGTCCGTCGAGAAAATACTTTTCACCATCGTCTTCAGCATGTTTTCTGACCCCTAAATCGAACATCTAATCAATTTCAAAGAAAACTTTTACTTTCAACAAACTTTCCGGTTTGGGCCGGATTCCGGGCGAAATACTTGTCCGTCGAGAAAATAATTTTCACCATCGTCTTCAGCATGTCTTCCTACCACTAAATCGAACATCTAATCAACTTCAAATAAAACTTTTACTTTCAACAAACTTTCCGGTTTTGGCCGGATTCCGGGCGAACTACTTGTCCGATGACAAAATAGTTTTCACCATCGTGTTCAGCATGTCTTCTTACCCCATAATTGACTATCACATTAGCTGTTTCAAAATATTTTGTTTGTCCCTTAATTTGAATCCCCTCCCCCACCCCTAAATGTAGAGCTACAAAGCCCATCTACGAACTTGACTGGTCCGACGACCCAACGAACCCTCACACCAAGTTTCATCAAAATATCTCGTTCCCTTCGAGAGTTATCGTGCTTACAGACGGACGGACAGACGGACGGACGGACGGACGGACGGACGGACAGACGGACAACTTTTGCGATGTCATAGGTATCCCTCCACTTACGTTTTGGGATCCCAAAAAGCAAAACGAAAATAGCAGGTGTAGGACGCAAAATCAGCCAAGTGTTTAAGATTTCGTTTAAAAAAAAAAAGGTACTAAATTAAGTTCTCTTTCTGTTTTTTTGGTTTTTGTTTAGAATATTCTTTTCCTTCTGTCAGAATACTTGACGGTCATGTAAGTCACTCAAAACTTGCAGTACTTTGGATACTGTAAGCTATGCGAAGAAAAAAACAGCAATAATTTAAGTCATTGCGTTTTTGCAGATACCATGGTATCAGGTACCACGGTCTAAAGTCGTTTTGCAGTTATCGTGGTATCTGATACCACGGCCAAAAGGAGTTTTAGCAGTCGTCGTGGTATCTGATATTCAGATATTCAGATACAACAGTCCGACCGTGATAACTGATCGTGGTATCTGAAAAAGTCATCTCACTTTCATAATTTTTTGTCAAATTGGTAGAAAAGAAGTTCGGCACAATGATGTGACTGAATATCACGTTTTCTTTGGGGTGACTTGGAAAAGCACAGTTTCGGCAATTGTCGTTTTTGCAGAGCAACCGTATATCAGATACCACGGTAACTGCAAAAACTACTAATTGCAGATACAGTTACTGTGGTAGCAGATACCATGGTATCTGCAAAAACGCAATTATTGTTTGCGCTTAGTAATCGTTTACAGAAATAAAAGCTCTGTTTGATTTTGATGTTATTTCTCGTCGCCTTTCAAGTTTAGGCGATGTCCAAAGAAACATACCTCTATCGGACATATCTATATCGCTAAGCATCATTCTGTTGTTATTCTAGCATTTGCATTTTTGGATAATCCTCATCCATTCCGCAAGTTCATCCCAGGACTCGGTACCAAAGTGGGATAATCTAGTTGTGCGATTTGGAAGCACTCAAATGGGCAAGCTCAAATAGATACCAACGAGAAAATTAGTAAAACAAGGGCTACGAGCTCATATGGCACTTGTTACGAGTATGTGGTGCTAGAAAGTAGATGAGAACGTCGCAAAATACCTCCTTCAAAACCCGGATCGGACCTAGAAATAGGATATCTAGTTTCACTCGACTCCGGTATCGCCTCTCTTCATCTACGGCAAATATCCCACTAGTTTCATCCCCCTAGGAGGGCCACACTTTTTCCGGTAATCCTCCCCCTCAAACTCGCCTTACCGCGGCCGAATCTGGCTCAGAAACATAACCAGATCTTATAAAGCATCTTCGCTTACCGCTTGTTAAATTTCACTCGAGTGTGAGCATTTCTGGAAACTCCAGTACCCCCTATCCCCCACACCGTGCTCAGATCCGCTCCGGACCCCAAAATATGCCATGTAGGGCACATCATCTCTCGACTTCCCAATTTTCATTCAAATCACTCCACTTGTTTGATCCTAGTGCTAGCCACAAAAATTCCGGGACTCCCCCAGCTCCCCCCACGGTAGGACTCGGACTTCCGGTTTCCGCTTCATCCTCCTCCTACCGTGGCGGGATCCGGTGCGGATGCCAAATAACAATCAGGGACGCATAAAATCGGTACTGTCCAACTTGCAACCCATTCGGCCCATTCCTTTGGTTTTTGGGATCCCAAAACGTAAGTGGAGGGATACCTATGACATCGCAAAAGTTGTCCGTCTGTCCGCACGATAACTCTCGAAGGGATTGAGATGTTTTGATGAGACTTGGTGGGAGGATCCTTTGGGTCAAAGTACAGGTCATATTCGAAGATGTGCTCTATATTTGAGGTTGAGGGAGGGGTTTCAAATTAAGGGGCAATACAAATATTTTTTGAAAGCTATTGAGATAGTTGATTTAGGGGTAAGAAGACATGCTGAATTCGAATATGAAATTTATTTTCTCGCCGGACAAATAGTTCACCCGGAATCCGGCGAAAACCGGAAAATTTGTGAAAAGTAAAAGTTTAGTATGAAGTTGATTAAAGGGTTGATTTGGAAGCAATGAAACGTGCTGAGTCCGAATATGAAATTTATTTTAACGCCAGACAATTAGTTCGGCCGGAATCCGGACAAACCGGAGAATTTTTTAAAAGTAAAAGTTTTATTTAAATTGGATAAGATGTTCGATTTGTGGGTAAGAAAACATGCTGAATTCGCATATGACACTGATTTTCTCACCGGATGTATAGATCGCTCGTAATCCGGCTGAAACCGGAAATTTTTTTAAAATTTAAAGTTTAATCTGAAGTTGATAAGAGGCTTGATGTGGGGGTAAGGAGAAATGTTGAATTCGTTTTTGAGGTTTAGTTTTTTGCCAGACAATAGTTTTTCCGGAATCCGGCCGAAACCGAAAGTTGGGCAGAAGTAAGGAAGGAAGGAGATACGACGTAGGCTATAGGAAAAACCATATGCTGAATCCATATTTGAATATTTGACAGCGCAAAACGGATATCTGAATATATCTGAACTTTTTGAAATTCAGCTGGCGTATCCGGTTTGCACTGTCAGATACGAAAATAATGTTCTCCGATTATTACCATTGGCCTTAACCTGTGTGTAAATGTTAAAGGTAAAAATGTTCAAGAAGTCTGTAGAAGACCGAATATCTACAAGACCGAATTGTCAGTAGCAAATATAAAAAATTTGGGATCCCATCAAAACCTTTGGTCTTGTTGTGCATGTCAGAAAGCTTCCCGACTCTCCCCCCCCCCTCCTCCAACCATTGCCGCATGTGGTTCGGATACATGTTTTTGCATATCTAGGTCATTAGTTCTTATCAGCCAAAAAATTTTACTCGAATCGGACCACCCGTTCGCAACTTACGGAAGTCAGTAATTTCCGGATTCCCCTTCCCTTAACTCTCTTAAAAATGGTCGGATCCAGGAACGGAAGTTTTCCTTGGGTATTTGTCAGGTCCTTTAGTCTATTTGGTCGTGTCTTAGTACACCTGAAAGTATCCTAACTTGCAATCACCGGAATTCTGAGAAACCCCCTCGAACTCCCCCCAAAGAGCCCCGATGTGCTCTAGTTCTGTCAAGAACGTATCTAGGGCTTATTCTTGTTCTTCTCTATAAATTCCATCCCAATCCCTTGATCGGGACGGAATTTCGTTTCTCGAAAATTCCGGTGCACCCCTTCAAGCCCCCCCCCCTCCCAGAAGTATCGGATCCGGTCCGGACTTGACACGGAACATCTGAGACGACACTTCTTTCACCTGCCAAGTTTCATTCAAATCGGATCGCCCGTTCAAAAGTTATGAAAGCCACTAGATTCCAGATTCCCCACCCCTCCACTCCCCCCACGATGGTCGGGTCAGGCAAACGACTTTTCTCAAGTCAGTTTGATCAAGTCCCTTAGACGCTGGCCCAGTTTCATCGTCCTTTATTTAAACAATGTTTACAACGGATACGTCCGCTACGATTCTTCGTCAGCGATATTTCGGCCCTTCTTGGCAAGGGTCCTCGTCAGGCTGCTAATCCTCTGGTTCAACTTCGGGGAAGGAAACAAACCTGTAATCATCCTAGTAATCAAACCTGTAATCATCCTATGTCATCGTCCTAGTACATCAGGAAGTACCGAACTCGCGGGATCACCGGAATTCTGCCCCCCCCCCCTCAACTCCCTCCACAGTGCCCGAACCAGGTTCGGTTATGTCAATGATGTATCTAGGACTTTCGCTTGCTCGTCCCACCAAGTTTCATCCCGATCCCTCCACTCTAAGCGTTTCCGAAGACTTCCCCCCCCCCAGCTCGCCCCAAAGTCACCCGGATCCGGTCTCGATTTTAAGTGGGTCTTCTGAGGCACGAGGTCCTTCCAAATATGAAGTTTCATTAAGATCCTATCACCCGTTCAAAAGCTAGAAATACCTCAAGATTCCGGATCCCTCTCCCTCCACTCCCCCCACGATGCACGAATCGGTGAAGTGTCTATTTCCAACTTAAGCATTTGGGGGTCCCTGATATGCCTGCCAAGTTTCATCGTCCTAGCTTATGTGGAAGTGCCCGAACTAGCAAAACCCGGACCGACAGACAGACAGACGGACAGAAACTGCGATCGCTATGTGGCACTTGGCCGAAGGGCAACTGCCATAAAAACAAGGGCTACGAACTCATATAGCACTTGTTAAGGGTAGGTTGTGGGAGAAACGAGAAAGTAAATGTAAGCATTTTCCGGTAGCCATCCCCACCTTGCTCGGATCCGGTCCGGACCCTAGAATGTGCCATCTAAGGCGTACGGTGTCTCTACTTTCCAAGTTTCATCTAAATCACTCCAGCCGTAGCCCCTATGCGAGCCACAACATTTCCAGGACTCCCCCCACTGTGGCCAAATACGACTCGGGCACATAAACTTCGCATCTCTAACCTCTCCTCCCTGTCCATCAAGTTTAACTAGAATCGGAGCATATTTTCATATTTCCGGTTCCCGCTTCATCCTCCTACTACTTTGGTCGGATCCGGTTCGGACGCCAAATGACAAATCTAGGCCGCATAAACTTGGTAATATCCAACTTGTATCCCATTCGGCCCCTCCCCAACTCCCCCAGCCATGGCCGCATGCTTTGCATATCCATGCTCGGACGCTGGCTTTGCATATCTAGGTGATCAGTTCTTATTACCCATAAAGTTTCACTTGAATCAGACCATTTGTTCGCAACCTACGGAATTCAGTAATTTCCGGATTCCCCCTCCCTCAAATCTAAGAAAAATGGTCTGATCCAGTAACGGAAGTCTTCCCAAGGCATTGTATGTATGTATGTATGTATTTATTTCCCATCAAATGAAACCAGATGGAGTATAAGATGAAAAGAAAACGAAAAACACACTACGAGAAAATACACTAACACAGAAAAACAGAGAACAAGATGGATATCTAAATACAAAAGACAGAACTACTGCCTCAAAATGGTTGCCCAAGGATGAGCAACAATACCAGAGTTGTATCTGGCGATCTGAGGTATGATCGCTTCATCAGGGTCGATAATCCCATACCGACTTGTCACAAAACGGTTGCTAGTCCATGGTGGAAGCCGTAGGAGGTACTTCGCATATTTGTAATATGTAGACCGCAACTTTTTCTTTTGGAAGATAAGAAAAAGTTGTGTTCGGTCCTCAAGTCTTTTTGGTCGGATCACTAATATGCCTGCCGAGTTTTATCGTCCTTAGCACTTGTGGAAGTACCCTATCTCGCGATCACCGGAAATCTGGGGACCCCCTTCAACTCCCCCCAAACAGCCCCGATATGGTCTGGTTCTATCAAGAACGTATCTAATGCTTATACTTGTTATTCCATTCGGATCCCTGACGCTAGACGTTTCAAAATTTCGTTGCGCCCTTCCAAATCCCCCCCCCCCCAGTTATCCTATCTGGTCCGGGCTTGACATGGAACATCTGAGACAATAGTTCTTTCCACTTGCCAAGTTTCATTCAGATCCGATCGCCCGTTCAACAGTTATAAATGCTACTAGATTCCGGGTTCCCCATCCATCCACTTCCCCCACGATGTTCGGATCGTGCAAACGACAACTCAAGTCCGTCTATTCGGATCCCTCATATTCCTGACGATTTTCATCATCCTAGTACCTCGGGAAGTACCAACCTCGCTGGATCACCCGAATCCCCCCCCCCTCTCTGAATTCCCCCCACAGTGCCCGAGTCCGGTCCTATTAATGTTAATGACGTATCTAGGACTTGTGCTTGTCCTTCTCACGAAATTTCATCCCGATCCCTCCACTCTAAGCGTTACCCAAGATTTCAGGTTCCCCCTCCAGCTCCCTCCCAAGTCACTGGATCCGGTTCGGATTTGAAGTTGGTCATCGGAGACACGAGGTCTTTCTAAATATCAAGTTTCATTAAGATCCGGTCACCCGTTCAAAAGTTATAATACCTCAAGATTGGGATTCCCTTCCCTCCACTCCCCCCACGATGGTCGGATCGGGGAATTGACTGTTTCCAGGTTAATCTTTTCGGTCCCTGACATGCCTGCCAAGTTTCATCGTCCTAGCTTATGTGGAAGTGCCGGAATTAGCGAAACACGGACCAACCAGCGGACAGAAATTGCGATCGTCATATGGCCCTTGGGCCGAAGGGCAAGTGCCATAAAAAAAAAACATTTAGCTGGTTATGGATAAACAACTGATTACTTGGAGTATCTATTTCTTGCAATAGTTTGTTTCGAGGTTGTTACATCCTTTCTGCTTAACAATCTGCGACAGTTCCAGAAGAAAATGTGTGTTCGCTAAGCTCATTGCAGAAAATCGAACTCAGTGAATAATGTATGTAAATGTGAAGCATCGAATAAGTTAATTGCGCTATAGGTCTGATTTGTTTCTCTTATTGCTGACTAATGTTGGCTGGTAGTAGGATTTTACAGGTAGAAACGGTACAGTTAATTTCACAATAATTACTCGTGGCGGCTGATAATGGTCGTTTCCCCACTTTCCGCCATATGCTGCTTTAACCGTTTTTGTAGAGACATGCTAGTAGCTTACTCACTGAAGGAATAAATAGTCAAGGAATTTTTTGTTTCTAGGCACTGTTTTGGCATCTGCGTGCAAGGCGTCGAAGGCAGAACACGCTGGAATTATTTTGTGGGATCAGAAAACATGGAAGCAGATAGCTACCTTGTACGGTCACAGCCTAACCGTGACGCAGTTATGTTTTTCGTTTGACGACAACTATCTTCTTTCTGTGTCTCGTGACCGCACATGGGCCTTATTTAAACGAGCTAGTCCTAGCGGTAAGTTCTTATGTGACTCTGTAAGCACGATAACTCTCGAAGGGAATGAGATGTTTTGATGAAACTTGGTGTGAGGATTCTTTAGGTCAAGGGACATGTCGAGTTCGTAGATGAGCTTTGTAGCCCCTACATTTAGGGGTGGGGGTTCAAATTGAGGGGCAGACAACATATTTTTTAACAGCTAATGAGATAGTCGATGTAAGGGTAAGAAGACACGCTGAACACGAATATGAATATCGTTTTTTCGCCAGACAGATAGTTTGACCGGAATCCGGCCAAAACCGGAAAAAAAAGTTGATTAGATGTTCGATTTATGGGTAAGAAAATATGCTGAATCCGTATGTGAATACCATTTCCTATCCGGACATATAATTCGCCCAGAATCCGGCTGAAACCGGAAAATTTGTTAAAGTAGTAAGTTTTATTGTGTTGCGAGAGCAACACCTTGGTTTTGTCCTCGTTTTTTTTTTTTTTTTTTTTTTTTTTTCCTATGACTCCGATTTCATATTATTCCTGGTAACTGAGAAGGGTCTAACCTGTGCGGTTTTTACGGAAAGTGTGGACCTTAGGCCGGATTGATGAATATGACATTACATTTCGGAAAGCTCCGTAGAACTCTTGCCTGGGGCCAATAAGGATGGTTTTTGCTTGTCATCGAGCCAGAGCCTACGGTTTGCGAAGTGAAGTGGAGTTGTATAGCCTATGTCAGAGAGGACTATCTGAAGTTGTGTAGCGAACCTTTCGTTTCATCAAAAGATGTTTCTGCTTTCCAGTGGAAAGCTCCGTTCTAGCACGCAAGCAGGCAGGCACCAGTTTCAAATTGAAGATGGACTAAAATCTATAAGTGTTAAATATATGCGGCAGTTACCCGGCCCCACAGCCAACATATGTTCTTTGAGTGATGAATAGAAAAATCTACAGAGACAAAAAAGTGGCTTTTTCCCACGGGTCCGAAAGTGCTGCCATCTATTGTTTCTGTCCATGTCTGCGACGATTTCAGCTGAGTTTATAATTTTTTTTTTTTGCACTTTGGTTTGTGGTAGAGTAACGGTATCAGATGAGCCTCTTAAACTTTAAAAGTTCTCTCATTGCTAAAGAAACTAGAGCTTATCCTTTGCTCCTTTCTAAGTCGTGACGTTAGAAAGTTGGCCTACGGCAAAAAAGTCAACTTTTGAACTAAGACAGGTAGAATTTTTTTTTCGACGGCAATCGATAGCCATTGATGAGCTGATCAAAGTATATGTCATCCATTTTTTGGTACAAAAATTCCTTCATGAGATACACCAGTTTGAAAATTTCAAAGGGGTTGACAACTTCATAGTAAGGTACATTGAAACCAAAAATAGGCGATACCATTTATGATACATATAGGGGACTTTTAAGCAACAGTCGACTGTTAGCCCATAATCATCTTCGGTAATGAGGGGTTTGCAGCTTTTGCTAGTTGGTATACCTGTTATTTGTTTCCGGTGTATTCGATGGTAAGAACAATTTGGTTCCCAATGGCAAGATATGCAAGGGACTTGTAAGTAATAATCGGCTGTTATGCTACAATCATCTTCTGCGATGATGGGTTTGCAGCTTTTGCTAGCTGGAGTACCCACTATTTGTTTCCGGTTATCTTAATGTATATCACGGGAGAGGGACTTGTAAGTAGGAATCGGTTCACGAGGGGCTAGGAATTTTTGCAAATGGGTGCACATTGTATTCGATTTCTATAAATCTGACGGTAAGAAAGTTTGTGTCGATGGTCTATCAATGTAACCGAGGATTAACTGTTTACACAACGGATACAAACGAAAATGTAAAGCAATGAGGTAGTTTCATAATAATTAGTAGTGTCATCTATGGTATTTTAATCCTGAAAAGTTACGGATAGGTTTCTATTACCAACTAGATTATATAAGATATTGTTCCAAGTTTTCATCCGTCACGATGTCTACGATTGAAAAGGATAAAGTACAACTGACTGCAAAGTTAATTTAGTCCCTTCTTCCTATATTATTTTGTTGTTGTTTTTACAACGCTGAAGAATACCTTTTGATCATATGATTAATTTTTTTAGAACATCCCGTTTAAAAAGCTTATGCAATAATCATCTTCAGCGATGAGGGGCTTGCAACTTTTGATAGCTGGTGTATCCATTATTTGTTTCCCGTGAATTTGATGTCAATAACGGGAGACGGACTTGTAAGTAAGAATCGGTTCACGAGGGGCTAGAAATTTTTGAAAATTGGTGCACATTGTATTCGATTTCTGTAAATATGACAGTAAGAAAGTTTGTATCGATGGTCTATCGCTATAACCTAGGATTAACTGTTTACGCAACGGGTACAAACGATACGGTAATGTAAAACAATAAGGCAATTTTGTAATAATTAATAGTGTCATCTATGGTATTTTAATCCTGAAAAGTTACGGATAGGTTTATAATATCAACTAGATTATATAAGATATTGTTCCGAGTTTTCATCCATCACGATATCTACGATTGAAAAGGATAAAGTTCAACTTCGACGGCAATCGATAGCCGCTGATGAGCTGATCAAAGTATATGACATCCATTTTTTGGTAAAAAAAATTCCTTTATGAGATGCACCAGTTTGAAAGTTTCAAGGGGTTGACAACTTCAGTAGTAAGGTACACACTGAAACCAAAAATAGGCGATACCAGTTGTGAGACATTTAGGGGACTTGTACGCGACAGGCGACTGTTAGCTCATAATCATCTTCGGCAATGAGGGGTTTGCAGCTCTCGCTAGTTGGCGTACCTGTCATTTGATGAACAATTTGGTTCCCAAATGTAAAACATGCAAGGGACTTGTAAGTAATAATCGGCTGTTATGCTACACAAATCTTCAGCGATGAGAGGTTTTCAACTTTTGCTAGTCGGTGTACCCATTATTTTTATCCGGTGAACTTGATGTCTATCACGGGAAAGGGACTTGTCAGTAGAATCGGTGCACGAGGGGCTAGAAATTTGTGCAAATTGTTGCACATTGTATTCGATCTAAATCTGACGGTAAGAAAGTTTGTATCGTTGGTCTATCGCTGTAACCTAGGATTGACTGTTAACGCAACGGGTACAAACGATACTGTAATGTAAAACAAGGTAGTTTCGTAATAATTAATAGTGTCATCTATGGTATTTTAATCCTAAGAAGTTACGGATAGCTTTATAATACCAACTAGATTATATAGGATATTATTCCAAGTTTTCATCCGTCACGATGTCTACGATTGAAAAGGATAAAGTTCAACTGACTGCAAAGTCAATTTAGTCCCTTTTTCCGATATGCTTTTGTTGTGGTTATGGCAATCGATAGCCCTTGAAGAGCTGATCAAAATATATGCCATCCATTCTTTTGAACAAAAATCCTTCATGAGATAAACCAGTTTGAAAGTTTCAAGGGGTTGACAACTTCAGGAGTAAGGTACACACTGAAACCAAAAATAGGCGATACCAGTTGCGAGACATGTAAAGGACTTGTAAGCAACAGTCGACTGTAAGCAACAGTCGACTGTTAGCTCATAATCATCTTCGGCAACGAGGAGTTTGCAGCTTTTGCTAGCTGGTATACCTGTTATTTGTCTCAGGTGTATTCGATGGTAAGAACAATTTTGTTCCCAATTGTAAGACATGCATGGGACTTGTAAGTAAGATCGGTTCACGAGGGGCTAGAAATTTTTGAAAATTGGTGCACATTGTATTCGATTTCTGTAAATATGACAGTAAGAAAGTTTGTATCGATGGTCTATCGCTATAACCTAGGATTAACTGTTTACGCAACGGGTACAAACGATACGGTAATGTAAACCAAGAAGGTAGTTTTGTACTAATCAATAGTGCCATCTATGGTATTTTAATCCTGAAACGTTACGGATAGCCTTCTTCCGATATTGTTTTGTTGTTGGTTTTACAACGCTAAACAACAGCTTTTGATTATGTGATTATTCTTTTTAGAACATACCGTTTTAAAAGCTTCGATAAGTTGACAATTTCAGCATTTAACCGACAGCGAAGAAACAAAACCAAAGTGTTGCTCTCGCAACACTTTAGCCGGCGAAGCCGGACAAAGGTTGCCGCAACACTTCACGTTGCCCGGGCAACGTAGGTCTAGTCTGAAGTTGGTTAGATGTTCGATTTAATGGTAAGGGGACATGCTGGATCCGCACATAAAAATCATTTTCACACCGGACAAATAATTCACCCAGAATTTGGCCAGAACCGGAAAATTGGTTAAAAGTAAAAGTTTTATTTGAAGTTGATTAGATGTTCGGTTTAGGGGTCAGAAGGCATGCTGAATCCGTATATGACAATCATTTTCTAAAATAGTTCGTCAGGAGTTCGCCTGAAACCGGAAAATGTGTTAAAAGTTAAAGTTTTATGTGAAGTTGATTAGAGGTTCGATATACTGGCAAGAAAAAAACGCTGAATTCTTTTTTGAGCTTTAGTGTTTAGTCGGACAAGTAGTTCGACCGAAATCCGGCCCGAAATCGGAAATTCGGCAAAAGTAATGCAGGAAGTTCTGATTTTTAATCTGTTTCTAAATTTAATAACAAAAATGTTCAAGGAGTCTGGCGAAGACCGGATATCTACACTACCCAATTGTCTGGATCAAATGTTGAATTTTTGGGATATCATCGAAACCTCTGGCTTGTTCAAGGTGGACATTTGAAATATTTGATGGGTGGTAAAGTTTTATTGTAGGTTGAAGTGGTGTTAGTACAGTTTTATTGTAGGTTGAAGTGGTGTTAGTACAGTTTTGTTGTAGGTTGATAGTGGTTAATATGAATTGTCAGGTGAGTGCTGAAGGTTTGGAGCGGTGAAGGTTGAGTGTTTATTAATTTTTTTATACTTTTGTCCCGCATGTCCCAGACGTTTTTTGGTTGGATTCTATTCATATTCAAACTACTCTGCTTCTAATAACCTGTACCGATAAGATGACGTTATGAGGGGCTTTCTCGAGTTATAAATAACAAAGGAGCAGAGAAGATCCAACATTTCTGTACTTTTCATTGCAACCAGTAGATCCCCAGAGATAGCCGTAAAAGAACTGTAGCATTTAGAACGTCCCTAGTTGTAGCCGTCCGTGTCCGTAACCTTCTTTAGGCGGTTGCATGTAGTATGTTATTCAGAAATTCGGTTTCAGTGAGAAATTTTCCGGCAGATTCTAAATTTGGATGCCAAATCCTCCGAAAAGGCGATGGGAACAAAAAATTACGTCTCGTCTAGTATTTGAACTTGTTTGTTTGCAGGACTAGAGTATATCCCCTGCGCCCGACCGACCAAAGAAAGTACCCACACTCGCATCATCTGGTCTGGCGACTGGTCCAGGGATTCCTCATACTTTGCCACTGCCTCAAGAGATAAAACTGTGATAGTATGGACGCGGCAGGTGAACTCAGAAGAAGAAACGTGGGGTAGAGCGAGTTCACCACTTGAGGTAGAAGAACCAGCAACCGCAGTCGCTTTTGCTCCAGTACGGCTTGAAAGCGGAGAGTATTTGATAGCTGTCGGTCTTGAAAACGGAGTGATCTTCATTTATGGTTGGCAGCCGACCGAAACCGCTTCTTGGAAAGTCTATCTAAAGCTCGATCAGGGGTAAGTTTTAGTTCATAAATAATCTTATTTTTCAGAACGAATTACTATTATTTATTATTATTAATTATTTCTTAGAATTAATTTTTTAGACGAAGAGGCCAGTTGGACTAATTGTGCATTACATTATAATTATTATTAAAAGAAAAACAATTGACATCCCAGCGCTGAAATTGCGACCGACTGAAGCCCGACAGACCCGGAAGTTAGGGCATATAGCTTCGCATTCTACTGTAATGTGTACCTGCTACTGCCGAATTGCTTATGTTACGACACACGATGACAGTTGCGGCGGCCTACTCAATTTTTTTTTTTACTCCTGTCAAGGAAGCGTATTTGCTACAGTCTGACACCTATTGCTAAGACAAACCCTCAGTTCTTGGACACGGGACTCCAATGTTAGAGCATGCCCTGGAACAAGGGCACAGCTATCCCATTACATTGGGCTGGATTGAGAATTTGAAATGAAAACTTTTTTTGAAACCGAGTTTTAAGTTTAACCGAATAGGGCAGAGATCAGACAGTTTAGTACACTTCACTTGTTACTTAAATAGGCGTGCAAACTCGATGAAAACCGTTACTTCGTTTTTCCGCTATCCATTGCCGAAAAATAACACATAACAAAAGAAAATATCTTATCGTCACTTTCCTACTCCCTTCAGAGGACTTACTTTCTTCAGTTTTCCGAGCTTTGCGTCTGTCACACCTGGAAATGCAGGCCTTTGTTGAAGTTCAAATTCTCCGAGTCTGGATGAATTTTGGGTTGTCGGGCAGCGCACATTCTGAAGGTTATTACTAGAGCCGCGGGTAAAAAAAAAAAAAAAAAAAATGCAAATCCTTCAGACGAGTCAAAATAATTCAGTGTATTCAAATATTAGATGTAAAAATAAGCTGCCTTTACAGTTAAACTTTAAGGGGATAGTGTGCCCTTGTTATAGATCATGGTTCCCTGAGGCTAGAGCGCTGAGCACCAAAATTGAGGGTTTGTGGATGACTGCCTCTAGCATCAATAAATATGTACAAGTAAATATTATTTAAGCTGACTTTGAAACATTTATTCAAACAACGTTTACAACGGATACGTCAGCTACGATGCTTCGTCAGCGATATTTCGGCTCTTCTTGGCAAGGGTCCTCATTAGGCTGTCAATCCTCTGGTTCATTTTCGGGGAAGGAAACAAACCTAATCTGTAATCTGTATCGCTGACGAAGAATCGTAGCTGACGTATCTGTTGTAAACATTGTTTGAATATATGTACAAGTACTACCTTCCCGGCTCAGCTCAGCTTGTCTGTAGAGCGAGAACGTGTCATTCGTTAGCCATAAATCACCATAATGCCTTTTCACGGTAGCCAGCATCTTCCGTTCGGCCACCAGCTTTCCATCTCCGAGGCTTCCTTTGTGTTTGCGGATGTTTACTAATTTGTAGGATCTCATGTGAGCTAGTAATTAAAATGTTCGCGCATGATAGCTGGGAATGAGGGTTTATCCTCTCATGTCAGTCTCATTATTTTCAGCAATGCACATCATAATTGCGTCAAGCGCCTGAGATTTTGTCCAGTGGTCCGCGAAAACAAAGATGGGAAGCGCGTTCTACAACTGGCCAGCGGCGGATCTGATAGTTTTTTACGAATCCAAAATATTTTCCTGTGATCGTCTGCTTGGTATTAAAGAAACTTTTTTACTTTGTTGGAAGTTTGTGTGCCAATTTATCGAAAAAAAATGAGGGATACTCTATATGACTAAGTCCAAAACACGCCAGTCATCCTCAGGAAGGAGGAGTAAGCTCCTCCGTAACGACTCAAACTCAACGACTAGGATCCTGTGTCAAGCAATCACGGCGATCTTTCGGAGCAGTGACACCACTTCTGCCTTACTTCCGCTAGGTAACCGGAGAGGCCGGAGATTTTGCATCGGCAAGGAGAGATAGTCATCAAGAGTATTCCCAAGAGTTGTGTTTCGTTTATGTTCTCGATGCACTGAATAATTATTTACTCGGGAGAACAGGACTGGTCGTTATTATTACTATACTGCGCGGTATATGCTACACCGATAACAAATAATCACAAGAACCTCCGTATTCCTATCTCTGTAATACGACCATGCGGAGTTGAATATATTCTGATACCTTACTCGAAGCAAACGAGCGGAGGAGGAGCTACTCGTAATTTGTTACCTCTACAAACAGCTATATCGCAGTAGAACCCCGCAGAAAAATACGAACGCCGTCTGAGTTATCCTGTACACCTGATTGTCTGTCTACCATGGTGACGTCATGTCTGATTCGCTGCAGACCCGGTTCGCCACCCCTGCAGGCATCCTAGATTGTTCATCTGGTATGTGCAGCGGTGAAGAGGGAAGTAGACCGGTAGCAACTGAAACCTCACAGCAAGTACCTATACCTCCGCTCAGTTTTATCAGGATATCCATAGTCGCTACATGGGACCAAAGACGGATTCTGTTGGATTATGTGTTCTTGGCTGCATGTTTTCTTACGTGCTTGAACTGTGTTTTTTAACATCCCTACAGCGCCTAAAGGGAATGACAGGTTCGTTTTCTAGCTTGACCCGGGAAGCCTTGCCAAGAAGGGGCTGCTAGAAAAAACATCAGTTGACTTGTCTTTTTAGATCAGGCAAATATGACTCGCAATCTGCTTGTGCTGAAAGAATATTATAGATTAAATTAAAATGGGCACTAATCATGCTTTATTTTTCATAAAATCCCCAGGGGCGTCGCTAGCCAAAACTCGAGGGGGGGGGGGCAGGGCGCCTGCCGACGCCCTGCCGTCCGTTTCAACTTTTCGTCTCGTATGTGATAATAAATCTCGTGATAACTGCTAGCGTTGAAGACGAAAGATTAGAAGCCTAGTTGTGTCTCAGAGCTCAGAAGTGGTTTGAAGGGCTCGAGCGTGGGAGATGAGTATTTTAAAATATACGACTGCCAGGTGTCCGGAATGCCCAAGAGTCATACCAGTTAGAAATACAGAACTATATCCGCAAAACTGTATATCAGACCGAATGAAAATGAGCGCCGCAGGCGACATTTTTGAAGTGGGCCATGACTTTTTTGGGGCAAAACTTTACTACTCCGTAACAAAATCTATAAAGCTTTTAATGCGGCCCAAGCCCCGAAATTTCAAGCCTAAAATCCGAGTGAAATGACAAGACTTTCCAGTAAATAGAGCCTACTATGAAAGGCGCCACAGGCAAATTCCAGACCAGACCAACTTTTCGGATCCTAAATGAAGGTAAGGGCCACTTAGCAGGATCTGCCCGTCTGTCTTTGTCCACGAGGATTCCAGAAAAATGTGAGAAAATTAGCTGGAAGTTGGACAATGTGCTTCAGTTCGAGCCTTTCCAAAAAAAAAGTACTGATCATCCAGAAAAAAAAACTGAAATGGAGCTGACTTGTTCTGAATTTAGAGTTCAAACACAAAATAAAAATCAAATGACGTGTTGCAGTAATCAGACCCGTCATTTAATCTTCTCTCGTTGCTCGTGAGGCCGGTTTATTTTTTAACGTCGGACTGGAGAAAAATTCCTATCATTAATTGCTTTTCTGCTAAAACACAAAGGATCTTTACATAAAATTAACCAATTATTGGAACGCCACAAGCAAAATCAGCCTGATTTTTTCTTGAATCGAGAGATACTAGTAGACAACGGATCGTGGTAAAACTTAGATTAAAACTGTTTGCTGCATGGCGAAATTCAAGACTTGACTTCTATCGCTCATGAAAGATCTAACAGTCATATTCTCATTCTGACAAAATATGATTGAACAACCTCTTCGTATCTGAACGACTAGAAATAGCCTTCCTCTCGAAACATGCGACTGAGAATGCAATTCCTTAAGTTTCAGACGCTCGAGAACCCGGAACAGCCGACGCCTTAATAACTAGCCTTACTGACTTTTCCAGGCGCACTGCCAGCCCCCCATTTAGCCTTTCTGGGTCAGCGCCCAGATAAGCTGAATTTTCGTGGTCGAGCGCCCGTTTTAGATAAACTTTGGTGGTCGGGCGCTCTGCGAGCGCCCGTTTTAGCTTTTTTCTTTCTTCGAGGGAGGGTGGTAGCACACCCGCGACGCCCTGAAAATCCCTTACAAATAATAAATTTCGACTTACCCTAGGTAGCGTTTCGAAAATAGTCCGTTTTCTTGTTATTACTTTTCATTAGCTGCGTTCTTTGTCCCGGGAGTTCTCACCGGTGGTCTCCAGTTTTTGGGATCCCAAAACGTAAGTGGAGGGATACCTATGACATCGCAAAAGTTGTCCGTCTGTCCGTCCGTCCGTCTGTAAGCACGATAACTCTCGAAGGGAATGAGATATTATGATGAAACTTGGTGTGAGGGTTCGTTGGGTCGTCGGACCAGTCAAGTTCGTAGATGGGCTTTGTAGCTCTACATTTAGGGGTGGGGGAGGGGATTCAAATTAAGGGACAAACAAAATATTTTGAAACAGCTAATGTGATAGTCGATTATGGGGTAAGAAGACATGCTGAACACGATGGTGAAAACCATTTTGTCGTCGGACATGTAGTTCGCCCGGAATCCGGCCAAAACCGGAAAGTTTGTCGAAAGTACAAGTTTTATTTGAAGTTGATTAGATGTTCGATTTAGGGGTAGGAAGACATGCTGAAGACGATGGTGTAAATTATTTTCTCGACGGACAAGTATTTTGCCCGGAATCCGGCCCAAACCGGAAAGTTTGTTGAAAGTAAAAGTTTTATTTGAAATTGATTAGATGTTCGGTTTAGGGTTAGGAAGACATGCTGAAGACGATGGTGAAAACTATTTTCTCGATGGACAACTATTTCGCCCGGAATCCGGCCCAAACCGGAAAGTTTGTTGAAAGTAAAAGTTTTATTTGAAGTTGATTAAATTTCGATTTAGAGGTAGGGAGACATGCTGAAGACGATGGTGAAAACTATTTTCTCGACGGAGAAGTATTTCGACCGGAATCCGGCCCAAACCGGAAAGTTTGTCAAAATTAAAAGTTTTGTTTGGAGTTGATTAGATGTTTGATTTAGGGCAAGAAGACATGCTGAACACTTATGTGAAAACAAGTTTCTACCCGGACACGTAGTTCGTCCGGAATCCGTCCAAAACCGGAAAACTGTTGGAAGTCAAAGTTTTATTTCTAGTTGATTAGATAAGCGATTTAGGGGTAAGAAGAGATGCTGAGTCCCTGTGTGACAATCGTATTTTACCCGGACCTATAGTTCGACCGGAATCCGGCTGGAATCGGAAAATTTGTTATAAGTTAAATTTCTGTTTGAAGTTGATTAGATGTTCATTACTGGGGAAAGAAGATACCCTGATTTCGTCTTTGAGCTTTCTTTTTTCGCCGGACAAGTAGTTCTGGAGTTCGACCGGAACCGGGAAATTGGCAGAAGTGGCAGGAAGTTTTCGTCAAAACAGATATGACTTATAGGGGTAAACACACATGCTGAATCCAAATCTGAACTTGGTTTTCTCAGGTGATTAGCTATTTGGCCTTAATCTGTTTCTGAATTTTAATTGTAAAAATGTTCAAGGAGTCTGGCGAAGACTGGATCTGGCTAAGACAAGACCCAGTTGTCTGGATCAGATATTGAATTTTTGGGATCCCATCGAAACCTTTGGTCTTGTTCTAATAAGCCGTTTTTGCATCCACCGGTGACTTCTCACCAGTCTTATAACCCGTTTTTGCACTAACCAGTGTCCGGTTTTATCTCACCGGTGCGGACTAACCAGAACCTGCTCGTGAGCCCTGCTGCAGGGAGGAGTTCGCCGGTTTTCATCAACTCACAGTGAACCAAAAGAACGCGTTTTAAGGGAAGAACCGGACACTGGTGACTAAACACCAGAGACAGCCCTGGAGTGCAACGAACGCACTTATTGCCTGTTCGCCGTCTAGGCGGACACGATTTCGGAGGTTGCACTTGAAAGGCGCGAAAATTCAACAAGAGCTACGAGCTCATATGGCACTTGTACGAGTAGGCTGTACAAGAAAGTAGATGAAAACGTCACAAAATACACCCGCCATCCAAAAAGGCGGTTCGGAAATAGAAATAGGATATTTAGTTTCACTCATTTCTGAGCAGTTCCGGCATCGTCTCGATTGCAAATGCACATGACTGTTCAAACTTTCATCCCAATAAATCCATTTGTTTGATCCCTAGACGTGCTACACGATTTCCGGTACTCACTCTATTTCCACCTACCGTGGCCGAATCTGGTTCGGAATAAAAAAAAATCGACCACCTAAAGCATCTTCGTTTATACCATCTACCAAGTTTCACTCGAATCTGAGCATTTTTGGAAAGTTCCCTCCTTCCCACCAACGTTGTCGGAGCCGGTTCGGGCCCAATCTCTTAATTCCCTCATCAAGTTTGACTGAAATTGGAGCATAGCCTATCTGCAAGTTTCCAGTACCCCCCCCCCCCCCTACCTTGGCCGAATCCGGCCCAGACGCCAAATAACAAATCTAGGCCGCATAAACTCGGCACTGTCGAATTGCATCTCATTCGGTCCATCCGTTTGGTTTTTGTGCATGTCAAAAGTCCCCCCACCCCCAATTCCCCTAATCGTGGTCGCATATGGTTCGAACGCATGTTTTACATGTCGAGGCCATCGATTCGTATCACCCATGAAGTTTCACTCGAATCAGACCACTCGTTCGCAATTTATAGAAGTCCATATTTCTCTTCTTTTGCTCCCCCAAAAATGCTCGGATCTAGGAACGGAAGTTTCCGGGGGTATGTTGTGTCAGGTTTTTAAGTCAAGATAATTCGGGTCGCTAATATGCCTGCAAAGTTTCGTTGTCGTTTTACATGTGGAACTATTCTAACTCACGACTACCAGAATTCCAGGAAACCCCCTCCAACTCCCCCCACAGAGCCCCGAAACCATCTGGCTCCGTCAATTTCATCTAGGCCTAATGCTTGTTCCATCCATTAAGTTTCGTCCCAATCCCTCTGCTTTTAGAGTTTCTTGAGTTTTCCACCCCCCCCCCCCCATCCCCACAGGTATCGGACCCGACTCGGACGTGACACTGAACGTCCGAGGCGATAGCTCACCAGACAAATTTCATTCAAATCCGATCACCCGTTCAAAAGTTATGCACGCCACTAGATTCCGGACTCCCCATCCACCCACTCCCCCCACGATGGTCGGGTCGGGGAAACGGCTGTTCTCAAGTCAATCTGTTCGGATTCCTGACATACCTGCCAAGTTTCATCGCCCTAGGACATCAGGAAGTATGCCGAACTCGCGGGATCGCTAGAAATCCGGACCCCCACCCCAACTCCCCCACAGTGCCCTGATCCGGTCCGGTTATGTCAATGACGTGTCGAGGACCTGTGCTTGTTTTTCCCACCAAGTTTCATCCCGATCCCTCCACTTTAAGCGTTTCTCAAAATTTTCTGGTTCCCTCCTCCAACTCCCCCCAGTGTCATCAGATCCGGTCCGGTTATGTCAATGACGTGTCTAGGACCTGTGCTTGTTTTTACCACCAAGTTTCATCCCGATCCCTCCACTTTAAGCGTTTCTCAAAACTTCCGTTTCCCTCCTCCAACTCCCCCAGTGTCATCGGATCCGGCCCGGATTTAAAGTGAGGTGTCTGAGACACAAGGTCATCCTAAATATCAATTTTCATCAAGATCCGATCACCCGTTTAAAAGTTATGCACGCCACTAGATTCCGGACTCCCCAACCACCCACTCTCCCCACGATGGTCGGGTCGGGGAAACGGCTGTTCTTAAGTCAATCTGTTCGGATCCTTGACATACC
This sequence comes from Branchinecta lynchi, assembly GCA_023053575.1. NCBI lineage: Eukaryota > Metazoa > Arthropoda > Branchiopoda > Anostraca > Branchinectidae > Branchinecta > Branchinecta lynchi. Next base: position 13,931,409 of record JAKZAP010000001.1, read on the forward strand.
TGCCAAATTTCATCGCCCTAGGACACCAGGAAGTATGCCGAACTCGCGGGATCGCTAGAAATCCGGACCCCCACCCCAACTCCCCCACAGTGCCCTGATCCGGTCCGGTTATGTCAATGACGTGTCTAGGACCTGTGCTTGTTTTTCCCACCAAGTTTCATCCCGATCCCTCCACTTTAAGCGTTTCTCATAATTTCCGGTTCCCCACCCCAACTCCCCCACAGTGCCCTGATCCGGTCCGGTTATGTCAATGACGTTTCTAGGACCTGTGCTTGTTTTTCCCACCAAGTTTCGTCCCGATCCCTCCACTTTAAGCGTTTCTCAAAATTTCCGGTTCCCTCCTCCAACTCCCCCCAGTGTCATCGGATCCGGCCCGGATTTAAAGTGAGGTGTCTGAGACACGAGGTCATCCTAAATATCAATTTTCATCAAGATCCGATCACCCGTTCGCAAGCTAAAAATACCTCAAATTTTGGCTTCACCCTCCCTCCACTCCCCCCCCCCCAGATGGTCGAATCGGGGAATTGATGATTTCCTATTTAAGCTGGTCGGGTCCCAGACATGCCTGTCAATTTCCATCGTCCCAGCACATCAGGAAGCACGGAACTCGCGGGATCACTACAAATTCGGACTTCTCCCCCCCCCCCAACTCCCCCAAAGTGAGCGGATCCGTTCCGGTTATATCAGTCACGTATCTAGGACTTTTGCTTGTACTTTCCACCAAGTTTCATTCGGATCCCTCCACTCTAAGTGTTTTCCAAGATTTCCGGTTTCCCCCTCTAACTCCCCCCAGTGTCACCGGATCCGGTCTGGATTTAAAATGGAGGGTCTGAGACACGAAGTCCTTCCATGTATTAAGTTTCATTAAGGTCCGATCACCCGTTCGTAAGCTAAAAATATCTCATTTTTCCTATTTTTTCCGGATTCCCCCTCCCTCCACTCCCCTCCAGATGGTCGGATCGAGGAAGCGACAATTTCTAATTTAATCTGGTCCAGTTCCTGATATGCTTGCCAAGTTACATCGTCCTAGCTTATCTGGAAGTGCCCGAACTAGCAAAACCGGGACCGACAGACCGACAGACCGACTGACGGACAGAAATTACAATCGCTATATGGCACTTGAGTAAGCTCAAGTGCCATAAAAACTCTCGTTCATGCACGAAAATGATAATTTTATAGTGCTGAGTGATACAGAGTGCCATAGCTACTAAATTAAACAGTCTCTATAGCTGGCAGATTGCTCAGTTTATATCGGACAAGACTTTACGAACGAAAGTTTTGATTTCTGGATGTGAAGTCATAGAAGTGCCAAAAGTGCACAAATATAACAGACCGGCAAGAAATTCTCAGTTAATACTATCAGTTGAATTATTTGTCAGCAATAAAGATATGAGTGTATAATAACAACAAATGGATAAGAAAAAGAAACTCCGCTTATATATTTCAAGCTTACCGAACTGGAGGATGTCAGGCAGCAAAACACGCCGTAATGATACACATGCAAAATAAATAGTTTAGGAATCAGCTGATTTCTGGTGTAATAATGCATTCTAGGGGGAGGTAAGGTAATGTGAGATATAGTTTGATCTGCCCAGTTTACTTTAAAATGTTTAAATGGAGTTCGTCTCTAGCAATACGGACCTCCTCTTCACAGCTAATTGCTAAGTGGATTCTTTCCAAGAGGCTTTGAACCTGGTTCACGTCGATCGAATCTTTTCTCTGCGGGCGGTTATCTTCGTTGCAGGCTAGTCCATTGTCGTTTTTGGGATCCCAAAACGTAAGTGGAGGGATACCTATGACATCGCAAAAGTTGTTCGTCCGTCCGTCTGTCCGTCCATCTGTCTGTAAGCACGATAACTCTCGAAGGGAATGAGATATTTTGATGAAACTTGGTATGAGGATTGTTTGGGTCAAGGGTAAGGTCGAGTTCGTAGATGGGCTCTGTAGCCCTATATTTGGGGGTGGGGGAGGGGGTTCAATTTAAGGGACAAACAAAATATTTTTAAACAGGTAATGTGATAGTCGATTATGGGGTAAGAAGACATGCTGAGCACGATGGTGACAATCTTTTTCTCGTCAGACAAGTAGTTCGTCCGGAATCCGGCAAAAACCGGAAAGTTTGTTAAAAGTAAAAGTTTCATTTGAAGTTGATTAAATTTTTGATTTAGGGGTAAGAAAACATGTTGAGCACGATGGTGAAAACCATTTTCTTGCTGGACGAGTAGTTCGTCCAGAATCTGGCAAAAACCGGAAAGTTGGTTAAAAGTAAAAGTTTCATTTGAAGTTGATTAAATGTTTGATTTATGGGTAAGAAGACATGCTGAACCCGATGGTGAAAACCATTTTCTCGCCGGACAACTAGTTCGCCTGTAATCCGGCCAAAACCGGAAAATATGTTTATCTGACGTTGATTGGATGATATATTTAGGAGTAAGAAGAGACGCTGAGTCTGTATATAATGATCATTTTTTACCCGGACATATAATTAGTCCGGAATCCGGTTGTACTCGCATTTTTTTTAAGTCAAAATTTTATTTAAAGTTGATTAGATTTCTTTATAGGGATAAGGAGATACGCTGGCTTCGTTTCTGAATTTTTCTTTTTTTGCTGGACTAGTAGTTCGCTCGGAATTCGGGCGAAACCGCCAATTTGGCAGTAGGAAAGCAGGAAGTTTCGGTCAATATCGTCAAAATAGATATGGCTTATAGAGGTATAGATAGGTAGATAGAATATCTGAACTCGGTTTTCTCTGATGATTAGCCTGGCGAAGACAAGACCGAATTGTCTGGATCAAATCTTAGATTTTGTGATCCCATCGATACCTTTGGTCTTGTTTCTCACGGAGACCAGCAAAATTGTAATGTTGAAAATGAGGCCAAAGCACGTCAGCAGTTGTTTGTGTGTTTGCTTTATTCCGCTCCGCTAAGGCAGAGTCTTTACCGAGTGAGATTGAAAGTTACAGCTCGAAAATGCCCTTTTCAGAACCTTTTTCTTGTTTGAGTAACCACGCGCCTTGACTGATTGCAAAGATAGACCGTTTTTGTGGTCCAAGTGTAGTTCAAGCGGAACAAGGTCTGTGTCACTTTAAACGGATGATTAGAGCTGGCCAATCATAGTGGGGCTTTAGGTAAACGATATTGAACTAGCCACTGATTTGTGCTGTAATTGTTATGCGGCCAAATAACTGTAAACTTGCCATGTATTTTTGCCAAATTTTAACCACATCGCAGTCAACCAGGAATGTCCCGCTGACTTCCTTTGATTGCTGCTTTGCCGGTCAGCGTCTTGCCCCTGGAATCCAAAGTTACCAATCCTTTTCTGAGCGATTCCACATTTAAGGCTGATTCATCGGGAGAGATTGATGTCACTAGGCACCACGCTGTATCCGTAGTTAGCTACTGGGAATGAGGCCCCCCCCCCCCCCTCCGCCATCGACTGAAAGCCTAAGACAACGAGATAGGGCTTAAAGATGAAGGTAGCGGAAGGATGTTCCGTCTTCAAGTTGAAAATCTGTCAAGGATTATCGATTCATCGGCTTAGCCTAATTAGTGAATCTAGAACACCTGTAGCTAGTTGCGTATTGAGATCGGTTCCCTGAGAATGGAATTTTCTGCGCATACGAATTGAGACGCGACGCGAATAAAATACTAAATGGCGGGGCGCGAATTTTGTGTCCTATCGATTCGGACTTTTCGCACATGCGATGCTGAAACTTTACTTTGCCACCCGTTTGCCCTAGAAATTATTATGTCGGTACCGCAGAGGATTGTGCGCTTTTCTTTCAGTGATATTCATGACTGTTAAGTGCCGAAAAATATGTTATGAGCCTTTAAAGCGCAATGGGCACTAACTACGCTTCAATTTTTATGAAATGCTTCAAAACACACACATTTCTGACTTTCACTAGATAGCGCTGCAAAAAATAAGCCGTTTTCTTATCGATTCTCATTCTCTTCAGCGTATCGGCGGAGAAGGTTTCAGAGCATGGTATTGCAAGGCCCAAAACTTCAAAAAATCTCGGCCATGTACGAAAATCAATCGTTTTGTAGAGCTGAGGGATGAGAGTGCCATGGTTGCTAAAGTAAACCGTCTCCGTAGCTGGCAGATTGCTCCAGTGTTATCTGATAAATCTTTCTGTTGTTTGTAGTACCGAAGAAAAGTTTTGCTTTCTGATGTAAAGTTACAACACTGCCAAAAATTACAGATATAACCGACCTACTTGCAGCTGATTCCAGAGCTTACAAGGAATTCTCAGTAAATACCGTTAATATAAATATTTGTCAACAATACAAATAATAACAACAAATAAATAAGAAAAAAGAAACTCCGCTTGTATTTGTTAAATGTTGTTTCTGGAAAATACAACACCAAAGATAGTTTGCAATCTTAATGTTAGTGAAAAAGTCATACCAAAGGCCATAACAGAGATCTGACAGAGATATTGCGTAACGTAAACAGATACCTCATATCTGTTGAAACTACGCAACCATGTCTAAATGCTATCAAACTTCTGACCGCGTAGACGTCGCTGTGCTTTTTTTGAATTGCGTAACAAGTTTTCAGCCGAAGTAGTCTTTGATTTTTTTTTGGCGCCGTCATTCCTAATTTAGCTGGTTGCTTCTCGTCGAAAACTTGTTCTAGTTGAATCCTTGCCCGCATGTCCGGGCGTGGCTGGCATTATAACTACTTCTCTGGCAAACATCGTTCAGGGTCAGAAATTGCGTGTTGAGGTTATGATATATTCTATTCGTACACTAGGAAGTAACATGAAGGCAGTACAATAAAAACACCGTGGCAAGTGGATAGACTTAGATACAAGATCAGGAGGTTTCTACTAACGTCAGTCGTCATGTCTTCGCTCTTCTTTTTTGTACACTTTTCAGTATGAAATGTGATCCTCCTCCCTTGTCCATGATTGTTCAGACGTAACCGATGTGGTCTGACACTTAGACATTTCATGACACATATCTCCCATCAGATGTAGTTGGGTCCGGCCAGACTGTTCTAATGAGTGTTTCACCCGTTCAATCAACCGTCCCTAACATTCCCTTGAACGGGGGGGGGGGGGGGGCCTCCTATTTGCGGATCTTTCGAACAGCAATCCATGTCACATTTTCCATCCTTGCCGACTTCAGGAAAGGGGGAGGGATATGAAGTTCCAGATCCTCCAGGAAATGCGAAACTGTCGCATTGGTCGTCAAAGTTCATAGTCGTGTAACCGAACCGTGGTATCCATCATTTTTGGGGGTCCTAACCAGGCTAGTCAGGGTCCTCTTTTAGGTTGTAGCTATGAGTCTGAAATTTGCGGTTTGTTCTCTGATTAGCACAGCCGAACGTCCTTGGCAGTCAGCTTGGGCTGAGGCTGTGCAGTCCACATGAAGGTTCGAATATATTGACCTGAAGTCTAAATATTATTATCTCGCACTTTTTTTGTAATTTGTACTTCACTTTCAGAAACTGTAAACAGCCGTTTTTGCGGCACTGTTTTCTCGGCTTTCGAGCACTTGTACTGGCTGATAACGGCCTTTCTTTACTCTTAATATAAGGGGTATGACAATAGCCAGACCAATGAGAACTGCACCCAATGTGTTCATAATAATCCCTTCAAATCCGGATTCGGTATTGGGATTGTCCAGTATCATGGAGTAGAGAATTCCATCTTTCCTGAAAAAGAAAATTACCGTGAACAGTTGCAGCATAACTTCATGACCATCGAATGTATGGTCTAACCGTCACGATGTCCTTGGAATTGGACGTATCCTAATTACTCGAAGCTGGGGAATGTGGGCTGAAGCTACAGTTATTCTTTCGAAATTTGAAATAGTAAAAAGAAGCAAAAAAGGAATGGTAGGTAGGACACGGTAGGGAAACTCCCATAGTCGTTCAGTCAGCTTGACAGGGGAAAACATCTCCGGGAAAGAAGTAGGCTAGGTTCGACGGTTATTGTAACTTCCAGTTTCCACATGACGTCCGATTGCCCAGTTTCTGCTATCGTAGGCAACAGGACGAAGGGGCCGCTTCGAAAATAAGAGGCTTACTTTATGGAGAAGATGGCCTTCTCGTTCAGTCCAGAAATTGCAGCGATTAAAGCAAGAATGAATGTGACAAGTCCAAGAGTGGAGTGAATTGGCACTAGGGCAGATCTGTATGCCTCAGTTGATGCTTCACAGCAGAGCAGAATCATAAAGCTGAAGAAACCGATGACAAACTGAAACGAATATTACGAATCAAAGAATGCTTATTGGCGCGCTTCCTTATAGTCCATCCAAAATCAATGGTCAGCCCAGGACGAGGGATTCCAGGTAGCGTCTCCATTCATTAAAGGACCCCTCTCACTTATTCTGCCTTTTATAATAGACCTAGCTCCCTTATGGAATTATAGGCTTCTAAAGTCCCCACCTTTCTCCATTGTTTCGTTTTGTCCCTATGAATTTTTAACACTTTTTCGGCCGTGGCGAGTTTTGCCTTACACACAACGCAAAGTTTGCCGGAATATTTAACGATCGCTGAAACTTTTTCTCACATAAGGATATGAGAATCTTCTATATTTTACTTCTTTATTCGCTTAATTCCCACTTTTTCCAATCCAAGGGATTAAAGTCGTCCCTGCCAACAGGGGTCATACGACTCTCTTCTTTTTGGGATCCCAAAACGTAAGTGTCCGTAGTGTCGTAAGTGCGATGTCCCTATGACATCGCAAAAGCTGTCCGTCTGTCCGCACGATAACTCTCGAAGGGATTGAGATATTTTGATGAAACTTGGTGGGAGGATCCTTTGGGTCAAGTTTGAAGATGGCTCTGTAACCCTATATTTGAGGGTGGGGGAGGGGTTTCAAGTTAAGGGACAACTAAAAAAAATTTGAAAGCTATTGAGATAGTCGGTTATGGGGTAAGAAGATATGCTGATTGCGATGGTGAAAACCGTTTTCTTGTCAGACAAGTAGTTCGTCCGGAATCCGGCAAAAACCGGAAAGTTTGTTAAAAGTAAAAGTTTCATTTGAAGTTGATTAAATGTTTAATTTAGGGGTAAGAAGACATGCTGAATACGATGGTGAAAACCATTTCCTTGCTGGACATGTAGTTCGTCCAGAATCCGGAAAAAAACCGAAAGTTGGTTAAAAGAACAAGAGCTGCAAGCTCATATGGCACTTGCAAGGCTGGGTCAGAGGATGAAAGTAGGAATTCTTCAATTCGTGGGTTTGTTGTGAACCCTTGAGATAATGGGTCCTTGGAAATCACGAGAACGTATCGTTTGATAATGCATTTATCTGTGATGATGCGCACTTTAGGGGCGCTAGAAGTTTATCTGTAATCAAAACTCTTGAAGCAAAAATGATGATGAGCTCATCGGGAAAATGAAATGTATATTTTAATCAAAAGTATCATTTGTACTTTAAGAAATTCAGTTGTAAGCAAAACCCATGAGGCAAAAATATTCTAATCATGTCAAGTCTCTAATGTTCAAGTTTCGTGGTCCTAGCACATCTGGAAGTACGTTAACTGGTGATCACCAGAATTCCGGACCTCCCCTTCTAACTCCCCCCCCCCCCACAGTGCTCGAACCCGATCCAGTTCTGTCACCGGTGAATATAGGGCTTGTGCTTGTTCTTCCCACCAAGTTCCATCCCAATCGCTCCACTCTTAGCGTGTCACAAGATTTACGGCTACCCCTCTGACTCCCCCCCCCCCCCACAATAATCGGATCCGGTTCGGACTTCACAGGGGACATCCGAGACACGAGGTCTTTCCAAATGTCAAGTTTCATTAAGATCTGATCACCCGTTCCAAAGTTATACGTACCTCTAGATTCCGGATTCTCCTTCCCTCCACTCCCCCCACGGTGGTCGGATCGGGGAATTGACTATTTCCAAGTTAGTTTGGTCGGGTCCCTGGTACGCTTGCCAAGTTTCACTGTCCCAGCCCATCTAGAAGTAACTTAACTCCGTATCACCGGAATTCCGCCCCCCCCCTCCAACTCCCACGACAGTGCACGAATCCCGTCCGGTTCTGCCAATGATGTACCTAGGGCTTGTGCTTGTTCCTCTCACCAAGTTTCATCCCGATCCCTCCACTCTAAGCTTGTCATATGATTTCCGGTCCCCCCTGCGCCCCCCCCCCCCACATTCATCGGATTCGGTCCGGACTTCAAATGGAACATCTGAGACATGACGTCTCTCCAAATATCAAATTTCCTTAAGATCCGATAACCTGTTCGAAAGTTATGCATGCCACTAAATTCTGGATTCTGGCTCCCCTCCCTCCCCCCACGATGATCGGATCGGGCAAGTGACTATTTCCAACTTAGTTTGGTCGGGTCCCTAATATGCCTGCCAAGTTTCATCGTCTTAGCGTATCTGGAAGTACCCTAACTCGCAAACACCGGACTAACCGACCGACCGACCGACAGACCGACGGAAAAGTGATGATTGTTGATTGTATGTTTGATTTAGGGGTAAAAAAACATGCTGAGCATGATGGTGAAAATTGAGCTATTGAGATAGTCGATTGTGGGGTAAGAAGACATGCTGATCGCGATGGTGAAACCCGTTTTCTTGTCAGACAAGTAGTTGGTCCGGCAAAAACCGGAAAGTTTTTTAAAAGTAAGAGTTTTATTTGAAGTTGATTAAATGTTTGATTTAGGGGTAAGAAGAGACGCTGAGTCTGTATATGACAATCATTTTTACCCGGACATATAATTAGTCCGGAATCCGGTTGTACCTGCATTTTTTTAAGTCAAAGTTTTATTTAAAGTTGATTAGATGTTCTTTATAGGGATAAGGAGATACGCTGGATTGATTTCTGAATTTCCTTTTTTTGATGGACTAGTAGTTCGCTCGGAATTCGGGCGAAACCGAACATTTGGCAGAAGTAAAGCAGGAAGTTTCGGTCAGTATCGTCGAAATAGATATGGCTTATAGAGGTATAGATAGATAGATAGACAGAATATCTGAACTCGGTTTTCTCCGATGATTAGCCTAGCGAAGAATTGTCTGGATCAAGACAATTGATCCAGACAAGACCCAGTTGTCTGGATCAAATATTAGATTTTTGGGATCCCATCGAAACCTTAAGTCTTGTTTAAAAAAGAGCCGAGTAGAAAAATGTATAATGCAAAAGTATAAGTAGTAGTAGTGTAGTAGTAGTAGTATTAGTAGTAATAGTAGTTGTCAAAAGAAAATCATGAAGAAGAAATAATTAGAGTAAGTGGCGATGTATGGGCGTGGCGTAATGCCCTTACGCGCGCTCTAATTGTGTTGCGAGAGCAACACTTTGGTTTTGTCCTCGTTTTTTTTTTTTTGTTTTTTTTTTTTTCCTATGACTCCGATTTCATTTTATTCCTGGTAACTGAGAAGGGTCTAACCTGTGCGGTTTTTACGGAAAGTGTGGACCTTAGGCCGGATTGATGAATATGACATTACATTTTGGAAAGCTCCGTAGAACTCTTGCCTGGGGCCAATAAGGATGGTTTTTGCTTGTCCTCGAGCCAGAGCCTACGGTTTGCGAAGTGAAGTGGAGTTGTATAGCCTATGTCAGAGAGGACTATCTGAAGTTGTGTAGCGAACCTTTCGTTTCATCAAAAGATGTTTCTGCTTTCGAGTGGAAAGCTCCGTTCTAGCACGCAAGCAGGCAGGCACCAGTTTCAAATTGAAGATGGACTAAAATCTATAAGTGTTAAATATATGTGGCAGTTACCCGGCCCCACAGCCAACATATCTTCTTTGAGTGATAAATAGAAAAATCTACAGAGACAAAAAAGTGGCTTTTTCCCACGGGTCCGAAAGTGCTGCCATCTATTGTGTCTGTCCATGTCTGCGACGATTTCAGCTGAGTTTATAATTATTTTTTTTTGCACTTTGGTTTGTGGTAGAGTAACGGTATCAGATGTGCCTCTTAAACTTTAAAAATTCTCTCATTGCTAAAGAAACTAGAGCTTATCCTTTGCTCCTTTCTAAGTCGTGACGTTAGAAAGTTGGCCTACGGAAAAAAAGTCAACTTTTGAACTAAGACAGGTAGAATTTTTTTTTCGACGGCAATCGATAGCCATTGATGAGCTGATCAAAGTATATGTTATCCATTTTTTGGTACAAAAATTCCTTCATGAGATACACCAGTTTGAAAATTTCAAAGGGGTTGACAACTTCATAGTAAGGTACATTGAAACCAAAAATAGGCGATACCAGTTATGATACATATAGGGGACTTTTAAGCAACAGTCGACTGTTAGCCCATAATCATCTTCGGTAATGAGGGGTTCGCAGCTTTTGCTAGTTGGTATACCTGTTATTTGTTTCCGGTGTATTCGATGGTAAGAACAATTTGGTTCCCAATGGTAAGATATGCAAGGGACTTGTAAGTAATAATCGGCTGTTATGCTACAATCATCTTCTGCGATGATGGGTTTGCAGCTTTTGCTAGCTGGTGTACCCATTATTTGTTTCCGGTTAACTTAATGTATATCACGGGAGAGGGACTTGTAAGTAGGAATCGGTTCACGAGGGGCTAGGAATTTTTGCAAATGGGTGCACATTGTATTCGATTTCTATAAATCTGACGGTAAGAAAGTTTGTGTCGATGGTCTATCAATGTAACCGAGGATTAACTGTTTACACAACGGATACAAACGAAAATGTAAAGCAATGAGGTAGTTTCATAATAATTAATAGTGTCATCTATGGTATTTTAATCCTGAAAAGTTACGGATAGCTTTCTATTACCAACTAGATTATATAAGATATTGTTCCAAGTTTTCATCCGTCACGATGTCTACGATTGAAAAGGATAACGTACAACTGACTGCAAAGTTAATTTAGTCCCTTCTTCCTATATTATTTTGTTGTTGTTTTTACAACGCTGAAGAATACCTTTTGATCATATGATTAATTTTTTTAGAACATCCCGTTTAAAAAGCTTATGCTATAATCATCTTCAGCGATGAGGGGATTGCAACTTTTGATAGCTGGTATATCCATTATTTGTTTCCGCTGAATTTGATGTCAATCACGGGAGTGGGACTTGTAAGTAAGAATAGGTTCACGAGGGGCTAGAAATTTTTGAAAATTGGTGCACATTGTATTCGATTTCTGTAAATATGACAGTAAGAAAGTTTGTATTGATGGTCTATCGCTATAACCTAGGATTAACTGTTTACGCAACGGGTACAAACGATACGGTAATGGAAAACAATAAGGTAATTTTGTAATAATTAATAGTGTCATCTATGGTATTTTAATCCTGAAAAGTTACGGATAGCTTTATAATATCAACTAGATTATATAAGATATTGTTCCAAGTTTTCATCCGTCACGATATCTACGATTGAAAAGGATAAAGTTCAACTTCGACGGCAATCGATAGCCGCTGATGAGCTGATCAAAGTATATGACATCCATTTTTTGGTAAAAAAAATTCCTTTATGAGATACACCAGTTTGAAAGTTTCAAGGGGTTGACAACTTCAGTACTAAGGTACACACTGAAACCAAAAATAGGCGATACCAGTTGTGAGACATTTAGGGGACTTGTACGCGACAGGCGACTGTTAGCTCATAATCATCTTCGGCAATGAGGGGTTTGCAGCTCTCGCTAGTTGGCGTACCTGTCATTTGATGAACAATTTGGTTCCCAAATGTAAAACATGCAAGGGACTTGTAAGTAATAATCGGCTGTTATGCTACACAAATCTTCAGCGATGAGGGGTTTGCAACTTTTGCTAGTCGGTGTACCCATTATTTTTATCCGGTGAACTTGATGTCTATCACGGGAAAGGGACTTGTCAGTAGAATCGGTGCACGAGGGGCTAGAAATTTGTGCAAATTGTTGCACATTGTATTCGATTTATATAAATCTGACGGTAAAAAAGTTTGTATCGTTGGTCTATCGCTGTAACCTAGGATTTACTGTTAACGCAACGGGTACAAACGATACTGTAATGTAAAACAAGGTAGTTTCGTAATAATTAATAGTGTCATCTATGGTATTTTAATCCTAAAAAGTTACGGATAGCTTTATAATACCAACTAGATTATATAGGATATTATTCCAAGTTTTCATCCGTCACGATGTCTACGATTCAAAAGGACAAAGTTCAACTGACTGCAAAGTCAATTTAGTCCCTTTTTCCGATATGCTTTTGTTGTGGTTAGGGCAATCGATAGACCTTGAAGAGCTGATCAAAATATATGCCATCCATTTTTTTGAACAAAAATCCTTCATGAGATAAACCAGTTTGAAAGTTTCAAGGGGTTGACAAGTTCAGGAGTAAGGTACACACTGAAACCAAAAATAGGCGATACCACTTGTGAGACATGTAAGGGACTTGTAAGCAACAGTCGACTGTTAGCTCATAATCATCTTCGGCAACGAGGAGTTTGCAGCTTTTGCTAGTTGGTATACCTGTTATTTGTCTCAGGTGTGTTCGATGGTAAGAACAATTTTGTTCCCAATTGTAAGACATGCATGGGACTTGTAAGTAATAATCGGCTTTTATGCTATAATCATCTTCAGCGATGAGGGGTTTGCAACTTTTGATAGCTGGTGTATCCATTATTTGTTTCCGGTGAATTTGATGTCAATCACGGGAGACGGACTTGTAAGTAAGATCGGTTCACGAGGGGCTAGAAATTTTTGAAAATTGGTGCACATTGTATTCGATTTCTGTAAATATGACAGTAAGAAAGTTTGTATCGATGGTCTATCGCTATAACCTAGGATTAACTGTTTACGCAACGGGTACAAACGATACGGTAATGTAAAACAATAAGGTAGTTTTGTAATAATTAATAGTGTCATCTATGGTATTTTAACCCTGAAACGTTACGGATAGCCTTCTTCCGATATTGTTTTGTTGTTGGTTTTACAACGCTAAAGAACAGCTTTTGATTATGTGATTATTCTTTTTAGAACATACCGTTTTAAAAGCTTCGATAAGTTGACAATTTCAGCATTTAACCGACAGCGAAGAAACAAAACCAAAGTGTTGCTCTCGCAACACTTTAGCCGGCGAAGCCGGACAAAGGTTGCCGCAACACTTCACGTTGCCCGGGCAACGTAGGTCTAGTTTCTACTTGTCATATACTTCATCGGCATTTTCGTGAAGACCGATACCGTCAAGCAAGCACGATCATACGCGTGAAATTTGAAGCTCCGGTACTCAGTAGTCAGGTCTGTAGATCTAAAGTAGGCTACGGCTTAACTGTTTAACTGCGCTAACTAAACATCTAAATGCAGTGGGGTTATGACCGCTACCGTACTTGCCTAATTCTTTTTTATGCCCAAGACAGGAAGTGAGTTACCAGTCCTTTATGTTTTAGCTAACCAGTGTAAAACGGTGTCAAGGCCAAGCTTCATCTTCTAGAATCTGGAAAGGTGCCATGGATGTGGTAGCTAACATTTATTTATAGTTGTGACTGGAGGGGAAAGGATTAGCGAAGGGCTGATCTAGGAAATATTGAGCAATAGCAAAATCAGCTATCATCACACTACCATGAAAATCTGAAAGGGTAAGCGTCACTGCACGGAGGCCTCATAGATCTGGGGATCCAGAAGGTGAAAGCCTTGCCTTTATTGTAACAGAAACGCACGGTAAGAGCACTTGTGCACGTTTAAATCGTACAATTGTGCTAACTTAATTTTACAAGCTTTTTAAGGTAGCCATACTGTTCTTCTGGTCAACGCCTGTGCAGAAAGCATGCGCGTGCGTGCAGGAACTTACAGTTAAGCAGCGGCAAAATAGCAGGCACATCTAGGTACTAAGAAAATCGAAATTACCACCCGGAATACCTGGATCGCAAAAAGGCCCATAGCAACTAGGCCAACCCATGAATGGAGGCTGTAGAAGTTCGGAATGGGTTGTTCGCGAAGGTTGTGGGAGTCCAGAACGGTTAGAAATCCCAAGACGATGGTGGGGATAGCAAGGATGTGGCAGATGGTGTGAGCCAATTTGATAATGAATCGGTATTTAACGCAGACGTCTAGAGATCGGTACATCAGCATCCCTGCAAGGGTATGAAGTGATTAAAAAGCGGGAAACAAGATCCGCAAATTAACAAGGAGCTGTTCCATAAGCATTCATACGTTTAGCATATTCCGTAAGCTGCGAAAAGGCAATGAAAAACTGAAAAATTCAGACCACCGAGATTAGTTACAAAAAAAAACTTGCCTTGACCCATGAGGAACACGAATCCACCAATCATCAGGACTGGGTGGTAGTAGAACTCGTTCGCCGGGTCCTCCTTCCAGGCGAATTGGTGGAAATTGAACACCCAGAAGAGTACCAGCGTTAGTGCGCCGATCATCAATATTTGTGCTATTGTGTATAAGAACCAGAAAAATGGTCTGCTTTCTGACTGGTCCCATGCTTCCAGCGTCCGGTTCCTGTACAGAAGCAAAGAAATGAACTGAAGAAGCCTTGACCATTCTTCACAAAACTGTCTTAACCCTTGCGTGGTGAGGCAACAACGAGCAACGGAGGAAGCCACGTGAGCATCGACTTGGTTTATATCATGCAAAGTCAATCACACTAAAAAAAAAGCGAATCATGTAGATATTGCTCAGAAAAGTGTCGTTCCCTGTCAGGCTCACACTAGTGTCCCACTATTATTTTTTTTTCATCAAAGAAGGCTCCCAACTCTCGTAGGAACAGGCTTTCGTTCCAGCTGGGATCCTTACTGGATCCTTGAGGGTGGGCATAACACGTTTTTGACCTTGAACCTCCAACCCGAACCACGGAACAATAGAGCTTCTAGCCGTCTGCCATAGGTCCCCTTATGAAACTCACTCAGGTATTTCTCCCGGTGCTACGGAGTAAACTCTGTGAAACACGAACGACTGAACACTAACTGAATCCTTTCTCGTCATTAACAAGAAACACTCTTCGCTCTCGAAATTTTCTGAAAAAGAGCACTTATCTTTCCCTCTGCTAGTTGGAAAGATGGTACTTAATCCGATTTAGCTCCAACAATTAACTCGTAATGGACTCAATTCCTTATTTCCGCTTTCCTGTAGCCTCCCGTCGTACATGTTCCGTCATAGCCTACTACGATGGTTCAGGTTCCTACTACGACGTTTCAGGAGCGTAGTAGGCTATATGCGGTTTCTAGGCAGGTTTTTACTCTTTGTGTAACAAGTAACAAGACCAAAGGTTTCGATGGGATCCCAAAATTTTAATATTTGCTCCAGAAAATTCGGTCTTGTAGATATTCGGTTTCAACAGACTTCTTAAACATTTTTACTTCTAAAATTTAGAGACAGATTAAGGCCAATGGTAATAATCAGAGAAGACCAAGTTCTTATTTGACAATGCAAAAGGGGTACGCCTGCTGAATTTCACCAAGTTCAGATATATTCAGATATCCATTTTGCGCTGTCAAATATTCAGATATGGATTCAGCATATGGTTTACCCTATAGCCCACGTCGTATCTCCTTCCTTCCTTACTTCTGCCCAACTTCTGGTTTCAGCTGGATTCCGGATAAACTACTGTTCTGGCAAAAAACTAAAGCGCAGAAACGATCAGCATGTCCTCTTGCCCCTAGATTGAACCCCTAATCAACTTCAGATTAAACTTTTACTTTTAACAAATTTTCCGGTTTCAGCCTGATTCCGAGCGATCTATACCTCCAGTGAGAAATGATTGTCGTATACAAATTTTGCATATCTTCTTACCCGCAAATCGAACATCTTATCAAATTTAAATAAGACTTTTACTTTAAACAAATTCTCCGGTTTTGGCGGGATTCCAGCCGAACTAATTGTCCGGCAAGAAAATAATTTTCATATTCGGACTCAGCACGTCTCCTTGTCCCTAAACTGAACTTCTAATCAACCTCAGATTAAACTTTTACTTTTCACAAATTTTCCAGTTTTCACCGGATTCTATTTGTAACTATTTGTCCGACGAGAAAATAGATTTCCTATTCGGGTTCAGCATGTCTCCTTACCCTAATTCGACTATTTCATTGTCTTTTAAAAAATGTTTTGATCCCCTTAATTTCAGACCCCTCCCCCACATAAATATATGGCTACATATCCCAGGAACTTGAACTGTACTTTGACCTAAAGAGTCCTCATGCTAAGTTTGATTAGAATATCTCAACCCCTTCGAGAGTTATCGTGCTAACAGACAGACGGACAACATTTGCGATGTCATAGGTATCCCTCCACGTACGTTTTGGGATCCAAAAAAAGGACAGGGTCCATCTTCCGGATTTTGTTCCTAGATTTCCGCGTAGAGGTGAATCCGGAAGGTGAAGCCAGGCCCAACAAGTCTAGAAGTCCAGGGCGTTTGAGAGTTAGTTTGTTTTGACCCTTACCTATCCCGGATTCTGAAAGGGGTAAAAGAGGCCAGTCGTTAAAAAATGAGTCGGCGCGCGTTAAGTGATTTTTCTTAAAAACAGACGTTTTTCCCTAAAACACAGTTTTCTTTTTTTTGTAAACAGTGGAGTTTTTTCTTTAAACCAAGTCGGAAAAAAGGACCAGCCAGTCGGCAAATAACCGAAATAACCCGTAATGTTTTGATTACTAACGCCTCTGATAGTGGCAACAAACCTGAGTGACAAATAAATATACGAATGAACAGGGTAGCCATAAAAGGGAGACTGAATGTCAAGGACAGTTGTGCTTGGACGGGAAAACTTTAGCGACGAGAACGTCTGGGTAATGCTGGACAAAGCGAAACCAGCTATCATCACTATCACGAAAATCCCTGTTTGACTGTACGATGCCCCAGTTATGCCTTGAACACACGATCCGAGAAATTGGAAAGGTGAAGCCTGGCGTTGACGAACCGAACCGAGAACTGAACGGACTGAGTGAGAACAACAGCTTTTTCGGTGACCTGCCAAACTAAACAATATGGACCTTGTGGATGGGTCACCGGTAGGTCGGAAATACAATAAAACTGCCTACGGTGTAAAATACCGACTAACTTGTTTTGAGAACCCATTTGCAGCTGATGAACCTTTATCTTTTCGTGAGCAAAATATCGTGAGAATCCAAAGCTTTCGATGCGTTAACTCATCGATCACTTCACTCTGAATAAAACACCGAGAAAAGGGCGCTTTAACGTTCCTTGACAGTCACAAGCCCACAGAACAAATTGATACTGAATGCCAGGCACATTTCTGTTAGTGACTCCTTGAGGTCCTGATGCCTTTGCTCCAGAGGTTCGAGACTTCGAAAGAGCCTCTCACGCCACCTGTGTTACCTAAACCGCAAGGTTTAAAGGGAATGAATGGACAGATGACAGTTGGTTAGAGCGCGTCGCAGGTTTTCCTAAAGAACAAGAAGAAACTAGAATAAGAAGAGACAAGAGTCAGTGTTGCCAGCAGCGGTACAACTGTACCATTTTGGTGCATTTCAACTGGTACAATATGGCACAATCGCAATTTTTCTGTACATTTTCCAAAGTTGATACAATATGGTACAACGACACTATTGTGTATATATGTCAAGGAAAACTGACTGAGTGAGCAGAGATAGGTTTGTTTAACATGTTTCAATCAAGTCATTTTGAGGGTGTATGTTTTATTCCATCTCCGTTAGATTAGTCCCCGAAGCCGCGCCGAATTGAAATTCGGCAGTGGCGGAGGGAATTTGGGTTGGCGGCGGCCAGTAGAAATTTTTTTTTGGCGGCGCGCCGCCGGAAACTTATCGGCGTTTGCTCTACGTTTAATATTTTTAAGGTATTTTTTGCAATTTTCCAGCAAACTTCTTCAATTTTTACCTATCAGGGTGATTCGGAGGGGGTGCTCGGGTGGGAGGGGGGAGACTCATTCTCCCATATTTTACGGAGTCGTACTCTCAGTTTGAGCTTTCCCTTACGACAGTCGTATGCTGTATCTGTGTTTGCTTTCGGTTCATAGCCTATGTTATAATCTGTTACCGAGGATTATCTCTCCAAGGCGAAAACTGAAATGAACGGTATGATGTATCGGTTTAGCGACTTATAATTATTTTAGCTAATGTTATTGTGTTTCTGTCTTTTTTCATTTTTACCTACTCCGTCTCTACCTCGACGGGTTTCAAATAAAATTCAAAATTAAGTTTCAGTTCAGTATGCTGAAATTCTTTTAATATTTATGTATATTGTTTCATTCTTTCACCTAACCTTTTAGAAATCTATGTTAAAATTTCTTTAAAAGTTTTTCCCTTTCGCAAGTTTCGATGTCGTCACTCCTCTCCTTCGAACCGAATCTGTCCCCATGAGCATAGTGACACACAAAATGCTAGAAGAAGGCATCGAACATCTGCAACTGCGAGTGCCGTCCTTGTATGTGAATCGGATGATATCCTTTAGTGCACTATTTTTTTTGTCGTTTTCGTTGCGTTATAGTTTGCCCAGAAATACTTCTTTTCTGAATCAGTCCTAATTAGTTGTTTTACTCATAAGTAAATGTGAATCTATATCATAAATTTTCTCGATCTGAAACGTAATGGTTGTTTAAATCATGGCTTTTAAATGCCAGTTTTTTTAGATAAAAAACTATGTTATGTCACTTTTTCAGGTCAATGAAATAATTAGTTCCGTTTTTGTAGATACCGTTGTCTGAAATCGTTTTCTCAATTACTGTGGTGTCTGATGCCACGGTAAAAGACATTTTTGCAGTTATCGTGGTATCTGGCCAGTTTTCGTGGTAGCTGATCTTCAGATACCGCGGTTCGACCGTGTATCGGTGGGAAAGAAGTTTCGAACTTAGTGACGTGACTGGACGTGGGTTTTTCTTTTGGGACGATTTCGGAAAGCGCAGTTTCGGCAATTGTCATTTTTGCAGAACAACCGTGGTATCAGATACCACGGCAACTGGAGAAACGACATATTGCAGATCCAGTTACCGTAGTAACAGATACCATGGTATCTGCGAAGACGCAACTACTGAGTCATCCGTATTGTTCTAATCTTGGGACTGAACCTTGACCGCGGTTGGGGAAAAAAGGGTCTGATAAGTATTTTCAGCAAGGAACTGGGTGAAAAATGTTTTATTGTGTACTGTTCACCGAAAACGATCCGCATGTTGCGCGAAGCCAAACGAGCGTGAAATTTTTTTGGACGAGGCGTATTCTTGCCGTTCTCCGAGGACCCTTACTTGAGGAGTCCCCGCGTTTTTGTTTGTCCCGGGGACTCACACCCCGTATTCTCGCGAATCTCCGCGGACGGGGAATGCTCGCCATCATCAAAAAGGACTTAATTTCAGATTCGGAGGGGAATCAATTTTTGCTGGAGTTGGTGCAATGTAAAATTAATTAAAAGCAATCAGAATGGACAAAACCAAAAAGGAAGTGGATCCAGATTAATTTCGTCAACTGCATATTTTTTATTTCGAACAAAATCCGTTTTGGAAGCATTCCCTGTGTTCTCACTGTTTCTGAACGCGGCCTCTATTCTCGCCGTCCCCTTCGATTCCCCTAGGACTCCTCGAGGAACGGTGAGAATAGACAGAGTCACACTCCATTCGGACTCCGCGTAAAGAAACAGCGAGAACACGGAGAATGCTTCCAAAATGGATTGTGTTCGAACAAAAATATGCTCTTAACGCAATTACTCTAGCTCCACCTTATTTTTTATTTTCTATATTCTGACTGTTTTTACTTAATTTTGCATTGTCCCAACACCAGCAAAAATTGATTCCCCTTCCGAATCTGAAAGGGAGTCCTTTTGGATAATGCTGATGATAATCGGAGTATTCCCTGTCCGTGAGGACTCGCGAGAATAAGGGGAGTGAGTCCCCGGGTCAAACAAAAACGCGGGGACTCCTCAAGTGGAGTCCTCGGGAACGGCGAGAATACGTCTTGGTACAATTTTTTGGGTAGCCTAGTTGGTACCTTTTTTCGGGCGTTTTTCGGTACCTTTTCTTTCGATTTTCCAATGCGGTCGCAACACTGGACAAAACCATAACAACAATAAATTAATCTAAAGTTTCTAGTTTTAACACTGTAATCACATCTTGTTACAATAATGTCAAGTGAAGCAGAAAGAATGAGTTCATGGTTCATCAAGGTAGGATTGCCTTAAGGCGTTTTTCCGTGCTCCCACAGACAGTTTGTGGGTCGATTGTGGCACGAGAAGAGTGTTTCTGTGGTGTTTTGTGCGGCCCACAGCTGTGTTTTCGCGACCAACAAGACTTTCATGGCTCGCTTTGTGGCTAAAATTTGACAAACAACTGGCGAGATGATTGTCAATTTTGTGGCTCAATTCTGTCAGGAAATCCCAAGAAAGCAGAAAAATAGTGTCTAAACAATAAAGTTAACTACTTTTTCAAGCATATAGACTTTAAACTCAGGATCCCTTATGCACATGATGGTAAGGAAATAAGCCTCGAGTTCTATTTACTGAGATTTTACATTAATTCTTATTTTCAAATATTTGAAATTTCTGCCAGAAATAGACAAAACAGACAGCGAGCGTGTTCCACCCTTGTAACAATAGTTACTATTAGTTACTATTTCCGTTCCATCCTCACGAAAAGTTACTACGCTGACCGTTCCAACCTTGTCGGAATAGTAACTAATAGTTACTATTTGCTTACCATGCTCGGGAGCGTGGTAAGCGTAGTAACTACGCATCTCTGGAACGTGATTGGTCGGATTCGCCCCTGGCGTGAGATCCTGCTGGAAAATAGAAAAATCGTTCCAGCCTTGACGGCAAAAAGCCAGAATTCGTGACGTCATGCATAGTAACTACGGTAAGTAGGATGGAACACGCTCAGCGTGTTCCATCCTACTTACCGTAGTTACAGTCATACACAAATCCTCAATTTTTGGGCATGGTGCCCCAACGTCTGGGCATGCCTGGACGTATGGGCATGGTGCTCATACGTTACGGCACCATGCCCTGAAGTATGGGCATGGTACCCCTGTGAAATTTGGTTAAACTGACACTGGCTACATACCTAAATAGGGCCTTCTTCCTGTCCTAGATCAAAAGATACCTGATTTCACTGTCTATCCAACCTCATTTTCCAGTTTCCAAAATGTTAGAGCACTTTCAAGATACAGAGAGTTTTGTGGAGGCCACTTCTTTCCCAGTGGGTTTACCCTATCCTTTTACAGGTAGTTGCCACTAGCTTACTTAATCCTTTTCCATGTTGTCAAAAAGTCAAAAGACAGAGTAAAAACAGTTAAAAAAAAAATAACTCAAAATAAATACAATAAAAGGCAAACAATCTAAAGGAAATATTTGCTCCAGTGAACAGATTGAAAAGCTTGCCTCATTCATGCTACCTAGCAGCAATTTTCTGGAAAGGATAGGATAAGCCCACTAGAAGAGAAGTGGCCTCCAAAAAACTCTAGGTATCTTCGAAGTGCTCTAACATTTTGTAAATTGGAAAATGAGGTTGGATAGAAAGTAAAATCAGGTATCTTTTGATCTAGGACAGGGAGAAGGCCCTATTTAGGTATGTAACCAGTCTCAGTTTATCCAAATTTCACAGGGGTACCATGCCCATGCTCCAGAGCATGGTGCTCCAACGTATGGATACCATGCCCATACGTTCGGGCATGCCCAGACGTTGGGGCACCATGCCCAAAAATTGAGGATTTGTGCATGACTGCGTAGTTACTACGCATGACGTCAAGAATTCTGGCTTTTTGCCGTCAAGGCTGGAACGATTTTTCTATCTACCAGCAGGATCTCACGCCAGGGGCGAATCCGACCAATCAGGTTACAGAGATGCGTAGTTACTACCCTTACTACGCTCCCGAGCATGGTAAGCAAATAGTAACTATTAGTTACTATTCGGACAAGGTTGGAACTGTCAGCGTAGTAACTTTTCGTGAGGATGGAACGGAAATAGTAACTAATAGTAACTATTGTTACAAGGGTGGAACACGCTCAGAGTTTCTGAGAGTTTGAACTTGTGGCTCAGCTGTGTGGCACACAATCGTGTTTCCGCACAAACACCCAGAAGTGTGTGGCCCACAATTGTGTCGCAGAAAAAGGCCTTTAAAGGAAACGTGAACAATGAAACCATACTCGAACACACCATGGAGAATGCATTTACAGACATGGCCACGGAGAGCATTCTTCTCCTGAGCGTGGCGTTCTTAAAATAGGGATGTTCGTTTCTGGAGGTTTGCACATGCTGACTCCAAGACAAAAGCGCAATTAATTCTGATCTTCTACAGCGCTGGCCGGATTGTATTGGAATTTCTTCTAGATATACGTTTGGGCTTAACTGGTTAAAAAATATTCCAGAAGAAGGGTTGATTGGAGACATTTGTTCTTTTCTAAAATTGTTCAGTACTGAAATAAGGACAGATGCAAAACGGAGCAAAAATCATAGCTTGGAAACACTATTTCGTATTTGAATTGGGTTTTCTTCAGGCAATGTTAAGGGAAGTCATACAGATAGGGATGATACTTGGTACTCTTCATTCAGGTGTCCTTTAAAGGCCCCCTCTTAGTTATATAATGCGCCAGCTAATTTAGTAAATGTATTGTTCTTTTCGTGTTGTGTTGTGTATTCTTGTTTTGCATTTATTTATCTTTTGCTGGTGTTATAGATTCTGTGTACCCTCTGTTAAGCGTTTATTTACCTTTTTTTCTGTAACTGCTGTGCCAATAGCCACATCCATTTTCTTTGTTCATTATTGTCTGTACAAAGAGGTTGTTTAAATATTTTCATATTAGTGTTTTCTTTGGCACATTCTATAAATGTCCTTTCACGAATGAAGTTGATGCGAAAATGTCGATAGTCGATCTAACTTGATATTTGCAACAGCAGCTATAATAAAGTACTATAATAGATTAGCATAACAGAACCATTGTTTTTACACTTGGTTTACAACTTTAATTTGTTTCATCGAGATTTTGGAAAATTCGCGCCTAATTACTGAACAGTGACGTTGAAACTGACTTTCCGGCTCAGTTCGTCGTTTCAGGAATGACAAATGAAACGGCAGTTCAACCCAACAAAGAAAACTCCTTATTATCTGCAGTTCAAGGACCTTGGTGTTCTAAAGAAAACACGTTTTTACAGTACTTCGATTTTTGCTGCGAAAATGTTAAAATGAAATGTACATGCTGTCCTGACAGTCAAGAGGCAAAATATGACTTTTTTGTAAGTCATGTGTCTAAAAATATTAAAATTCTGTGCCTTTTCTTTGTTTTGAAGCTGTGTTGAAAAGGGATTTTCTGGCAATTGACTTTGTAACCCCACCTTTTTCGTCATTTTGTAAGTCAGTCGAGGTAAGGTTAGAATGAAGTGATCTTGTTTAAAAAGAAAAGTATGTCTAACTAGAATATTGAAGCAATATTTATTATTCCAATATGTAAAACATTCAATTAGCTTCAATCTAGTATGTTTGTCATAAGTAGCATTTTTGCAGATACCATGGTATCTGTTACCACGGTAACTGGATCTGCAATTAAGTCGTTTTTGCAGTTACCATGGTATCTGATATACGGTTGCTCTGCAAAAACGGCAGTTGCAGAAACTGCGCTTTTCGAATTCATCCCGAAAAAAAACAACAGATATTCAGTCACATCACTAAGTGCCAAACTTCTTCCCCACCAACTTGAAAAAAATTATTAGTTGCATTTTTGCTGATACCATGGTATCTGTTACCACGGTCTAAAGTCGTTTTTGCAGTTATCGTGGTATCTGATACCACAGTCAAAAGGCGTTTTTGCAGTTATCGTGGTATCTGGCCAGTTATCGTGGTATCAGATATTCAGATACTACGGAACTGGTTGTGGTATCTGAAAAGTCATCTCAGTTTCATCAAATTTTGTCAGATTAGTGAGAAAAAAGTTTAGCACTTAGTGATGTAACTGGGTATCTGTTTTTCTTTTGGGATGACCGAAAAGTGCAATTTCGGCAGTTGTCGTTTTTGCAGAGCACCGCATATTTGATACTACGATAACTGCAAAAACGACTAATTGCGGATCCATTTACCGTGGTAACAGATACCATGGTATTAGCAAAAACGCAACTAATGAAATTGAGATGACTTTTTCATATACCACAACCAGTTACCACGGTCGGCCCATGGTATCTGGATATCTGTTACCACAATAACTGCCCAGATACCACAATAACTGCAAAAATGCCTTTTGACCGTGGTATGAGATACCACAATAACTGCAAAAACGACGTTAGACCGTGGTATTAGATACCATGGTATCTGCAAAACACAACTATATTTGTTGGTTCCTTTTTAAGCCAGATAGATTATTCTGAAGGAAAGACTTCTCGGGAAATTTGAAATCTTTTCTGAGGTTGGATACCCTTCCTGAATCTAAACATTAGGGCTTTTTGGTCGACTGGATAGGATAGCCTTAAAGGACCCCTCGTGCCTGTTCTGCCTTTTATGTTGTCCCTAGCTCCTGTATGGAAATATAATCTTCTGAAATCTCAACCTTTTGGAATTGTTTCGTTTTGAATGTACAACCTTTTAGCATTTTCTTGGCCACACCAAAGGACAATAATAAACAAGATCAAAGGTTTCGATGGGATGTCAAAAATCCAATATTGGTTATGACAATCGGGTCTTCTCTTCGCCAGATCCAGTCTTCGCCAGACTCCTTGAACATTTTTACTATTAAAATTCAGAAACAGGTTAAGGCCAAATAGCTAATCATCGGAGAAAACCGAGTTCAGATATGGATTCAGCATGTCTGTTTACCCCTACAACTCATTTCTATTTTGACAAAACTTCCTGCCACTTCTGCCAATTTCCCGGTTTCGGCCGAATTCCGAAACTACTTGTCCGGCGAAAAAAGAAAGCTCAAAAACCAACTCAGTGTATCTTCTCTCTCCAGTATTGAACATCTAATCAGCTTCAAATAAAAATTAAATTATAGTAAATTTTCCGGCTCCAACCGGATTACAGTCGAACTATATGTCCGGGTAAAAAATGATTTTCATACACGGATTCATCATCTCCTCTTACCCCTAAATCGGATATCTAATCAACTACAAATAAAACTTTAACTTTTCCGGTTTTGGCCGGATTCCGGGCGAACTACTTACCCGGGTAGAAAATTGTTTTCACACACGTGTTCAGCATGTCTTCTTACCCCTAAATCGAACATCTAATCAACTCAAAATAAAACTTTTACTTTTAACAAACTTTCCGGTTTTGGCCGGCTTCCGGGCGAACTAGTTGTCTGTCGAGAAAATGGTTTTCACCATTGTGTTCAGCATGTCCTCCTACCCCTACATCGAACATCAAATCAACTCCAAATAAAACTTTTACTTTTAACAGACTTTCCGGTTTTGGCCGGCTTCCGGGCGAACTAGTTGTCTGTCGAGAAAATGGTTTTCACCATTGTGTTCAGCATGTCCTCCTACCCCTACATCGAACATCAAATCAACTCCAAATAAAACTTTTACTTTTAACAGACTTTCCGGTTTTGGCTGGATTCTGGGCTAACTACTTGTCCGGCGCAAAAATGGTTTTCACCATCGTGTTCAGCATGTCTTCTTACCCCTTATTCGACTATCACCATTATCTGTTTAAAAATATTTCATTTGCCAATTAATTTAAACCACCTCCCCGACCCCTAAATGTAGAGCTACAGAGCCCATCTACGAACTTGACCTTACTCTTGACCCAAAGAATCCTCACACCAAGTTTCATCAAAATATCTCATTCCCTTCGAGAGTTACGGTGCGCAAAGACGGACAGACGGGCAACCTACTTCCGTAATCACTAAATATATTTCTTAACCCGGAGACCCACGTTTCGTGCGGTACATTCTAACCCCTCTAACAAAACCTCGCTGATTCTCTCACTTGCCGTGTTTTGCTACCTGCGATGTGTATCACACTGTCGACGGTTGTCTGCGAGAACGCATGTGATGGGTATCCCCCAAAAAGGACATGATAAGTTTCAGAGTGTTGTCTTTAATTTTAGAAGATTTGGTATGCCATCATCAGGTGCGTCTTCTGTTTTATACTTCTTTTGTTTTGTTTGGTTTTCTAACTTTGAACCAAGGTGCGTTCAGCTTTCAAATATTTCGTGTTCAGCAGCCTCATCAGAGAGAGGATAGGCAGGATAGAGTTGGCAAGCGTTAAAAAGGAATTCACGTGAAACGCAATGGTATTTTTGAAAAACATACTTGATTTGACCTTTGGTTTACTATTGTCTAGAGATGAACAACAGATGTTTTTCTTATAGCCAAGGCTGTAACTTTTGGCCTACTCAATCTAAAACAAGGCATTTATGATTGGCTAGGAAACTAATGGAGTTATTGACCGTGCACAGTATTTATCGCCTCTATAATTTGTCTGGTTACAGTTTAACTGAAAAGCCAACTGATTTTTGTATCATTTAGCAGACCACATATTGCATTATTTGGCGTGTGTTAAGGGCAGGGGCGTCGCAAGTGCATTTTCGGTGGGGGGGGGGGGTGCAGAGCAAAAATTTTACCGAATCTTTCAAAAAATTTACCGAATCCTAGAACTAACAATTTGAGCTTTAAATTAGGGAACAGAAATGACGACTACGTAGGAAGAGTAACAATAAAGAGCAGCATGAAAGACGATAAGCCAACTATTAGGCAGCGTTCTGGCGAAGGCCACATGGAGAATATACTGCCGGGCATGATTGCAGTAACAGTAACAAAAATTTCTAAATCAGTTTTTTTGCTGTAGGCTAAAACTAACTGCTTCTGTTACAAATTCTATCATTTACCGTTGATTAAACACCGAGACTCCAAGAAGTTCCCGAAACCGGATAGAGTGACGTTACGGCAGCAGCAGTAACTGTAGTCTAGTCAATATACTACCCATAATCACATAAAGTGAGCGCCGCATGCGAAATTTTTTTTTGCTTTTAATTTAAATCTTAATTTCCATCCAAATTCTAGCTTTTAATGTTTCGAAATCTCAATCCTAAAACTGGCTTGAAATCAAATGACGCGTCAAATGACCTGAGGCTACACAAAATAGAGAATATTACGAAAAGTGCTGCAGGCGGAATTTTCGAAATATTTATGAATAGATATTCATTTTGGAATCCAAAATAAAAGTAAAGACTATCGATGATATCATAGATCATCCCTTTTGTCTGCGACCAGTGCTTCACTCGACCTCTTCTGAGTTTCGAGGTTCGTGGTAACTTCCGAATCCTGGCAATTATAACGAATAAATTACCGAATTTCACTTAGTATACCGAATAAGTTTTGGCCGATAGCATGTTCGGGATTCTGTATAACTGGCGTATCCCGGTTATTATACCGAATTGTTTGGTATCGAAATACTACCGAACAATATTCATATTCGGTATACTTTCGTCGAAACTGGAACAAAGTTAGTATTCGTGGTTAACTTCCTAATCCTGGAAATTATGCTGAATAAATTACTGAATCCTAATCATGATACCGAATAATTTTGAACCAATAGCTTATTCGGGGTTCTGTGTACTACGGAATCTCCATAAATATACCGAATAGTTCCGGCATCGAAACATTACCAAATGATTTCAGTAAGTCCTCTCACCATTTTCGTGATAACTACCGAATAGTGGCAAATATACCGAATCCCGATCATTATACGGAAGAGATTTGTACAGATAGCCTATTTAGGATTCTATATAACTACCGAATCCCCGTAAATATATCGAACAGTTCTACTATCGAAAAAATACCGAACAATTTTAGGAAAATTGGGACCTCCGGCCCAAAATTTTACCGAATCTCAAAAAGGTGGGGGGGGGGGGTGCTGCACCCCGCCTTGCGACGCCCCTGGTTAAGGGATATTTTTATTTTTCACTATTTGTTCTAGTATGATGTTCAGAATATCTGCGGCCATCCTCACAAGGCAAAATTCTACTATGAAGGGGGGAAATTCCCGGAAGGTAGCTAACTGCGTGCACTTATTTTTCGTTAAGCATACAACACAGGTACAAGCATATAGTGGTACCACAAATCTGACAGGAACATTTCCACTATATGAAAATCATTATTCGTGAATAGAGAAGCAACGAAGTAACGCATTTTCTTCGGGTCTGCGAGCCTCTTTCAGTGAATAAGTTATGGCTAACTAGATTGTCCTATCTCAGCCCTTTTCAGTTAGACTTTAAACATTTACAGTAAAGGTATGCTTATTTCAATCTCCTCCAACAAGGGCCGTCGCTATCCGTACCGTCATTCGTAATAAGAGGAATTGGCTTTCGCAATAGCCCGACCCGTAACACTTTCTAATGACTGTGAGCGTGTTCCATCCTACTTACCGTAGTTACTACGCATGACGTCACGAATTCTGGTTTCTTGCCGCCAAGGCTGGAACGATTTTTCTATTTTCCAGCAGGATCTCACGCCAGGGGCGAAGCCGACCAATCACGTTACAGAGATGCGTAGTTACTACGCTTACTACGCTCCCGAGCATGGTAAGCAAATAGTAACTAATAGTTACTATTCCGACAAGGTTGGAACGGTCAGCGTAGTAACTTTTCGTGAGGATGGAACGGAAATAGTAACTATTGTTAGAAGGGTGGAACACGCTCTGTATATCAGAATGAATGAAATGTAGCACTGCAGGCGAAATTTTCGAAGTGAGGTATGACCTTTTTTCGAAAACACTACTTCTCCCCAACAAAATCTAGGTGTTATGTGATCCAGTCCCCAAAATTCCAAGCCTAAAACCAGAATGAAATCATGCGAGCAGGAGAATTTTGTGGCGCAACAGGAGAACTTCGTGGAATCTGGTATGATCGGTTCGGATCCCAAAAGAAAGTAAGGGCCACTTAGCACGGATCTGCCCGTCTTTCTTAGTTCACACTTCACAACGAATCCTTTAAATGTGAGCTATTTAGCTGGAAGTTGGTAATGCGCTTCAGTTTGACCCTTTCTGAAAAGGAAGTACTGATCATCCAGAAAAAAAAAATTGAATCAGACTTTTTCTAAATTTACAGTTAAAAAACAAAAATCAAATGACGAGTTGCAGTAATCAGGCCCGTCATTACATCTTCTTTCATTGCTCCGATTTATTTTTAAAGATTGCACTGGAGAAAAATTCTTCTCATCAAATTTTTTCTGTTAAAATACTAATAATCTAAGCATGAAACTAACAAATTCTTGAAAATGTACGCAACAAGCAAAATCAGCCGGAGCTTCATTGAATCGAGATATATTGGTACATAACAGATTGTGTTGAAACTTGGGTTAAAACTGTGCACTGCAGGGTGAAATTCATCATTTGATAACTGCCTTTTGTCGATCTTGGAAGTTCAGTCATACTTCTAATTCTGAAAAAAAATACGAGAAAAAAATCTCCTTTTATCCGAACGACTAGGAATTGCCCGCCTCTTTATGTCAGTCTGGCAAGCTCGAAAGATGGAACTGAGAATGTAATTCCTAATGTCTCAAACGGTCGAAGCTCTAAGCCAGAGCCGTCACCGTCCAAGCTGGATGTTAATCCAGTTTCTTGGTAGCCCTGAATTAGCCTACTGACTTTTCCGGGAACACTGCCAGCCACCCATTTAGCTTTTCTGGATGAGCGCCTAGTATGGCTTGACTTAGGCCTTGACTGATACTTCCTGAACATATTCTTGCAATTAGAAGTTGGTCTCTTGGGGAAACCTGATTTTTCTTTGAAACTGTATTGTTATTATATTGGTGCTCGAATGAAGGAATAAACTAGGTCCATGGAGAATCAAATAAAACAAAAAAACAGTAGACGGTTTGTTTTATTTGTGTAGCCTATCCCGGCATAATCCAATGTGCTGCGGAAGCTGTTCTTTTACTGTCAGTTTAAATTGGAACCCAAGCTCGACACAGAATATCGAGCAAAGTTGAGCCAGTATATATATATACAAATATATCTGTATTTGAAAAACACTTATGCCATATACAGGATAAACAAACAACTCATGTAGGAAACTAAGACTAAGAAACAACACTTCTCAACTCGGAGTGCTTTTTGCATAAAGTTACCCAAGGAAACAATCACTCTTGGTGACGTAGGTCTTAAGATACCAAGAAGCTGCCCATCATTCCCACAAAACAGTGAACCTCTTAAATGCGAAAGCTCCTGGCACCCGAAAGAAAATGATCAAGAGTATCTCCATCAACATGAAATAAACTTCTTACGTACATTATTGTATATTATATATCATTGGTATATTGTACTGTATATTATTGGTTAACCTGTTTCCATAACATGCTCAGGTTTTCTAATTATTTTAAAACCTTCTTAGGATGTCTGCGGTATCATCTGTGCTGTCTTCACGCTGTTCCTCATCTTATATGCTGAGTTTGTGATGATCTTCGTAATCTTGTTTCCTCATGTGGAAACATTTTATGGATTTTCAAACCTGGTCATTATGGTCGCCTTGGGTTTCCTTGCTGCTGTATCACATTTTAGGACAATGTGCACTGACCCAGTATGTATTTCCACATTAGTTGAAATTTAAGTTGTCTTTTGTTATGCTTCAGTAATGACATGCACCAGTAGGATTAAACTAGATAGACTGGATGCAAATATCCTGTACAGCAGAAATGAATTAGAGACTTCGCAGGTAAGCTACGTCTCTCGAATCCTGTGGATCCATATTCCTGAATGAGGAGACCAGATAAAGGATCCGCCTTGTCTTGTCCACAAAATACAGACTCACCCCTTCATTTTGAAAAAAGCGGAGCAAATGAAAGAAAATATATAAACACATACAGACACATAGAAAGACACTAATTTTAATTTTAAATTTTTGTATTGTTATGCTTCAGTGATTAAGTATGGGATACATTTGAGAATGTTAATTACCGTGAGTGAGTTCGTACAGGACTGGCTAGATATAAAATAGTAAAATAGTCAGTCTAGAAGAAATTTATTCTGAGACGTCTCTGAATATCTACCTCTCTGTCAAGTCGTGTGGATCCTGATTCTCCAATGAGGAAACCTAAGAAAAGGAGCCTCTTTGCATGGGATACAAGATACATACAGCATTCACTTAGGTTGAGTTTCTTCTGCACTAATCCCTTTTTCCTGGCAAAAGCAATGTTGATTGTACCAAGAGGTTTGTCACAACGGTCATCACAAGGAGTGATTCAACAGGATCCAAAGTCCGTATTTCACTCTAAGCTGTGATGTAATTAAGAACTTTTTTTAAGGTAATTAAAAGAGTTTAAACACACCCCAGTTTTTTAATACTGACAAAACCTTTGGTCGTGATCCTGTGAGCATGTTTGATTGGTCCTGTGGGACATATTTGTTGTAGTCAACTGGCCCTTCGGGCCAACCTCTCGACTAGGTAGTAATACTGACTGTATTTTAGGGAGCGATTCCGAAGAACAGTGCTGTTGTTGAGAGCATGACCAAAGAGACTATAGAAAAGCTCGGATTTCGTGAAGGACAAGTTATCTACAAATGTCCAAAGTGTTGCTGCCTAAAGCCTGAAAGAGCCCATCACTGCTCAGTCTGTAAACGGTGAGATGTTTAATATTTTGTTCTTATGAGAGAGAGAGAAAGTTTATTGAACGGGTAATAATACATAGCCTACTACATGGAGATACTAGTCTTAAACTTTAGGTTTGGAGAATTGGAGCCAATGCGTTCAAAGCTTGGGATTCCTCGATAATGAGCGGATTACTTAGGACGGGAATACGAGGGATGACAATGTTGCTAGAAAATCCAGTATTTTTGGCGATGGGTAGAAGAAGCCGTTTTCCTAAACTTTCATGTTTGGTCGCAGCATCGGACTGCTTTTTCATGGACATGTCTTGGGCTGTTTGTACGCATTTAATCGAGTTTCAACAAGATTGATAGTAAGTATTTATGAACTACAAATATGAATTCTGGGGTTGGGGGTAGTTAACCCTTTCTCCTTAGGCATGAACCGCACGAATAGAGATTGAATATCAGACAGGTCCTTGGTTTGCCTGAGTTGGGTCCGTGTTCTCAAGTTATCTGTGTTTTTTTCGCCGCGTATAGTCTGTTTATGTTCCTTGGCCATTATTTATTAATAAGGACGAGTCTATTTCCAGGTGTATTAGAAAAATGGACCATCACTGCCCCTGGGTAAACAATTGTGTGGGAGAAGAAAATCAGAAGTACTTTGTGTTGTTTACGGTAAGTCTTCCATAGCAGCCTATTGAAAACATCTCGTCATAAATGGTATAATATTGAATCAGAAAGTGTGTTCTGAGGATTTGAAATCGTAAAAGTATTCATTGCTGACAAAGTTTGAAATCTCCTGAAACAGAGCCGTGCCTGATAATTTTGCTTGCTCCGAGAGGGCAACACCTTCACGCTTTGAGAGTGGACTTCAGAGAACCGGACTAATCGACAAATCTGGAAGACACCAACGTTCTTTTCGCGACCTCTAAGGTTGAACCCGCGGCTTGTCCTCCAGCGGGTGGTTAATCGATCATTCAGACAGTTTTCGTGTTTTTTTGCACCTCCAAACGACCTTCCGCATTTTAGCGGCAACCGCCTGGATGCGCCTCCTATTTTTTTGACGGTGCCAGGGGCATCATGATTATTTTCAAAGCCAGATAAAGAAAGGGTGAGTCCTTAGAAAGTGTTTTACAAAGTTTTGCTCCGAAACTTGGGAAAACCTCGGCTGTTCCGCAACGCCCATGTTAAAAGTCATATATTGAAAAGATACCTACTTAAAATAGGCAATTCTTTATTGAAGTAGAGCATATACACCCTGCTCTGACTGAATCGGGATATATGAGACAGGGTTGGTTTCAATGGTACGTAACACTAATTGCGGCAAACATACATTTAGCAACTCCGCACTGTTTTCAGGCTTGGTATCCTCAAGTGATCTTTTACTTCCAGCTTTACATTGCGACGATGTGCATATATACCTTGGTTGTAGCGTCTACCTCCATTTTTAGCTGTGTAAAAGGAGAGTGGTATAGTTGTTCAGCCTTCTCGCCTGCAGCAACGTTAATTTTTGTGTTGTTCCTGCTGTTTGAAGCGCTCCTGTTCGCAATCTTTACGATGATTATGTTTGCGTCACAAGTTCATGCGATATGGAACGATGAAACGGTAAGACATATCTTTTCAGCTCTTCCGTGTTGATTAAAGAAGTAAAAGGCCAGCCATTTGCGGCTTAACAATTGAGGAGTGGATACAGTCTCTCTCGAATTGGGTCCCGTGGTGAATTTCATGAGGGATCATGAAATGCATTGTGCCCTAGACTGGAATGGAATATAAAAATTATTTTCACACCAAACTTTGCCTAGTTTGCATGTGTTGTCAATAGATCACAAGTGGACGATCGAGTCGGCATTTAGGGGAACGACTGGGCAGAAAACGGAATGGATGGGGAAAAGTATGGTTTTGAGAAATTACAGCGAGTGCATAAGTGCTCAAACGTTAGGTGTGAAGGGATACAGAACAGAAACTGTCTTCGACCAGGAAGTGCTGAAAATGACTTCTCACTTTATCAGTCTGTCACCAACCGCAAACCCTGGCTCGAGTCAGAAGTTTGGAAGCGTCGACCCTCATAAAAGTGCGTCTAACTAGCCCAATATAGGCTAATGTATGCTTAATAATTTCGTGTAATGGGCCTGTAGGGCATATTCGGATTCCTCTCCTATATCATGCTCAGTGCCGGATTCGGATTACCTATTAGGCAGAGAGGGTACTTGCCTATTGGCCCCTAGACAAAGTATTAAAATAGAATTGATTTGGTCTCGGAAGAAAAGCACGATCAAATTTTCTTGAACGATTTCGGTGCAAACCACGTGCGTGTAATGTCTTCTGTTGATGATCATCTCCATCTAGCATCCGACCTGCAAACTAGTTAGTTCAGTATTGGGTTTAGTTTTTTCTTCGGCGAGCTTTCGCTGTTAGCAGACGTTTACATAAGCATACCTCTACTCTATTTCTCCTTCGTTGTTCTGTTTTCTCTTTGAAAATGGTCTTTCCAGCCTAAGTATGACCCGCAGCGGCCACGAAATTTCGACTTCTTAGGGAGCCCACAGGGTTTAATCCGGCAGTGATCTCTCCTCTCTGTTAAATCACCAAACTATTCTGGAATTCCTGTCGCCGTTTTTCCGTTAGGGGGTTTTCAGCGAAAGGTTTGTACGGGAAACTCTCTTAGTATAGTTACACACGCTTTTTTTTTTCTAGGGCATTGAGCAGCTTAAGAAGGAAGAAGCCCGATGGGAGAGAACGCGTCGGTGGAGGAACATGACCAATGTGTTTGGCCGGTTCTCAATTTATTGGCTCTCTCCGTTTCACGCCCCTCAAAGATTCTATAAATCCCCACTGTATTCCGTCTAAGCAACCAGTTACGCCTTCAAGGGGTTGTAGCGGAGTCGAAGGCAATTCCCTATCATGAGTGATTCCTTGTTTGGTTGGATTCAGCTCCAACGTTGTGTTTAGTGGCGCCTGCCACGAGATTACTTCGGAGTGTGAATTAGTGCAATAGCGAAGCCTGACAGTGCCTACTAGTCTGATGGGTGATACAGGCCATGTGAGATTATCGTTGCTGTTCTGTAGGGAGTTGGGTCGTTAGTGGGCAGAAGGCAGTACTGCCTGTCTTGCCGCTACCCTGTTAACCAGACGCTTCCGAAGCCGGTCACAGGGCAATGTGTAAAGATGTGTCTGAAGTAGTTGGTGCATGTATAGACTGTACAGTAGAGGTATGCTTATTTGAACGCTTTTTAACTGTTCCACTACCTTCGCTTTGTTAGTTGCATAAAAAAATTAAAATGGAAAGAAAAATAACAAACTTGATATCATCTAACAGCCAACTATTTCAAGGTTATCCTGGCAACACTTGAAGTAGAAATTCAGTTAAGTTTCTTTGATTTTGGATTTACTGAAAAGGCCTACTTCTTTTGAAGGCATCTATAGGTTCGGACTCTTATCTATTGAAGGTGCGTTCCTCGTGGCAAACTTTTCAAATTATAAAAAGTAAACCAGAGCCTCGTTTTTGTTGCAGGCTGCAGGTCCGCTTCTCTGCCACTTCCGGACTGATTCTTTCTACATCCGTTTTTGCACTGCAGTGCTTCCGAGGAAGACGGCAGCGCTTCTCGAGAATCGCGGACTTGCGGACCGACCAAGTACGTGCTTCCCTGCAAGAAGCTGCAGCGCTGCCGCTTCAACCAAGAAGAAATTGAATCCAAAAACGAGTATTGTGCAAAAGCAAAGAAGTGCTGCAGCAGCGATGCGGCAGCGCTATTGCAACAAAAACGAGGCTCAGGTGTCAGTTGGATCACTTTCAGCCGTGAATTAGCGAAATATTAAAAAAGTGACAAAAAGTGTGAGTGGTTATTACAAGTATTCATAGTAAAAAATGCCTGGTTTGGGTTTAGTTTTTTCTTCGGCGAGCGTTCGCTGTTAGCAGACGTTTACATAAGCATACCTCTACTCTATTTCTCCTTCGTTGTTCTGTTTTCTCTTTGAAAATGGTCTTTCCAGCCTAAGTATGATCTTCAGGTGAGGGGTTCCCTCTCCCCTCATGCTGCGAATAGACGATCAGTTTTCTCGGGAGCATTTTTATCATGAAGTTGAACAAAGATTACCTTTTCCGTATGAAATTGATGATGGTGCTAAAAATTGCGGCCAGTCCGCGACCGCACCGACCCTGATCGTCCGTCCACAGCATCAGTAGATTAGTTTAGTTTAATTTCTATTATTCAGAAAAATAACGACATATGATTCACTTTTCTAGCCACACTTGAAAAGTGTTTGTCGCCTTCAGGCTGTTTCCCATCCACTGTTTCCCATTGTTACGGTCTCCGAAGCGTCGTCATTATAGTCCTGAGCTTATGTTTAAGAGTCCGTTCTATTTGCCCATAGTAAGTGTATTTAAAAGCTCAAGGGCCATATACATAAAAAAACAATAAATATTCTTTGAGCCCAAGCTGACTTTGAAACATTTGTTCAAACAATGTTTTCAACGGATACGTAAGCTACGATTCTTCATCAGCGATATTTCGGCCCTTCTTTGCAAGGGTCCTCGTTAGACTGTCAATCCTCTGGTTCAATTTCGGGGAAGGAAACAAACCTGTAATAAATAACTGAAGCTTCTACCTAGAAGCTTCAGTTATTTATTACAGGTTTGTTTCCAGTATTAGCAGCGTGCGTTATGAAAAGTTGTGGCCGTTTATGCCTCTTTATTCGTTGTTTCTGTATTTTCTTCAGACGGTGTCTCGTACCATTAGCTACGATTAGCCTAAAGTTCTTGTATTTAGCTGACACTATGTATATGCACAGGAATAGCATGGAATTGGACAATCCGATAAATGGAGTCCAGATGAGCTATGGAGCAACAAACTCCTAGGCTATCGTAATAGAAGCAGTAAGAGGACATCGGGACAAGGAAAACAAAGTAGCTTATTGTAGCGGATACTTTCTTGAAAGAGGCTTCTTTACGAGTTTCTCCAGTATTTCGTGTAATTCAGAGATGATTTTGTTTCCTATAAATGAGAAAGCTAACGATCACAGTTGATGTATTAAAGACTGCCTAATGTTGGGTGTTTGCGGTGTCCCACCTATGGCTAAGCCTTCTAGCCTAATTTCCAGTTAACCTAGTCACTTGTGTACGAGGGTTGAGAAGCTTGACGAAAAGATTTTAGTTTCGTACATTGTTTTTGATAATTAGATTGGTATTTTGGGGCTGTGGCTACTTAATATTTGAAAATTGCACCTGATGTAAGAGGTGAAGGTTCACATCGTTCCTCTCAAAGAGTTGTTATGTTTCCGAGAGTTTATATTGTTTTTTATACAGAGAGTATATATGCGTAATATACGAAAAAAATGGAACCTTGCCTCCAATATGACCGCCTTTTGATCTACGGGCGGGAGCGAAAACCGTACATCGTTCCCTGAACATCGCTCTTGAAGGAAAGAGTATGATGGCCAATATCCAAGGGTTTGTGGTAATGCAGCTTATCAACTTTTTGTGAGCCCGTCTTCGCCGTCATGCAAATGATGCCACTGGTCCAGAGGAAGAAGTTTCTTCTGAATGCAGGCCCTTCATAGAATTTCTTTCAGATTAGTACTTTTTTGGCCGCTAGATGTGCTAGCGTAAAGTAAATAGTGACATGTTGCTTCTTGGTTTGCGTTATCCAGGTTTGTTTGGCCATTTTCATTCCTGTTAGGCCGAGCCATGTTTAAAAGTGGCCAAAATGGCTTTGCCTCGGTTTGTGCTTTACCCAACTCTGTTCTGTCAAACTTCATCAAGTTTGTCAATCCTGGCTTCCGACTTCAGTGCTGAGTGCTGGGCTGATTACTTTTTCACGAGGCTTAATGCGTTACTCAGTATCAAGCTAAAGCCAAATCGCTTATTCACCCTTCAGATAACTAATACCAAGATCTCACGTGTGATTGTTATTGTTTCGCTAGTGCATCTGACGGTAATTTGTAACTGAATTTTATGAAGGGCGTACTTCCGTTTCTCCATTTGCAGCGTAAAAGTCGATCCGAGCCCACAGTTTTGTTTCCAAAGGCGGAGCAACACGGCGTTATGAAGTTTGATTTGAATTATTGTCAGTCGGACATAGCATCGCGCTCCTACCAAAATGTGAGGAAGAGATAGAGATAAGATAAAGATTCTCGTATCGTGTGTGCTCAGGTTGATTTTTAGTAGCTCAAGATGGCCGCACTGCTTTGGATAATAGCTTTTCCAGTGTTCTTAGGACTTGTTATCAAATGGATATCGGGTTTTCCACAGCCTATCAAGATTTCCATGAACAACTATGGCACTCCAGGTAAACAAGTAATAAAGATTTCAGTCAACCCGTATCCGAATGTTACTGTTCTTCTGTTATTTCGAATGCTGGTTTCAGAATCAAAGCTCATTTGGCTTGTTCTTCTGTTATTTCAGATTTCTGATTACGTGATTACGTTTTGGACTCGGGACGTGTGTGGTCCTTCAGCTCGTTTACTCTAGTTAAAGCATCAACCAACAATCGTGAAAGAGAATTGCCGCCATCTCGTCATCTGAAATGACGTCTCTGCAAATCGCGCCAGTAAAATACCCGTGAGAATTTTACATGCGTGCAGCTTCAGTTCAATCTATGCTTCGATTCGCAGTCACCTTGGGCTGAATGAATACTATGTTTCCATATATGAGTATAAGCTTTGAAAGTCTGGGATGCGGCAGAATTTTTTTGCTATGAACTTTTCTAAGTCTTTTTTTTATACACTTACAAAAGCTTTCGCTGCTGTCAAAATAGATTCTAAATGCTGACAGCTAGGGTTTGGGCTCCGAAACCAAGGAGGTGTGCTCAGTAAATAGATGAGTGACGCAACGCAGGAGGTTGCTGGTTTAAGTTCGTTGGTAGCACTGTAAAAAGTATCTCCGAGTAAGAATTAAAGTTAACTGCAGTATTTGCTACTGTGATTATTCTTATCTCTACGGAGATAAGATTAACACGAAATAGAGATAAGATGAATCCCAGTAGCAAGTACTGCTGTTAATTTTAACCCTTACTCAGAGATACTTCTTACAGTGTGTGCCCTCTTTCCGAAAAGGGTTATCTGTTCCCAGGTGTTTACATAAAAACTATTGTTTTTCCACGGCCAAACTCGTAGGCCTGGACTCTCCTGGAGTGATGTCATTTTTACATTGTTTCCTTTCCTTTACCTCGGTTGCTAAGTCTTGTTATTTGCAAGCAAATACACACGTGTTAAATGCGCTGTGCAAAGGTTGAACCGTCACGAAGTGACAACGATAAGAAAAATTTTCTCACAGGTCCATTTTATTGGCTAAAGCGAATCTACGCATTGATATTCCTCTCCGCTTACAAACTTCAGCTCGAGAAGCGCCTAGACTTCTTTGACACCAACAGTCGAGATTTTAAGAAGCTCGGTGTAGTCCCCACAAAGAGAGAATGGGAACTGGAATTGCCCCGCCCCTTGGAAACAAGCCGAGTAAGTTTTTTTAAGACCACTCATCCCCGGTTCGATAACTGCATCGTGAAGATAGAGCACGATCTTTTCTGTTCCTGAAGTGTGATGACACAATGGCCTGTTCTATGAATGAGGGAATGATTGTTCTGGTTTAATTTCCCGCGCTATTTCTAAAGTTGTTCAGTAATAACGCCTTCGTCTTTAATCTTACGGCGTAACCCAAAATGGCGTTGTGTTAGATGGCATCTTGTTTTGTGCAAGCTCCCTTTTTCAGACATTTGCTCACTTATCCAAATCAGCAAGATATACCGAGCAGCGATAGGAGCTGGACAACATATCGATAAGACGAGCTACTAGCGGGAGTAGCTGTTCCGTGTCCGATTTCTTCATCAACACTCTGACTCGGCGATACTCTATATGACTACATTGTAAAAAGTTTCTCCCTATAAAAATTAAAGTTAACTGCAGTTACTCGGATTCTTCTTATCTCTATTTGGTATTGATCTTATCTGCATAGAGCAAGAATAATCTGAGTAGCAAATACTGTAGCTAACTTTAATCTTTATACGGAAACTTTTTTTACAGTGTAAGTTCGAAATACGCTAGTAAACCTCCGGAAGAACGAGAATTGGCATCCGAACGATGATTCAAATCCTATGTCAAACAATTAACAGCGTATGTTGGGGACAGCTGTGGTGACGTTTCCTGCTCTTCGCTATGCACACGGCGATTCTTCATCTGCACGAATGAGTTAGTCAGCAAGAGTATTGTTTTGGCAAAGAAGGTGTAGTAGTAGAGACGGTGCCAGGTCACAATACATCACTGACTATCTTGCGTCTCATAAATCTCGTTATATCCAAGGTAGGTGTAAATTACCTTGAATTCACTCAGACTTCTTCTATTTAGTCGAACGACGTTGCGTTCTTCCATGGCAGCGACGGGAAAGGCACAACCCTGGTTGCAAAAATCAGTAGACATCTTGGAAGGCAATGCGAGGTCTTCTTCCTATTAGTCCGACCAAATGGTTTTCGATACGAGCTGGCATGTGAGTACCTTTGTGTTCTGAATGAATGAATGAAGTATTTTATTACCCATCAACAACACAACGGAAAGAAAAGATGGAGTATGTGAAAAGAAAACAAAAACAACAATTACAAAAATACAACAACAACATTAACGTAGATACAAAATCACAGAACCAAAGGAAATTTATCAAAAAAGAATACCCATCCAGGGGTGTTCAACATCTTTATACGAGAGATTCTCGACCAGTTTATCAACGCATAGAATTGGATCAGCGACAGAGTACCTCTGCATCAAATACCGGTTGCGGGACCAACTGGGAACTTGAACAAGATATTTAGCAAATTTAAAATATAGCTTTCTCATCTCTTTCTTATCAGAGGTGGTTAGGAGATCCCAGAATGGAGCCACAAACAGTAAATGAGGCAGAGCCACAGCGTTGTACAACCTTGCAAGGAGTTTTTTTTTTTTTCTAAGTTGGGCAACGATTGCCTTTAGGACCTTGAACTGTCTAGTGCAATCATGCCAGGAAATGGGGCCTGATTAAGTGTAGGAGGGAGTCAGCAGCTTGAAGTTTATGTTCCCAATCCCTAACTAGTTGAACTGAAGAGTAGAAACCAACCAGCCTAAACAAGTATTGATGAGGGTGTGGAAGGAAGGACTTGCTTGCATGGTCGAAGAACCTATGAATACACTGTAAAAAAAAAATCTTGCAGTATTTGCTACTGGGATTAATATTGTCTTTATTGAGATAAGATTATCCCTAATTTGAATTAATCTTATCCCAATAGATAAGATTAATCCCAGTAGCAAATACTGCATCCTTATTCGGGGAAACTTTTTACAGTGTACTTTCGACAATGGAGCCTGTGGTCAGCTCGTCGACTAAGTGACCGAATGCATACATTTCTCTTCGGCACAACGAGTCCCGGCTCCTCAGATACGAGGTTTGATTGTGAAAATCCATCTTTCATGGACCTTTTTTTACTTTTTCCCTTTCCAGGTCAGCCAGATACCACCGTCTTCAACACGGATGGAAAGACTTTTTCTGCTGCTGGACTTACAATGGAAGTCATTGAACCATTCCGAAAATGGCGGATTTGCTTCAATGGGCAAGCTCGGTAAGGCGTCCATTTCGCGGGCAGGGCTCTGCGCATCGGCTTGACTAGCTTATGCGCTGCTTGTCTTCCTTTGAATCAAGCTTTATTAATTGACCAATGTTAGGTTTATGTTCCTTAGCTGACCAAGAGCAGATGTAAAATCATTCCAGTTTATTAATAAGACGACGAACACAAAATATTGAGTCGCCAATACAACATATTTGCAAACAATCCCAGTAGGGACCTTCTTCATCGCTAGTGGTGCTAGTGTCACTGCTATTCGAAGGTGTGTCACTTTTTTTCAAGTTTTGCTTCTACTCCCTAGTGTTTTGCTCTGGTGTCCAGATCGCTTGCCGATCCGCAACTAAAACAAACCGGAATGAATCACACTGACTAGTCAGTCCGATCTCAGCATAACGACAATGAGTCACGACAGCGAGCGCGATCGGTTAATTATATTTGGTTTAAGTACACAGTCCTATGTTATCACGTTGTAAAACAGATATTCAGGAATAAATACGATGATTGATTGATTGATTGCACCTTCTGCATATCGCAAAATTTGTGCCGGACACATCAACTATTTGTCAGGAAATGGAGGAGCGATGAATTTTGTAATCCCGTAAAAGAAATGTATGACTGTAACTCATGAGTGTATCATAAATCAACCCGTTCTGCTTTGACAGTCACACGGCCCTGGATATGACAACTCTCGGAATTAAAATGATAAAAAGATGGTTATATCGCTGATCAAGGTTAGGATCCGTTTACCAAAATAGTATTTTTACTGGGCAGCACCCCAACAGTCCCGACGGTCTCAGCGCGGTGTCAAGTACCTTAAGTGTCTTTGTTTTAAAAACAAGACTTTGTTTATGTTTTTTAA
This sequence comes from Branchinecta lynchi, assembly GCA_023053575.1. Classification (NCBI taxonomy): domain Eukaryota; kingdom Metazoa; phylum Arthropoda; class Branchiopoda; order Anostraca; family Branchinectidae; genus Branchinecta; species Branchinecta lynchi. The sequence goes on from JAKZAP010000001.1 coordinate 13,973,172, forward strand.
ATCAGGGCACTTCTCAGAGCTATTTTTTTCTAGAAAAACTGCTACGCTTGATGGTTCCAGTGAACTCGTACACCTCCGCATGAATGGAATGTAAGTCACGGTAGGCGTGTCACGGCTTTGCGTTCATTTGGGAACTAGGTGTGGGGAGGTAACGCACTTTTCACAAAAAGTGATATCGAAACTGATAGTTGCGGTTTTGCAGATACCATGGTATCTGATACCACGGTCTAAGGTCATTTTGTAGTTGCTGATTACCTGGCCAGTTACCGTGGTATCTGATATTCAGATACCATGGTCCAGACCGTATTTGCAGACCGCGGTATCTGAAAATGTCGTCTTATTTTCATCATCGCCAACACAAGCGCCTATTAGGGGGAAAGACGTTTGGGACTAGTTATGTGAGTGGATATAAGTATTTCTTTTGGGAAGACTTCAATAGAAGCAGAAATTTGGCAATTGTTTTTTTTTGCAAAGCAACCGTAGCATCAGATACCACGGTAACTGCAAAAACGACAAAATACAGATCCAGTTAATATTTGTAATGATACTGCAAGAACTGCAAATCAAGAAGTCCACCTAAGGACTCATGTCTGTATTGCCATTCAGAAGACTTTAGAACCTTCGTATTGCAGACATATGATTAGAACTTAAAGGGCAAATTTTCTTCAGTTTCGTCATACGTAGAAACTTTTCCCGTATGAACTAATAATGGGAGTACCCTACTCCCTTCGTCTAAGAACATATACAGTTGATACATTGGAGAAACGGAGACTGAACCTATGCCTCGAGATCGGTAAAAAACTTATTTCGCACCCCATCTACAATGAGTTTCTCCCTCCCCCATACAACAATGTAAGGGAAAGGCAAGAGCGAGCAGTCTCTACGAAGGTCCCAGTATTCCAACCAGTAGCGGCCAAACACAGCCGTTACCAAAACAGTTTTATACCAAAGATTGTTGAAATTTTAAATAGCCTTTGACCATTTGTACGTGCTTTTAAATGTTATGTTATGACAGTACTCACCAATTTTGGTTTTGTAACCGTGAAAGTGTGAGTGAATAAGTTACTATTCTATATACTATTAATATGATGGTGTGTAGAATTCTGATCAGCTGTCCGCGCAGCATCAATCAGATGGCTGTATCAAAGAAACACGATCGTGTTGTATCAAAGAAACAGAGGCAACATGAGAAGGTGCGAGCTTGATGATCATGACCGATGCTGTAGCGTACAATACAGCGAGACAAAGTCTGTCTTGGTCATGTGAACTGCTTTTCACCGACCTTACTCCATCTAAGCAATGCGGAATTCTCGACTAGTTTTCAAACTTGAAGGAATTTTCTATCATCCGTCTGTCAGCAGTATAATACGCTTCAATTTCAGTTGGACTGCCATCTGCCGCCCGTTTGAAGTTGACAAGGAGTTCAGCCCCCAATTGCTGGCAAAAGCGGTGGCGCGCGAGGTTTGGAGAAACCGGCGAGATAGTTGGAAGGAACTTTGGTGAGTAAAAGTCATAACTTGGTGTTTTGGGGTCCGGATCCCATCTCTAAAGATCCGCAGCGTGACGGTGTCGTACTGCCCGTCGATGTGTCTGTCCTCGTGAACATCAGAACGCAACTGGTTTCTATGTTTCACATGTGCTAGGCAGGCGCAGACACGGTGATACTTCTAGGCACTCAACTTAGTCGGGGCCGCTTTTTTGGTAATTTAGCAAAAGACGATCTTTAATCTTATTCTTCTTCTTTTTTTTTTAACGGACTTTGACCTTAGAAAATAGACAAGGAAACTTGGAAAGAAATAGGCAGGTGCAACTATACACTTTATAGTTACCACTTCAGTCCCTGGCCTAGGGGCCCCTACGCGGCTGCCTAGTTTGCCTAGGCATAAGTTCACTAGTGGTGCTAATGCTGTGCTACGTAAGACTGGGAATTGTATTCCTGCTAATAGTCGGTATCAGTTAGCAAACAGTCTGAATCACTCCTCAAGTCTCATATTTGACGATGCTAAACGGATAAGTCAGCTAGTTTTTTAATAGAGCTATATTTCGGCCCTTCTTGGCAAGGCTCCTCTTCAGGCTCAAGCCACTCAAGCTGAAAAATTAACTTGTGGAAAAATATCAAGCTCAAAGTCTCGTGGAACTAGGACTTGAAAGCGTCTCTAAGAGGAACAGTATACCTACGGTGCAGTCCAACAGATGTGCTATGTTTTAAGACGAGACTCTTTTTTCTAGCAAGTCTACTTGGACATCTTTCGAGCAGTGGGGAGCCACTTACATTTCACTACGAGAAGGCGAGGGACCTGAGGAGGTTTTCTACCTCCGAGGTCTTCGACAGCGGCGATTTGGCGACGTGAGCAATGCGTCTGTGAGAAGGAACCTGCTGCTCATTGGCCAAAGCGAGGACGGAGTTTATTTCAGTTTGCGAGGGACTTGTGACTCTTGGCGTCTTTCGCAGTAAGTTCAGGTTAATTAAAATTTGAAGTAATGACATCCCAGTTTCGATTCTGGTGAGGGGTGCTAGTCTACAAACATTTGACCAAGCTCCCGCACATATTTATCTGGGGAGGTAATATCCCAAACGAAGCTCCGCTTCCTTTTAGTCCTGTGTCTAAAATTAACGACATACGCTTTGTTTGTCAAGAGATGATGATACAGTAAATGAGTTTTTCTTCTCTTTATTGGCTGGTCATCTTCGTTAATCCAGCAGAAATGTAAATTCATTGGATCTCAAAAAGGTCAGCGTAAACTCATCTTGACATGGCACGTCTTAGGTGGTCGGGTAAGTAAACAGGTTATGTTTCGCTCCAAGAAGACAGTTATTTATTTTTTCCAGCGAGGTAGCGGGTCACATGTATCATCCTTCGGGCCTGGTGCTTCCCATCACTCGTTGCGATCTTGAGCTGGCTGATATTGGGCATTACGGGGTACTTCCACCACGATTTTCACTGAGGTTTACTGGTAAGCTGAATAGGTTACTCTTGTTATCTTGTCAACACATGTGAAACGTGTTAATACGGGATAAACTTGACTGCTGTAAAATTCATTCTAGAACAGATAAGCCTCTTCGAAATGGGACAGTCGTGTAGTTAATTCTGTGAAAATGTCGCATTCACCGCGTTAGTTGGTCATGAACTTGAAATTAAATTAATATGAATCCCAAGGGTATCAGACGGTTGTCTTTTCTGCAAACTCTGACCTCGGACAATCAGTGGTGTTCCAGCGCCTTTCGACCAGTTGAACAGCGCACGTTGGCTTTTTAGATTTTTAAAGACTTCGAGTTCCCCTTAGAATTTTGATTGACGAAACGCGTTCATACGTTATAAATCTATGTTTTAATATTTTGGAATTTACTAATTTTAATCCGTTCATCTTGTTTTCTTTTTTTTTTTTTTTACTGGAAATTTGTTTTTTTTATAAGGATTGTAAAAAATGCCCAATAACGCAAGGCCCAGTGAATGTGTTGAGTTGATTATAATTATTAGATAGTGACCAATGTATTTTAAAATATGTTATTTAAATGATTTATATAGTGATCAGTGCATTTTTAAATATATTAGTTAAATGATTTTTTATTTATTAGTGATGTTTTTAGTTGAATGTGTTAATGATGGGAGCAGCCCCTTGCAGTCGTGGGCGTTTTGTTTTTTATTTTTTTTTACCGTTTCCAGTAAAGTATTTAAGTTTGAAGAGTTTGAATGTATATTTCAGCAGCCGGAACGGAAGGTTAAATTTTGTATATATATTGAAATAAATTTTCTGGTTTATTGTGTTGTCTTTTGGCCTTGTGTTTGTGCCAGTAAATAGCTGGGGTTGATGACTTGGTGTGTGAAGGTGTTGAGGATCTTTATTTTTTTTATTTAAGTGTTTATTTTTTTAATAGTTTATATTTAGTTGTTTAAAGAAAATGTAGTTAAAGAAATGTTTTAAAAGATCAAAATGAGAGAATTAATTTCCAAATATTAGGGGCGAAAAATCGTAAATAAAATATGGGTTAATTTAAAAAGTTAGGTGACGTGAATAGTTAAAATTGGGTAAAAATATATTAAAAGTAACGTCACTGAGGGATGGAGGAGTAGCCACAAAAAGTACGAAACATGATTTCTTAGCTTTTAAGTAATATAAAAATAAGTTAAATTACAAAAGATGCTACGGGAAAAAAAAAAAAATAAAAAAAAAAATACGTTAGGACGTTCGCCGTGTCACTGGACTTTTGATGAAAAATTATGATGACGCTGGTCGCTTTAGCTCAAAATTACCTTGTATTGAAGGCGAAAGCAGAAGCTTTTGAGAACGCTATATAAGAAAAGGCGAACAGCTACAAAGAAAACACCACCAGTTCGCCACTTTTATAAAGTCTTCCACCCTTCTTATGCATAAGCTCGTAATTTCACCGGACGCCTGAACGATATGTCTTATGAGTATTTTGATTAGTTGCGTTTTTGCAGATACCATGGTATCTGATACCACGGTCTAAAGTTGTTTTTGCGGTTATCGTGGTATCTGGCCAGTTATCGTGGTATCAGATATTCAGATACTACGGTCTGACCGTGGTAACTGGTCGTGGTATCGGAAAAGCCAACTCACTTTCATCAAGTTTTGTCAGATTGGCGAGGAAAAAGTTTAGCACTTAGTGATGTAACTGGATATCTGTTTTTCTTTTGGGATGACTTCGAAAAGTGCAATTTCGGCAATAGTCGTTTTTGCAGAGCACCGCGTATCAAATACCACGATAACTGCAAAAACGACTAATTGCAGATCCAGTTACCATGGTAACAGATACCATGGTATCAGCAAAAACGCAACTTTTGCATGCAGATGAAGCCAGACCTAGGGAAGAGTGTTGTAAGCGAATCCAACGATATGAATTTTTAAGGAGGGCACCATTCTCGCTACCATCTCAGTATCCAGAAACTTCCTATCTCAACTGAAACGTTCAGAGGGCGACCCTGGGATAGAAGAGTACAGCACTTCCTCTGTGACATGAATGTGAACGCAGGAATGGGTTGGGGAGTCGTAGAGCTGTCAAATCGGCAAGTTCTTTGTTTCATATTTCTTTTTCACGTCGATCCAATTGGGGGTGACTGTCGTGATGCAGGATCTTGGTTATAGTTGGTTCATGTTGCACGATTAGCCTGGTGTTGTTTCTAATTTCAGACCTATCAACAGCTGTGCAAGGGGAATGAACGTAGGACTCCAGTCATCATGCGTCTCTCCATAGTCGTTTTTCGATGTTTCACGCCCAGCTCAGGATCTGCGGTTGAATTTAGTTTTGTCGTAAAGCAGTAACTTCCGTTTTACTCAGTTCTTCTCGATAAATCCCTTTTTTTCTTTTTCTGTTGTTCTGCTTTCCTCTTGCATCTTTTCCGATTGTGTTTTATTTCCTTTAATTTTTAAGTTGTAGTTTAGCTATAGGCATACATAAGTTTCTTTTCCTTCTAAGCCAATAGACCAAGAGCGTGTTCCATCCTACTTACCGTAGTGACTACGCATGACGTCACGAACTCTGGCTTTTTCCGTCAAGGCTGGAACGACTTTTCTATTTTCCCGCAGAATATCATACCACGGGCGAATCCGACCAATCACGATTCAGAGATCCGTAGTTACTACGCTTACTACGCTCCCGAGCGTGGTAAGCAAATAGTTACTATTAGTTACTATTTCGAGAAGGTTGGAACGGTCAGCGTAGTAACTTTTGGTGAGGTTGGAACGGAAATAGTAACTAATAGTTACTATTGGTACGAGGGTGGAAAACGCTCTAAGATGTCCAGTGTTGTATCATTTTAGTACGTAAATAAAAAGTTGAATACTTGAAATTGTCTTAATACTTTGAGACTTTTAGGTACACGGAGAATTGCCCTTTGCCGATAGAAGAATCGCTTCCCAGTCTGCAATTCAGCTCATCTCCAAGGTACAAAGTACCACTTGGTCTTCTGCTGTCTGATGACCGAGCTAAGAATGTGGACCTTTCAGGAGGAAAGGGCAGCTCATTGGCTATTTTGACTTCCATTGAAAAAGCAGGACAAGAAACAAAGGTAAAGTTCGCTTAACCGACACAGAAACAAAAGGGTAGGGCAATGTTACTCGGTCCTCTCTCCATGGGGCAAAATACGAAAGGAACTATGGTTCGCTTTGCGTAAGATTCGGTATAGAACTCAGTATAGATGACGGTGGAAGTAATAGGAATATTCAAACTACAGTGGCCTTATAGCGCCTGCAGGCAGAGATCTTTATCACTGTGAGAAGTCTGAAAACGCTTCACACTAGGATGTCTTGTCTTTTCTTAATCGTTATGGTTAATGGTATCATCGGCTTTACGTTAACGGCTTCAAAAGATTATATTCTATTCAACTATTTCACTCCGATCACTTTCTCCTTCAGATGAAGAAGCACCTCTTTCAACAGTTTTTGAAATTTTGCAGCGAGACGTATCCGAAGTTAAACTTTCAGTAAGCCATACAAACAGTGTTGTACTCAGAGTTGTCTTTTTAAAACTGATTTCAGGATATAGGTCTAGAGTGCAAGACCACAGTTAAACTCCTGGGTGTGTTGATTGACGATCACCTTAAGTGGAGTTCCCATGGTGCAGTATGTTACTCGAAAAGCAGCACCACTCCTTAAGTCGTTCACGGTTCTGAGACGCTTCGCTATTCGCGAGACTTATTTACTGCACTTACATTCGCCCTTGCGTGGAGTATGCTTGTCCGGCTTGGCACGTAGAACTCACAAACGCAGATACAGAGACTCAAAGCCATCGAGAAAAAGGCTGTTAAGATTATACTCGGCCCCGGTTATCTTTCTCACGACACGGCCTGGTCAAGCTTGACCTTCCAACCCTTGCTGAAAGACGGCATCAGCTGACGATACCGTTTGGGAGCAAATGTCTGGGATCAGATGCGCATCGTGGTATTTTACTGATTTTGAGATCTTAGCAAGTAGCAGGCCCAATAGGCGACAAAGAATGAGCGACGCTGATTCCCAGAGACCAGTAAGACCACCCATAAACTCGACTGATTGTTATCTGAAATCTCTTGTACCCTATTTCACCCGATATTTTTATTCCAATTAAGATGTACGTATAGATGAAATTTCATTTATGTAATTGTGTCATATGTAATCTGTGTGAATGAGATTATCCAGTGCTAGCATGTAGAATACAAGCTGTTAAGGGAATAAAGTACATTACATTACTAAAATCAGTAAGACATGTAGTTTTATATGTAGAATACACTATATGAGCAAGTCCGAAACACGCCAGTGAACTTTGGAAGAACAAGAAACGTCACCCAAACGAACCCTCAAAATTGATTCAAATCCTGTGGAAACCAATCAGCAACGTTTGTTGTCGTGACGTTTCTGGCTCTTGGCTGGGCAAACGGTGATTCTTCATCGGCACGAAGAGTTAGTCATCAGAAGTATTATCAAAGTATTTTTAAGTTTAGTTTACAAATCGACTTTCGCGGTTATACATAACCGAATTTGCCAGTACTATCAACAAAAATATTTACAATGTCTGTGTCAATGGCGTATAAAGAATTAATAGTACTCTTGTAGAAGGAAGAACCCTGTGTCCAAGGGGAGCGTGTTCCTCATATTTTCGGACTTGGAAAAATACGTATGTCGTATGTTAAAAAAAAGTGCGAGAAAAGTGTCACCCGACGTGTGTGTATGCATTGAATTTACTATACAACTATTAAACGCAAGAAATGGTTCATTGACACAGTCAAGAGCCTGTCATTTTGCATTTTTCATGATTCTCGCTTGCTCTCGCTTACTCTCGTTACGCGCTAACGGCGCATTTCTCACTCTCATGAGTTGGTCTTTGAAGAACTTGTTCCTACTAGCGTTTAAGATCCAGCTATCCCCCCCCCCTGTTTTGTGTTCACAGTTTTTTTGTTTACAGTTTTCAGTACCATCAGGCTTCGTTCTTACCACGGCAAGTTTCGAGAAGCAGCTTGCTGAAAATAAAACTGTTTCATCTGCCTTGAAAAGCCTTGAAGATGCAGTACGTGGTGTCCGAGAAGGGGACCTCCGCGAAGAGACAGAAAAGTATGTGATTTATATGGACTCATTTGTGTTCTTGCATTGTCATTGAGTTGCACTGTCACTGAACCTCCTATTTGTCGAAAAATCGGGGGAACTCTCTTGACCGTTGAAATTAAAGATAGTTACAAAGTTTAGGGCGCAAATTTGTTTTTGTTTTCGGATCATACGCATTGAAGTTGGTCAACTTACGATGTCAAGCTCCCAATACGTAGTTTCCATCTTCTCTTGTGTGTGCGCGCCACGACCTTTCCGTTACAAAATCCCTTAGCTTGGTCTCACTACATTTTGCTTCCCTTTTGTAGAGCCTCAAAAGCCATTGCCGCCTCTTCTGTCTGCGACTCAGTCAAATCTACGATAGAGGAGTGCCTTGAACTGCTGTTTGGCGGAAACTTGGAAAATATTTCCTTTGCCGTAAGATCATCCGGGGTTACCGAAGATTCAGAAGTCCTTTCAGCAGCTGGACAAAATGAAACTTTCCTCAACTGCAAAGGACTGGAGGCTGTCCTAGAAGCAGTATCCAAATGCTGGGCTTCCGCATACAAACTACCCAGTGTTCAGTATCGCAGGTAAGTTGATCGCAGGTTATCATGAGGGGTTCGATAAAATGAGACTTTTCGTAGGGTGAGTCTAATTTTGTGGTCTTCTGTCTTGAAAATGCACGCCAGGAGAAATCTACCCTGGTATCCTTTATGAACAGCTTAGACTGTCTACTGGGATTCTGTCATTGCGATATAAGGATCTCTTGCAGCTTCACACAGATCTGAGCCTCGTTTTTGTTGCACGCTGCAGGTCCGCTTCTCGGACACTTCCGGACTGATTCTTTCTACATCTGTTTTTGCACTGCAGTGCTTCCGAGGAAGACGGCAGCGCTTCTCGAGAATCGCGGACTTGCTCACCGACCAAGTCCGTGCTTCCCTGCAAGATGCTGCAGCGCTACCGCTTCAACCAAGAAGAAAGTGAATCCAAAAACACATATTGTGCAAGAGCAAAGAAGTGCTGCAGCAGCGATGCGGCAGCGCCATTGCAACAAAAACGAGGCTCTGATCTTCGAAGCATTTTGGAAGCCAACCTTTTGTCTATAAATACTTATTAACTTCTTTCCAGGCAACATGGGCAGCCAGTGCGGACCTCAATTGCTGTTGTTGTTCAAGAAATGGTCAATCCCGACGTCTCTGGGGTGATCTTCACGTGCGATCCAGCATCCGGTAATCCTGCAAAGATTTACATCACTTCAAACTATGGACTGGGAGAGGTAAGAAGCTGCATTTTGAGCAGAAGTATCTGTTTAAGTTGAAACAAAAATTTCAAGGGACTAAATCCGTGACATTCAGTTTTTAGTCGAGTGTTCCTTGGAACAATCCACTATTGCGAGCGCTGTAGCAGCTTTCGGTTTTCACAATTTTGTGGAGCTCATAACTCGTGAACCAGTGCAAGTATCAAGTTCAAGCTTGGTACACTTGTGGGTATTGGGGTCATGTTGTGTCTTTTGGGGGTCCCGTTCCCCAAACCGACCCAGTTCAGGGGCAAACGGGCCCAGTTTGCCCAGTGAATAATGTTTATAATTTGAATAGGGTTGGCCATAACACGATGAAATTCCTTGTACTTGTAGATCCTAGGGCTGGGAAATTACTTTTAAACTTGCACCTTCCCCACATATCCCGTTCATGGGCAATTGGCCCAGACTGCCCAGGTAGAGTAAAGTTCGTTACCCGTGACAGGGATCAACAGGTATCAAGTTGAAACTTGGTAGGTTTGTGAGCATTAGGATATCTTTTTCCTTTTTGCGGTTCACAAATCCATCCCCCACTTGGCTCAGGGATAATTGGGCCCAGATTGCCCATTTTTTAATGTTTTTACCTGACGAAAACTGGAGATATGGCGATGAAATTCGTTTGTGCTTTTGGATCATAGGGTGGGAGATTTAAATGTGGAAATCAACCACCCCACCCTCCCCGTTCATCGGCTAGTGGGTCCAGTTTGTCCATCAGTTAAATTTTTTACCCGTGACTGGAATCAAATTCTAAGCTGGTTTTGTCGAGGATCTTTAGGTCGAGATATGCAATTTGATATGGCATGACATGTCTCGACTTCAACTCTTGTATATACTTGTGGATATGTATGTACAGATACGGATACTTCAATCCTTAATGATCAGTTGGAAAGTTGGAACGGTTTTGTCATATGATCAATGATATGCCGTTCTTAATGAAGTTGTGACAAGGGGGGTATTAGGCGGCTATGATCTGGTTTATTGCACTTGTCATTACCTTGCTAATGGAAAAGAGGTTTAAAGGGTCAGACTGGCTAGCAAGACATTCAGTATCGAAACTGAAACCGTTCTTGCAAAATCTTGAAGATCTTCTTTGAATTTCTAAATGCGGTTTGTTTACATTAAAAGCTCTTAAACTGGGATGATTTCATGAAATATTATTTCAATATTTTTTTTTGGTTATTGGGAATGTGAAATGTCTTTTAACACTCCACGTCTTAGCGCTTGCGCACTTGTGCGTATAGAAATTTATCGCTGGCCTGGTAAGCTAGAGGTAGCGGAAGCTCTCACCAGTTGGAAATAATTCTTACTTTTAATCGGAGCGGTTATTATCACACTGTCTAAGGTGTCCACGGATATCCGATGAGTTTTTTCTTTTTGAATTTTAGTCCGATACCAATTTTGTCTCGTTTAGTCTGTTGTCTCCGGAAAGTCAGAACCAGATACGATTGTCATTGCCAAAGACTTCAGTCAAGAATTGCGCGTTGAAACTGAAGAGATAGGCGGAAAATCTACTAAGATCATTTTTGGAGGTAAGCCATTCCTCCCCCCCCCCTCCCTCCCCCCCCCCCCCCCCCCCCCCAGTGTGAAGTTGTGTCGGGGATGGAGGTTTGAAATTGTTCGATCTGAAACAAATGTTAGCTGCTCCGCCTTCTTAACGAGTAATAGCCCTATAGCTTCTAGTTTTAGCTTACAAACAGTCAGTGCTTTGGGGATGCGATGCTGGAAAGGCAACTGAGGAGAGTAAGCCTATCAGATGATGAGCGACTGAGGTGTCTTTGGTCCTGTATGGAAAATGAACCCCCCCCCCCCCTCCTCTCCACCATCAGCCTTTGGGTTAGAATCTGGAAACATGGGTCATTACTTAAGGCCTCCGTTTGCCTTTTTCGTCTATTGTGAAAGGTCAAATACTACCGAGACACTGAGAGTTTTCTGGCAATAGCAACATAGCCGAAATGAAAGCGGAAACCTCTTCCGATGACCGGCGCGAGATCAGCCGTCTCCAAGATCGAAGGGACGGGGGGAAGGGTACATTTCCTTGTCCAAAACTGGACCAGATTATGCGTGGGCTTCATTTTCGTCACTACTTTTCACGGATGTCGTCGAGTTGTCCTTTAATATGTCCTTTAATAATTTTTACTTTGTCGTGACTGTTTTCACTTTTCATTTTAGTTGACGGAGATACTGAGGAGGTAGAGGTTTGTAGCGAAGAGAGAGCAAGATGTTCACTAACCCAAGAGCTTTCGTTAGCAGTTGCTAGAGTGGGAGTTGTGACCGAAAAATTCTTCGGTATGCCTCGTGACAACGAGTTCTCCATCCTTGAGGTAGGTTTCGTCGAGCTCTTGTCTCTCGTCGGGTCTTATAGTTCGAGGGTTGCCTTCTTGGGCCCTCCATTGGCAATTCTGTTTGTCTTCTTTATTTGAACTTCTTGGTTCAACCAAGGACTATCGAAGTAACATAATTTTCTTCTTTCAGGGTAGAATCTACTTGCTTCAGTCGCGGCCTGTAACGCATGTTAGAAACTGGACGGACTTTGAGCTAACTCATGAGTTTGATTCGGCCGTCGTCACCGATTTCGACATGTTCACAAAGGCTAATACTGGGTTAGTAGTACTTCTTTCAACAGAAAGTTTGAACAACTATGATTCCTGTAGCCCACGACATTCCTGGACTACACTGTAAACAAAATCTTGCAGTATTTGCTACTGGGATTAATCTTGTCTCCAAAAAGATAGTCCTATCTCTAATTAGGATTAATCTTACCTCATTAGAGATGTCTTGCAGTATTTGCTACTGGGATTAATCTTGTCTCTAAAAAGATAATCCTATCTCTAATTCGGATTAATCTTATCTCATTAGAGATGTGTACCCCCCAATGTACCCTATTTCCCATCCACTTACAAGTTACTTCGTTTGCAGCCACTTTTTTTTTTTTTAATCAATCTATCAAGTTTAATCCGAATAGCTAAAAGCTAGAAGAGGAATACAAATTTACAAAATACACAGACACACAAGAAACAAATTAATAATACACTTAAAAGAAATGACCAGAAATAAATGATGGGATGAAACTACGTAAAAATTGGGTAGAACAATTAGCGGTATATGGGGAAAACTGATTTCCAGTATTACTCTCGGACCGACGCACGGAAGACGGGAGGGGAGGGGGAATTGATGGGCCATCTAGGGACAACACGTTGTCTTAGCTCCAAATTTGTTTGAAAGAGTATTTTTACGTACAGCTAATTTAGGAATGTCAAATTTAATGAGAGCCTCTTCGTATGTAATATTATGATCACCCAGAATGATTCTCATGGCTCTCTTTTGGACATTTTCCAGGCGATCAGAGAGCTCTGCAGAAAGAGAAGAATGCCAAACCGGTGAAGCATATTCTAAATGAGGACGGATATAAGTTTTAAAATAACAGAGGAGGCATTTAGTATCCAAACCGAAAGATTTAAGGGTGGAGAGAGATTTAAGGGTGGAGAGGGATTTAATTAAAAAGTTGGTTTTACGGATAATATTGTCAACATGAAAATTCCATTTCAGATCATCATCGATTCTTACCCCAATCAATTTAACCGATTCACGCTGCCTGAATGACGATGCACGCTGCCTGAATGACGATGGATATTCAGCAGTTTCTGTTCTCAGTGTGCCAAACCGCATAACCGAAGACTTACTGTCATTAATTTGCATTTTCTTGCTTGACAGTTGAGTTTTAAGGGAAGTGATGGAGTCTTGTACCGGATTTGAACTGTTCGGAAGTGTGAAAGAAAGCTTAGAAATATCGAGAAGGGAGAGATCATCTGCAAATTTGTACCTATGAAGGAAATCTTTAGCAACATTATTTACAGAACAAAGAAAAATCAGAGGACCCAACTTAGTACCTTGGGGGGGTACCGCAAGTTATTGTTTCAACTGCGGAGACGGAACCATTCAGTCTGACCAAGAACAAATAATCAGATAGAACCCCGATCTCCCTATCACTGTACTATGACTATACGGAGTCGACTATTTCCTCATGCCTTTTCTGCTGCGAACGAGCGGAGGTTAGTAGCTTCGTGCCACATCACGTTTAGTTACCTCTACAATTGGCTCAGAGAAAACTGGCAATCATACACTGAGAAAATTGACCCATTTCAGAAATGGCTTCCAAAGCAACCGTGTGATCCAGGAGATCGAAAGCTTTTTTGGGATCCCAAAACGTAAGTGGCGGGATACCTATGACATCGCAAAAGTTGTCCGTCTGTGCGCACTATAACTCTCGAAGGGAATGAGATATTTTGATGAGACTTGGTGTGAGGATTCATTGGGTCAAGAGTAAGGTCAAGTTCGTAGATGGGCTCTGTAGCTCTAGATTTAGGGGTGGGTTCAAGGGCAGTTAGTATGTCATGAACCAGGCCACTTGAACCAGACCACTGTCATGAACCAGGCCACTTGAGACATGATTCAAGACAAGTCTTTGTTTACTATTTTTACTGTCAGATCACCAGTTCGTAAGAACTCACGTAAGAAGATCATGGAAGTTTTACTCCTAATTTTTCTGCAGCGAGGTGTTCCCCGGTGCCTCGACCCCATTATGCTTGTCCACTGTTGCCAAGTCGCTGGATTTGGCTATCCAGAACAGTTTCGTCGAAAGGCTAGGTGGATCATTTGCAGTTCAGCCCCAAACCACACGATTTGTTCCAGTTACTCATCATCATGCTATGCTCAATGTTATCGATGTAAGTGGTTTGTGATTTTTGACCAATATTTTGTACAGATCCCGTCGGCTATCGATAGAATTCCACTGTAGACACTATTTATTGCCACTAGACTGGGTGACGAAGAGGGTGGTGGAGGATTAAAAGGCCTCTGCAAAGGTGTTTACTGGAGGGATGGCATTAATCGCTTTTGCGGACTGGGCGGTTTCAAGAAACAGCCGGCTACTGCCGCGATAAGCGTCGATAAGGGTCGGCTGGTCGCGGACTAGAATTCTGGTCAGTTTGCACCATCATCAGTTTATATTTTCTCAAATGAATGATGAAAGTGGAGAAAGTCCGGCCGGAAAATCCTGATCGTGTGTTATGGACTGTTTTGGAGCATACTTATATATCCTCTACTTGAAGCCATTTTATAGTTAAACAGTCTGTGAAAATTGGGGGATTTTTTGGTAGTGAGGTAGTCCTATTCCCAACATTCTGTAAACAGGCATTGTCTAAAGTCTTCCTTAGTTTCTACGATACTTTTCTTCTTGGAATTCAAATACCAAACCTAGACCTTCAGACTCATTTCTGGGTTCCTTAACTAGCAGAGTGTTGTTTTTCAGACCATGCTGTCTAACAACGATCCAGAAATATCAGCGACCAATAGAGCTGTCGATTTGGCCGTCTATGGCCACATTGTGACGACCAAAGAGATGCTGATGCACGGAATTCAGCGCTTTGGTGTTCTGTCACCGCTCGGAAAGATGAAAAGCATGTTGCATATTGGATACGTAAGTTGTGTCTGTGGGAAACGCGTCCAGGCGATAGCCCACTCGGTTTGCTTGTGCACACCGGGCGCTAATATCATATATAGAAACGATATATAGGCCTCTTCATTTTTTTTTTTTTTTCGAACTCCCTGCGTCAAACGATGCCCTTCCGTCATAGGGAATCCCTTTTGCAGTTGCATTTCTTACGATCTTTTTCATTTCTTTCTCCGATACCAAAACCTTTTTTTACTTTATTTTTTTTTTTTTTTTAAATCTCTACAACAATTAAAACAAAAAAAAATATAAAATATAAATATAAATATAAAATACAAAATTAATTAGTACCATTAAATGATTAACTTCTAACGATTACCAATTTTTATTCAAACAATGTTTACACGGATACGTCAGCTCTGATTTTTCATCAGCGATATTTCGGCCCTTCTTGGCAAGGGTCCTCGTCAGGCTGTCAATCTTCTTGTTCAACTTCGGGGAAGGAAACAAACCTGTAACCATTGTTTGAATAAATGTTTCAAAGTCAGCTTGGGCTTAAAGAATATTTATTACCAATTTTCTTAATATAAAACTACTTTGGTTGCCAAAAATAACTTTAAAACTTTATCCCTTTCTTAAAACTCTAAAAATTACCATTTAAATATAACTGTACTATCCCATTTATTATTGTTTTTTTTATTTATTTTTTTAAGTTAAATTTCAAACTAAATCATCAATATTAAAATTTAATTCCAAATCATTTCCTACTTTATCTTTACTACCTTTTATTATTCCCCAACATTTTTTAACTTTCATTAATATGGAATCATCCTCACCTTTTTCTCTTTCTTTCCACGCATAATAGCAAAATGACGATATCATTAATGTCATTGTCCTTTCTCTTTTTAATCCATGTTTACTTGTAACGTTTATTAGGCTCATTTCTTCCTTTAAATGCCATTTATCTCCATATTCCATTAAAGAACATATTATTTTTTCAAATTTCCTTAGTCGCTCCTGTTTCTTCTCGCATTTAATGAGAAAAAGAGTCCCTCTTCATGAAAGATATAGAAGGAGTTTTGTTCCAGCATTTGTTGAGTTGTACAATAACCGATAAGCTAGTCCTTTTTAGTGTTTTTGGGATCCCAAAACGTAAGTGGAGGGATACCTATGACATCGCAAAAGTTGTCCGTCCGTCCGTCTGTAAGCACGATAACTCTCGAAGGGAAAGAGTTATTTTGATGAAACCTGGTGTGAGGATTCGTTGGGTCATCGGACCAGCCGAGTTTGTAAATGGGCTTTGTAGCCCTACATTTAGGGTTGGGGGTTCAAATTAAGGGGCAAACAAAATATTTTGAAACAGCTAATGTGAAGACATGCTGAACACGATGGTCAAAACCATTTTGTCATCGGACAAGTAGTTCGCCCGGAATCCGGCCAAAACCGGAAAGTGTGTTAAAAGTAAAAGTTTAATTTGAAGTTGATTAGATGTTCGATTTGGGGGTAGGAAGACATGCTGAAGACGATGGTGAAAACCATTTTCTCGACGGACAAGTAGTTCGCCCGGAATCCGGGCCAAACCGGAAAGTTTGTTAAAATTAACAGTTTATTTGGAGTTGATCAGATGTCCGATTTAGGGCAAGAAGACATGCTCAACACTTCCGATTTTCTACCAGACATGTGGTTCGCCCGGAATCCGGCCAAAACCGGAAAATTGTTAGAAGTTAAAGTTTTATTTGTAGTTGATTAGATAACCGATTTAGGGGTAAGAATAGATGCTGAATCCGTGTGTGACAACAATATTTTACCCGCCGAAGTTGGAAAATTTGTTATAAGTTAAATTTTTTATTTGAAGTTGATTAGATGTTCATTATTGGGGAAAACAGATACCCTGAGTTCGTTTTTGAGCTTTCTTTTTTCGCCGGACAAGTAGTTCTGGAGTTCGGCCGAAACAGGGAAATTGGCAGAAGTGGCAGGAAGTTTTCGGCAAAACATATATGACTTATAGGGGCAAACACACATGATGAATCCGTATCTGAACTTGGTTTTCTCAGATGATTAGCTATTTGGCCTTATCTCTTTCTGATTTATAATGGTAAAAATGTTCAAGGAGTCTGGCGAAGACTGGATCTGGCTAAGACAAGACCCAGTTGTCTGGATCAGATATTGAATTTGTGGGATCCCATCGAAAACTTTGGTCTTGTTTCTTTCGTGACAAGACTAAAGAGTGATAGAGGTTATGTTATTTATCATTTTTTTTACGTCGAAAAGGTCAAATTCGGCGATAACGCTGTGACAGCTGCTTTTGAAAAGTAAAATATCTATTCTATAGTTTGCTACCCCTTAAAACCTCCGAGTGCTATGAAAAATTGCTAAGAAAGACTAAGAAAGGGTTTAGAAGCTGCGACGCACTTCACCCGCTGCATTATGAGAAACAGCTATCGGTATTCAGCGATACTGTTTGCAAACTAAGATGTGCTGTAGCCAAATTACAATAAATCGTGCGCTAAGAACGTGGCAGAGCTGTATTATGTGGTGGTTTATGTGAGTCGTTCTGCATAGCTTTATAGCTCCTCAGTGCTATCTATTTTTGTCCTAGCTGAAGATATTAGCGAAGAAATCTGCTTACCCCGCACCTTTGCATTCTAAGAAATAGTGGATTACGCCCCCCCCCCCCCCCCCCCCCCCCCCCGTCCCGCGTCCTTATGGATGTCTATTTATGGGCTTTCTTGATCAGTGTTTTCACCCTTACTCATATTTTCCAGGACTTCTTGGTCAACAGTCGGCGAATAAAATGGTCTGAACAGCAGTTAACCCTTGCAAAAATACATCACGATGTATGTGAGGACCCAGTTGAACTATTCAGAAGAATTTGCAATGCCATGCCATCTCTTTTATCGATCAGCCAGTACCACACCCAGACTTCTGCATTTGCCACAACGATGCAACTCATCTCATTTTTAATTGTGTCGGAAAATAAAGTGGAGTGGACTCCTGACATTCTTGGGAAAATGGCTCAGCTGTTGTCTGCTTCCACGACGGCAGAGTCTGGAGAAGTGCCTCAAGCAATGCAGGTAAGGAAACTAACTTCTGCTTTAGTTGGTAGTAAGGAAAGCAGGGGTTGTAAGGAGGCTCTTTCGAGAAAATGAAATGTTCCGAATGAAGGTTTACCGGATCAAAAAGAGGGAATCTTCCGATTTTTGTTTGCAGGGGGCAATAGCTCTTTATAAAAAATAGCTGTTGACACCATTTTGGACCACTTCTTTAAATCGGAAAGTGTGCTTCGAGATGGTGGTCGAAAGTTTGGGATCTGTGCTGGTCTTACAAAGTAAAATTTGTGTTCTAGAATATTGCAAACGCCATCTGCAAGTCTAAAGATGCTGATGAGTTCAAGTTGATGCCAGTAGATGTTGCTATCGTCTGGCTGCAAACCGATCCAGGATTGAGTGGTGAGCTCTTCCGCGCCTTCATCAAGAAGCATGGGCACCGGTGCATTCGAGAGGTAAACCGATTGCGGCTATTCCATTCACCCTGTGTCTGTGCCCTGTACTATCGACATAATCATTAGAATTTGGGCTAAATGTATTGGTCGATGGTCTCGGGTAATCCAAAATATGTTCAAAATGATAGACGACAAGTTTGTGTAGTCCTTTGAATTTCAGACTGCCTCAGACCTCTCCCCTAGGTTAAAACGTCGTTTTAGGCCTGATGGTGAACATGCATTGGCCGTTACAAACTAAAACAGTCTCTATAGGAATACAACCTTAGTACATTTCAGTTCGATGTCTTCAAGCAAACCTGGAGCATGGATCCATGCCCCGTCGTGTCAATCCTTCAGTCAATCGCGGCCACAAATGGGACCGGAGATGACAGAAGAACAGCTGAAAAGAAGAAAGAGATCGGACAAGTAACAGAACAGCTTCTTGAAAGCATGAAACCTGAGACAAGGTAATATTTTTCTTTCCTCTCTGGTGTTACATTGTTCTGATTGTTGTGTTCAAACATGAGAAAAAGAAAGAAAGGTCTAAAACGGGTCATATTTTAAGTTTTGTTGTTAGTTTTTCAGTCGGAACCTGCAGGTTACCTATGGTTATGATTTTACTAGGTTTATCTGTAACAAGGATTCGGATTATTACATTTATCTTCTTGATACATATTGAAGTTCATGTCCCGAGAATTTCTAGTATCTCCTTTAACTTCGCACACCGAGTCTGATCCGACCCGATTCTTACAACATCTAGGCCATACTCAGTTAATCTCCTTACAGTTTCCTTTGGCAGCGAATTTGTTCGCTGACATTGTCGCGCGACAGTTTTAGTTGCTGGTAAAGTTTCTGGAATCCCGCTTGGATGATGAATTTTAACTTTCCAGACGATTTTTGAAGCTGATCATGCCCTTCGCTAAGAATAGTGTAACAACACGTGAAGCAACCAAATCTCTTTTGATCAAGATGGTACATGAACTACGACTGGCATTCAGGAAATTGGCCCAGCTCTTGGCCTGGAACGGGAGTCTTATCAGTGAAGATCTGCTCTTTTTCTTCACTTTTGGAGAGATCGACAGGTATATCCAGACAGGAGATCCTTCTCTTCTGCAAAAGTAAGTACCAGCAAGACCGAGCATCTTCTCATTACTTTTAATTATCCCTGTTTTCATCCCGATGACAAAAATGGTTAAATGAAATCCGCTATATTTGACAGCACTCAGGGTCGCGCCTTGAGACATCCAAGTACAAAGCAGAAAGTTCTATCTTATGTAATCCTTGTTATTAGTGCATGTGCGAAAATGATTTCTCTTGTTATCGAGTTTCCCGCCGCGTGTAGCTTACAGCCTAGTTCCGCGCCAGTAGGCTACTGGTTAGCGAAATGTCGGAAGCTGCTGAGCAGATGGAAGCGGATCTCTATCATTTATAAAAATTTTATCCGCCATTCATCGTATTAATGATGTATCATTTTAATCACCAGGGCAGTCAAGCGGCAGAAATTATACTTGCAGTGGGACAACCTAGATTTTCCTGAAACTTCAACTGGCGTGCCTATACCGGTAAGTCGTGTTTTACAGTCTTAAATTAAGTCCCCGTGAAGTTTATATGATTCACCCTGTCCAGGAAGTGGTTGCCATACAGTCTTGCTAGTTGATTTCAAAGGGGAGCTTTGTATTGTAGCATGTTAGTTAAAAATAATTTGTTCGTATATAGATTAAAACAGCACGGTAGCCTTTCAAAATGGAAAGAGAAAACGAAACTTTGATGCTTGGATTGAGCGTGGAAATGTGGTTAAAAGGATTACCTGAGATCCTTATGGCTAATTTGCAGTTATAACGAATAAGGCACACCACATATAAATGGTCAAAAAGAAGAAAATAAACACTTGTTCTGCTTTCGCAGTATACACTGATGTAAAAAAACGGAACAAAAAAATTTCTGTACCGGTTTGTGCGTTCTTTTACGGGCTGGAGTTTGTTCTTTTGCAACGAACCCAAGTATCTATGGTGCTTCGAATTCCAGTTCCGGCAATTGTTTGTTTCAAAGGCGCGATCGGGACACTATGTGGCACTCGCACTACATTTTGGTGATAACAGGCAACAGCGAAAATGGGGTATTCATGAGAAAGTAAACAGTGTGTTCTTTTGCAAGGCACGGTAGTTTGTGGGGGCTCGTCCAGGTAGTAGCGCCCTATGGATGGTGAGTGTGCGTGTGGTATGTAAGAGCAAACATGGGCGAATTAACGAGAAGATTTAAGCAACTTTTCTTTTCGTACAGGAAAAAGAAGAAGATGATACTCACGTCGCCACAACTATTTTAAGAGCAACGCCTGTGTGCAACGGCAGAGTGAAAGGAAAAGCAGTTGTTATTCTGAATGTTGCTGAAGCTGTGAATATTAAAAGAGGAGACATCCTCATTACCAAATGCACTGATATTGGCTGGAGCCCATATTTCCCCCTTCTCGGTGGGGTTGTGACAGAACTTGGAGGCCTGATTTCTCATGGTAAGTCTTACAGACATTGCTCGGCAAATCCGAGCTTTCTATCTTCTCAGGCGATAACCTCAGCGTTCTTTAGAGCAGAGGCATGCTTCTTTGAACAGCTCTGCAATGTTTGGACTATACACTGTAAATAAAACTTGCAGTATTTGCTACTGGGATTAATCTTGTCTCTGCTTAGATAAGATTATCTCTAATTTGGGTTAATCTTATCCCTAGAGATAAGACTAGTCCCAGTAGTAAACACTGCAGTTAACTTTAACCCTTACTCGAAGAATTTTTTTTTTAAAGTGTACCTTCGTTTTGTTAGAAATGATAAATTAAACTTAATATCCACTGCCAAGTGTTCCAGTTTTCTTTGGAAATACAGAACGAAGTCACGTTCTTATAATTCCATCTGCTGTTCCATTTTGAATGCCCTTTTCTTCTGTTAGGATACAGAAGTTACAGGAGTTACGAGTTACAAGTTAGGACACAGAAATACCGGAATACCTATCACCGAAGTACGGAACTTCAAATCGCCCAGACATGCCGCCGACAAGTATCCGTCTTAGCTGGAAAAAAGAAGAAGAGAGGTGTGACTCCTTGACTAAAATGCAGAAAATCTCTACCGTTTCGACGACCCAATCGAGCAGCAAAAACAGCAGCTGTGTCCAGAAAGAAATCATAGCAGCAGCTTTAAGTCCACGCAGTTTTCCAGCTTGAGCGGCTGAAGGCTGAAGAGGAGCCTTGCCAAGAAGGGCCGAAATATAGCTCTAATAAAATGTAGCTGACGTATCCGTTTTGCATTGTCAAATTTGATTCGCAGTCAGCTTGGGCTGAAGGAATATCTATCACCGAAGTATGGAACTTCAAATTGCCCAGACATGTTGCTGACAAGTATCCCTCTTACCTGGAAAGAAGAAGAAGAGACAGGGGACTCCGAAACCGAAATGCAGAAAAATTTCTAGCGTTTCGATGACCAAATGGATCAGCAAAAAGAGCAGCCGTGTCCTAAAAGAAATCACAGCACCAGCTTTAACTCCAAGCAGTTTTCAGGGAAGAAGTTCACAAATCAGATATTCAAGAAGAATTTTAACTGTTTTTCCTTAAGTTCATGTTCCAGCTTGAGCCTGATGAGGACCCTTGTCAAGAAGGGCCGACAAATAGCTCTAATAGTAACTGACGTATCCGTTTTGTATGTAAAATAGAAGAATTTTTCATATGCCTGATAAACTTTCTGCATTCATCATTTGAAGAGCGATTTATATTTGTTGATGACCCGTCATTTATCTTAAAATACCTTGTTGTTAATTGAGTCGCAGAGCCAAAATTCGCGGATGACCTATTTTAGTCATTTCTTGATCAGTGTACCGTGTAACAATCTCAGTTTAAATCTCCAGAAGTCACAGGTCCTGCGGTTCAGCCCGCTGAAAAGAGTCTTTATGTGTCCCGATGTACCCTTCCCAGTAGTAACGTTAGCAAAAATTCTAGGGGTCACCCTGTCGAGTGATTGTTCGTTTATTGACCACGTTCACACCGTTATAAAATCGGGAAATGCATTAATCCAAACGCTCATACCGATGAGGCAGTTTGGTGTCGACCGCGATAGTCTGAAGGCTGCTTGCCTGTGTTACGTAAGACCTGTAATTGACTACGCATGCCCCTTATGGGGCCCTTTCGCTCAAAATACAGCATACGTGTCTGGTGAACTAGAGCGTGTACGAAAGAGAGCCATTTCAGTTATATTCAGCAAGTAACTTCAAGTTCTTATGAATCTCTTCTAACAGACGTACCCGGTACCCCTCCCGTCACTGCATGAACGTCGTAACACACTGATTTTCAAATTTGGCTGTAAAATCCTTGCATCTGTCCAACACCGTACTATCCCCCCACCTGATCCGCCCGTGAACAATCGTACGCGTTCGCAGCTGAAGCTGAAGCAGGTAAAAATGAAACCAAAAGAAAGATATCTTGGAAAGACAATCAAATTAGTCCGCTAGCAAGTAGTTATCTAATAAACCTTACTTACTTACTTACTTACCTATACTTCGGACGGTCGTGAAAGTAAAGTAAAAACTGTTGCAATACTTCAAGTGTCGTAAATAATAAAATCTGCAAAAGCAACTGAACAAAAAAAAAGCAAAACATTAAAGAAAATTACAACACGTAGCTTTAATTTGACTTTATTTCCCTTATATTATTGTTTGAGCTCTCTACTGTGCATACAAATTTACTATAGGTTTATTTCATCATATTCTTCGGTGCCGTTCAAGACTAAGGTCTTAAATAACATACGTCTACTGTATTCAGCGATTTGAAAACTGTTGTTTTACTAATGTCGGAACTTTCATTACAGGTGCCGTTGTGGCTCGTGAGTACGGGCTTCCTTGCATTGTTGGAGCCAACCGCGCTGCAAGTTTATTTTCAACTGGTAAGTTGTGGCTGTCCTTCTGTGCAAGAAAGTATTCATAAATACTGCTTAAAAGGGGGAGTGGTTAGTAGGTTTCGAGCTGATAGCTTTATTAGCAGAAAGTTCGAACATAGAAACCCTAAAAATAATTAAAAAAATCAATACTTGTCTCATCTATACGGATTAATAGATGCAATTTATTCGGTTACGCGAAACCTGCAAGGAAGCTTCTCTATGGACGGGCTTGACCTGACCTATATCTCGTATGCGGACGACCTACTTCTTTTGAGTGCTTCGCTATTCGCGCTTGAAGACAATATCCATCTTTTAGTCGATATGTATAAAAGCATTGGCCTGTCAGTTAACTACTCCAAAACTGAGTATCTTGTCTTCAATGGACGTGCTAATAACGATTCGCGGTTGCGTGTAAATGAGAACACTGTTATACCTCAGTCTACTTCGCTTAAATACTTGGGCCTTGTGTACGGTTCTGATATCCGTATGCTCAGAGGACGAATTTCGGATACCGCTTACAGAGGTATGTGTATTGGTTACGGTAAAGCTGTCGCACTAAAGAACACAGTAAATAAACTAATCCTAGGGCGCCTGTTCAATGCTTTGGTCACACCGCACTTTCTTTACATTTCTCCATTTTGGGATTTGCTAAACATACCCGAGAAAAGGCAAATTCGGACAAAATATTACAAACTGGCAAAACACCTTCTCGGACTCCCCCGTGGGAGTCTAATTCAGCCCTCTCGAAGCAGTACCACATTATCGATGCTTCCGCGAAGTGCGAAATCGTCGTGCTAGATCCCGGGCTCTCAAAAACATATACGAATCGCCGTTGACTCGCCTTACGTATCCATAAGTTTTATAAAGTTTATGTGGTGTTTCGTTTTCTTTGTGTGTAATTCATTTTTCTTTCTTTCTGTTACTCCGCTCTTTCATTTGTTGTAGAGCGGGCCTCAATAAATGATTATTATTATTATAACATGGCAATACTGTAATATTACACTCCTACATTTGAGGTGACACTACAACATATATACAACACTTAAAGGAGGATTGGGTCAACATAATAATTAGTAATTACACTCGCGTAAAAAGGGTAATCCAGCTTGATTTAATACTTAACGTTTTCTCTTACGAATCTTGATTCCGACTGATACCTGAAATGAATTCAGAGCAGCGCGTGCGGGATTGCAGCGGCCGATGATAAGAAAGGTTGTTTTACAATAGTAGGCTAATCGAAGAAAAGAAAGAGTAGACACTCCATGAGCCCAAGCTGACTGAGAAAAATGTACGGAAAGTCCACTACGATGTTTGACAGTGATATTTCGGCCCTTCTTGGAAAGGGTCCTTGTCAGGCTGTTGCTGGACTGGAAGCAACGAACCTGAAATCTGTCTTAGCTGACTTTCGGTTTTTAGCCACTGCTTTAGTACAATATGGATAGTTCCAAAATCGACCAAGTCTCTCTTTATGATGTTGCTGAAACCTGTTCATTTCATTCCAGGTGACGTTGTCATACTAGATGGTGCACTAGGAACGCTGGAGAAAATCCAAGAAATGTAGAATTGTTCGAGTTCTAGTTTGTCTTATTCTTATATTATGTGAGTCAGTACACAATTCGCCAATGCCAGAGTGCATTTTCAGGATCTAGAAATTCTGCGTTTGATAACAAAAATAAATAAAAAAATATTCTATGCAACAGCTAGAAGTTTGGGGTCATTTTCTTCAAAGTTTTCAACCTTAAAACTCGTGTTCCACTGGACTTGCTTTGGTTTTCACTGGACTGCGTTGGTTACTGTTGGTAAGATACAGACAAGTAATCAACCCCGATGCATAAGAGCCAACAGTTGCAATTTTGTATCCAGTATTCGCGGTACTGGTATTTCTTTTTATTAGGCTAAACCTGAGCTGTGTGGACGTCAATCCTTAAGAGAAGCTCTGGAGTAATCGGAGACTGATGTTGCTAAGGACTCCAAAAATCCGGTAACTCTGGAGCAGCTCTAGAGGAGTTATGGTCTCCGCTACTGCATTTGGCCTTGGGAAACGGGGGATACAATTCTTAGTTCAGAGGGGCTGTAAAGTACCACATCAGGAAATCCGATCCAAAAATGCAAAGACATCGCGTCGACGTCGGTGTCGTCCCTTATGGCCTTTATATTTACAAGAGCAGTATCGTCCCATCGTCTGGTAGAGACCCCATGTCTCGAGAATGACGGCTTTGCAGATTTTGTGCTCGATCTCCTTCACATCGTCTTTTCATTTTCTTTTGCTGCATTTTTTTTCCCAATTCTCCGTCATACAGTTAACCAGCCTATGTGCCACCATAAGCCGTCTCTTCCGCCATTCAGTTCGCCGACCAAACAAAAATGGCTTAATTTCGCATTCTTCCTTGCAAAGAATTGGATTTCCTGCCTAGAAACCGAAGTACGTCGGTTCAACGGAGCTCCTGACAACCTCAGTCCACAAATCGGTTGAACGACGACGAAAAAAGGATTTAGGTTGGTAAATCGAAGGAAGAATACGGGTTAGAATGCCCGTAATTAGAATATAGTGGAAAATCCTGCAGGTCGGGATGACCAATCCAATCCAAGGGATTAAAGTTGTCGGATTAAAGTCGTCCATCCCAGCAGGGGCCTGACGACTCTCTTCTTTTCGGTTTCATCAGTTACTTCAACTAGGGTTCCGAGTTGAATGCAGGGCTGCCACATATCGCACGAGGTGCGACTTGTCACTCTATTTTGTTTCTGTCACTCTTGTCCTACGTAGGAAATAAAAATCACTCTATTTCATAAAACTCCAAATGTGTCATTTTTGCAGCAGGGATTCCGACTAGAAGTGAATATTTCAAGTTTTTTTATGAAAATAAATTAGGATGTGCAATTTGTGCAGAGGCGATTCCGAGCAAAAGGGACAATTTCACATTTTGTTCATGAAAATAAAATTTCACTCCCATTTCACTCTCTGTTTTAGGCCAAAAGTCACTCTCTAAATGTCTTTGATGTGGCAACGCTGGTTGAATGAGACACTTCCTTTCCCTCACAAAGTTCACAGTCTTAGATCTCTCCCTATATCAGATAGAAATACAACCACTATCTTGAATCTTCACGATTTCTATATTGTCCTTCAGTGACGACGTTCCACCAAGTATATTGCTGATGGTTGGTTGCATCTTTTTGGGATCCCAAAACGTAAGCGGAGGGATACCTATGACATCGCAAAAGTTGTCCGTCCGTCCGTCTGTCCGTCCGTCCGTCAGTCTGTAAGCACGATAACTCTCGAAGGGAATGAAATATTTTGATGAAACTTTGTATGAGGGTTGTTTTAGTCAAGGGTAAGGTCGAGTTCGTAGATGGGCTCTGTAGCCCTATATTTGGGGGTGGGGGAGGGGGTTCAGTTTAAGGGACAAACAAAATACTTTTAAACAGCTAATGTGATAGTCGATTATGGGGTAAGAAGACATGCTGAGCATGATGAAAAATCATTTTGTCGCCGGACAAGCAGTTCGTCCGGAATCCGGCCAAAACCGGAAAGTTGGTTAAAAGTAACAGTTTCATTTGAAGTTGATTAAATGTTTGATTTACGGGTAAGAAGACATGCTGAACCCGATGGTGAAAACCATTTTCTCGCCGGACAACTAGTTTGCCTGTAATCCGGCCAAAACCGGAAAATATGTTACAAGTAAAAGCTTTATCTGAAGTTGATTAGATGATGTATTTAGGGGTAAGAAGAGACGCTGAGTTTGTATATAATGATCATTTTTTACCCGGACATATAATTAGTCCGGAATCCTGTTGTACCCGCATTTTTTTTTAAGTCAAAATTTTATTTAAAGTTGATTAGATTTCTTTGGCCGGCTTCGTTTCTGAATTTTTCTTTTTTTGCTGGACTAGTAGTTCGCTCGGAATTCGGGCGAAACCGCAAATTTGGCAGTAGTAAAGCAGGAAGTTTCGGTCAATATCGTAAAAATAGATATGGCTTATAGAGGTATAGATAGGTAGATAGAATATCTGAACTCGGTTTTCTCTGATGATTAGCCTGGCGAAGACAAGACCGAATTGTCTGGATCAAATCTTGGATTTTTGGGATCCCAACGACACCTTTGGTCTTGTTCTTCTTCACAAAATGTTTTATCTCGCTTCTCTTCAGCTCGTATTGTGGCCATTGTGGGCACTCGAGCAGTAGACGGCTGATCGTTTCCACCTCATCACAGAAATCAAATTTCCCATTTTCTCCATAAATTCATTGTAAGTAGCCTACGATCCTGCTGCAGCGTGGCCAGAACGCAATCTCGTCAGTTGGCTTTTTGCAATAAATATCATATCATATCATATGTCGGCCTTCTTTCCTAGTCGGCACTGTCTAGGGAACCGGGAGCCGTACTTTATGTCCTACAGGCTACGGAACCGGTAGTTCTCACGGAAACCAAACCATAAGAGCTGTGATTCCGGGATCTGACGTCATTGACTAACGGAAACTTGTATGTGCTGGCTCCCATTCCGGTAGTAAGTGGTAATAGCTCACGGAAACATCATCGCACCAGCTTCTCGTCCGGTAGTCTCACAGAATTATGTCTCACAAGCTTTGGAGCCGGTAGGTGATACCGGAAACTATAAAACTGAAGCTCGTGTTCCGGTAGTGTCTACATGGAATATGAAACTCACGGAATAGTTTGGATGAGAGTTAGGATGCAGGGATTTTCACGGACTTCAATATCTACTGCCGGAACCTATATATTGAGAGCTAAGATACCGGTAGCAACAATTATTTGGTTGAAAATGACCAGCTCGAGGACACAGATGGCTATGGGCTAGGGTTCCGGTAGTGCAAAAAAAAAAATTGAGCTCACAGACCCATGTCAGTGCAGACTAGGAAATCGGAAGTGAATTTTTAACTCACGGAACCCAACTCCTGCAGGCTAGGGTTCCGGTAGTGCCAAATTTTTGTTTACAAACTCACGGACACGTGTCAATATGAACTATGAGTCCAGTACTGCTCACGGAATTCAACTTCCGTGTGCTGGGGTTCCAGTAGTGCGTGCATGGGGTTTTCCAGTAGCGACATGTCTCTGTGAGTTCGTTTTGTTTAAACTACCGGAACCCTAGCCCATGGGATTTGGGTCCCTGGACTGAAAAATATTCACTTCCGAACTCCTAGTCTGCACTAACATGGGTCCGTGAGTTCAAACATGTAAATATTTTGGCACTACCTGAACCATAGTACATCGGAGATGGGTTCCGTGAGTGAATAATATTTGCTACCCAAATCCAAGTTCGTATTAACGAAGTGTCTGTGAGTTCGGACCTTTCAGCTTTGGCACTACCGGAACCCTAGCGATTAGCCATCTGTGTCCGTGAGCACTACCGGAACACAAGCTCCAATAGTACAGTTTCCTGTGTCAACTACCGGCTCCTTAGCTTCTGAGTACACAATTCCGTGAGACTACCGGACGAGAAGCTGGTGCGATGAAGTTTCCGTGAGCTATTTCCACTTATTACTGGAACGGGAGCCAGCACATTGAAGTTTCCGTTCGTCAATGACGTCAGATCCCGGAACAGCAGCTCATGTCGTCTGGTTTCCGTTAGAACTACCGGTTCCGTAGCCCGTAAGACATAAAGTACAGCTCCCGGTTCTCTAGACAGTGCAGACTTGTCGAAGTTTTGGCTAACTTTACCAGTGACGAACCAGCTTCCTGATTGATCAGATTATCTTTAAATTCATGTGGTACGCTTGATAATCTCCATCTAAGCCTCTAGCATATGCTGCGTAAAAAAGCATATGCGGTAAAAAACACAGCTATTCAAATTGTCGCGCCAAGGGAAGTTATCGAAACGCCACTTACTTCTAAATTAGAAGTTCTAAAAGAAGAAGAAGAATGATTTCGAAAGAAATCTGGAAGCTTGCTGTGTTTTGATTTGTACTTTCAAAAATAAATTCAAAGCCTCTGCTTGGTGAGGTTAGATCTCTTTTATATTTTAAACATACTGACTTTAATATGGCATGCTGCCTGGTGCGTAAGCTCGGTTATCTCACAGCAAAAGGCATGGACAGTAGAGGGATGTTTATTTGAACATTTTTTTTACTTTGGATGTTGTCATTTTCAAACACTTGCTGTGACAGAAGTCAACACATTGTTAGGCAAAGTAGCTGTGCCCCTACCAAGACCCAGCCAAGACCTTAATAGGTATTTCTTACCTTCATTCTTCCATTCCTTTCATTGCAAAATAAAGAAAAAAAATTAAATTTCCAAGGTTTTTCTTGATCAGCTAGGCTAGTCAGAGGCAGGTCAGAGGCTAGTTATCCATCTATGATTTTATGCAAGGGATGAATATAATTTTGGATATTTCCAGTCTAGTACACTAGCCCCATTTCAGGCACAGTGCTCAAACGTCTAGCACCATGCCTGGGTGTGATGACAGTTTCTGTCATCACAACTGAGCACCGGCTCGGACATGGCTAAAATTACTACTATGAATTAGAGAAATCAAAGACAATCCTTTATACATTTTTCACAACAAAAACAAAAGGGCTCTAATGATGATGAAGATGAAAAACCTAACAGCACCCTATCTATTTTCCATGTATTTTCCCTATCTATCCCCGAAGAGCCAATGTTCTGGTTGGCTGCTAGGTAGAAAAAGCTGAGGCACAGGACACTTTGCATGCAAAACCCTTGACTATGTAGAAAAGGAAATGAGGTTTTTCACATCTGTCATCAGCCCAGCCCTTTTGTTTTTGTTGTGAAAAATATGTAAAGGATTGTCTTTGATTTCTCTAATTCATGGTAGTAATTTCAGCCCTGTCCGAGCTGGTGCTCAGTTGTTATGACAGAAATTGTGTTTTTGATGTATGCACTGTATACTGAAATCCATGCACCATACATGAAATCCAAGTTACAGTGCTTGAACGTCTAGCACCAAGGCATGGTGCTTGACGTTTGAGCACGGTGCCTGAAAAGGGGCTAGTGTACTAGACTGGATATTTCTGTTGCATTCTGGCAAACCATCCTGAACCATCCTCAGGTGGCTCAGGCAGGGCTCAGGGAACAAGACCAAAGGTATTGATGCCATTCCAAAAATCTAGGCTAATATTTGTCCAGACAATTGGGTGTTGTCTTCGCCAGATCGAGTCTTTGCCAGGCTAATCATCAGAAAAAATCAAGTACCGATACACCTCTATAAGCCATATCTATTTTGACGATACTGACTGAAACTTCCTGCTTTAGCCTGCTTCTGCCAAATTTGCGGTTTCTCCCGCGTTCCTAGTGAACTACTAGTCCAGCACAATGAGAATTGTGCTGAGCATATCTCCTTATCCCTATAAAGAACATCTAACCAACTATAACTAAATCTATAAAGTAAACAAAATCCGCTTACAGCCGGATTCGGGACTAATTATATGTCTGGGTAAAAAATTAATGTCATATATATACTCAATGTCTCTTCTTACCCCTATATATGTCATCTAATCAACTTCAGATAAAACTTTTGCTTTTAACATATTTTCCGGTTTTAGCCGGATTCCAGGCAAACTAGTTGTCCAGCGAGGAACTTGTTTTCACTATCATGTTCACCATGTCTTCTTACCCCGAAATCAAACATTTAATCAACTTCTAATGAAACTTACTTTTAACCAACTTTCCATTTTTTTATTCAAACAATGTTTTCAATGGATACGTCAGCTACAAGCCTGACGAGGACCCTTGACAAGAAGGGCCGAAATATCGCAAATGAAGAATCATAGCTGACGTATCCGTTGAAAACATTGTTTGAATAAATGTTTCAAACTCAGCTTGGGCTCAAAGAATATTTTTCCGTTTTTTGCCGGATTCCGGACGAAGTACTTGTCCGGAAGAAAGTAACTTTCACCATCGTGCTCAGCAGGTCTTTTTACCCCCAGATCAAATATTTAATCAAAACTTTTACTTTTAACCAACTTTCCGGCTTTTGCCGGATTCTGGACGAATTAATTGTCTGTCAAGAAAATGGTTTTCATCATCGTGCTCAGCATGTCTTCTTACCCCATAATTGACTATCACATTAGCTGTTAAAAAATATTTTGTTGTCCCTTAATTTGAACCCCCATCCCCAAATGTAGGGCTACAGAGCCCATCTACGAACTTGACCTTACCCTTGACCCAAATAATCCTCACCAAGTTTCATAAAAAAAAATCTCATTCCCTTTGAGAGTTACAGATGGATGGAGCTTACAGATGGTGCTTACAGATGGATGGAGGGGCGTACAACTTTTGCGATGTCATAGGTATCCCTCCACTTACGTTTTGGGATCCCAAAACAAACTATAGTATATCCTAGAATCCACAACAATAAAACACACAACAGAAAACAATGTGGAACCAAGAAACCACAAAGAGGCATGTAAGTAATGTAACGAAACACCAAAAGAACAATGAGGATTTGATGAAATGCACCTAAAAGTAAATAATGAATATTAAAATGTACAAACACTTTAAAATATTAAAATGGATATTATATTTACAGATCTGTTACATTTTTACAATTACTTGCCTGGGAAAGCACAGAATTTTACAAAGGCTTTTGAGATCTGCTTTAAAACTAGTATAGCCTAGGAGCCAAAAATTTACCTCCCGACTTGAATGAGCTATTCCAGGTTCCCACCTCTACATTGTAATCAACATTTTTCTACTGTCCTGGGTACACTTGTTTCGTGGGTCTCCTGTCTTTCGAATTCTTATGGCTTTTACATGATGTTTAAAAGTTCCATGCCTTCTTTTCCAGTCAGAGTTAGACGCACAATCCATGCACATAACCTTGTCTCTTGCTTTTGGTCTGTAAGGTTTATCTGTATCATCTAGTCAAACTTTACTTAACCATTAATCTGTTGTAATGTGACAGGCTAAAATCTCACGAGACCAAAGTTAGACAGATACAAATCACAAGGGAGTAAAACAGGTTTTAAAACAATGGCGAATGCTGCCATCATGAATCATGTCTCCGGCCTAATGGGGTTATGAAACCTGGTTTTAACGAGTCTACTTCTTTGACAGGGACAGGTTTACGACTAGAGCTGTTTAGTGCCAAAATTAACAGCTTTTTTAAACAACTCGGAGGCTAAAATAAACGACTAATACGACTTAGCGAAGGGTGGGGGGGGGGGGAATCACCTTTGGGCCATCTCTGATCAAGGAAGAAACTTGGTGGGAAGAACAAGCACAAGCTCTAGATACATAGTTGACAAGATCTGTCCGGATCTGGGCACTGTGGGCGGAGTTGGAGGGAAGGTTGAGAAATTCCGGTGACCCCGGGTTAAGATGTTTCCACATTTGCTAGGACGATGAAGCAGGCATATCAGGGACTCAACAATTTTAACTTAAGAACAGTCGGTTCCCGATTTAACCATCGTGGGGGGAGAGGAGAGAGGGGGAATTAGGAATCTTTAGGTATGTCCGACTTTTGAACTTGTGATCAGATAGACTTGAAATTCGGAAAGAACTCATGTCTCAGATGTTCCATTTCAAGTAAGGACTTGATCCGATCAGTGTGGGGGGAGTCGGGGATGAGAACCGGAAATTGTGACACACTTAAGAGTGTCGCGATTGGCATGACACTTGGTGAGAAGAATAAGCATAGGCCGTACATACATCAGTGACAGAAGCAAACCTGATTGGGGCACTCTGGGGGAAGTTGGAGGGGGGGGGGGGATGTGCCTGGACGATGAAACTTGGCTTGAACATTAGAGACTTGACAAGATTGGCTTAGAAATTGTCACTTCCCAGATCTGACTAACCCCTAAAGTACTCATCTTAACTGCAAAATACAAAATTTACTTTTAAGCAACATTTACATTTTCATGATCCTCATGAGCCCATGGTCATTTTTGCCTCAAGGGTTTTGCTTAGAAATGAATTTCTAGCACCCTTAAAGTTCGCATTTTATTCGAAAAGTAAAAAAAAAATCTTTTGACCAAATCCTATATATTCATGACCCTAAAGGGCCCTGGATCTGCCTCAAGGGTTATGATTACAAATGAATTTCTAGGGCCCTTAAAGTGCACATTACCTCAGCCGAGTGCAAAGTAAAATACTTTTTACCAAATGATAAATTCTCATGATTTCCAATGGTCCATTATCATTCCTATCTCAAGGATTTTGTTCACAATTGATCACAACAAACCCACGGATTGGGAAATTCCTACTTTCATCCTCTTACCCAGCCTTGCAAGTGCCATACGAGCTTCTAGCTTCCCAGTTTAGTTTTCTAGCTTCCCAGTTTAGTTTTCTTTTTAGTAAAAGTTTTTGAGTGAATATAACAAGACAAAAATAAAGATGTGTCATACTGAACCCAGGGTGTGTCATACTACCCTCCACCGACGGGTAGTATGATTAAGCCTACTACCGAAAAACTGTTAGAGAGAGAAATTTGAAAAAATATTCTATGGGGAATGCAGTACATATTGCCAAAAACTTGGCAACATACATATATATTTCAGGAAAATAAAAAACAAAGAAAAAATGTGTCATACTCCCTGACTCTCCCCTACATAACTGCAATACATAGCAATACTCTCTCAAGAATACCTCAAAACCAATAAATCCATGCTGAAGCTAATAAACTCATTCTCTTCTTTCATCACAGTTTGTGCTCTTCTTCTTTTGAGATACAGATCTGTTTTGGTGGATGGTGGAAAAAAAGCAGAGCAGAGAACCGAGGAAAACGGAAGTGGACAAACTAATGCTCTAAGGGAAGAATAACTATCCTGTACCGGTCTACCACAAACTCATGATTTTCTATACCTCTATGACAAGAGCTGGGTATATCCAATGTTTGGCATACCGATGCCTGATGCTGGGCCATATGTTGGATACTCCGACCCAGTAAAATATTGATGATTTTATTGAAGCTCAGAAATCAACTAATCAGAATTCCTGTTTGGTCGAGTAGGTCAGTGTCAGGCAGGGGCGTCCCGAGCCTTTCTTCATTGGGGGGGGGGGGGGGTATACCTGGTAAAATTGACCGAATCGCTACTGATTTTTACTGAATTTATAAAAAAAAAAGTTGTAAAAACACAGCAAGTTGCCTTCATGAAGCTACAACGTAAAAAGGTGCAGAGTAGGCCTACGCTACATACAAACAAGTCTAAAGAGAAAAATTGGAGCGTTCTCACGCTTTCCCGCTTCTATTTTTTTTAGCCTTTTACCTTTGGAAGACCTTTCCAGTTTTGCCAACAGGACTTGAAATAATCTCCCAAAAACGGTGTTGCTCAATAGCGACAACGCAGCTAACGGCTGTGCCCATAATTAATTAATGCGCCGCATGGGAAATTTTTTTAATCCGCCTTTTTTTTCTGGCAACATTTAACTACTTCCCATGCAAATTCTAGCGTTTAAGATATTTATCGTCCCCCAAATTCCAATCCTCAGACGCCAAACTAAATCAGGCAACCTTTGTCTAACTAGTGAAGACTGCGAAATGCGGCGCAGGCGAAATTTTGTGGAAACACTGATGTTAAAAGTGCCTTTCTGGGATATCAAGATTACCTATTCAGCCCAGAGTTGTCTGGCGACGAAAGGGGGATCCAGGGTAAATAGATACGAAGTACATCTGTTCGGAATTTACAGCAAACAAAAGTAGGCTAGTTGTCACGTCAAGAGACGTGCTTATTCCTGAAGTACTGCAATCCTAAGAAGTAAAAAATAAACAGCAACCAGCTGAAGCTACAGTAAATGGTAAGGCCGAGAGCTAAACAAATGCCACTAAATTACCCAACTCAGTAACTGGGTTGAAGCAAATGATGAATTCATATTATACTGAAAAATAAAACTCTCGTTAGAACCACCTAAAACAACCGAATTCCGCAAGTCTAGTAATAGAAACGGACTAAGAAAAATCCGGTGTATACCGTATTCGGTAACGAATCAGAACCAGATGAATCTCAGCGAATTTAATTATGAAATGGACTGACTAAATGCGACCGAATTAGGCCTACCGAATTCGGTAGAGACTGAGACCAAATAAACAGGTTAAATCACCGAGTTTACGCAGGGACGGACTGAATGCCCCCCCCCCCCCTCGGGACGCCCCTGGTGTCAGTGTACAAACAGGTATCCAGCATTTGGCATAGGGTCTGTATCATTAGGCATAGGGTATGCCAAATGCTAGATGTACCCAGTGTTTGACAGGATATCCAAAAATCAGGGTTTGTGTTAGACTGCCCTATACGGAGCCAAATTTACGCTGACGGAAAAAATCTTTCACACAAATTTCATGGTACTTTTAATCTCTACTCAGTAGAAGAGGGAGGGATGCACAAATATCAGACATTGTTCTGATTCACTGTAGATATTATAAATGTGCTAGTGTTTTGATCAAATTAGCCAATTGCCTTGCTAACTCATGTGAACTTTTAGGATTGTATTGTTCCCCTTGGCAAGTCCTTTAATTAGCCATGTCGTACATGCTACAGCACCTTCACAATGGGTGGCAGGTTGACCAGGCAATCTTGTCAGAAGAAGACAGAGCAGTTGTGATACGGTTTGGACATGATTGGGATCCAACCTGCATGAAAATGGATGAGGTCTTGTACAAGATTGCTGAGAAAGTAAAAAACTTTGCTGTTATATACCTTGTTGACATTACTGAGGTGCCAGACTTTAACAAAATGTATGAGCTATATGATCCTTGCACAGTGATGTTTTTCTTCCGTAACAAGCACATCATGATTGATCTTGGTACTGGTAATAACAATAAAATCAACTGGCCTCTGGAGGACACTCACGAAATGATTGATATAGTTGAGACAGTGTACAGAGGGGCAAGAAAAGGACGAGGTCTTGTCATTTCTCCCAAAGACTATTCTACTAAATACCGCTATTGATTTAAATCAGTGATAAGTGAAGATGTGGATGTGGTAAACGTAGCGTGCTCCAAAATTCAGTGTGTTGTAGCTCCTACTTGTTCTTATTTTTCTTTATTAATAAACGCTTCAAAAAGGTGCTAGTGGCTTACAGGCTAGCTGAACGACTTGGCAAGCATATTCTCAGTGTTTGGGTAACATGATAGACCATCCTGTTTCTGTAACTCCTGTTTAAAACAAAACTCGGGTTTCCTCTCTGATGTTGGTCAAATATGTGCCTGTTCGGAGCCTGAAAAATGCAGAAACCTCCTGAAAATGGTTACATGGATTGTGACTGGAAGCTGGTGACTGCTCTTTTACTAAGAAGTGCTGCCCTGCATGTTTCCAGAAAGGCCCGCCTGAAGAAACTGTCCAGGTTCCTGTGACATACAGGAAGATTGGGCAGCTTTGATGTGTGAGGTTTTCATCAGTTGTGATTATAGGGATGGTTCACCATCAGTTGTAATCTGAGGGATTGAGATAGTGGGTTGCCGGTGTTCCAATAGAGATGATTTGTGGAAAACGATCGTGAACTTCACAGGAATCCCGTATCACTTCTTTGGAACCTCTTGCAAATAGTCGGAGGGATTGGGACTGCATGCTGGTGACCGCTCTGGTTCCTAAAACTATTATTATAAAACTGCACATTTTCAGCTTTACTGTAAGCAACGTCAACGGCATATATGCCTTATTGCAGATTGATCTGCCTCAGTAAAGAAAAGGTTAAGCCTACATGAACTTTCTCTGTAGTTCTGCTGGAAGCTACCAGTTATCTTAGGCATGATTTTTGGAAAATGATCTCGAACCTAGCTGGTCTACAATTGTTTACGTTAATGGCGTTTATGCAAACTGGTCTGCATTCTCCATTCTCATTTGTAAAATGTTATGAAAACAGTTAACTTGGTACCCAGACATAATTTGCTCAGTGTTCATTCACCTCGTTTGTTTCTTTTCTCACTTCTTACAAAAAGGGAAAAATTAAACTGTGCTAAGCTCTGATTAACAGAAAAAGAAAAGACCAAAAAGGGTTGAGCGCCGAACAAAAACGCACATATTGCCCAGTGAATTTCTACTTCTACCTTCTACTTTCTACTTCTACCCAATGAATAACTGATCTCTGTTACATAGGCTCGTATCTCTGAAGTTTCCCTCGCACCTTCTTAGACTCTTAGATATTGCTTTTACAGACTTGGAAATCATGTCTGTGCAAAACAAGAAAACTCCCAAAAGGCAGTCTGTGGGAGCAGGAACACCTAAGCAATCAGCCTGCGAGTGGAAACCATGTCGAACCTGTGACGCAGTTTTCCCTGCAAGGGATTTTGCGAAACATGTGAGCAGTTGTAACCAAGATGGAGGAGTGCAGAACTCTACTTGTTTCATTAAAGGAGGCAAATTGTTTGCTGTTGCTGAAGATGTGCAAGATCATTGTAAGGATTCACCACAAAATCCAGTGGTAATTATTACGTTCGTCCACTAGGGTAGATAGCATATGTTCTGTATACCATAATGTAGGGATGTACAGTAACGGTTCGTTCACACACCGCGTTTTTGCATCGATGGCCGAAGCGGTGCATATCACACACACAGATGGATAATAATGAGTGTATTTAAAAGCCCAGGGGCCATATAACACAACAATAATACACATTACAAGAGAAAACAACAACAATATTTTCTTACGGCTATGAAGCCTCACTACTAAGCTTGGTCGCTCTTAGATTCAGTGCTCCGTCGATAAATCGGCACACCTTTGTTATAACCCTTTCCGAAGTGCTATTCAGGATATCCGGAAGATATGTATCAAAGGATGTATCTAGGGACGGAAGGTCGCATCCACGCGTAAATATCACTGGATGATGCCATCCACACGAAAACGGGTTGAGACAGAGGAAGATGCCACCTCCCTCTACCCATTCAACAGAGCTCGAGTTGCGTCATTGAACCGGAGTCACCCATTCAGCTGCATGGTGACGTCACCCGTCGAGCAACACACGCGAAAATGACCATCGAGCTTAGAGTCATCCAGTCGAAAATGTCCCCCTAGCCGCGTCTTCGCATCTGTGGAAATATGCTACACAGTCTGTTCGAATCCGCGGAGATGTTTTAGAAGGGCATTTTAGTAGGCAGAATGAGAAGAAAAGAAATATGCATATCATGGGTAGTAGCGCACATTCCATATTGTTCCCGAAAGGGCAGTTTCGAACTACTACCTTGGGCCGTAGGTTATTTTTTTGTTTTGCACTTAAAGGATTTCCGATG
Organism: Branchinecta lynchi; assembly: GCA_023053575.1. Taxonomy (NCBI): domain Eukaryota; kingdom Metazoa; phylum Arthropoda; class Branchiopoda; order Anostraca; family Branchinectidae; genus Branchinecta; species Branchinecta lynchi. The sequence goes on from JAKZAP010000001.1 coordinate 14,011,449, forward strand.
CCATTTGGACCTGTTATTTACTTTGGAAAGAAAATATTTCTGTTTTTATGGCACTTGCCCTTCGGCCAAGTGCCATATAGCGATGTAATTTCTGTCCGTCAGTCGGTCCCGGTTTTGCTAGTTCGGGCACTTCCAGATAAGCTAGGACGATGAAACTTGACGGGCGTATCAGAAACTGACCAGATTAAATTAGAAATGGTCGCTTCCCCGATCCGACCATCTGGAGGGGAGTGGAGGGAGGGGGAATCCGAAAAAATTAGGAAAAATGAGATATTTTTAGGTTACGAACGGGTGATCGGATCTTAATGAAACTTGATATATGGAAGGACCTTGTGTCTCGGACCCTCCATTTTAAATCCAGACCGGATCCGGTGACATTGGGGTTGGGGGGGGGGGGTATAAGTCTGAATTTCTAGTGATCCCGCGAGTTCGGTGCTTCCTGATGTGCTGGGACGATGGAAATTGACAGGCATGTCAGGAACCCGACCAGATTAAATAGGAAATCGTAAATTCCCCGATTCGACCATCTTGGGGGGAGGGTAGTGGAGGGAGGGTGAATCCAAAATTTAAGGTATTTTTAGCTTGCGAACGGGTGATCGGATCTTGATGAAAGTTGATATTTAGGATGACCTCGTGTCTCAGACATCTCACTTTATATCCGGGCCGGATCCGATGACACTAGGGGAGTTGGAGGAGGGAACCGGAGATTTTGAGAAACGCTTAGAGTGGAGGGATCGGGATGAAACTTGGTGGGAAAAACAAGCACAAGTCCTAGACACGTCATTGACATAACCGGACCGGATCAGGGCACTGTGGGGGAGTTGGGGTGGGGGTCCGGATTTCTAGCGATCCCGCGAGTTCGGCATACTTCCTGATGTCCTAGGGCAATGAAACTTGGCAGGTATGTCAGGGATCCGGACAGATTGACTTGAGAATAGCCGTTTCCCCGTCCCAACCATCGTGGGGGGAGTGGGTGGATGGGGAGTCCGGAATCTAGTGGCGTGCATAACTTTTGAACGGGTGATCGGATTTGAATGAAACTTGTCTGGTGAGCTATCGCCTCGGACGTTCAGTGTCACGTCCGGGTCGGGTCCGATACCTGTGGGGATGGGGGGGGGGGGCTCAAGAAACTCTAAAAAAAAGGGATTGGGACGGAACTTAATGGATGGAACAAGCATTAGGCCTAGATGAAATTGACGGAGCCAGATGGTTTCGGGGCTCTGTGGGGGGAGTTGGAGGGGGTTTCCTGGAATTCCGGTAGTCATGAGTTAGAATAGTTCCAGATGTAAAACGACAACGAAACTTTGCAGGCATATTAGCGACCCGAATTATCTTGACTTAAGAACCTGACACAACATGCCCCCGGAAACTTCCGTTCCTAGATCCGAGCATTTTTTGGGGAGCAAGAGAAGAGAAATATGGAAATTGACTTAAATTGCGAACGAGTGGTCTGATTCGAGTGAAACTTCATGGGTGATACGAATCGATGGCGACATGTAAAACATGCGTTCGAACCATATGCGACCACGATTAGGGGAATCGGGGGGGGGGGGGGGGGGGGACTTTTGACATGGACAAAAACCAAACGGATGGACCGAATGAGATGCAAATTCGACAGTGCCGAGTTTATGCGGCTTAGATTTGTTATTTGGCGTCCGGGACGGATTCGGCCAAGGTAGGGGGGGGGGGGGGTACTGGAAACTTGCAGATAGGCTACGCACCAATTTCAGTAAAACTTGATGGACAGGAACAGGGAATTAAGAGATTGGGCCCAAACCGGATCCGACAACGTTGGTGGGAGGGGGGGGGGGGTACCGGAACTTTCCAAAAATGCTCAGATTCGAGTGAAACTTGATAGATGGTACAAAAGAAGATGCTTTAGGTGTTCGATTTTTTTTATTCCAAACCAGATTTGGCCACGGTAGGTGGAGATAGAGGGAGTACCGGAAATCGTGTCGCACGTCTAGGGATCAAACAAATGGATTTATTGGGATGAATGTTTGAACAGTCATGTGCATTTGCTACAGATAATCGAGACGATGCCGGAACTGCTCAGAAATGAGTGAAACTAAATATCCTATTTCTATTTCACCGCATTTTTGGATAGCGGGTGTATTTTGTGACGTTCTCATCTACTTTCTTGTACAGCCTACTCGTACAAGTGCCATATTAGCTCGTAGCTAATATGGCACTTGTCATCGAGTCATAGTTTGCTTAGATTTCGTCATTATTTTTCCCTCAATGTTTTACCCTGCTTGATAAACTAAAACAAATCAGGACAGATGTTATCGCCCCCATCGACGTCCTCGCCTCTCCGTAATGTAACTCGTAAACTACTGATTTTGGGAGATTCCCGACTTCGAAAACTGTTACGCGAGAGTAGTTCTTTTCTTTATGATAGGCAATATCTTTCAGCAACGTAATGTTCAGTCGATTTATTGAACTTACCACCACCACAGTTCTGTTTATTTTTCTCTTATAGCGTGTATTCACCACTTGCCCTCCAATGAAGTTTCCAATCTTGTGCTAGTAAATCCGGCGGCTCTTCAGAGATGCCACATATCCATCGGTTCCTCTGTCTTGCTGGAGACTTCAGAAAGGATTTATGCAGCAGTCCTGACGGCCTGGCCCTGCCATCACTTGAGTCCGACGAGCATAGCACTTCCAGGAAATAGTGAGTATTTCATTTCCTTTGAGGTTTAGGTCAAAGTTGTGGCTGCCTAACTGCGAAGTGACGTCCGTACCTAGGGGATAGCGTGGACACCATGTTCTAATATGTATATATGACGATTTCGACAAATTTGGATTTCGCCACGATAGTTCGAAAATAATAAAAGCGATATCTATCTATCTATGTATCAGTAGTCTAGCATAGTGGAAGCCTCCTGTTGATAAAAGTTAAACCAGAAAGAACGCTTAGCGCTAACAGTCCCCTCTTTTGTTTTAGGAACAATCTTGTTGAACCTCCTAGCAGGAGACAGTGTTACAGTGGCAGAATTCACTCCAGCTGGGGATTCTGCCTCTGAAGTGTTCCTGGAAATCCTGAGTGAAGTGCAAGAAAACCTATTGGAACCACTTACATTAAGGTTTCTTGACCAGTTCAATTATCGATATCTGAACGTTGGTATGAAGCTGTTCCTCCGCTACCTTGGGAATAACGTAAGGGTAGTTGTCCGTGACATTAAAGGCGCTGCGAAGAACTTGGAAGATTCTTTGGCAAGCCTTAGTGTAGGTGATAGTGCTGATTACAAGATGGTTTGCTCTGATACCGAAGTGAAATTTCTAAACTTCCAACGCGAGTCCCAAAACGAAAACATGCTAAAACTGGACGATATTGGTGGCTTGGAGAGTGCTAAAACTGAATTGAAGAAGCTAGTATCTAGAGTTCTAAATCACAAAGATGGAGGTATGTATATTATTTTTTGTGTTTGAGTCAATTGGTATCCGCCACTGGTTGTCTGGTCAGTTAATTGGAAATGGTGTGATGACCGTCATCAGTTTTTTCAGAGGGAGGAATTGAGGTTTTTACAGTTGAACTTTCGTCTTGGGATTTTGCCTCTCTCTGAATGGTGAAATACGAGAAAGTTCACTCTTCGAGCGATGACATTGACTTGCTGCTTATTTTTGTATGGGTATTTGGGTTTCCTTCTGTCGTATCTACTGACTGACTACATTTGTAGCGTATTCAGTAAAGAGAATAATTCTTTAGTTTCTCTGTTTCTAGGCCTCTGAGTTTAACTCGTCGCTATTTTCCTAGGATATTTGGTACGAGGTGTTCTTCTACATGGCCCTTCAGGCTGTGGGAAAACCATACTGGCCAAAGCTGTGGCCGCCGAACACAACCTGACTCTTATCAACGTTGTTGGATCAGAATTGTACAGCAAGTTCTACGGTGAGACGGAAACCAAGTTGAAGGAACGCTTTGAGGAGGCTGTGAGGAGGTGAGACAACATTCCTGGTTTTCTTGGATGGAATAAAGAATAAACTAGACCATTTCTTCCATTGGCCTGTTCTTGAACCCATTCTTTTTTATGGCACTTGCCCTTCGGCCAAGCCATATAGCGATTGTAATTTCTGTCCGTCAGTCGGTCCGTCGGTCCCGTTTTTGCTAGTTCGGGGCACTTCCAGATAAGCTAGGACGATGAAACTTGGCAGGCATATCAGGTTCCGGACCAGATCAACTTACAATTAATCACTTCCCCAATCCGACTTTCCCCGGTTCCGGGAGTCCGGAAACTATAAAGTAAAAGTGGAGCGAAACGTAGCAAAAAGAGCGCTGCCCAAATGCGGGACACGAACCTCTGAGTTGTAAAGCGACAGCTCTACCAACTGAGCCAAGACTCCATGTATGAGAGAGTGAATGCGGGACGATACAGAAAGTGGATAAACTAAACAAATTACATAAGTTAGAATAATGGAACTTGTCAGGAATATTGGATGTATTAGGGAGCGAATGCGGGAGTATATATTGTTAAAAGATCGAATCGGGGACTCGACCTGATTAACCTGGACATAGTCAAGAAACATAAATATTAGTTCGGGCACTTCCACGCAAGCTAGGACGATGAAACTTCGCAGGTATATCAGGGACCCGACCGGACTAAGTTAGAGTAGTCACTTGCCCGATCCGACCATCGTGGGGGAGGGGGAAGGGGCGGAATCCGGAAAATAGGGACATTCATAACTTTCGAACGGGTGATCGGATCTTAATGAAACTTGATATCTGGAAAGAGCTCGTGTCTCAGATGTCTCATTTCAAGTCCGGACCGGATCCTATGAATATTGGGGGTGGGTCAAAGGGGGGAACCGGAAATCATGTGAAACTCTCAGAGTGGACCGATCGGGATGAAACTTGGTGGTAAGAATAAGCACAAGCTCTGTATACATCACTGACATAACTGGACCCGATTCGGACACTCTGGGGGGGGAGTTGGAGGGGGTTCCGGAATTCCGACGATCCGTAGTTAATGTACTTCAAGGTGGGCGGACCAGATCGACTTACAATTAATCACTTCCCCAATCCGACTTTCCCCGGATTCGGGAGTCCCGGCAACTATAAAGCAAAAGCGGAGCGAAACGTAGCAAAAAGAGCGCTGCCCAAATGCTGGATCGAACCACGAACCTCTGAGTCGTGAAGCGACCGCGCTCAGATTAAATTACAAATAATCGCTTCCCCGATCCGACCATCTTGAGGGGAGTGGAGGGACGGGGAATCCGGAAAAATTATATATTTTTAGCTTACGAACGGGTCATTGGATCTTAACGAAACTTGATACATGGAAAGACCTCGTGTCCCAGACGTTCCATTTTAAATCCAGACCGGATCCGGTGACATTGGGGGGAGTTGGAAGGGGAAACCGGAAATCTTGAAAAACACTTACAGTGGAGAGATCCGGATGAAACTTGGTAGAAAGAACAAGCACAAGTCCTAGATACCTGACTGACAAAACCGGAACGGATCCGCTCACTTTGGGGGAGTTGGGGGGGGGGGAGTCCTAATTTCTAGTGATCCCGCGAGTTCGATGCTTCCTGATGTGCTAGGACACTGAAAATTGGAAGGGACCGACCAGATTAAATAGGAAATAGTCACTTCCCCGATTCCGACATCTGGGAGGGGGGGGGGGGTGGAGGGACGGGGAAGCTAAAATTGAGGTATTTTTAACTTGCGAACGGTTGATCGGATCTTGATGAAAGTTGATATTTAGGATGACCTCTTGTCTCAGACGTCCCACTTTAAATCCGGACCAGATCCGATGACACTGGGGGGGGGGGGGGGAGCTGGTGGAGGGAACCAGAAATCTTGACAAGCGCTTAGAGTGGAGGGATCGTGATGAAATTAGGTGGGAAGAAAAAGCACAAGCCCTAGATACGTCATTGACATAACTGGACCGGATTCGGGCACTGTGGGGGAGCTAGGGGGGGGCGGACTTCTAGGGATCCCGCGAGTCCGGCGTACTTCTTGATGTGCTAGGACGATGGAACTTTGAAGGTATATAAGGGATCTGAACATATTTGACTTGAGAATAGTCGTTTCTCCGATCCGACCATCGTGGGGGGAGTGGATGGATGGGGAGTCCGGAATCTAGTGGCATGCATAACTTTTGAACGGGTGATCGGATTTAAATGAAACTTGTCAGTTCGAAAGAGCTATCGCCTCAGATGTTCGGTGTCAAGTCTGGATCGGGTCCGATACCTGCGGGGCATGGGGGGGGGGAAACTAAAAAAACGCTTAAAGCAAAGGGATTGGGACGGAACTTAATTGGGAGAACATGCATTAGGCATATATACGAAACTGACGGAGCCAGATGGTTTCGGGGCTCTGGGGGGGGGGGGGGGTCCTAGAATTCCAGTAGTGGCGAGTTAGAATAGTTCTTTGCAGGCAGGATCTTGCGGGGAGCGAGGGAAGGGAAATATGGAAACTGCTGCAAATTGCGGACGAGTGGTCTGATTCGAGTGAAACTTAATGGGTGATAAGAATCTATGAACTCGACATGTAAGACATGCGTTCGAACTGTATGTGACCATGGTTGGGGGAGTTGGGGTCGAAAAACTTTGACATGCACAAAAACCAAACGGTTGGACCGAATGAGATGCAAGTTCGACAGTGCCAAGCTTGTGCGGCCTAGATTTGTTATTTGGTGTTAGGGACGGATTCAGTCAATCCGGGGGGGGGGGGGTCCGTTTTTGCCGGCTAAAATTGATTTTTACCATACCTGCGGTTTTAATCGGCTTTTATTAATAAAAATCGATTTTTGCCGGCTAAAACTGGCTAAAATCAAACTGCACTGATCGTTTCTACGTATCAATCTTTACTTGTTTGTTGTTCATTGTTTTCCGACTATTTTTCAACCAGGGTTGATTCCCGACTTATATTAAAGCGAGGAGGCTATTGGAAACTGCGGAGGCGATTTGTTGTACATGTTGATACGATACGCGGATAGTAAATAGGCTACTTCAAGAATTGAGCTTGTAATTTTATGGCTTGCCCTTCTTGTTTTGTTGATAGTATGTTACACGGTAGCTCTGTAGTGATTCCCAGCAGAAACTTGTGCATATAAATGAAGGAACCTAGCTTCAGTGCCATTTATAATGGCAGATATGACTTAGCCTACACCTATTCAGTGTTGACATTATTCTGCATCTTTCCGTCCTCTCTAGGCTAACATGAACTACAATCTTTAGTACATGAAAGAAGTATGACAGTCTTAGAATAGCGGAGTGCTATTAAAATCACACAGTAGCAGTTTTGATTTTAGCCGTTGATTTTATCCATGCCACTTGATTTTAACCGTATCGGCAAAGAAATCACCTATTTTAGCCACCCGGGAACCCTGGGGGGGGGGGGGGGGGGGTACTGAAAATTTGCAGATAAGCTATGCTCCGATTTCAATAAAACGTGATGGAGGGGAAGAGGGGATTCAGAGGTCCAACGGTGTGTGTGGGGGGGGGGGGTTACCGGAATTTTCCAAAAATGATAAGATTTGAGTGAAACTTGATAGATGGTATTAAAGCAGATGCTTTTTAGATGATCCATTTTTGGGTCCGAACCAGATTCGAACACGGTAGGGGAAGATGGAGGGAGTACCGGAAATGGTGTAACACGTCTAGGGGTCGAACGACTGGATTTATTGGTCTGAAACTTAGGAAGTTTGAACAGTCGTGCGCATATGCTGCAGATAATACGAGATTATGCCGGAACTGCTCAGAAGTGAGTGAAACTAAATATCCTATTTCTCTTTCCGAACCGCATTTTTGGATGGCGGGTGTACTTCGAGACGTTCTCATCTACTTTCGTGTACCACCTACTCGTAATAAGTGCCATATGAGCTCGTAGCTCTTGTTTCCTTTGTTGTTATTTGGATGCTGGATGGAACATTAAGTCAGGCTATTTATTCCATTGCAATGTTCTTGACCCCCTGGAGAAATTGTGGTGTAGCAGTTCAAGGGTCGAACAGATCGTCTCAAAGTTATCGGTAGTTACTTCTCAGTTCTCAAAAGAAAACTGGACTGCCTTGGGTGCGGAAGCTTGGAATTGAGGGCAAAGAAACATAATCATTCAGTGGCTTGTCATAAGGCGTGATCTCGCCGTAAATAAAGGGGAACGGCGAGAATGGAGGGAGTCACTCCACGCGGGCTCAGTGCACGGAAAACGACGAGAACACGGGATGCTTCCAAAATGGATTTTCTTACGAATTTTTTTTTATTCAGGTCATGAAGTTAATCGGAATCCATTTTTTTTTTTTTTTTTTTATTCTAATTGCTTTTGCCTAATTTTGCGTTGTCATTACTTATCAAGAGCTAGCAGCTCATATGGCACTTGCAAGGCTGGATAAGAGGATGAAAGTAGGAATTTCAGAATTCGTGGGTTTGCTGTGATCATTTGTAAATAAACACCTTGAGATAAGAATGATCATGGACCCTTGGAAATCACGAGAATTTGTCGCTTGGTTTAGAGTATTTTATTTTTGCATCTGGCTGTGATGCGCACTTCAAGGGCACTAAAAATTCATCAAAACCCTTAAGGCAAAAATTACCCTGGGCCCCTTACGATCTTGAATATACGTGGTTTGGTCAAAAGTATTTTTTTTTATTTTTCTGATAAGATGCGCAGAAATTCAGTTCTAAGCAAAACCCTTGAGGCAAAAATGATCATGGGCTCATGGAGATCATGAAAATGTATATTTTGCCTAAAATTATTTGTGTACATTGTGGTTAAGATAAGTACACTTTAAGGGATGGTACGATCTGGGAAGTGACAGTTTCTAAGCTAATCTTTTCAAGTCTCTAATATTCAAGCTACGTTTCATCGTCCTTGCACATCTGGAAGTACCTTAAATCGCGATCACAGGAATTCCTGACCCCTCCCCCTCGAACTCCCCCCAGAGTGCCCGAATCGATCCGGTTCTGTCACTGATGTATCGAAGGCCTATGCTTGCTCTTCGCACCACATGTCATCCCAATCGCTACACTTTAAGTGTGTCACAAATGCCCCCCCTCCCCCCACATTGATCGGATCCCATCCGCACTTGAAATGGAACATCTGAGACATGAGTTCGTTCTGAATATCAAGTTTCATTAAGATTTGATCACCCGTTCAAAAGGTGGACATGCCTCAAGATTCCGAATTCCCCCTCTCTCCAATCCCCCCAAGATAGTTAAATCGGAGAAACGACTGTTTTTTGTTTTTTTTTTAAACCCGTAGCCATAATTTAACTTATTTTTATATTACGTAAAAAAAAGAAAAAAATCTTCTTTCGTACTTTTTGTGGCTGCTCCTCCTTCCCTCAGTGACGTTAATTTTAATCTATTTTTACCCATTTTTAACTATTTACGTCACTTAACTTTTGAAAATAAGCCCGTATTGTATTTACTATTCTTCCCCCCTAAGACATTTTATTTTTATTTTTGTCTGTCCTACAAACCTCAACCATAAATTGAAATTTTACTCCCAACCAAACTATTGTAAATTAAAAAAAATAAAAAAATAAGACCAGAAAGATTTTACCATACCATACATATAAGGGGAAAAAACGACATAAAGTGACAAATATATCTTTCCAACTATAAACAACTATAAAACATTTCCAACTCCACACATTATTTAAATTATACTATAAAACGCAAAATGCATTTTTGGAAACAAACTTGACTAGTTTACTCTATCACAACCATATTTATTTATAAATCTTTTTTTAAACTCATTCTTCAAAGACATAAAAACTAATTTATTGGAATATTAAAAAAAAAAACAAAAAAAAACACGAAATACCCACGACTCCAAGGTGCTCTTCCCGTCCTTAAAACTAAATAACAATATCACTTTAAAATAATCAACCATTAAATACACAATTTACAATTCATGACGTAATTTACATATAAATGGGTACACACAGTATATATATATCATAACAGAAACATAACAACTCAACACAATCACTGGGCCTTGCGTTGTTGGGCATTTCGTAAAAATTAAATTTTTTATAAACCAAAAACTTTCCAGTAATAGCTCTCAAAACTACAAACACACAAATAATTGCTTACTTCTTTACCGCCAATCTACGTCGTTTGTCTCTAAACTATACATATTTCCATGTTTATTTATTTATTTATTTATTTATTTGATCTAGTAAAACGGCCAACTTGGGCCATACTAAACAACTAACAATAAATATTAACAACTAAAAACAACAATCTACCCAACATCAAATGCTGAATACAGCTCACGGTTCCATGCCATCCACAGAGGTAAGGATAGCCGCATGTTTGGGCCCGAGAGAACCACAAGGAGTGGATTACTGGACCGAAGGATCCGGGTCTGGAGAGAGAAGATAGACCGACGCCTGAGTTCCCCAAAAGAAGGAAGACCCTCACCGACAAACATCCCGGAAGCACTACAGTTCCAAGGTAGACCATGTAGCCACCGGAATGAATTGTTATAAAGAACCCTAAAAGTATTCTCGCATTTCACAGATGTAGAGTGGGTTAGTGACAAACAATACAGTGGAGTACAGTAAGCCCTGAAAAGGAAAGTTTTAACTGAAGAATCACAACTAGAGAACTTTCTAATAAGGATATTAGCACGGACACACAGTGATCGGGACACCACTGAACCATGGAGGTCGTCTCTAAGTGAACTGCAGAAAGTATATACCAAATACTTAAACGACTGTACAAACACAAGCGGTACTCCAGATAGGATAGCAGTGGGTATGTGCTTGAGAGACATGCCAGGTGGGATGAACGCCATACAAAAAGTCTTTTTTGTATTGTAGATTACATCATTAGCCACGGCAAACCGGTCACAGACAGCCAGAAGCTTGTTCAGGGCTGCTACAGTTGGGGCAAGAATGGCAAGGTCATCTGCGTAGCTAAGGTTATTAAAGCAAAAACCCTGCACAAAGCAACCAACATCAATATTAGCCAACGAAACATTTAGTTCATCCACATACAGGTTATATAATAAAGGAGAAAGGACACCACCCTGTCGAACACCATTAAGAACAGAGAATGGCAGGCTTAGTATACCTCCCCACTTTACACGAAATCTCTGTGTTTGGAACCAAGCAGCCAATGTACCCACAATACGAGGGTCCACACCCCGCGACCATCTTAAAAAGAAGCTTCTCGTGGTTGACCCTATCAAACGCCGCCTTTGCATCAATAAAACAAACGAATACAGGGCTTGAAAACAACCAGAAATACTGTATAACTGTCTTCAAAATAAAAACACAAAACTCAGTAGAAGACTTTTCCTTGAATCCAAACTGATATTGGGATGAATTTATACTAGGTTGAAGCAAGTTATACAGACATTTCTCAAATAATTTTGACACTACTGCTGCCATGGCAATCGGACGATAGTTAGCCAAAGCCGTCATATCCCCAGTCGGGCACTTAGGTACAGGCACAAGGCAAACTTCAGCCAGAGCCCCAGGAATAAACTGGTGATTTAAACACCCATTAAAAAGCAAAGAAAGAACACAAACAAGAGACGGTCCAGCATGCTTTAAATGGTTAGCGGAAACACCATCAAGTCCACCAATCTTACTACCGGAGAGCCCAGAAATCGCTTTAGTAACTACATCAAGCGAAATCAGCTGCTCTCCAGAATTTAGGAGGGAATCAGATGGCGTTGCCGCTATATACTGAGAAGAATTAGATTTCACAGAAGAAAACACACCACAGAAATGGATCCGCCACAACTCAGTGATAGCTAGAGACCCAACAGCATTCTCTACTCTATCAACAACTTTTGGAGAAAAAGGCTGCTTAGACTTCGATACAGCCTTCCAAAAAGTAGTAAACTTTGCGGACCTAAGGCTATCCGCCAGAGCTCTCGCCCTCAACATGGTAGAATTCCTTTTACACCAACGAAGGGCTCCTCGAAACTTACCATTAAGCGATCTTCGAATAAGGTCAAATTGATCTCCAGTCAACCTACCATGTGAAATCCACGTTAGGAAGGCCTCCTTGGCTGAACGATAGTAGTACCGCACATGCGTATTCCAGCCAGGTATTATTTCATTATTACGATTAGTTATACCAGAAGGACGACCAAACCCAGGCAAAGTTTCGCATGCAGAAACTATAAGGATAGACACAATAGTAAAATACAGATACTCAAGCTTCTTAGAATGATCACTACTCACACAGAAACTAGAAGAACAAGAATAAAGAGATGCAATATCAAGGCCCAAAATCCTCCGGTCCACACGCTCAGCATAAGCCTTTATCTGGGACGTAGAGGCCTTAGCCCAATCCACTCTGGGAGGGGAAATAACAGGGGGGTCAGAAGGAACATTCCGACAAATATTAACAGGGGAACTAAAGGGTAAACTAAACACTAATGGAAAATGATCAGACCCAAATACATCATACATTATACGCACTTCACTCAATAATGGATGAAGCGAATCAGAACAAACAACATGATCTAACCACGATGTATTCCCGATCGGACTCATATATGTGAAAGAAGTAGGATCAAGGGACACCCGATCTGAAATCGTAAGGTTATTATGAGCCACAAACTCCTCAAGTTCCTTATTAAAGAGCGTATCACCAGTCGAGTTCGCATTGAAGTCACCAACAAAACAAACCTGGGAAAAATCACCGCACAAAGAAGAGGCTAGCCTACCAAGGTACAACCGGAATTCCGACAGGTTTTCTTGTGTGCACACAGGCATGTATACATTGACAAAAAGACTACTATTACCATTAATCAGAATATTCACTGGTTGAAGGCGGTCATCTGCAGGTACTGGGAATGACAAGCATGAACTAAAGCCAGCTCGACATAAAATCGCAAGACCGCCTTTTGGTCTACCACGCAGTAGACCGTCACCGGCACGCGACGCGGAAACACCAAACGCAATGAAATCAGCGTGTATAGCACTCACAAATGTTAAATCGAAATCGATTAACATAGTTTCCTGAAGAAAAATAATATCACAACATTCACAAAGTGCCTTCACTGCCTGCACGTTGTGTTTAACTGAGTGGCAGTTAAACGACGCAAACCTAATCTTACTAAGCATCGGGGCTTGAAGTAGGAACACCGGAGACAGTTGGAGCACTGCTACCAGGGTCCACTTTCCTAGGTTCGTAGAATGTTCTTACGTAAATTCCTGCTGGCCAAAAGTTGGGCTCCATGACCAAGTTTCGCATGACAGCAGGGACAATCACTTTAAACGAGGCACTAGACTGGCTCTTCGTAGCAATCCTTTCGCACTCCACAATGCACTTAAGCTTACTCGAGATAGCTCTGGCCAGCGTATCCGCATCGGTTTCAGGTACGAAACGGCTCACAAATAAGCGGCTAACCCTTGTCTGTAGAATTGATTTAATGCCAGGATTAACCAACTTAACATTTGAACCGATAGTTACTTTAGGAACCGCATCCACTAGCTTAGCCTTACTGTTACGACGTCGCTTCCTTTCCACCCACACGTCACGACCACTGGTAGCAGCAGCCAAATAAGAACGTGGAGCTTTTACATCAATCGCATGCACCCTCGTTGTCCGCACCTGAAGGTACGCTTCCAGAATCTTGGGCAGTGACGTCACCCGAGCTCGGACGAGTTGTTATTGTAGCCTGGTGACCAAGCTTGCTCTGATCGGGGCGTGATTTTGGCTTCAGCTGTAAAGAGTTTTTATCGCCAGTAACATGTTCGCAGCCAGATGACTGAGACGGAGAGCAAAGAGATGGATTATTTTCAACAGCGGATTTAAGAAGAATAACTTCAGCTCGCAGTGAGCTGATCTGTTTTTCAAGAACAGAGTAAGACGCGACAATTGCAGCGAGATCAAAGTTCGAAAGTGACATTGACGGTAGTCTGCTAAGATTACCAGCTACAAACATAGGCATCTTCTTACGGTCACACTGCTGTAGGATCATGTAGAGGTCTGTAAGTCCTAGGATTTTGGACCGTCTCGTAGGGTTCAGCATGTCCGAGAATTTAACTCGGTCTTCGGTACAAAGAGCTTGACAGAGGGTGTTTCGACTCGCACCCACTTCTTCGGGTGTGTACATGTTATCACACAGGTTAATCACCACATCTCTGGGGATGCAGTCCATCCTGTTTGACATGAAGCATAAAAGCTCGTTAACGGCAACTCCGGCCGAATCTGCATGTGCATCCAGGCTTGCAGGCATGACTGAAGGTCCCAATCAAGAAAAGAGACTTACTGATAAAGGCCCTGACTTCGTAAAGATCAAGGCCTCCTATTCCAAATAGCAATACTGTATCAACGCGTAAATCCAGATTTCACCAAGCAATGCGACTGCTCACCCTGAATGACCGGGCGGTACTGTTTACAACACAAAACAAAAAAGAAACTAAATAATTTCAAACTTCATCTCTTACCATCACATTTCCGTTTTCATTTCCATTTTTCCATATTACATTATACTCAAAAATATGTTTCTACTCTTCTTTTCTAACTCTTAATTTTTTTAAAATCACCCATTCTGTCCTAACCATCATCATAATTTTTTCTAGACTATCCTCTTTACCTCTTCCTTTCCAACTGTAATAACAAAATGTTCCTATTAAAAAAGCTGTCGTCCTGTTCTCAGGTGTTATCTTACCTTTAACAATATCCTTGTAGAAAATCTGTTTATCAATCTGACTGTTCTTAAGTTGAAATGGTCGAGTCTTTGATATGCTTTCTAAGTTTCATCGTCCTAGCACATGTGGAAGCATCTTAGCTCGGGGACACCAGAATTTCGGAACCCTCCCTCCAACTCCCCCCACAGTGCACGGATCCGGTCGGGTCTTGTTAGCTATGTATCTAGGGCTTGTGCTTGTTTTTCCCATCAAGTTTCATCCCGATTCGTCCACTCAGAACATGTCACACGATTCCCCCCCCCCCACTCCAACTCCCCCCAAAGTCACCGGATCCGCTCCGGACTTGAAGTGTGGCATCTGAGACACGTTTTTTTTTCTTCCAAATATCAAGTTTCATTAAAATCCGATTCCCCGTTCAAAAGTCGTACATACGTCAATATTCCGGATTCCCCCTCCTTCCACTCCCCCCAGGATGGTCGGATCGGGGAAGAGACTATTTCAAGTTAGCTTGGGTCCCTAATATGCATGCCAAGTTTCATCGTCCTAGTACATCTGGAAGTACCCTAACTCGCGATCACCGGACTGACCGACAGACCGACGAAAAAGCGATCGGTATATGGCACTTGTCATAAAAACAAAAAATCGTAACACCGAAAAACATGTTTTTTTTATCAAAATAATTTTTTAACCATAACCAACCTCAATATTGATGTCAGAAATTATTAACCATCTCTAACATCTGTTTTTCAAGAAACTAGAACACCAGCTACTCCCAAAATCGATTCCTCACCAAATCTGAAAGGGAGTCCTTTTTTGATGGTGGTGATGATAATCGGAGCATTTCCCATCCAACAAAAACGCGGGGACTCCTCAAAAGAAGTCCTCGTGGAACGGCGATATTACGCCTGTATGAGTGAAAGGACAGGTGAAAAAAGTCGCCAATAATGCAAGACAATCGTTTTCGAAGGAGAGGAGTCTTCAGTAATAATATCATGCAGTGCAATCGCCTTGTCTTGTGAATTGTTTAGAATATTCAGGAAACTTTTCCGGGTCGAAGGTGCATTTGTCAAGTTTTAGTGAGGCATAGATTTTAGCGGGAATTATCGCCGAGCCTGGATGAATCTTTGACTTTTCTGTGCCTCGGTTTGTTCAGATTTTGTCTGGATTTGCTCAGTTTATTTAAATTGTATCCTTACTATTAGGGCTCCATCGCTACTGCTATTCGACGACGTTGACACTGTTTGTGGACGCCGTGACGACTCCAGCGCCAGCTCTGATCAGGAGCGCCGAGTACTCGCCACGTTCATCCGCTCACTGGATGAACTAGGAAATTCCAACTCGAAATGTTTTCTGATTGCGACTACAAATCGGCTGGATTCCCTAGACTCATCCATAAGAGGCCCACGACGTCTGGACAGAGAGAT
Organism: Branchinecta lynchi; assembly: GCA_023053575.1. NCBI lineage: Eukaryota > Metazoa > Arthropoda > Branchiopoda > Anostraca > Branchinectidae > Branchinecta > Branchinecta lynchi. The sequence goes on from JAKZAP010000001.1 coordinate 14,027,443, forward strand.
AGAAATAACAGTGCCCAGTTCTCTCGAACGGTCTGACATTCTGCGGAAAAAAGTGGCAAAAATGAAGACTAACTTAACTGATGAGAATGTTGGAAAGATTGGTACTGTGACACATGGTTTTGTGGGGAGTGACATTGACGCACTTCTGGCTGAAGCGCACATGAGTGCGTCGAAGCTCGGCGGAGAAATAGATATGGTTCATATGAGCTCAGCGCTGAAGAAAGTTAAGCCAAGTGCTCTGCGGGAGGTTCAAGTGGAAGTACCCAATGTGAGTAAGCAGTTGATTGAATTTTACTTCCTGTGCTTGGCAGTTAGTAACAGCAAGAACAGATAGTTTTATCTTCGCGTCATGTCGATCCTGTACGACAGCGATGTCCGACACTGACAACGTTCCCTTATTCCTGTTATAGAAGTTATTTTAGCGGAATTCCGACGTCCTTACATACATACATCATAGATTGTCTCTATGCTGTTATGCATGTATACAAACGGTATCAGGCTTGGCGGGAAACAGTGAGGATTGTTTGCACGCGGTGCCGTTGAAGAGGGAGATTTTGCTACAGAGTTTTCGGCTCTTGATTATCTTTTTTTCTTCTGAAAATATTGTTGAGATCAAGCCAGTTCACAAATACGGAGGATATATAAGACGGACAGATAAGGTACGCTATGTAGTTGGGGCTTAATCTTTGTTTGAATATGTGAGTGATGAGTTCGTTAGTAAGGGAAGGGAAAACAGACTTTAAAGCAGAACTCTTACTAGAAATGATCTTTTCGCTATGAATGGGTCAGAAATTTGGTTTTGGAAATACCATTGCTTTTCATGTAAGATTAGCGATTTTGTTCTTAGTGCTCGTCGACTCTGTTCAGCCTCCCTGCTCTCCGACGCGGCGACTGGGCGCAAAACGTTTGAAAACTGAACGCGCTGTGGTTTAAAAGTGGGAAAACCAAGCAAAACAGTGAAGTCCAAAACAGAAGATACATCTGATCGTCTACCATGTCTTTCAAAATGAAAAACAACACTTTCAAGCTTCCTATATCCTTATGTGTGAAAGAGTTGTTAGAGGACTTAAAGATTCCGGCGAAGTTTTCGTTGCGTGACGGTCAAAAGTCGGCGCGGCCGGAAAAGCGCTAAAAACTCGTAGGCACAGAACGTAACAGTGGCGAAAGGTGGGGATTTTTAGAAACTTTCATTCCATAAGGGAGCTAAGAAAGTCAGAATAAGAAAATTTCGTTCTTTTTTGAACGGAGCCAGACTATTCCAGCCGCGTTTGCGCTGTAAATTGTGACATTCTAGCAGCCCCCAAGTTTTGATGCGATTCCCTGGAAACCCCCACTAGCATGGATGTGAATAAATTAAGCAGGCTACTAGGCAAGCAGACGTGCTTAAAGCTTGATTGAAAATTATTCCGACCATTCAACTGTTATTGTCAGAAAGCAGTATCATTCTTGGTACGGCTGGTACATGTGGACCTTTCTCATTGAAAGCTTTCTAGCTGCATTCCAAAATCTTAACGTCCTCCGCAGAAGCTTCTGGAGTCTACAGCGCGGGCCAAAATATCGATGCAAAAGCATACGTAGTTTACATCCATTGTATAAATATATGTTTCCAAGTCAGATTGGAATCAAGGAGTATTTACCCAAATATCTCCATTCTAATTGGGATAATCCCTAATTAGCCCTGAAAAAACTATATACCTTTTTCGACAGAAAACCCCGAGCAAGGCCTAGGATTCCTGCAAAGAGAGACGAATCCCTCGAAACGGACACATTAATCTATCTGCGCAGCCGTCCCCGCGTCATAAAACGCGGTAAAGTAGCGTTTTTGACTGACTGTACGCGCATCTTTGCTGTTTTGGGCCATAAATGAATACGGTATTGAGCGTATACACACGCCGTAAATAATATCAAAATGGCGTAACGTTCCACTTTAAGCTTTACATAAATAAAAAATAAGATTTTCAGAGATTCGTCCTCACTCCTGGGTAAAGTAATGACGAGGATATTCTTAGAAGCTTCGTAAAATTAGTTTTTTAATATCCAGTGAGAAATAAGCCGCTTTAAGTAACTGTGACTGGGGCTTTGCTCCTCTCGCCTACTTTGTCAAATAATTTGTGTATAAATATCTATTTATAGGTTTTTTTTTTTCAAATATTTTTGTACAAACTCAAGGTTGATTTATGGTCCCAAAAACCGCGATATACGTGTGTATTCACGTGCACTGAGGAGATAAATGTGTATTAGGTGCAGCGTTAGAACACCACTTACTGCGCTGCACAACAGCAGGGGCGCCTGCGTTGTTGCCCTTTACTTTGATCGTGCTTGAATTCGTGAAGAAAGGATCATACGTAATAAAAGTTTAGGTCTCCAAACTCGGTTGACAGGGATCAAAGACATTAGAGATCAAATTTCGTTTAGTAGCTATTGGCAATTATTGTTGTCATATTTTGATAAATTTTCAGGTGAAATGGTCGGATGTTGGAGGTCAGGACAAATTAAAAGAAAAACTTAAGCAAGCCGTCGAATGGCCGATCAAGCACGCCGACACACTGAAGCGACTGGGCATATCGTCGCCGAAAGGTTTACTTATGTATGGCCCTCCAGGATGCTCCAAGACGCTGATTGCTAAGGCTCTAGCGACGGAGAGTGGATTGAACTTCATTGCAGTAAAGGTAAATTAGCTCTGAACAAGTTTCCATTTTGAGAAAGGGCAGCTTGTCCTTTCTGTGATTGACAACCTCCTAAGATTGTATTGTTGGGGATTAGACAAGCTTGGAGATAGGGGACAGGAAGGTGATTAAGTTTTGCCAGGGCTTGTCAGTTCCGGAGATTAGTCCCCAAGCCTGGGTAAGGTCAAATATATTTGAAGGAGCAACGTAAATGTAATTTTTGGATATGCACGGAGAAATAGAAGCGTGTTGAACCACCACGCTTTAAGAGAGCATTCGATAATGATAGTTAAGATTGGCAAGCTTCTTTTTTTACACCTCTTCCTCCTAGAGCGGGGGTTTGGCTACTTGGACTGCTCCACGGGTTGTTTTTAAGGCAATGCCTCGCTACACTTGAAGCGTGCTCCATCCTACTTACCGTAGTTACTACGAATGGCGTCACGAATTCTGGCTTTTTGCCGTCAAGGCCGGAACGATTTTTCTATTTTCCAGCAGAATATCATGCCGCGGGAGACTCCGGCCAATCACGTTACAGAGTTCTGTAGTTACTACGCTCCCGAGCGTGGTAAGCAAATAGTTACTATTAGTTACTATTTCGAGAAGGCTGGAACGGTCAGCGTAGTAGCTGTTGGTGAGGTTGGAACGGAAATATAAACTAATAGTTACTATTTGTAGAAGGGTGGAACACGCTCTTGGTATGACCTCAAGAAATAGTGGAAGGACAATGACGAAATGCAGCTTTCTGCTTTACGGAGCTTTCGATTAATAGGCGAGACCTGCCAGAAGCTCCTCCCAGTAGTTTTTGGCTTTTATTCATAAGTGAAAAATCTGCTATCGATCATTTCCGGTGCACTGGGGATGAAATCAACAGTGAATCCAAAGGCCTTAAACGAAACCAGAGATCACCCGTGACGAATAAAGCTGCTAATGAGTATCCGATCGAATGATATTACCTCTGCTACCGACCAGTTCTGATCCGCACTGAGGATTAAAAAAGGGACATTCATGAGTCCGAAAACGGTTTAACACTAAGGAGCAGTCAGCAGTGTATCCAAAACACCTTGAACGAAAACCAGAGACGCTAATGAATGCAGCTAATGAATACCCGATCGAAGGATGTTACATCTGGCCATAAATCTGTGCTTACTACACTGTAAAAAGTCTCTCCGAATAAGGATGCAGTATTTGCTACTGGGATTAATCTTATCTGTATTGGGATAAAATTAATCCAGATTAGGGATAATCTTATTTCAATAAAGACAAGATTAATCATAGCAAATACTGCAAGATTTTTTTTTTTACAGTGTAGCGTTGCTGAAATACAGTTCCTGAAACCTAAACAGACTATGCACTTCCACTTGTTTGATAAGTTGTAGTGAACAGAGAGAAACCAAGCCTCAGAGCGTCAAGGAAAGTGCATCATTCTAGGTCCATCAACCTCTAACCAACCAGTTATATCCTTTTTAGAGCTCGGATCTCTTCAGCAAGTATGTCGGAGACTCCGAAAAAGCAGTACGAGACGTTTTCCGGCGGGCGCGACAAGTAGCACCATCTATCATCTTTTTCGATGAGATTGACGCACTGGCAACGAACAGAAGTGGTGGTTCTTCTCAAGGGATCAGTGTCAACGATAGGGTTCTTGCTCAGCTTCTCACAGAAATGGACGGAGTAACGGCCCTAAACGATGTTCAGATAATAGCTGCCACGAACCGACCAGATATGATAGATAAGGTAAGAACTCTGATCACTTGGAGAAGAATGGGACGTCGCATATTCGGCTTGGCCCAAGGACAGAATCCCCGCGAACGGTTAAAGGAAACGCAGAGCTAGATATTTTTTTCACAACGTTCTGTAGTGTTTCCTTCTTTATAATCGTTCTTATAACTAATGAAAAACAATAATGTAGGCTACCCTTTTTAAAGCACAGTGACACTAGAAATGATCTTACTTTTGAGACTCTTCAAATCTTCACAACCCCCCGAACCAGCGTGATTGTCATGTCGAAGAGGCGCAGAAACTTCTGTCTAAAGTTTGTTCTGGGTTTGACTTACAAATATGCGATAACTTCGTTAAAGGCTGCTTCTACAAGACTAGCGGTAAAACTAGAGTCATGAAGTCTTCAACTTCATCCTCAACATCCAGATTTCGTTTGCTGCAATGCGAAGACCGAGGTACTTTACGAAACCAGTTTCCCCAGCGCATGGATATGAAGATAGTCATGCCTAAGAAGACACAAAGGGTCTTAAAAAGTTTCGGCTGTGTTAGAAGCAAGAATCAGTTGGATGTCGATAGGATGAATCGGCAGATCATAAGATCTGCCGTTCCCTTCGATAGACTTGAAATGCATTTGATGTGCATAATGTGCATACTTGTGTTGTAAATCGCCAATCCTACTTAGCTACCGATACTGCCTCCTGGCGAGGGTCAGCGTAAACTGCTCAGTGCTATAGAGGGCATAATATTGGGGTGGAATCGCAAGTGGTGGCCACGTTGTTCGCAAGTGATGTTGGCCTTGTTTGAAATTGGGAGTGGAAGTCATAACTGATTTGATCGATTGTGGTACTAGCCTATCGTACCACTAAAGGGTCGCGGACTTCAGTTTATCTATCGGAAGATTGACCATACAGCAAATAGTGCTAAAATAAAGACGTCGCCCGGCACTAACTTGTGTACTGTGGGGCTTGTACAGAGCTCGTATGCTGTTTTAATTCCATGCTTTCATTCCACCCGACGTGGAATTCTCAGTAGAAATAATAATGCAGTAGCCTCAACAAAGGTTGTCTGAAACAGTTCGTTTTCTATCTTTCCGGAGCAGAGATAGTCGAATGAATTCTTCGAAGCATTGACGTAACAAGTCGTAACGGCGCTTTGCTATCCCGAATCGTTATAACCATAAATCTGTATGTATGCTTCTATCGCAAACGTAAATCGACTGAACAAAGAACCTAGACGGACTAGAAATCTGAATCTGGGTTCTCTTTAGGCCCTAATGCGACCAGGAAGATTAGACAGGGTCGTCTACGTCCCCTTACCCGAAAAGGAAACACGTCTGGCCATCTTCACCCTCATGCTGAGAAAAATGGCCGTTTCTCAAGACGTCAGTGTTGAGAAGCTAGTCGAGAAAACGGAGATGTACTCAGGAGCCGAGGTAAGAGCCATTATGAAACAAGCAGGAGATGCTCAATACTGCCTGTTTGTGTGTAAGGTCCTGTGTCTTTAGACCAGTTGCAATGCCCCTTGGTCTATACCAAGTTGACCACTGATTATCCCCTGGAACGGATGCAATTTGCTACCTTTGAATAGGATAAGGAAGGAACCCGTACATTCCAGTTTCCAGAGGACTTAGTTCACTGTCTGCATGTCCTGTAGTTAGGTCATTTGTTGTAGTTGTCCTGAGAAATATGACAACCATTCCCGCGGGTTTTTTTTTGGACCTTCCCGTTTCCGAACTGAGTTTTGCTTTCGCGGAGATTGTCCCGTAATATTTTACTGTTTCAGGAATAGCTTTATGTCGCGTGGTAGGAATGGCGAATATGTATACAAAGCAAGAGAAAAGGCTTTCGCCTCTAAATAAATGATAGAATATGATAGACCGCATGTTGTCACGACCATGTTGCCGGGCGGCCGGCTTTCTCGAGGGTCATCACTACTAATACGTGCTTCTTTCAGGGACATTTCGGTGAATCTGCGAATATGGCACTATTAAAGATTTATGGAAAATATTTTCCAAGCTCGTGAGAGAATTTCTGAAATCGTAGTTACATTGCTAGGCACAGAAAGATAAGATGGTTTGGCTTCCAAGAATTTGTCCATACGTAGAGGCTAGGTCGCACATTATTTAGGGCTTGACTAATGTAGGTTCGTTGCTTATTCTAATCTACTTTAGAATTAACCTTCATTTCTACCAAATTTCTGGGTTTTGCCGGCTTCCGGGTGAACTATTAAACCGGCAAGAAAAATAATTTCAAAAAGGGATTCAGGATGTTTAGTTATCCCTGTATCTACTTCAGAAAAAAAAATTAAGAAACACTTTTAGTTCTACCGAATTTCTGTGTATCCGAATTCCGGGCGAATGTCTCTTCACCCTAAATCGACTGTCTCGTTAGCTATAACACAGTGTTTTTGTTATCCCTTAACAATCCCTCCTTGTTATCCCTCCCTTTTGAGAGTTATCGTGCCAATAGACGGACCGACCAAATTCACGGATTCACAGGTTTTATGTTCTAACGTTTGGGACCACAAAATTGGCATATATTTTTGCACCTCCAAGTACCTCTGGTCGATAGCGATTTGAACATAATAATGACACTTTACAGGTGTGTGCAGTCTGTCAGGAAGCGGGGCTGCTGTGTCTTGAAGAAGACATCAATGCGACCATCATCGATGAGCGGCACTTCGACCAAGCCCTTCAGATTGTACGGCCACGGACGACCCCAGACAGCATCAACTTTTATGAAAAGTTTTCGTGTGAAAGAGGTTTCTCGAAAATATAAACATTTTTCACCTAATATCCGATATCCCAGTTAACGCTGAGGGTGATTATCTAAAGTCTTCATCTCGCACATATCTACTGGCTAACACCCTATCGCAAAACATTACGCGCTTTAGCTAGACCATAGTCAAACACAGTCTAACCAATTTCCCAACAACACAGCGCATTCTCAATCGTTTAAGAGGAGCGAGCTTTATAGCGTGTTCTACCCTCGTACTAATAGTAACTATTGTTACTATTTCCGTTCCAACCTCACCAAAAGTTATTACGCTGACCGTTCCAACCTTCTCGAAATAGTAACTAATAATAACTATTTGCTTACCACGCTCGGGAGCGTAGGAACTACGGATCTCTGAATGGTCATTGATCGGATTCGCCCGTGGTATGATATTCTGCGGGAAAATAGAAAAGTCGTTCCCACCTTGACGGAAAAAGCCAGAATTCGCGACGTCATGCGTAGTAACTACGGTAAGTAAGATGGAACACGCTCTTAAGAACGTGACAGAGATGTCGTAAGTTGCCTAAGAGCTTGGTCACACTGGGCTCAAAAAGCCTCCTATTTGACAAACAACTGAAAATCCCTAGGGGATGTGAGATTTAATGGTCTTTATGGCAGCTTGGAGATAATGAGCAGACTGCAACTAGGGTTCAATTAGGGTTCCTGTAACGCAATGTTGTTTTGCTCTAACTGATCTCCTGAAATTAAAACGGCAACATTGAGAATCAGTTGTATCTTTTTATTTTTTCTACTTTTGCAACCCTAAAAGCCAGGAAATGAGCCCAGTTTACCGAGCTCTAATTGCTGATTGGTAAAGGAATCCATTGAAAACATCCAATCATAGCTTCGGAAGTAGCGATACCTGGCGGTTGAATGTTTTTTTTTTCCTCCAGGGCATACGAGCAAACCTCTGATCCCCATTTTCCCAGCGTCGAACGAAGTAGTCCATGTGCAGAGACGGGATATTATAGGTCGTATCAGGTTGAGCTGAGCAACTGCTAGGATATCCTGCGTCGCTTGCTGAACCGCTAGTCTTAAAACTTAGCTGAGTCTCGCAAGTTATTTTCAAGGAAATCGGCGATGTAGCCCTTTGAGCTATTTTTCGGGTGCTCCTGCTTTTTCCGAGTACCTCTAGAGTGGCTATCTTAATGAAAAAAAGTCAAGCTCTTTGTTTCCGAAATAGACAAGTTTCTCCAACGAAACCACTTTCGTAACTTACGGCGGGTCCAGCTTTGACGTTTATTTGATTCCTAAGCAAAGAACTCCCCGGAAGTTCCCTTTATTGAAGTTCGTGATGTAGAACTTTAGACAGCTATTCCGAGTTGAGCTCTTTCCTACTTTCGCTGTCATGAGTCGTGAAGCCAATTCGAAATAAGAACGAAACACCGATTTAATCTTCAACAATCAAACAAACAAAATGACTTCATTAAGCTAAACGGGTAAATCGGAGATAAAAAAGAAAAGAAGGTGGGTCGCCTGCAAGCAATTTCGAACCGGAAGCCCTCAGTCCGAAGATTCTAGTGAAGAGGTCAGATTATTCTGATCCTACTATCCACCCGTTCGATATATTTTAAAACTGAATCGACACGGAACCTGCAACCGATTGCAGGTTTTCGTTTCTTCCAGCAAAAGCCTGAAGTGGACCCTTGCCCAGAAGGACGGGAATATCGCTGATGAATATCGTAGCTGCCTTTTTTCCGTGTTGAATAACTTTTCAATATGTGACTCACGGTCAGCTTGGGCCGATAGAGTATTCAACCCGTCCGATTGTCAAGTGGTGATTAGGAAAGTCAAGACCACGAAAGAGGCGTCATTCTTGAAGACGCTTTTGGGTCACTGATTATCCTGATAATCACTACGGTAATCCTAGCCTACTGCCTTCCGCTGAACACCCCCTCCCCCCAAATGCCCCGGGTAAAGAAAGTCACATTGTTAAACTGAGAACCTCCGTCCGCTCAATTTAACCAAGAACAAATCAGCCGATAGAATCTCCGTCTTTGGCACCATGCAGCATACCCTGACAAAACTGAGCTGAGCTGGAGGTACTTGCTGAGCTATGAGTGATGTCCGTCTACTTCCCTCTTCGCCGCTGCGCATATCAGAGGAAAAAGTGAAGCAGGCGCACTGACCCCCTCTGCAGGGCGTCATACGTGACGTCACAATGGTAGACAACCAATCGGCTTTTACTTTTGAAATTGCTTCTCCGGGGCTTTACTGCGATATAGTTGTTTGTAGAGGTAAGGAACTGTAATGTTCCGCGTAGCTCCTACTCTCGGCTCGTTTGGATCAGGCAGGGTATCGGTAATCAATTCCACTCTACATAGTCGTATTACAGAGATAGGGAGACGGAGGTTCAGGTGCTTATTTGTTCTTGATTTAACTTATAACAGAAGATGGCAAAATATTCACACTCCCCGCACCCTTGGTCCATGGATCTTCGATTACAGCTGGCGGATCAGAGGGCATGTCTACAAAGAGTTTCTACAACCTCCTCTACCTTAATAGGATTCATTCAGTCCCGGTAGGTGACTCCTCTGAGAGTGGAGACTATGTGGCACGCACGGCCCCCGCAGTAATAGAGTAGCGTCCAAAAGTTAAACGTAGTTTAGGCTGCACAAGACTTGAGTGACATGCCCCAGGAACCGCAGGTGATGACCCAAAAACCAAGGGTTGACAGTAATTAAAACTTCTCGTAAGGACGCTCAGTAATTGAAATAATAGTACAATAATATTGCTCTGTACGGAAGCCCAGGTATAAATTCACAGATCATGAAGGGGCATGATGAGAAAACAACCCGCATTTGTTGTATTAAGTAGACGATCATACGGACTTGCCAGAAACAAGAGTCGCAAGAGGGCTAGTTCCTAGTTGTACAAGATTCGGTGGCATTAGTCCACGTTGCATGCTTCACCGTACCGGAAAGTCAAGGGAATCACCCTGATCACCCTACTGATTTCTAATATCCAAAGGTACGGTCGCATTGCGACAAAAACATGTGGCCTTCTCCGTCTGAAGAGCAAATTTGGGCTTGAAAAAGATCGGGATTTTTTTTCTGACTAGATTACACAACGAGCTTCTAGGCGACTGTATAGGCAAGCTCTTGATGGCTATTCGAAAATGTGAAAATTCGTAATTTTTACATGGATTTTCCGCAAAAAACAGCAATCATAAATTACAATGCAGACCTCAATCTACGCGACTCGCTACACATACCTGAACGCCAGTTTAGAGTAGAAAACCAGACGTAAACCGCTCGAAGGACGGAAAGCAGTGAACAAGAATCTGAGCAAACTTTAGAAGACAATTCCCGGAACTGGTGGGTTAACATTCTCGAAACTACACTGAAAAAAACAGGTACTTATTCTGAAAAATTCAAACTTCGTCGTTCCAATTCACTCCTTCCTGTATCTCAACAGCGACTTGTCAACGTGGATCCTGTGGCTGGCATTCCTGACGCCAATGTTATGTAAATCCTCATCTCTGAGCAAAATGAGCTTGTCGCCACTGATATTATGCCTCGAAAAAGACGCTTTATATTCAGACAAAGAGATAGAATCAAGCCACTCGCACACATCCTGGACACTCCAATGCTCAATCGCTTTCATGCGATATCCCCGTGAGAAATTTGTCGGCAAAGTTCCGTAGATCGGTGGCATTGGGCTGGAATCACACATTGTGACTTCAGGGTGAAAGGATACTTTCTTTGGTACGATCCCGACGACCCGTGCACTGGGGCGGAAGCTCTCTTCGCTCAAGCGTCGCTCCATTTTAGGTTTAGGGCGCCCCCGCAGAAAATCATCATTTAGCTGTCTCAGTGTAGGAGGGGGAGGAAGGGTTGGAGCGTAAGAGCTCCTGCCCGAGGTTATATCACAGAATTCTGCGGGGGGAGGGGGGAGGAAGTCTTCGGTCGGTGATGTATCCTCGTCATAGTCCGGGAGAGGAGGTAAGGGAGGATTTCCTCCTCTATAAAGACAGGATGTTCTGCTAGGGGATGTCGGCTGGACATCCTGAATAGAGCTAACATGCAAGCGAATCATTTCCAAGCTCTTTTCGATTTCATTGTCTATATCGTTCTCAGTTAGTTTCTTAACTGCACTCGCATCATCCGAATCGAATTTCACCGGGATTTCAAGTGTTCCAATATGGTCAGAAGGGAGGGATCCACTGCTCAGAGTTGATATTGAACTCGAGGTGCTGTCCTCGTGCTTAGGTCGTCTTTCTTTCCCACGATACATAACCGTATTTTCACTCGAGTCTGATTCAGCTTCAGTTTCGACAGAACTCTCACTAACTCTAATTTGTTTGTCCTCAGATTTCACAGTGACGAGGGACACATAGATGCTCTCATTCGCTTCTTTATACTCCTTCAAAGACCGTGCTTTGGCGTCGAAGATCTTCCTTCCCTCAGAAACTGGTCTCAATGACTCTTCCACCACACGAGGGGGGCTTGTTATCTCCGGGGATCTCAGCTGTATCCGCGAAGTGCAAACAGGCTCCTGGGGTGTAACAATGGTGTCTTTTTTACGCCAATGCTCGGTGTCAGATTCGTAGTCGGGCTCGGGAATGAATGGCAACTCGTTCGTCACCTTCACGGGCTCGTCGTACATGCTACTACTCATCTTTTGGCACTGGATTTCACTTGCAGAGGGCGAGTCGTTAAACGACGCACTCATCTCATCACCGTTTTTTACGGGAATGTTGGGTTTAGGCGAGCGTAATGGCAGGCTTTTGGATCTCGTCGCTGGCGTGCCTTGCATCTTCTTCAGCATCCCTAGTTTCTCAGGCGAGGCATACACTTTACTACCATCCGGGCGAAAGCTTGAAAAGGCTGTCTTATCTATCTTCGGGCTTAAGACTGTCAGAGATGCGTATTCACTACAGCCCTTGGACACGTCTACCATTACAACTTGTGAGGGAGGTACGGGTGGTGGCGGGTTTGTGGGTGGCGGAGGTCCTACTGGATTTTGCATTCTCCTTGGCAATGTTCCTCCCACTGGCCTACAAGGCTTGATAGTTCTGTACTCACTGATTCCTAACAAATTATCCTCACACTTGTCATTAGATTTCACAGAAGCTGGGGACTGGTCACTCAGGTCATTTACTGGGGTCAACATGTCGTCCTCGCTTTCACTCGTCTCGTCAGTTTGACTATGCTCAAGGTCTTTCCACGAGTCAGTATAATGTCTTTCGATCTTTTGCCCTGTCGTAACAGCCCAAGAATGCCTTGAATTTTTTACGTTCAAAGCATGGATATTCGTTACATTCTCATGGCTCTGGCTTTTCCGCCAATCAGGAGGTAGGCTAGCAGGTCCAGAGGGCGTGGCAAGCAGATTGTCGGGACTGTTGGCATCGCTCCATGTCGGGGTCAGAGTTGACTGCGATCCGCCAAGGTCCGTCTCCCACGCGAGGTCTGGCGTGCTGTAGAAGATTCGGTGGAGATGTGTGTCGCTGGTGATGGCCGGCTTTTGCTTCTGGAAAGCAAATGTAGTTCTAAATCCAAGAGTAGTACCCACGAAAGAACGCTCAAGATTAGGCATAATATTCATTAGAGCGCAGTCTAACAATTGTTAGGGGACCGTGATTTGATTAGGCCTTCTCCAAGATTAGGTTAACGAGTCGAGGGAAGAAGGAATTCGCTTCGTCAATTTTCTTGACGAAACCATGGAGACTAACTGCAATTAATGTCGGAGAAGGAAAGCAGCGATATAAGGACAGAGCAGGAGTACAACAGGGCTACTTTTTTTTTCGAGCTTGTTGACCCAGGGCCGTACATGAAACGCCGTGTGACAACAAGAGGAAGCTGTCCAACCAGCTTACCAATTTCTTCTGTGCAAAAAATAAGGTACAGCCGATGGCCATTTGGCAGATGGCCACAGAAAATCTCCTAAAGATTAAAACGAGTAGGCTACCATACATGTTGTACATGAAATAATTAAACCTGACATGGTTTAAAGATCTTTTCGCCATTGAGGGTACGACTTTGAAGAAACATGAAGCCCATGTCCATTGCTCGTGCCTTTTGCGTGGTGTTTTTTATAGTCCAATTCGTATATCCAATTCGTAACAAATTACTAAGAACTCGGTAAACTACGAATGGAATACACAGATATACCGGTGATGAAGATTGGCTTCACCAGCTGTTTAGCAGCAGGTCTTCTGCAACAACAGCGACCTTTCAGTGTTCGCTCAGGTGGAACTAGGACATAGGTCCCTTTTTCTTTAAAGGGGTGCAAGTCTTTTTTCTTTTTCAGCATAGTTTACTTAGACCCTTCGCGTGTTTACCTTGGGACATGTAAAACCATGGGGCTTGCTTTACAGCTGAGTTGAACACACATGGTACGAATGATTAATGGTACACAGAAACTTTATTATAAAATTTTGGACAGAGCAAATTTATTTCTTATATTATAATTAATCAATCAATCAGTTTAATTTCTAAATAGCTTAAAGCTAGAAGAGGAATAAAATATTTACAAAATACACAAAAATGACAAAAAATTAACTAATGTAGACAATTACTGATGCATTGCCTGCCACGAGTACAACGCTGCGCAAGGGGATGAATTAATTGAATGACTAAAGCAAGAAAAATAAAAGAGAAAATCAAAGGGGATGCTGGTACCTGTTCGTATAGTTGGAGTGCAAAAGCGCTAGGCCGAAAGACACACGTCATGGGAACAACCCGATGAAAAATTTATCTCAAATAGTACTATGAAACTGTATGAACAAGACCAAAGGTGTCGATGGGATCCCAAAAATCTAAGATTTGACCCAGACAATTCGGTCTTGTCTTCGCCAGGCTAATCATCAGAGAAAACCGAGTTCAGATATTCTATCTACCTATCTATACCTCTATAAGCCATATCTATTTTGACGATATTGACCGAAACTTCCTGCTTTACTATTGCCAAATTTGTGGTTTCACCCGAATTCCGAGCGAACTACTAGTCCAGCAAAAAAAGAAAAATTCAGAAACGAAGCCGGCGTATCTCCTTATAAAGAATCTATAAAATTTTGACTTACAAAAAATGCGGGTACAACCGGATTTTGTTGTGGTTATGGCAATCGATAGCCCTTGAAGAGCTGATCAAAATATATGCCATCCATTCTTTTGAACAAAAATCCTTCATGAGATAAACCAGTTTGAAAGTTTCAAGGGGTTGACAACTTCAGGAGTAAGGTACACACTGAAACCAAAAATAGGCGATACCAGTTGCGAGACATGTAAAGGACTTGTAAGCAACAGTCGACTGTAAGCAACAGTCGACTGTTAGCTCATAATCATCTTCGGCAACGAGGAGTTTGCAGCTTTTGCTAGCTGGTATACCTGTTATTTGTCTCAGGTGTATTCGATGGTAAGAACAATTTTGTTCCCAATTGTAAGACATGCATGGGACTTGTAAGTAAGATCGGTTCACGAGGGGCTAGAAATTTTTGAAAATTGGTGCACATTGTATTCGATTTCTGTAAATATGACAGTAAGAAAGTTTGTATCGATGGTCTATCGCTATAACCTAGGATTAACTGTTTACGCAACGGGTACAAACGATACGGTAATGTAAACCAAGAAGGTAGTTTTGTAATAATTAATAGTGTCATCTATGGTATTTTAATCCTGAAATACGGTAATGTAAAACAATAAGGTAATTTGTAATAATTAATAGTGTCATCTATGGTATTTTAATCCTGAAAAGTTACGGATAGCTTTATAATATCAACTAGATTATATCCGTCACGATATCTACGATTGAGAAGGATAAAGTTCAACTTCGACGGCAATCGATAGCCGCTAATGAGCTGATCAAAGTTACCGCTCTGCAAAACGACAATTGCCGAAATTGCGTTTTTGAAGTCATCCCAAAAGAATAAGACCAAAGGTTTCGATGGGATACCAAACATTTAATGTTTTTCAGACTTCTTGATCCAGACAATCGAATCTTGAACATTTCCAAGTCTTCGCTAGACCCTTTTTACATTTTTGCTATCTATCCGTAATCAACCGCTTGAATACATAATTAAACCTCGTGAAAAGTTACTACGCTAGCCGTTCCAATCTTCTCGAAACATTAACTAATATTAACTATTTGCTTACTCCGTCCGGGAGCGTAGTAAGCATGGCAACAATGACTGATTGGTAACTACTGACGCGATTGGCGAGTGCGGCTATCTATCCATAATCAACCTGCTTACTGGCAAACAACTAATCAAATGAGGAAACCAAGTTCAGATAGGAATGCAACAAGCATGTTTACTCCAGTATCTCATATTCAAATCTATTTTCCCTCCACAAACATCCTGCCCTCTCAGCCCATGAAATTATTAGCCAGTTTTTCATTCCTGAACCTGATTAATGTGCTTGTCACTGTGTACAAATTTTAAGTCTATTTAGTGTGTTTTTTTTTATATGAAAAGAATGTTGTCGTGTTTATTTACATTGTTTTGTTTAAGTGTTTTAATATGTATATTTTACTTTTGTATTTTATTCATACTCCGCTGTTACGCAAAAAGCGGGTCATAAATAAATAAAATACACAATTTAGACATAATTTCTAACCGGGCAAAACAAAAATCGTGCAGGCCTACTCAATTGACCTGGATGATGTGATGTGCGTAGTGCGTAGTCGTGACACTGACGTTTTCTCTAGTGATTGAATGACATCTTTGACTCGGAATTTCTGAACTAATTTTTGGTTCCGATAGGAACGCCCGGACTAATTATATGTCCGGGTAAAAAATGATCATTATCCCTCAGCGTCTCTTCTTACCTCTAAATATATCATCTAATCAACTTCAGATAGAGCTTTTACTTTTAACATATTTTTAACATGGTTTTGGCCGGATTCCGGACGAACTGCTTGTCCGGCGACAAAATGATTTTCACCATCATGCTCAGCATGTCTTCTTACCCCTAAATCAAACGTTTAATCAACTTCAAATGAAACTTTTACTTTTAGGCAACTTTCCGGCTTTCGCCGGATTAAGGACGAACTACTGGTCCAGCGAGAAAATGGTTTTCACCATCGTGCTCAGCATGTCTTCTTACCCCTACATCAAACATTTAATCAACTTCAAATGAAACTTTTACTTTTAACAAACTTTCCGTTTTTTGCCGGATTCCGGACGAAATACTTTTCCGGCGAGAAAATTATTGTCACCTCGTGCTCAGCATGTCTTCTTACCCCATAATCGACTATCACATTAGCTGTTTAAAAATATTTTGTTTGTCCCTTAAATTGAACCCCCACCCCCAAATATAGGGCTACAGAGCCCATCTACGAACTCGACCTTACCCTTGACCCAAAAAATCCTCATACCAAGTTTCGTCAAAATATCTCACTCCCTTCGAGAGTTATCGTGCTTACAGACGGACGGACGGACAACTTTTGCGATGTCATAGGTATCCCTCCACTTCCGTTTTGGGATCCCAATGCGGTATGAACTGATGCTACTACATGCTTCTATGTCAAGGCCGTGTTACTACATTCTACTGCATGCTACTATTAGCAAGACTGGATGCTACTGTAGCAAGACAGGATGCTACTAGATACTACTACTTAAGATTGGCCCAGTCTGATGCACATTAAAAGATAGTACTCTTTACTTTTGCATATGAATAGATGCAACTTTTTCGTACAACCATCATACAAATACGCAGGCTACACATTTTTCATCGGGAATGGATCACGATTAGCTGGGTAAGCAGAGTTCAAGGTGTCCCCGGCCCGAACTACAACGTTCTCACCGACAAGTGACAGCTTACCTTCGTCCGTTTCATTGCCGAAACGCTCGCGTACACTCTCGGATGCTTCGGAGCCTGCACGGGTGGAATGGGAGCAGGTCCAAGTCGGAACTGTTCTTCATTTGCCACTATCCTGGCTGAGGAAGGTCGCGGCCTGATTGAGGCTGTCTTAACGTCTGTTGTTGCGTAAATAGCTTCCGCTCGTTGATTCTCAGCTGCATTCATAGCTGCCAATCCACCTATTAGTGATTTGGCTTTGGCACGGCCGACGCTTAGAGTGGTGCGTGGGTCTCGGCGGGGAGGCTGTGGCGGACGCCCTAGAAAGAAGCAAGGTTTAGAAAGTGAAGAGAAGTACGATTACAGAATCATATATTTTGTAAAAGTAAGCTCGTGCAAGAAGTCGGGGGCTTAGTGGATATATCTTAGTATGCTTAGCTGCTTCTTCGTGGCGTAGTTCCTTAGTTATGTGAGAGAACAATTTTCTTTGAGAGAAAAATATGATTTTCAATATGATTACCAATTATTGGCAATCATACAGAATATAAAATGACAAAATCTTAGTCTTCAACACTACCAACGGTTCGGAAACAGAAGTAAGATATTTGCTCACTCACTTCTGAGCCGTTCCGGCATCGTCTCGATTATCTGTAGCAAATGCACATGACTGACTCGTTTGATCCCTAGACAAGCTACACGATTTCCGGTACTCCCTCCATCTCCCCCTACCGTGGCCGAATCCGGTTCGGACTCAAAAATGGATCATATAAAGCATCTTCTTTTATACCATCTATCAAGTTTCCCTCGAATCTGAGCATTTTATGGAAAATTCCGGTACCCCCCCCCCCACCAACGTTGTCGGATCCGGTTCTGGCCCAAAATGCGTCATCTAGGTTATATGCTCTCTCTACGTTCCATGTTTTATTTAAACTGATGCACTCGTTTGACCCCTATGCGAGCCTATTTCCGGCAATCTCCCTCCAACTCCCCCCACTGTGGCCGAACAGGACTTGAAAACATAAACGTCGTATGTCTTAATTCCCTCTTCCTGCCCATCAAGTTTTACTGAAATTGGAGCATAGTATATCTGCAAGTTTCCAGTACCCCCCCCCCCCCCCCTACCTTGGCCAAATCCGGCCCGGACTCCAAATAACAAATCTAGGCCACATAAACTCGGCATTGTCGAACTTGCATCTCATTCGGTTCATCCGTTAGGTTTGTCAAAAGCCCCCCCCCCCCCGATTCCCCCGACCGTGGTCGCATATAGTTCGAACGCGTGTTTTACGGTCGACGCCATCGATTCTTATCACCCATTAAGTTTCACTCGAATCAGACCACTCGTTCGCAATTTACGGAAGTCAATTTCCATATTTCCTTCCCTTGCTCCCCCAAAAATTCTCGGATCTAGGAACGGAAGTTTCCGGGGATATTTTGTGTCAGGTTCTTCAGTCAACTAAGTCGGGTGACTAATATGTCTACAAAGTTTCGTTGTCTTAGTAAATCTGGAACTATTCTAACTCGCGACTACCGGAATTCCAGGAAACCCCCTCCAGCTCCCCTCACAGAGCCCCAAAACCAATTGGCTCCGTCAATTTCCTATCTAGGCCTACTGCTTATTCTCTCCATTAAGTTCCGTCCCAATCCCTCTGCTTCAAGCGTTTCTTGCGTTTTCCGGTCCCCCCCCCCCCCCTATCCCCACAGGTATCGGACCCGACCCGGACTTGACACTGCACATCCGAGGCGATAGCTCTTTCCACCAGACAAGTGTCATTCAAATCCGATCACCCGTTCAAAAGTTATGCTCGTAACTAGATTCCGGACTCCCCGTCCTTCCACTCCACCCACGTTGGTCAGATCGAGGAAACGGCTGTTCTCAAGTCAATCTGTTCGGATCCCTGACATACCTGCCAAGTTTCATTGCCCTAGCACATCAGGAAGTATGCCGAACTCATGGGATTGCTAGAAATCCGGACCCCCCCCCCCCCCCAACTCCGCACAGTGCCCGGATCCTGTCCGGTTATGTCAATGACGTATCTAGGACTTGTGTTCTTCCCACCAAGTTTCGTCCCGATCCCTCCATTCTAAGCGTTTCTCAAGAATTCCGGTTCCCTCCTCCAACTCCCCCCAGTGTCATCGGATCCGGTCCGGATTTAAAGTGGGACGTCCAAGACACAAGGTCATCCTTCATCAAGATCCGATCACTCGTTCGCAAGTTAAAAATACCTGAAATTTTGGCTTCCCCCTCCCTTCAACCCCCCCCCCCCCCGATGGTCGGATCGGGGAACTGACTATTTCCTATTTAATCTGGTCGGGTCCCTGACATGTCTGCCAGTTTCATCGTCACAGCACATCAGGAAGCACCGAACTCGCGGGATCACTAGAAATTCGGACTTCTCCCCCTCCCAAACTCCCCCAAAGTGAGCGGATCCGTTCCGGTTATATCAGTCACGTATCTAGGACTTGTGCTTTCCACCAAGTTTCATCCGGATCTCTCCACTCTAAGTATTTTCCAAGATTTCCGGTTCCCCCCTCCAACTCCCCCCGGTGTCACCAGATCCGGTCTAGATTTAAAATGGAGCGTCTGAGACACGAGGTCCTACCATATACCAAGTTCCATTAAGATTCGATCACCCGTTCGTAAGCTAAAAATATCTCATTTTTTCTAATTTTTCCGGATTCCCCCTCCCTCCAATCCCCTCCAGATGGTCGGATCAGGGAAGCGACTATTTCTAATTTAATCTGGTCCAATCCCTGATATGCCTGCCAAGTTTCATTGTCCTAGCTTATCTGGAAGTGCCCGAACTAGCAAAACCGGTTAGGGATCAAAACCTGATCGTTTTACGTCCATTTTATGTAAACTGATGGCATAGTCCCCATGAAACGACCATTCAATATAAGACTTAAGAGACTCTTTGAAAGAAATCTTTTTACAACCACAAAACGGCTGTAAATAATACAACGGCTATAAACATACACTCAAAAAGGTGAAGAAACAATAATATGTCTGGGGTGGTTGGGACGAGCCTTCGGGTCGGATCATAGCGATTTGCTTTCAGAGACGCCATTAAAGTCTGCCTGAACTGATGACGTGCAATTATTAGCTTCTTGGTATCCTATGAACTCCGTCACTAAGAGTGATTGTTTTTTGTTTCTAGTTTCTATATCTTATGGCCATCGGATTGTTCAACACAGATATTATTCCCTGCGTCCATCATACCACACAGGTACAAGCGCACTGAGGAACTGCAAATCCGACAGGGAAAGTCAACTACACAAAAATAGATTATTCGCGAAGAGTGCAGCAACGAAGTAACGCATTTTCATTGGGTTTATAGAAGGCATTTACAAAATGGCTTACAGCCAACCAACAGATGACTCGACTAACTGGATCAAATTTACCCCCCCCCCCCCCCTCCCAAATAAGGCTTCCTGTAAGGTCCACTGAAATTCATGAACTTCTCTTTTCGTCGCAATGACGCCAATACAGAAGACTAGCAAACGTTTATAAGAAACCTGCTAGATGCTCTAGATCATCCATAATGCATTATCGGTATTTCCAGAAGCACGCCTCGGTAGTCATTTCACATAGGCCTACACCTTCATTACCCTGATGTCGGACCTTTCCCTTCGCTTCATTACGCGCTAATTAACAGATTATCGGTTTCTAACGAGCCTTGACGACGAAGTTAAAAGAAGGTATCGACACCGTGAATCAGAAAGCCTGATTTGTTCGTAAATTTAGTTGTTTATGTCGGAACTTCTTACAGGATTATATCATTCTGAAAACACTACAACTGGATATTGCGTAGCTGGAACGTTTTACAAGGGACCTGTACCCTGACAAATAAACGAGGGGTAAATTTTTTAACTACGACTGACTAAATATAATAGATGTACATACAGATAGCCTAGTTACAAACTGTCAATATTCTGAAGATAATTGGTTACTTTTAAAAAATATGGGTGCAAGTTATGATTTTTGTTATTGTAACAAATACATTTTCTAAATAGTTCTACAATTTTCGCATGTTACCTGACACCTTTTGTTTTTACAACGGACCGCGGGTACAGGTGGGTTATGGCGCAACGTATTTACGAATGAATTTACTCTTGGCGACTGAAACGTAGCCTATCCTTTAATGTAAACCTCATATCTTTCCGAGATGAGTTCTTCTCGTTTGCCATACATCTTAAAGCAATATCTTAAGTCCCTTTTGCCGGGTTCTCCCACATTACTTGGACAGTTTCTTTTTTAATGTTGGCATCTTCGACTAGAGTAGTGGTTCCCAACCGGTGGTACGCGTACCCAAAGGGGTACGCGAGACTCTTGCAAGGGGTACGGAAAGGTACCAAAATCGGTTTAGTCTGTAGCTTTAAAATCTCGCCTCACTCATTTTTTATTGCCGAAAGCCCAATACTACCAGCAGAGGCGTCACTAGACAAAATATTTTTGTTTAGGGGCAAGGTGTTTTACTGACTGGCTGGTCATTTTTACCGACTCTTTTTGAAAACAATCGTGCAAAAATCGCGGCGCTTCGCGCTGACCCGTTTCTTTTTAACCGTCTAGAATATCACTTTGGGGGGTGGGGTGTTCCCAACCCGTGCGATGACGGCTGTGATTACAAGCCCTAGTGAAAGTCAATAATGTTGATTCCAAAACAGCTAGCCTAATGCCATAAAATCTGTTCCTGTGTTGAACAATACTGTTTAATCGAAGACATTGCAAGTTATAATTGTGTTCGGGTTGCGAATTAAGCTAACGAAAATGCTCGCGATGCAACTTGACAGCACAGAGAACATCAAAACCATACACAGGAACAGTCTGATTGTAAAAAATATTGCCGTTAATGACGTCGAGCCGAGATTTGACAAGCATTTTAGCTACAAAGCAGCCTCAAGTGTCTCATTGATTTCGTGTATGCCTTATCATTTATGATAATAAATATCGTCTTTTTCACGTACGGAAAAGGTTGTGAACTACTCGACTAGAGGCCACTACGCATAGTGACATAGTGGTTTGTTTTATATAAGATTTATATATTTTTGTTTGTTGTGTTTTGTTGTTTGGGGGTCACGTAAGGTAATATTTTTCGTTGATGTTTTTGTTTTGTTTTGGTATCGGTACATGGTCTCATTCTCTATACTCTCTCTTCTCTTCTCTTGTTTTTTTTTTTTCTCTACACAAGTTAGCACAGCCTCGCAATCCACGCTTTTGTTGTGCTATTGAAAACAAAATGTTTATTTTCAATAAAACTGTTCTACTACTACTAGCGACGAACGATGCGAACTGACACTTACGCAACACATAGCCAGGGATTTCCAAGATTCTTCAGTTATGACTTCACAGCTAGGATATCTTTTCGAATGGTTTCCTCAAATGCAAAGAAGCACAAAAAATCCGGTATATCTTTATTTAAATCGTTATAAACGACGAGGGACAAACCCATAAGCTTCAAACAATGTCTGTGCTTATTTTTTAAATTCTGAGCAGTTGGCTTCGATGATGCACATTTATATTTGTTTAGCATTAGAATTCGAAATTTAATTGTCCGCAAACGTAAAAAACGGTCCAGCGTTTTTCCCCCCACAACCAAAGAAAATACTACATAAACGAGCTCCTAACTCCTGAGAAACACCGAAGGCCGCGGCTCTTGCTATGAAGGACCACATTCGCTTTAAAGCATAAGCACGACTGCTGATTGAAACTCTTTCCATCTATCCACCGATACATTCGACGTGGTTAGCAAGAGTTGTTCGTCCTCTCTGAATCTCCAATTGTTCACCATAGCGTATTCTCGCCGTTCCCCGAGGACTCCACTTGAGGAGTAACCGCGTTTTTGTTTGTCCCGGGGATTTGCTCCCCGTATTCTCTCGAGTCCCCACGGACGGGGAATGCTCCAACTATCATCACCGTCATAAAAAGGGACTCCCTTTCACATTCGGAGGGGAATCAATTTTTTGCTGGTGTTGATGCAATATACAAATAATTAAAAACACTCAGAATAAACAAAACGAAAAATAAAGTGGATCCAGACTAGTTTCGTCAACTGCATATTTTTTTTTTCGACAAAATCCTTTAGGAAGCAATCCCCATATTCTCGCTGTTTTCTGTATGCGGAGTCCGCGTAGGGTGATTCCCTCTATTCTCGCTGTTCCCTCCGATTCCCCAAGGAGTCCTCAGGGAACGGCGAGAACACACCTCATGTCATCTAGATTCTTCCGTGTGGCAGTGACAGTCCACCTTCAAATAAAAGATCTAAGAAAGATACTAAAATGAAAGACGGGAACACCTACCTTGAATTTTTCTCGGCAAAGTGACACACAGTCTAGATGGTCCCTGGTCGGCAGGCGTGGGAGGGAGGGAGCTGCAGTTGATCACCTCTGGCTGTATTAAGGGACTGCAGACTGTCATCGTAACTAGATTACCAGAGCTCTGGATAGCTGCTACTACCGATTCATGGCTAGCCTGAGAAACATCCTCACCATTTATCTAGAAAGATACACGGATATTGGTTCCTGAATTTGAGGGAGTACCTAGAGTTGTAACATGGTTGTTTATGAAACCCAAGGGTCTTTTTAACTCTTGGTGCTGCCTTATTTTGTTTCCCATTTTAACTCTTGATGGTTGACTTGTATTATAGTATATAGGCCTACGCATTTCTTTAGAGACCAATGGCCTATTTTTTGCATTATTTTATTATTATTACAATATACTATACGTCATTGTTTTAACATATAGTACGTCACGACGGTGCTTGCCATACTTTATTGAGCTGTTATGGAAGTAAAGAATATTTTTATTTTATTTATTTATAACTTTGAACCAAAGCCTCGAGCCTCCTTTGCATGTTAACGGGACGGAAGTTGTAATCTTTTGAGAACAAAAAATGCACCACTGTTAATGTACATTCCTTCTTGCGCAGTGACTGGAAGCATCATTCCTGGCGCCCGAGGATAAGTGGTTGAGTGACCAAAGATCTCTTCCAAGACCACGTGATACACCAGTGTTGCCACTTTCTCTGAAGGAACCTGTGACTTCTGTCCGCAAAAACTTGTGACCTTCTAGCGCCTACGAAGCTGGGTCCTATTTACCAACTATTAACGACAAACCTTGCTTTATCATCTCCATAATTTATTGCTTCACTTCGGTATTTACTGTCAAGGAACCGGGTCCCAGAATCCGGGCTCACTTTGTCAAGGAAGTCCAGAATATTTGACAAATATCAGAAGTCTGCGGCCACTGGCGACAATAGCTGCGTTCGTTGCACTCCGGGCTGTCTCTGGTGTTTAGTCACCAGTGTCCGGTTCTTCCCTTAAAACGCGTTCTTTTGGTTCACCTGTGAGTTGATGAAAACCGGCTAACTCCTCGCTGCAGCAGGGCTCACGAGCAGGTTCTGGTTAGTCCGCACCGGTGAGATAAAACCGGACACTGGTTAGTTCAAAAACGGGTTATAAGACTGGTGAGAAGTCACCGGTGGATGCAAAAACGGCTTATAAGAAAAACCGAGACCACCGGTGAGAACTCCCGTGACAAAGAACGCAGCTAATGTCATCGTAACGCAGGTTCTCTCTTGATAACAAAATTTCCTATGCGAACCTGCCTGCTATCTTGCTGCTATCAAATATACTAAACGCGTGTGTAACGGACACCCTGGTGGTCACAATAGGCTCAAAACCGCGCAGATTTGATATTTCTGAGCAGATTCGCAAAAGATAGTGCGGTTGACCGTGAGGATTCTGAAACTCCTTTGGGGACGAGACATTTGATGACTCAGGGGATACTGATCAGACTGAAATTTGGGGTATTAAGTTAAAACTTCACCAGTTCTGCAACAATTCAGTTGACATTATGCATAATGCGTGAAGTCTCATTGTTTTGCTTCAAGTATTCCAGGATTACCCCAAGTTATTTTCATGTGAAAGTGTTTCATGTCTTATTATCTTTTTTTTTTGTGAAAAACATAATTATTTCCATTATTTTTCACTCAGCAGCACCAAAAATATAACTGTAATTTACTACAAAATAATCAGAAAATCGGTTTAGCTCTAATTTATCTCCTGAATTTAAAACAACAATATTCAGTATCAGGTGAATCTTCTTCATTTTTTTTATTTAGCAACCCCCAAAAACCTGTCTTTTCTTGAGTCTAGTGTCTACAGCCAATTCTGAGCAGGAAAAAGACTAGTGTGACCAAGCTCGTCGGGAACACTACATCAGTTAGAACTGCAAAACTTTGACTTTCTGTTCGAAAAAGTTATAATAGTTAACATACCTCCATCTCGGTCGATATTGGAATAACAAACCCCGCCATTATAAAATAACAACCTCGTTAAGCTTTCCACTTCTCATGATTTCACATGAGATTCATGTTTTTTTTCCAATCTCATTAATTTTTTTCCCGTCTCATGATCTCATGATAAACTCACGGGCAGATATTTTCATAACCTGCCTCGCCTCGGCTTGGACAGGTTATTTTCAGGGGCCGCCTCGTTGTTATTTTCCGATATCAACTTTGATGTCGTACGATAACCTTTATTATCAAGGGCACCTGCGTTCCGACCATCGCTTACGACTTCAAAGCGAATCGCATTCCAAAGATATTTCTGTTTATTCTACAATCTACAAATAAATGTATGTACACCGACCATGAAAGATGACTCACTCGAGAGAGCAACAAACTAAAAGCAAAGAAGCCGCGCTATCAGCGCCACCGGAAGCTGGCAGTCAAGAGTGAAGGCTTATTCGGGCTGAATAAAAAATATGCAAGCCATTTCCGAAAAGTTGGTGGCCTTTGATTCAACGTCCATTTTTGTTCCCTGTACGACACGGTCGTTGAAAAATCAAATCTCTCGAAAGGACGGGACGAGAGATCAGGTTTCCCGTAATTCACTGAAACTCGGTCCCCCTCTCCGTTTTCTCTCCGGAGATAGAAAGGTCTGGTGGATATCGATTATAGCTCGTGCAGTAGAGAAACTTCCGACACAAGGAAGCTGGCGACAGTGTGGAAACTAAAAAACGAAAGGGCCGAGATGTTTCAAATAAGTTTGGACTCGTACAGGAAGTTCATGGCCGTCGATCACGGTTCTTTGATTACAACAAGAAGCATTTATCGTATTAAACTTCAAAGGAGAAGCAGAAATGGGTTTTTCACGCTGGGAAGGCATGGAGAAGTCAGCAGGGCAGCTACCTAAAACTATTCTGTATGCATTCTCGGCATCTCTCACCTATTATTCAACTGCCCCCTCCCACTTTAAACTGCTAGCTGAAAGGGGTCACAAGCATGAACTGCTTTACACGTTCAGATGACCGGAAGTGTTACCTTAACAATTCGAAAGGTCTCTTAATTTCGACTACCTCTGGCTCTGGCCGTGTTTAGTTTGACGAAAAATGCATGGATCGAAGAAACCTGCATACTTCGTTTGAAAGCTAAAGAATCAGAATCCGGAAAAGGTTTTTCCAAACGTTTTTAGTCGATTTCCGGCCGCAGTTGATTTCGGTAGGCCCCGTCCTCACCGAATCCGAAGTTTGTGCCCGAACCGTCAATCCGCAGCCGTACTCGAAAAATGGGACGCGTGACCGAGCTGGACCGACAGCGCTGAACATACTCAACTCTTAATCTCTTTGGAACTCCATCCTTTTTCTTTTCGAAATGAAGGGTGATAGATAAATAAATACATAAAATAATGCTAGAATCCAAACTGACGACCGGACTCCGCCGGATCCCAGCTTTAGGGGCTCATTACTTTTGCTCAATCAGTCGAAAGCAGGGGCACTCACCGCGAGAAGGAAGTCTCCCGTCTTTAGTCCTGCCTTGTCTGACACACTTCCAGGGTCCACAGACTCCAGGTACTGAAGTCCGGGGTACCTCCCGTCCAGTTGCGGGGAAGCCCCTCGCATTGGCGTTGGCGACTTGGCGCCCCTTAACACGAATCCGAATCCTCTCTGTCCCTTGTGTAATATCACCGTCCTGGGCTCGCTAAACCTGAAAGAAGAGAGAACAAAATTGCGACGAAAAAACTCGAGTCTCCGAAGCTCTGGAAATGTACCTCATAAAATTGCATACAGAAGAACTATTTGAACGGATCTCAAGGGTCCTCAGGCGTAGTATTTCTTCAAAGATTAGCTAAGGCCAGACTCCTTCGCAAGAACAATGGCCCGATATTAGAAAGTTCTAACCAAAATCGATCCGAAATGGGTGGAAGAGGAAAGTTTTTGAATGAACACCCAGTTAGGTTTTCGATTCCAATTGGTGGTTCTAAGCCAGAATGCATAGTGAGAGTTGCAAATAAACGATCGCCGCGACACCTGTATACGTCGCCGACGGTCGAGGCGCTGAAATTAAAACTACGACGGCTCAGGTACTGAGTTTAAAGAGTACATAGTCATGAGTTTCATAACAAATAACACAAGGATGCGCGGTTTCAACAGATAAAACTTAAGATGATAGCTGTTATGATTGTGCAAACGTTATGCAAACAAAAAAAGCCGAAACACCGCCAGAAAAACATCTGCTGACTTTTCTGTTGATCACCATGATTTCGGAAAAGTCAGCAGATACTTTTTTGGCTCTTACCTTGTTATGCATAACATTCAATGCATAACGCATACAAAACCGTAACAGATAACATCCCAAGTAGTATCTGTTGAAACTGCACATCCTTCTTCATCCTTCACATCCTGTTATGAAACTTCTGCCAGTGTGGCCAAGAAGTGTTCTTGTGTTGATGGAGATGTAAGCTCTGTCAGACCAAGCAGATTTGGCCATAAAACGAATAACCGTGAATATGGAAAAGGTAGTTACAGCGTCGGATGGCTGGTACACTTCAGGTCGCGGGCTATCATACCAGGGGATCGGCAACCGCACCGAGCAGTCGAATATGTAGTGATATGTAGTTCTATCATCTTGTTGCAAAGTAAGTTCGTCTTTAGGATTTTGGATTCGGTTTTGCACCTCCAACATCTACTGGGAGACCACCCCACCGTTTGTAGCCTTAATTTCCAACAATAAAAGAACGAGACTAATACCCAATCTCTCTTCAAACTTGTTTCCTTCTTAGGAGCAAGAATGAAAGAAAGACAAAAGAAAATATTTATTTCGCCTCGTTTGACAAGAGGGATAAGACAAAGGAGAAACAATCTTGATCAAAGAGACGGATATCGTCAGTCCGATCGAGATCTGGAAAATTCTTCCTCTTGATTGTTTTCAGAGGAACGGGAAGAGGAAGATACTGTGTTGTCTGGTTTTACGTATTAACTTAATTCATGAACGCAAACAGTCCAGGTCTTTGCAGTAAAAAAAAAAACCTTATGTATTTATTTGATTTGCTTTAAATCAATATTTCATCATCAGTCTTATTAACCAAACTGGAGAAAAGGACACTGACTTCTATGACTCGGTCTCCTCAGTTTGTAGACTAATAAAGAATGCATGGAGGTTTGGGAATGCATGGAATCTGGGACAGAGATAACGCCGCAATAGACTCTACTCCTAGTAAAACTGTTAGTGTACATTGAGGTATGCTGGCTCGAACACTTCCCTAAAGCAAAAATAACAAACATGGTATCCGCAGCCAACTGTTTCAGCTTTTTTCTGGAGTTGTTGTTCTAAGTTTTAATTCTTGTTTTCATATTTTTTTTTACTTTTAAATAAGCTTATTTTTGGGATCCCAAAACGTAAGTGGAGGGATACCTATGACATCGCAAAAGTTGTCCGTCTGTCCGTCCGTCCGTCCGTCCGTCTGTCCGTCCGTCTGTAAGCACGATAACTCTCGAAGGGAATGAGATATTTTGATGAAACTTGGTGAGAAGGTTCGTTGGGTCGTCGGACCAGTCAAGTTCGTAGATGGGCTTTGTAGCTCTACATTTAGGGGTGGGGGAGGGGATTGAAATTAAGGGACAAACAAAATATTTTGAAACAGCTAATGTGATAGTCGATTATGGGGTAAGAAGACATGCTGAACACGATGGTGAAAACCATTTTGTCATCGGACAAGTATTTCGCCCGGAATCCGGCCCAAACCGGAAAGTGTGTTGAAAGTAAAAGTTTTATTTGAAGTTGATTAGATGTTCGATTTAGGGGTAGGAAGACATGCTGAAGACGATGGTGAAAATTATTTTCTCGACGGACAAGTATTTCGCCCGGAATCCGGCCCAAACCGGAAAGTGTGTTGAAAGTAAAAGTTTTATTTGAAATTGATTAGATGTTCGATTTAGGGGTAGGAAGACATGCTGAAGACGATGGTGAAAACTGTTTTCTCGATGGACAAGTATTTCGCCCGGAATCCGGCCCAAACCGGAAAGTTTGTTGAAAGTAAAAGTTTTATTTGAAGTTGATTAAATGTTCGATTTAGAGGTAGGGAGACATGCTGAAGACGATGGTGAAAACTATTTTCTCGACGGACAAGTATTTCGAAAGGAATCCGGCCCAAACCGGAAAGTTTGTCAAAATTAAAAGTTTAATTTGGAGTTGATTGGATGTTCGATTTAGGGCAAGAAGACCTGCTGAACACTTATGTGAAAACAAGTTTCTACCCGGACATGTAGTTCGTCCGGAATCCGGCCAAAACCGGAAAACTGTTGGAAGTCAAAGTTTTATTTCTAGTTGATTAGATAAGCGATTTAGGGGTAAGAAGAGATGCTGAGTCCCTGTGTGACAATCGTATTTTAACCGGACATATAGTTCGACCGGAATCCGGCTGGAATCGGAAAATTTGTTATAAGCTAAATTTCTATTTGAAGTGATGTTCATTACTGGGGAAAGAAGATACCCTGATTTCGTCTTTGAGCTTTCTTTTTTCGCCGGACAAGTAGTTCTGGAGTTCGGCCGGAACCGGGAAATTGGCAGAAGTGGCAGGAAGTTTTCGTCAAAACAGATATGACTTATAGGGGTAAACACACATGCTGAATCCAAATCTGAACTTGGTTTTCTCAGGTGATTAGCTATTTGGCCTTAATCTGTTTCTGAATTTTAATTGTAAAAATGTTCAAGGAGTCTGGCGAAGACTGGATCTGGCTAAGACAAGACCCAGTTGTCTGGATCAGATATTGAATTTTTGGGATCCCATCGAAACCTTTGGTCTTGTTACATTAGGGTACACAATCTTCTTTGTCAAATTACCCCATCATTTATCAACAAATGCAAAATTCCAAAAATCGCAAAATTCAAAAGAAGAAACTGAGGGATATTAAAAGCATATATTTAAAAATCTAGATGTAATATGATGACTGGACATGATACAAACGTTTCCGGCCAGCTTTTTGCAGTAAAAGTTGCCTGGAATGGGTTATGGTGCTTTATTCGGCGACCGTTCACTGTTAGACGACCTTCAAATAAGAACAATTCTATTGTACCGGTACGCACTGTTTACAATTACGAAGTCAAAAGTTAGGCAACGTTAAAATAAGGACACCTCTACTGCACCGGTCTGTTCACAGTTACGAAGTCGACACGCTGTCAGAAGTTTCATAACAGAGAACAGAAGGATGCGCGGTTTCACCAGACAGTGCGTAACATACAACACTTGGGATGTTATCTGCTGTGTTGGAAAACATTATCCCTGAAATGTTATACAGAACAAGCATTGCCAGGAAGAGCTAAAAAGCATCTAATGACTTTTTTGCTTGTCGGCCGATATCGGAAAAATTCAACAGGTGCGTTTTGGCGATTTTTCGGCTCTTCCTGATGGCAATGCTTGTTACGCATAACATTTTCAAACACAACAGGCAGCATCCGAAGTGTTGTCTGTAACGCATTATCTGTTGAAACTACGCATCCTTCTGCTGTCTGTTATGAAACTTCGGACAGTTCAGTTACGGAACTAGAAGAAAGGGGATCATTCCAGCGAAATAAAGCCAGGCAAAAAAATCGATTTCTCAGATTTCGACGAAAATTTCTCAGAATGGCGAAAAAAAAATTTGTTCGGACTCGGAATTTTTGAAACTTTCGGCCAAACCGCTGACTAATATGCTTAAGTCAAGCGGGTCGCCTCACCTGAGCTGAGGTCAGAGAATAGGTTTGGTTGAGGTCTCACGACTGAGAACACTCGCCGGCAACGATAATTTCCATCGAGCATCGACGTAACCCGTGAATAGACAGTTCCAGCGTATCGGGACCATTCCATTGTTGATGGCCGAAAAATACAATATTGTAAAAAATTTGACAAGAATCAGGGAAATTCAACACTACCTTGAAATTTTTTGAGCTTCTTACCTACTTCTAGGACTTCAAATCTCGAGATGTTCAAGTATGTAGGTATTCTTCTTTCCTTTTTACGGTTTTTGGGGACGGTAAGGTAAAAAAAGGTGGGTCTTGGTAGATCCACTCCAGAAGAACTGGCCAGATCGCAAAAAGTCTGAGATTCCCCATGGAAGTGAGTGAAGAACGAGCTACATTTCTGCATTAGCACTTTTGTGTCTATGGAGCCAGAAATGGTCTTGAATAGCGAGGTTAGAAAACTGAAATTCTTGGGAAAATGCATTTTTTTATGACAAAATGAATTAGTCTCACAACCTAAAAATAACAAGTGCGCAAGCACTTCGACGTGGAGTGTGAAATAACACGCACGAAGAGCTTGAGCCAGTCCGACCCTTTAAACCTCTTTTCCATTAGCAAGGTAATAACAAGCAGGGGTGTCATGACTGGGTGAGGGGGGGGGGAGCCCCCCCCCCCCCCAATGTTGTCGGCCAGTCGCGATTTTCGTCAAAACACTTAATTTTGTTCATGAAAACAGTGGTTCTTCTGAAAATCAGTCGATTTTTCGTCAAAACAGTCAGTTTTTTCAGAAAATCAGCCGATTTTTTTCCAAACTATCGTTTTTTCCTTGAAGACAGTCTTGGAAAACAGTCGTTTTTCTGCAGAAACAGTCGGTAGAAATTACCAGCCAGTCGGTAAATGCCTTGTCCCCCCCCCCCAAACATTTTGGCTAGTAACGCCTCTGATAACAAGTGCAATAAATCAAATCGTAGCAGCCTAATACCCCCTTGTAACAATTCATTAAGAACGGCATATCACCGATCATATGACAAAACAGTTCAGTTTCCAACTGTTCATTAAAGATTATAGTACGACGCCTCGTCTTATTTGTTGCTGTTGAACCAAAATCCTCATCCATAGATATATCTACCAAAATACACAGAAGTTGGACTTCAGACCTGTCGTAGACGAACTTAACTCATGAGAAACGTGGGCCCAGCTGCACATGAACGGGAGCGGAGGGGGGGGGGGGGATCGGGACCCATCGAAATGCGTATTTACACCTCTTGTTTCTGAAGTATACGAGCTTAGAGCTTGATTCCAGTGATGGGTCAAAAACTTTGCTCATGGGGAATTGGGGCCCACTTGCCCATGAACGGGGAGGGTGGGGATGGTTCAACTCCACATATATATCCCCAACCCCTATGATCCAAGAGCACAAAGGAATTTCATCGCCTTATTTAAAGTTATTGACAAGTGGGGGTGTGGTTTAGGACCAGCAAAAAGTAAATAGAAACCCCAATGCTCACAAACCTACCAAGCTTCAACTTGATACCTGTTGATTCCTGCCACGGCCAACGAACTTTACTCCTGAGCAATCTGAGCCAAGTTGAACATGAACGGGATGAGTGGAGGAGGTGCAACTTTAAAAGCAATTTCCCAGCCCTAGGATCTATATATACAAGGAATTTCTTCGTCCAATGTCCATTTCTGGTCAAGTTATGAACCTTATTCACTGGGTAATCTGGGCCCATTTGCCCCTGAACCGGTTGGGGTGGGGGGGGGGGGCAAAAGGCACAACTAGACCCCAATACCCACGTGTACCAAGTTAGAACTTGATACTTGCACTGGTTCACCAGTTATGAGCTCCACAAAATACGGTGAAAACCGAAAACCGGAAACCGAAAGCTGCTACAGCGCTCGCAATACTGGACTGTTCCAAGGAACACTCCATTAAAAATTGAGAAATGAATGCTGCTCTAACCCTGGTTTCTCGATTTCTAGTTTCTTAGTATCAGCTCGGCGGAATACTGCCGGAGTACTATACATAACAGACGTTGATAGACTGAAGATAGAAAAACATGTAACTTCACCATAATATTAACGTCTTCTACATTTCTTTGTACATAGTTGCAAATACAAAAATATCAGTTTCTTAAATAGTTGCAGCCTATAGATAATAAAAATGTACTGACAAGTAGGCTATATGAGTAATTTAACACCCTCGCGCAAACTTACACGTGAAAAGAGCAAAAGCATGCATTGTAGTAAGTTTCTGAAAGTAGGCCAAAGAGAGGATTTCGGACCATTGGACAGCTAAGAATTGGTCCAGGCAGGTTGTGGTCTAACAGTAAGATCTGAAAACTGAAATTCATTTCTCAATTTTTATTTTTAGGTCGTGAGACTATTTAATTTTGTCATAAAAATAATGCATTTCTCCAAGAATTTCAGTTTTCTAATATCGCTATTTAAGACCATTTCTGGCTCGATAGCCACTAAAGTGCTAATGCAGAAATTTAGCTCGTTTTTCACTCTACAACCATGGGGAATCTCAGAATTTTCGCGATTTGGCCAGTTCTTCTGGAGTGGATCTACCAAGACCCACTTTTTTTTTACCTTACCTTGCCAAAATTACCATAAAAAGGCAAGAAGAGTACCTACATACTTGAAAATCTCGAGATTTAAAGTCCTAAAAGTAGGTAAGAAGCTAAAAAAGTCCGGACAAATTTTTTTTTGCCAAAAAAAATTGGAGAAGGTCCTGCACCCTGGTAGATCATTCTTAGAAATTTTCGTCGACATCTGAGAAATCGATTTTTTGCCTGGATCTATTTCGCTGGAATGACTCAGAACGAACTGTCAGATCTCAGCTAAAAAACGATATACGGTACATACATTCTCCTGACTCGCTGAAGAGTCCCAAATTGGTTCATCAATAGGTCCCTGCGCTCATTGTTAGATATACTGGGAGATGGGGTACGCATCCTCAGAGGAGAGCAAGAGGAGCCAAGGGAACCTCCCATCATGGGATGATGCTGGGCTGCCGCGATAGCGTATGGATTTCGCAGACGGACTTCCTGAACATGAGATGGAGGGAAAATTCCGAACATGCCTCTCAGTCGGCCTTCCAGGAAGCCGTCATCGGTCGAGCCGGTAACTAGAAATTAATAAAAGTTTACCGGACGTTCCAAACGACAATAAAAAACAGTATTAGCTGCTCAGCTACAGCGGCACCATTTCAGTAAACCGTGTGTGTGTGGGGCGGGGGGAGGGGTTGATTTTGAGCCCCAATCCCAGGTTACACAGACTCAAAATTGATTTACTCTTTTTGGGGGTAAATTAAAAGAATTAGTTTTCGTATATACTTAAAGTAGAAATAATTGCTTTCCATTTTACTTTTTGAAACTTAGGAGATTCTGAAATCTGGGGGGGGGGGTCCCCAATGACACCCGTGCTTAGCTAGCGGTGCTCGCGAAAGTAATTCGAGAAAATATGCTTGCTTGGTAAGTGATATGCACTCGCGGATGGCCGAGGGAAGGTTGGCAATCATCTCTACCATCTGTGGGTTTCTAAACGCAAAACCTGCTGCGTCCGGATATTTACTCCTGTCAGTCGAATAAAAGACCTACCAAACAATAAAGAAACCTCCTGCAACACCAATGGCGGAAGGAGGCAAAAAAGTCGAGATCGCACCGGCATGGCACAGATTTTTCGCGGCGTAAGTCTACCCCAAGAATGGCGGTAGCATTGCACCGGCACAGCGCGCCGTCGGAGTCTACTCTGAGTGACCTTACCTTCGATTATATCACCAGGCTGGAGTCCCAGATGCCCCTCATCTAAACCATCGTACGCTTCCGTACAAACAACCGTCACGCCTTCCGGGTATAACGAAATCGTAAGCGACGTCTCAGTGGGCGTGGCATCGTTGCTTCCCGCAGAACCGCTGTGCGACGTTCCCACACCAGAGCTGTCACTCACACGGTCGCTCTGGTCGGCTGTTGACTTGTCTATAAAAGATTACAAGTTATTTATAAATAATTGCTTTTTGCAAAGTAGTGGTTTCTTTAAGGATCCCGTTGTGAAAATATTAAGTTTGGTCACGCGAAAAACATGTCTTTATCTGAAAGGAATTCGCAGAAAAGCACGCCTGGAACCGAAATACCTTTGTATCTTAACGTAGCCTGGGCTACTGGGTAAAAGCGAAAACTGCACTCTTGTGCCGGTTCTATGATCAGCATTCGCAATTTTAGAATTCGAAAAAAAAAAACGAACAATAACCCTCGGTTCACACAGAGCAAATCGCAGCGACAGAAGGTTTTTATCGCCTGGATGTACACACTGAATTTTCGTCGGCAACAGAATTTAACGCGAAAAAATTAAAAATAACCCTTACAATAATTAAAAATAATACAAAATAATAAATTTTTATGATTTCTATCCGTCAGTCGGTCTGTCGGTCCCGGTTTTGCTAGTTCGGCCACTTCCTGATAAGCTAGGACGATGAAATTTGACAGGCGTATCAGGGTCCGGCCCAGATTAAAGTAGAAATAGTCGCTTCCCCGATCCGACCATCCGGAGGGGAGTGGAGGGAGGGGAATTCGGAACAATTAGGAAAAATGAGATATTTTTAGCTTACGAACGGGTGATCGGATCTTAATGAAACTTAACATATGGAAGGACCTCCTGTCTCAGTCATTTCATTTTAAATTCAGACCGGATCCGGTGGCACTGGGGGGAGTTGGAGGGGGAAACGGAAATCTTGGAAAACACTTAGAGTGGAGAGATCCGGATGAAACTTGGTGGAAAGACCAAGCACAAGTCCTAGATACGTGACTGACATAACCGGAACGGATCTGCTCACTTTGGGGGAGTTGGGGGGGGTCCAAATTTCTAGTGATCCCGCGAGTTCGGTGCTTCCTGATGTGCTAGGACGATGAAAACTGGAAGGAATGTCAGGGACCCGACTGGGACGGAGCTTAATAGAGAGAACAAGCATTAGGCCTAGATACGAAATTCACGGAGAGAGGTCGTTTCGGGGCTCTGTGGGGAAGTTGGAGGGGGTTTCCTGGAATTCCGGTAGTCGCAAGTTAGAATACTTCCAGATGTACTAAGACACCAAAACTTTGCAGGCATATTAATGACCCGACTTAATTGACTTAATTGAACCTGACACAACATACCCCCGGAAATTTCCGTTCCTAGATTCGAGCATTTTTGGGGGAGCGAGGGAAATTGCCTTTTGCAAATTGCGAACGAGTGGTCTGATTCAAGTGAAACTTAATGGTTGATAAGAATCGATGATCTAATATGTAAAACATGCGTTTGAACTATATGCGACCACGGTTGGGGGAATTGGGGGGAGGGGGGGGGGGGGTGCGGAACTTTTGACATGCACACAAACCAAACGAATGGATCGAATGAGATGAAAGTTCGACAGTGCAGAGTTTATGCGGAATTTTGCTGATAGGCTATGCTCTGATTTCAGTAAAACTTGGACGGGAAAAGGGCATTAAGAGATACAACGTCATAGGGGTTAAACGAGTGCATCAATTTAAATGAAACTTAAAATTTAGAGAGAGCATATACATTAGATGACATGTCAAGGCTATATCTAGCCTTGAAAATTGTTTCCAGGATATTTCGCAAAATTATCGATGAATAGGACTGTCTATGAATACAGCAAAATGTGAAGTGCTGCTTTTTAATGATAATAGTGATTTATCCGTTGTTAATGTAGCTTTAGATGGTATTGCAGTTAAGCCGTGTGACAAACTGATGTACCTTGGTATTCCGATTGGTAAGACGCTGAAACAAACTAAGGCACTGATTGTTGAGAACATGGAAAGCAAAATTCGTCGGTCTTATGGTCAAACTGTTTCAACCCAGTTTCATCTAAACCGAAGTCTATTAGCAAAATTATATAATAGTGTTGCGCTACCCCACTAGCCGTCAGACGACCTGACGCTAGTGGTGCGACGCACTTTCGCCACACTGAACGATCCGGGAAACTCACTGGAAGAGGTAACCAAGCAGCTGGCCTATGACTGTGATCAGATGAAGCTAGGCATAAGTGAAGAAAAAAGCGTCGCCCTAAGAATTAACTTCACAAAACAAACTCCTCCTCCCCTCGAAGACGAGACACAATTCCTTGTGGCCAGCTCTGCGAAAATTCTGGGCATCACTATTAAAAGCAACTTAAAATGGGATGACCATGTAAAAAATCTCGTAAAAAAAGGGTCATTTCTGCTCAAATCCTTTGCAAGCATCAACAGATTTGGTCTCTCTACAGGTGATCTTGTCACCTGCTATAAAACTTACGTCCGAACTGTGATGGAGTACGCCTGTTCCGTATGGCACGCTGGACTCACAGCTCAGCAAAGCGAGAAGTTGGAAGGGATTCAGAAGAGAGCTTGCTGCATCATTCTTGGGCAGAAATACGAGTCCTATGAAGAAAGCCTAAAGACATTGCGTCTGCAAACCCTCTCTAATAGGAGACACGAGCTCCTAGTGAAATTTGGCAAAAAATGTCTGGCCTCGGATGTGCACCGGTCCATTTTACCCCCTGTGACTACAAATCTGCAAATTAAGGCAACCCGTAGCACAGACGCACCAAAGATACAACTCAAGAACCCGCACGTCAAATCCACGGAGCGGTATCTCAAGTCATTTGTTCCCTATTTTGTGAAGTAACGGATCGGAATTATGAGTTTTAAATTGATATGTTCTGTAAATATGTTTGTTATTCGATTCAGTTTTAAAATTTTATAATTGTAACATGCAAGTGATTATTTATGACTATGTCGACCATGTATGACCCTCCACCACTATTTTTGTTAAAAGATATCATGGAAATAAACGAATTTGAATTTATTTGATATAGCTCCATTTTCTGAAACTTTTTGAAAAAGTTGTTCATGCTCTATAAACTGTCCCGATATCACATACATCCCGAAGTTGTGGAATGGACAGCGTCTTTCTTAACTTGACGTACACAGAGGGTGATAGTTATGGCTCACAACTCTTCTCTAACCGAACCCCAAACTAAGCTTGGGCCAACCTTATTCACTATCTACATAAACGATTGTCCCTCTGTTGTACATAACACCCTTAGGCTGTTTCCCGACTACTCCAAGCTTTTTGGTCCTGTTGCCAACGACAACCAAAAGTCCCAATTGCAAGCTGACCTTGGTGCTCTCTCCAACTGGTCATCTCTGTGGCTTTTGGAGTTCAACGCTGCCAAGTTCATATTATTCCACCTTGGACCTAGAACCCATAACAGACATATAACCGTGTTGGATGGATCCAAGAAATACATTGACCCGGAAAGTGTGGAAGAAGAAAAAAGACCTGGGAGCTGGGACTCAAAATTGACCACCAGTTTAAATGTCATCCCCACCCTCGCCACCAAGTCCCTAAAGGAAACAGAGCACTCGGGCTTGTCAAAACGACTATCACCTCTAGGAAGCATGGAATCATTAAGAAGCTCTACACTGCCCTTGTGAGACCCCATCTTGAGTACGGCATGACTGTTGCATCACCTCACCACAAAACGGATGCCAAAACCTTAGAGGGAGTACAGAGAAGATGTCCGAAGATGTCCCCGCAAACAAAAAACTTACAATACCATGAACAGTTGAGGCTATTGAAGCTTCCCAGTCTCTCATATCAGACGCAGACGTGGCGACGTCCTGATGGTCAAAAAGTTGTTAGACTCAAACATTATCCCTGGATTATTCGAGAGCTCCAAATCAAAGTCGACGAGAAGCCATTCCAAAAAGCTCCAACTGACCAGCTGTAAGAGGCACGAGCAGCACAGTTATTTCTCTATACGGAGCGTACCACTCTGGAACAGCCTTTCGGAAATAAACGATCAACGCTGCTACCCTGGATGGGTTCAAAAAAGGCGTGGACGAAGACGGGAAAAATGTTGAATGTCGGCTACACTGGGATGCCCGTGACATCTTGACGTACCCCTCTCCGACGTCCATAGAATAAACAAATAAATGTCGTCATCATCTACGCGCACAGCTATACTAGTTTGAAAATAAAGGGGTAGGGACTGTTATAGCCGAAAACTGGTCGACAAATTTTGTCTGGTTTTCGCCAGATTCCGGGTGAACTACTTGTCCGGCAAGAAAATAACTTTCATATTCGGATTCAGCACGTCTCCTTACCCCTAAATCAACTATCTCAATAGCTTTAAAAAAATATTTTGTTTGCCACCTTAATTTGAAACCCCCTCCCTCTCTCCTAAATCCAGGGATACAGAGCCCATCTACGAGCTTGACCTTACCCTTGACCCAAAGAATCCTCACACCAAGTATCATCAAAATCCACTTCCTCTACAGGAGGCTAACACCACCTTATCTCGCTGGAAGTGCGATTTAAGGTAAAAAAAAAAATATATCGTTCCTTTCTAGAGTTATCATGCTAACAGACGGACAGACCGACAACTTTTGCGATGTCATAGGTATCCCTCCACTTACATCCTGGGTCCCAAAAACAGAATAAGTAAGAGGGGTCCTTTAAGTGGTCCCATCCTAGCTGTCTCCTCATCAACACGCGGAAAGAACTACACAGGCTTCCAGCGGAACCTATTCCATCATTTCGTCCATCCAGGATTTCGCTTAACAACAGAAAAAAAACACTCCATTTTTAACCTTCGACATTCTGATTTAACCGCTTAGAAACGGACACAAATCAAGACTTGCCAGCGTTTATGAATAAAAACGTGGGAAATATTCAAGTTAGTTGCTGGACAGAGGCCTGTCACGGCATGGGCTACCAGTCGAAAACCGTACCCACGCTATCCACGAATCATCAAGACGAGTATAAAGGCTTACGGTTCGGAACGGACATTAAGGTTCTAGAGAGTAAAAAATGTTGTAGCGACTTAATCATTTGTGCTGTATCAGCAGATATCTTATTTTTTTCCGTCAGTAAATAATAGCAACTTCGACATTCTGAGCGTACTGATCTTGGATCGTTTTCTTCGAGAAACCCAATCCAGTAGTAAGATTCTGGAACGATTATCTCTACCATCGAGACCGAATGACAAGACATGCAAGCTCGAACAAGAGTAACCAAGCGAAGCGACGCTCTCAACCTTGGACTTGACATACAGATGAAGCTGGAAGCCTTCCGTTTGTATCTGCAACCACAAACTGAATAATGGGTTTAATTGTGGGAGTCGTTATGAACCTCAAAAAAATCTAATCATCTTAGTGGATTTATTCCCTCAAAACCAAGCCAAAACCTTACAGGTCAAAGCCAAGGTAATGTTTCCGCGGAGTTTTTCTTTGCACAAAGGTTCATTATTTGTCTTTCATCAGTAGGTTCCGTTAAAAGATTACCTTACAAAAACTGCTCTCAATCGTTGCTACAGCATCATCTGTGATTTGGGGCCGAATATTAGTTTCACAAAGGAACGAGACAAAATAACAGAACAGCCCTAACAACCGTGTTGCGGCCAATTTTTTCTTTCATTGGGTCACGGTGTCGGGACAACTGGGTAGCGCGACCCTTTTCGCCTTCCCGTTGGTCTTCTTTGCAATAGTTGACGAGCCTGCCTATGCTACGGTCTTGGCAAATCAACTCGGCACTGGAGGAAATCCTCTTCTTGTGGCTGATGGAGCGGGTGATGGCACCTTGACTGGGTTATACTCCAAGAGGAACATTCGATGCACCGGTCTGTTTTATATCCTGGCCTTCTGCTGGTCGAGTTCTTGACGTGTGTTTTCCTCTCTCCTGGGGCTTTCGTCGGAGTAATTCACAGAACAAACCGACCGACATACCCCATCGTTAGTGGCGATACTGCACATTCTGAACTTAC
The DNA here is from genome assembly GCA_023053575.1 of Branchinecta lynchi. Classification (NCBI taxonomy): domain Eukaryota; kingdom Metazoa; phylum Arthropoda; class Branchiopoda; order Anostraca; family Branchinectidae; genus Branchinecta; species Branchinecta lynchi. Next base: position 14,068,138 of record JAKZAP010000001.1, read on the forward strand.
CCTTCCGAACATATTGATACGGGCAACATATTATTGTATCCCTAGTTTACAATTTGGAGGCTGGACGAGGATCGAGCCAAAGTCAGTTAACACCCCCGAAGAGAAATGTATCATGATTTCTATGTATTCGGGAATCAGTAATGGAAGAAAGTCATTTGTTTATCACTTTTGCTGAATCTTTATTTTATGTTGAAGGTGAAACTTGTGCAAATTAGTGCACATATTATTTGATCTCTATAAACCTGATTGAAAAAAATTAGTGTCCATGGTCTATCACTGTAACTTAGGATTAAGTATTTGCGCAACGGATGACGCAATGACGTTGTTTGGCAGTAATTAGTAGAGTGGCATCTATAGTATTTTTGATCCTGAAAACGGATAGCTTTACAATACCAACTAGGTTATACAAGATAATGTACCAAATCTTCATTCGTCACGATGTCTACGATTGAAAAGGATAAAGTTCAAACTATCTGCAAAGTCAATTTAGTCCTTTCTTCCGACATTCCGTGTTTGATCATGTGAAAGTTTCGAGGGGTTGATAAATTCAGTGCTAGGGTATACACTCAGACAAGAAATAGGCGGATCCCAATTGTGAGACATGTTAGGAACTTCTAACAATCAGCTGTTGGACCATACTCATCTTCGGCGATGAGGGGCTTGCAACTTTTGCTAGTTGGTACCTGTTTTGTTTCCGGTCTTTTTGATGATCAAGAAGAATTTGGTTGCATGTCTGTCATGGGGAGAGGGACTTGTAAGTAAGAATCGGTTGCTAGAACATTGTCATTTTCATGATGGGCCAGAATGGTCTATCACTGTAACCTAAAATTAAGTGTATACGCAAGGGATACAAATAATAATGTAAAACAGTGACTTAATTCCCGATAATTAGTACAGTGGCATTTTGGTCCCGAAAACTTACGAATAATTTTATAATACCAACCTGATACCAACTAGGTTATATAAGCTAATGTTCCAAGTTTTCATCCATCCCGATTTCTACGATTCAAAAGGATATAGTTCAACTGGCACCAAATCCAGTATTCTGTTGTTGTTTTTGGGATCCCAAAACGTAAGTGGAGGGATACCTATGACATCGCAAAAGTTGTCCGTCTGTCTGTCCGTCTGTCCGCACGATAACTCTCGAAGGGATTGAGATATTCTTATGAAACTTGGTGGGAGGATGCTTTGGGTTAAAGTACTGGTCAAGTTCGAAGATGGGCTCTGTAGCCCTATATTTGAGGGTGGGGGAGGGGTTTCAAATTAAGGGACAAAAACAATATTTTTAAAGCTATTGTGATAGTCGATTATGAGGTAAGAAGACATGCTGAACACGATGGCGAAAACCATTCTCTCGCTGGACATCCGGAATCCGGGAAAAATCGGAAAGTTGGTTAAAAGAAAAAGTTTCATTTGAAGTTAATTAAATGTTTGATTTAGGGGTAAGAAGACATGCTGAACATGATGGTGTAAACCATTTTCTCGCCGGACAACTAGTTCGTCTGGAACCGGCCAAAATCGGAAAATATGTTAAAAGCAAAAGTTTTATCTGAAGTTGATTAGATGATAGATTTAGGGGTAAGAAGAGAAGCTGAGTCTGCATATGACAATCGTTTTTACCCGGACATATAATTAGTCCAGAATCCGGTTGTACCTGCATTTTTTTTTGAGTCAAAGTTTTATTTAAATTTGGTTAGATGTTCTTTATAGGGATAAGGAGATACGCTAGATTTGTTTCTTTTTTTGTCTAGATTCGTTTCTTTTTTTGCTGGACTAGTAGTTCGCTCGGAATTTGGGCGAAACCGCAAATTTGGCAGAAGTAAAGCAGGAAGTTTCGGTCAGTATTGTCAAAATAGATATGGCTTATAGAGGTACAGATAGATAGATAGATAGAGTATCTGAACTCGGTTTTCTCTGATGATTAGCCTAGCGAAGACTGGATCTGGCGAAGACAAGACCTAATTGTCTGGATCAAATCTTAGATTTTTGGGATCCCATCGACACCTTTGGTCTTGTTTTCAACGCTGAGGGATAGTCATGTGATTACGTATCGCGTCATCCGTTTTCGTCACCAAATTAGTTATTTGGTTTTCGGAAAATAACATTCTGAAAAACTCAATAGATTGACAACTTCAGCGTATAACCGATAGAAACAAAACCAAAGTGTTGCTCTCGCAACAGCTTAGTCGGCGAAGCCGAACAAAGGTTGCTGCAACACTGCAGGTTGCCCAGGCAACATAGTTCTAGTCAACTATCAACTGAAAAACAATTCTTACTTCCAGTAAGGTTCCCCATTTCGCTCTCCAGACCTATCCAGGTTTCAGGATTACCAACCACATGCATGGAATTCATGCTGGGCGACGAAGAACAAATCTAAACTTTCGGTTGCATGTCGGCGAAGAGCACCCATGCGATCAAATCCACATTCAACTCGACGAAATAAAAAGATGGGACGCTGAACGTTACGACGGCCATTCTACCGACCCAATTAACAACGAGGAGGAATCAACGGGTGAACTTGACCTGGGAGCCAATCCAATCACCAACTACACAAACTCAAAACTGAATTGCCAGAAGACAAAGATCAAAAGCGACACATTAACAACACGGCCACGCGAATTGTGACAATAAGGCCTACATTTTTCAGAACCAAGAAATGTTCCCCATCACTGAAAATAACGGCCGAAAGCCTGTTGCTACTTCTCACTACCCAGATTTATTTCCGGACCTATAAACTCTTTAATACTTTTTTACTAAAATAATCAAACTAAACTTTTCATTAATTAAAGTAAATAACCACAAACCAATTTGTCCGGGTTCGGCGAAAATGGGATTTCTGTAGCTTTTGGTACAAAAGGTCAAGTTTAACCATCAACGATGGGCTAAAACTGTACCCTATAACACACGAAAGGACACGAATACGCCGAGCAAGACAGGCAATCTAAAGCAAGAGTCCCCCGTTTACTCCAAACTAGGAAAATGTATCTAAAAATCACAAAATAAACGCTTAATTTGATTTCATTTCCGGCGTCACTTCAGACCCAGGTCGTTGCAAGAAAAAGATCCATAAGCATTTACAATCGAGTCTTTTAGCCTGACTGAACTAGCTAGGAAATATGGAGCGAAAGCCATTAGCTCCCTCATAGGCGGAAGTTTTTCCATGTCAGTCGTCATTCAAGTTCTTGAACTTGAACAAAGAGCGCTTTAGTATTTCACATCAATGGCTTTCCTTTCTAAAGTGCCGACTTCTGCTTTGTGAAAGCAAAGAGATTGTATACTTTTGTTGACTAGCTCTTCGTGCCAACGACGAATCGTCGTGTGCCGAGCTAAGAACAGGAAACGTCACCACAGGTGTCCTCATCGAACGCTGTTGATTGGTTGACATAGGATCTGCATCATCGTTTGGGCGACGTTTCTCGTTCTTACCGAGGTTCACCGGCGTGTTTTGGACATACAGAGTATTTTCTAATACACTGCAGCTTCCGTGCTGGTGAGTCTTAATGAGAGCGAGGCAATACCTAAGCCGCTGATTGTCTTTCAAAATTAAGCATACTCTTTTTCATCAAAGAAAACCGACGATTTCATCAGACACCCATCGGAAGCAGGTGAATACCTGTGGCTAGATATGAAGGCAGGTCCACGAAAGCTTGATCTAAAAACCGCTGCCGAAAATGCAGAAAAAAGAAAAAACTAGGGAGTTTATGAGCAAAGCGGGGTGGACTCAACTGCAGTGTTTCTAGAGGGTGGTCAAACTTTCAAAATTAAGCATACTCTTTTTCATCAAAGAAAACCGACGATTTCATCAAACACCCATCGGAAGCAGGTGAATACCTGTGGCTAGATATGAAGGCAGGTCCACGAAAGCTTGATCTAAAAAACCGCTGCCGAAAATACAGAAAAACGAAAAAACTAAGGAGTTTATGAGCAAAGCGGGGTGGACTCAACTGCAGTGTTTCTAGAGGGTGGTCAAACTTTTGAGTATCAGCAGGTATTTAAGGAACAACAGAAGAGCATCGAGCAAAACATACATCAGACCGAGTAGATATGGTACTCAGATACTATGATGCTCAGTAGCTAAGACGCTCACTCATTCCAAGTTTCTAAGAATAATCTTGACACAATGCACCCGGCTCTATACCGTTTTACTAAGAAAACGGCTACAGACGCTTCAACAGTAGTTTCTATTACGCACTCCTCCAGTCGCTTGCATCTCAATAGAAGAAGGTGGTAAGTCCGTGCGAAACTAGTTGGAAAAGCTACTCGGGTAACTGATGCTTTAAGAAAATGCATTCATCTTACCGGTAATGCTGCTCCCATTCGCTGAGCCGCCATCTTCACTATCGGCGGTGCAAGAGGAGGCGGAGCTAGTGCTGAGGGCGTGGTTTTCCGTCCATCCTCTCTCCGAAGGACAGGGTGAGGGAGGGACTCCCGAGCTGCTCCCACTGATACTCCCGTACCCGGAGGAGCCAAGGGGAGGGAGCACTCGCACAGCTGAACCAATGATGTGAGATACACTGGCCTGAGTGGGAGTGTGAGGAGAGTACGAGGAAGACGGAGTGCTGGGAGCGGATATGCGGAAATCCTTTGAATAGCAGCGGCTTATTCCTGACTTCCGACGACGGCTGTTGTAACTGGGCGACTCTTTGAACAATACTAGAAATAGAGGAAAATCACCATGGAGTTCAGTCCAGGGAGTAACGCAAAATCTTGCCAAGACGATCTACTAGCGGTAGAGGCTACTTTGAGCGTGTTCCATCCTACTTACCATAGTTACTACGCATGAAGAGACGAATTCTGGCTTTTTGCCGTCAAGGTTGGACCGATTTTTCTATTTTCCAGCAGAAGATCATGCTACGGGCGAATCCGACCAATCACGTTACAGAGATCCGTAGTTACTACGCTTACTACGCTCCCGAGCGTGGTAAGCAGATAGTTACTATTAGTTACTATTTCGAGAAGATTGGAACGATCAGCGTAGTAACTTTTGGTGAGGTTGGAACGGAAATAGTAACTATTAGTTACTATTTGTAGAAGGGTGGAACACGCTCTTTATGTTTTCATTATCGCTTCGCAAACTCTACGCATTTTAAGGCAGTTGGCAGCCGCTAGAACAAGAAATTCGACTGGATAGTCGTGCCAATCAGTATTGGCAGTTGAACTTTTAGTGTAACCGCATAAAGATCTCTTTTGTGAAAGCATGAACTTACTTGCATTGCTCTTAGCCAATTAGAAACTGATACCAAACAATCAGCAGGTGACTATCCAATGAAAAATTTCACATCTCAGTGGTCCACTAGCATTGACTACAACGGACGAATTGATCGATACGCCGACGCTATCCGCTGAAGACGGAATCTACTTATTTCGCTCCAAAGGCTTCGGATCAACAATTTTTTCCAGGAATACATTAACAGAAAAAAATCCCAAGAAACGAAACTAACGAGACCCTAAATTTCAGTATCTTTCGAGAAAAGGGAATTTGGGCTAGATGTCACGATAGAGTGCGAGAAAAGAGGCAGTCATCCAGCAAATTGTAGAAATCCATAACAGTAGAATAACAACCAAATAAATAAGACAGAAAAAAGGAGGATCTTGGACGCCAACCACCTTTGACAACAAATAAGTTCGCAGGCGCTCAAACGTGGAACTTGAAAGTAAGAACTGACTGAGTCGCCCTTCGCGCTACATATAAGGTGTATCGCGTAAAACACAAATAGTCCATCTCTGTAGCTTAAGGCTCGCTCGGTATAGTTAGATACTATAGGCTTTTCCATGTAGCCTTTGTGTTCCCATGAATCAAGTGGAAGGGGGGGGGGGGGGGGCAGTGGATACGTAATTAGTAAAAAAAAACAATCTAGCACAACGGGTATCGTCGTCCTACCTAAACGGTTTTCAAGTTGCAGAAATGAAATAACTCGCCAACATCGGCCCCTTTTACCACTGAGCGATAGAGGGGGGGGGGGGGGGGGTGCTAACTCCAGCCGTAGCCAAGTTCCGAAGTTACATCACAAGGGGAATCTAGGAGCAACCCCAAGTGGCATCATCACATCCATTACTCCCTCGTTCTTTCCACTAAAATCAAGTTCCACACACTAGATTCTCTTGGGAAGCGGAGATCGGGAATAGTCCGTTTTATGAAAGTCTTTCAACACCACCACCGCATCCAGTACTTTAGGGAAAAAGAAGAAGCCAAAACAGCCGCACCCACAAAAATGCCAAATCGGGCCAGCCTAGGCTAAAATCAACTGATATCGGCATAATTTTATCCCCAAAACTGTTACAATTTACAATGCATCATAAAGATGCGAAGTAGCGTATTTTCTTTGTTACGTTTGATCATTCTTTAAGTCTTAATCAGTAGTTGAATGAAAGAAAAAAATGCTCCTCAGGCGGGATTTGAACCCAGATCTTCGGCTTACACGGCAAATGCTACAGAAGGCATGTGAATATCGTATATTTCGAATGAGGAAAAAGGATGGGATAAGAGTTGTGAAAAAAGTGGAGAGTGGGCTAAGAGAACAGGAGGTGAAAGAAGGCAGTGTAGGCCTCGGTGTAGGCTCGCTGCTTCGGATTGCACGAGGTTTTATGTCGCAGCCAATGAGGCATGGGGGAAGAAATTTATTTTAAGGTGCGAATTCTTCTAGTTCACATTCAATTGATAATTAGCCTATGAGCAGATTGCTAACCGGTATGATAACTCTCTGTGGTTCTTACTTTTTTCTGATGTGCGGTACAATGAATGAATAAATTCTCAATTTAATGGGAGAATGTCAGGAATTAAAAAACCTGAGGAAGGAATATTTGAGAAATGGTGCGGCCGGAGAAACGGTTTAATACAGCTTTATAAAATACTGGAAAGTAGAAGTTTTAGAGATGGTAAAAAATTCGTAAGACTCCTTAAGGTGGCCATGAATCCCAGGGAAAGTTTTTGTACTTAACTGTTGAGGTTATGGTTTTATTTTGTCGTTTCCATGGCCCTTTCAGCTTTTACGGAAACAAATCCTGTAGTTCGCAAATTATTACCATAGTCAGATACAAGCGGGCTACAGGGGCTGTAATCCTGCCGAAGACAAATTCGCCTAAGCGTCCTCAATGTTACTTCCTTCCTTGTTCACCACTGAAAGACCCCATGTCTACGAGGCTCCGATATTGGAGCCCTAACTTCTAAATTTAATTCAAATTTAATTCTGGTTTACTTGTCACGGTACAAGCCCCAAGTAAATAACATTCCATCATTACGCAATATTTATTACATTAGTTGCTTTGACACGATTTATTGTTTACTATATGTTCTTTTTGATGATTAACACCTACTTGGCTTATCAATCATTGCGGTATCAATAAAAAAAAAAAGACTACTCGTACTTATCGCACGAATCTCCATACATGCCTTATCGAAAAGGATGTGCTGAGTTTTGCTATCGGCGTAAAACTAGACCGGAAGCGCTCAAATGCCATTTTCCGTCTGTTTTTTCCTTGACCCTTTTTAAATATTTAGCCAGCGTCTTTCAATGGCTGGTAACTCGAGAATATTTCTTTAATCTCGTTGCAGACGGAGAAAATCTTGCTTGGAACAGAAGCCAAAGAAGTCAAGAACAAGAGCTACGGGCTCATATGGAACTTCTTACGGGAAGGATGATGCAAGAATTTCTGCCCCCCTCCAACTCATCACACTGTCCGCCAGATGCAGTTCGGACCTATAAATGATAGACACAGGGCAAGCCCAGCCAGGACCATCGTACCACACATCTAGTTTCGCGTGAGTGTAATCACCCACTGGTATTGAAAACTGCATTTCCGGTAAATTACGGTCCAATCCCCTCACCAGGCCTCAAAAAGACACATCTAGGGCTTATGATCTTTGTCACACCCAGGTTTCATCCAAATCAATCCGACCATTGGTCCGAATACGTGAGACAAAATGTATGGACCCCCTGCGACTACCCCATCGTGGCCGGATGCGTTTCAGTCCCAGGAATAACACAACTCGGCTATCTTGTCGTAACGCCCCGTAATATCGTACCAAGTTTCTCTTGAGTCGGTTCACTCATTCGGGTTAAAACTGCGTTTCCGAGAAGTGTCCCTCCCTCTCCTACCCTCCCCAGATATAAATTCAGTTCACTCGAACCGGATCACCCGTCCGCAACTTCCATGTGTCACAAGATTCCGGATCCACCACCCCCACGGATGATCCATGGAACAGCCTTACCGAAGATGCGGTTAATGCTGAATCGATCAATAGTTTTAAGTGCATTGTTGATGAGATTTTTAACTCTGATCAGTTCGACCACTCAAAATTTCTTAGAGTTATTTAGAAGCGAAAGCCTTTTCTCTTGCTTTGTATTATATGATCAGATGGGGCAAAAGGCAGCATTGATCGAGTTCTTTATGTGCCTGCCAAGTTTCATCGACCTAGGTTATGTGGAAGTGACCAAACTAGCAAAAATTGGACAGAGCGACAGACATCACGGTCGCAGGCTGCAATAGCCCTTCAAAAATAAGTGAAAAAGCATTTATTCCAAAACTAAAAGTATTCCTGTTTAAGAGAAATTTATTTTTCAGTTGTTAACCGTGTTCAATAGATGAATATTCTGTAACTGTAATGCAAACTTTAAACGTGCTGAAATATTACAAAATAAAGCGTCGTGTGTTGGGTGAGTTCAAAATTAACGTCACACAGAAGACCGCAATGTTTGATGTTTTCTCCCTTTTAATTATTTTTCAAGGCGTATTGTGGCCAGCTTTGCGTATACAGAAAAGTTCGACAAAGGAACAATATGTCAGCATCACTTAAAGGACACGTCTTACTTATAGTACTATACTGGTTTTCGTGCTTGCCACGTTTTTTCTCTTAACGTGGCATACCAGGGTCCCAATCGTTGTTTTCGAGAAGCTTATTCGTCAGCAGACCGGTTATACAAATTTTATCAAAGGCAAAGGACATGGAAAAAGGCTAAAACTTGTGTAAGAAAAAGAGAAGATAAAAGGAGACATCTAAATTTAATTGCAGTATTGCTACTGGGATTAATCTTAAAAGATTAATCCCAGTAGCAAATACTGCAAGATTTTTTTAAAGTGTAGAATGTTCAAGTTTGTTTATAGGTTAAAGGACATCTCGCATTATATCGTGTTTCTGTTAAGATGTTCCAGGAAAGTTGACTACTTTAAACCTTTTTATGAATTTATTTCCTTTTCTTTGTCAATCGACCTAGTGTCTCCGGCTTGACCCTATATTTATTATGATTTTATACGGAAGTATAATTAAACCTTGAACCTTGAACCTCTTCTTTTGTCTAGTTGCTATTTATTCAAGTTCCTTCAAGTTTCCTTTCGATTACAGAAGAATGCAATTTCTGTCTCTCGTATGTTCATTGTTTCATGCAGGCCCGTATCCAGGAATTGATTTGGGGGGGGGGGACCTGCGGGATGGACAAAAAAGTACAAGAAAGACATAGATCAGAGGAAAAAGCCTATACAAATGATTATTTGTGTAGGTTTCGGCCCCCCCCCCCCTCCCTGGATACGGCCCTGACTTCATGTATCGGATTTTGATCGGACAAAATTTAGCTTGGATAGAGGATTTCTTAACCTCCAGAACACAGCGAGTACGAGTGGATGGCCAGCTTAGCACCACGGAGGTGAATGTTCTTAGCGGCGTACCACAAGGAAGTGTTCTCGGTCCCCTTCTCTTCAACATTTATATAAATGACCTGACCTGACTTTATTCCCTGACTTCATGTATCGGATTTTGATCGGACAAAATTTAGCTTGGATAGAGGATTTCTTAACCTCCAGAACACAGCGAGTACGAGTGGATGGCCAGCTTAGCACCACGGAGGTGAATGTTCTTAGCGGCGTACCACAAGGAAGTGTTCTCGGTCCCCTTCTCTTCAACATTTATATAAATGACCTAACTGAAGATATCAGCTCTCCAGTTATGCTATACGCTGATGACACTAAGCTATACAGAGGTATAAAGGGATTGCACGATGCCGAGTCTCTTCAAAAAGACCTTGACAAGATCTGCCAGTGGATGACTCAATGGGCTATGGAGGTCAATACCGATAAATGTCATCACCTTCGTCTTGGCCCTACTACCCTTGACCATCGTTACACCTTGGACGGAAGGACGATTTCGATAACCACCTCTGAGCGTGACCTCGGGGTAGTTATGGATACAGATCTAAAATTTTCAACACATTACGAAACTATCATCAAGAAAACTACCAGAATTGTAAATCTTATGAGAAGGACATTTACATTCAAGGACAATTCCCTGTTTCCTACTTTATTTAAGGCTCTAGCTCGTCCACTCATTGAATATGGCCACGTAACAACGAGGCCTTTCTATAACAAGGACATCGTCGCCATTGAGCAAGTTCAGAGACGAGCAACAAAAACAGTGCCAGCCATTCGCCATCTGCCTTATGAACATCGACTTAAAAAATTACGATTACCCAGTTTATCTTATAGATTCCTCCGAGGGGATTTGATTGAAACTTTTAAGATTTGTCATAGTTACTATGATAACATAAGGCCTGATGATGTCCTCACTTTCAATCATAACGGTCTCAGAGGACACAGCTTGAAAATTCGTGGTGAGAAATTCCGAAAAGACATTGGAAAATGGAGCTTCAAAAACCGGATAGTGGAATACTAGAATAATCTCCCCGAAAATGTCGTAAATGCCGAAAATATCAATCAGTTTAAAGCAGGCGTGGATCGACACCTGGCTGAAATTGAATTTAGTGTACACAGTGTCCCGAGAAATTAACAGAGGCGAAAGCCTTTTTTTACTGCAGTTATATTATGTAAATAAATACACGAATTTCTGATTCTGCTACGGATCTCTGATCCATTTCCATATTTTGGACTCGTGTAAATTGATCAAGTTTTAGAAAGAAATTTTCCCTGCTGTTCTAAAGCACATCCTTTACCATCAGCCTTCACAGAAAGAAACAGCCACTTACCCACTTCCTCCTCTTTAAATTTGGAAATCAGCTCGGCGAGATTCTGATTTCCAGCGATGACGGCCACCTGAAACGGTGTTTGATTCGCGTAATTGAGAGCATCTTTGAAGCAGCCCCGAAATAGGAGAAGTCGAGCACAGGCCTCTTGATTGTTTACGGCACACACGTGCAACGGCGTGTTCCCGGAGGCGTTTCGAACGTTCATGTCAGCTCCATAGAAGAGAAGGTTTTCCAAGTGCTGGACGAGACCGTTGCGACAAGCCTGAAAGAAAATGTTTTAACATGATTTTTAATCGCAAACTTACTGCCTCGGGAAATACAGTAGCGGAAGTTCTTCTTCATCTACGAGCGTATGTGCTCTTAACATCATTCAAAGTCAGCCATCATTGAAAACCAATGGCTAGGATTGTTGCTAATTAGCAAGAGCGAAAGCAAAAGAATGTGTGAATAAATTGCGATGGTCGGATTTGTCACTAGACAGATTTACAGCTGTGAAGACACTCAAAGCCACGAAGCCACTCTTTTAGTTTATTTATAGAAAACACAAAAGATTTTCTGTACATTTCTATCTTTCTGTCACAATTTCTGTCGTTCTGTCAGATTTGCAGCCGTGAAGACACTCTTTTAGTTCATTCATAGTAAACACAAAAGATTTACTTGTATATTTCTGTCTTTTCTGGAACATTTTACAAACGCTGTCAAAAAATAAACGAAAGCTACGTTATTGAAAAGCAGTATCATTCTAAACTACCTCTATAGTCTAAGGCCGCAAGAGAAATGTCCTCAGACACGCACTATTTATTAGAACTAGGAAAAGGAAATCACTCAAAGAAACGATAAACCCGTCACAGCCCGAATACCATTTTTAGCAGTATCAGCAAGAAACCCAGAATCATGACATTGCAGGAATCAACCCCGCGGGTTTCTGCAACAAATATGGACAAGGGTTCTGAAAGAGCGCAGCAGTGGCAAATTCATAGAGACATCGGATTACTGTCAGAGATGGTCAATCCGGTTAAGAATTGTGCCTAAAAAAAGAGGTAGACTGGATCACGCCCATGAAAAATGTGTCTGACTTCCACAGGACCACAGTTCAAGGCTCAAGTTGGAGGACCCCAACTTCTACTACGAAAACCCGGAAAGAAATCCTAAAAGAAACGAACGATTCACAAGCCCGAAAACCGGCTCCCGTAAACAAAGGACAGCCTTTTTGGGATCCCAAAACGTAAGTGGAGGGATACCTGTGACATCGCAAAAGTTGTCCGTCTGTCCGTCCGTCCGTCCGTCAGCACGATAACTCTCGAAGGGAATGAGATATTTTGACGAAACTTGGTGTGGGGATTCTTCGAGTCAAGGGAAAGGTCGAGTTTGTAGATGGGCTCGATAGATGCATATTTAGGGGAGCGGTTTCAAATTAAGGGGCGAAAAAAATATGTTTTAAAAGCTAATGAGATAGTCGATTAAGGGGTAAGACGACATGCTGAACACGAATATGAAAACCATTTGTGTATGAATTTCATTAGGTGTTCGGTTTAAATTACGGGTAAAAAGACCTGCTAAATTCGTGTATGACAATCATTTTCTGGCTTGACACATAGTTCGCCACGAATCCGGCTGAAATCGGAAAATTTGTTAAAAGTTGAAGTTGATTAGACGTTCGATATAGGGGTAAGGAGATACGCTGAATTCGTTTCTGAACTTCGTTTCAAGTATGGAGCTGAGAATCCCTGGACAAGTTTATATACTAGTCAAACTCAAACAAGACATAGGCAATTTGAGACTCAGCTTCTTCGAATTCCAAGCGAAAAAACTTGCAACTGCTTCTGTTTTTGGGATCCCAAAACGTAAGTGGAGGGATACCTATTACATCGTAAAAGTTGTCCGTCTGTCCGTCCGTCTGTCAGCACGATAACTCTCGAAGGAAATGAGATATTTTGATGAAACTTGGTTTGAAGATTCTTTGGGTCAAGTGTAAGGTCAAGTTCGTAGATGGGCGCATCCTGAAGACGAATATGCAAAACATTTTCTCGTCCGACAAGTAGTTCGCCCGGAATCCGGCAAAAACCGGAAAGTTGGTTAAAGTTAAAGTTTCATTTGAAGTTGATTAAATGTTCGATTTCGGGGTACGAAGACATGCTGAACCCTATGGTGAAAACCATTTCCTCGCCAGACAATTAGTTCATTCGGAATCCGACAAAAACCGGATTAAAACTTGGTTAAAAGTAAAAGTTTTATTTGAAGTTTATTAGATGTTTGATTTAGACGTAAGAAGATATGCTGAACACGACGATGAAAACCATTTTCTCGCCGGGCAAGTCGTTCGTCCGGAATCCGGTAAAAACCGGACAGTTTGCTAAAATTAAAAGTTTTATCTGAAGTTGATTAGATGACAGATTTAGGAGCAAGAAGGCATGCTGAACACTTATATGAAAAGCATTTTCTACCCGGACAAATTGTTCGCCTGGAATCCGGCCAAAACCGGAAAATTCGTTAAAAGCAGAAGTTTCTTTTGAAGTTCATTAGATGAGAGATGTAGGGCTAAGGAGACACTGAATCTGTATATGGCAATCATTTTCACCCAGACATATAATTCGTCCGGAATCCGGTTGAAACCGGAAATTTTTTTGTAAGTTAAAGTTTTATTTGAAGTTGATTAGATGTCCTTTATAGGGATAAGGAGATACGCTGAATTCTTTTCTGATTTTTCACGGGTCAACGAAAGGGAAACCTTTTATCACCTAGTAAAACGACACCATGGCAAGATCAATAGCTTTCGGCACTTCTTTCTACTCGGACTCCGGACCAAAAAGCATAGGATCAAATCATCTTCATGTCAACGGATGATAAATACTGTGATCCACGGGCCAAGATTCTCAGACTCTTAGAGTCCTGGTTATTTTGGCATCACATCCAATCCTTTTCAAATCGGAAGAATGCCGAGTTCCAAGATGACCACTCGCTGAAAACATCCGAAGATAATTTACCCGAAAAACTTGTGGGAAAATGTCCCAAGCAAGCTAGACCAAATTCTGCCTGCTGTACTACTTGACAGCTTGACGCAGAATAAGAGTGCTCTCGCCCACCCATCCATTACTTTTTTTTTTATGTTCGTTGCGAAAATTAACATAATTAAACAGCGAAAACGTTGGAATGAAAATTCTTCCATTCTATCCCTCTCGGAGTGATCGGGGCTCGCAAAACCGAAAGGAACATTGAGAATATGTCTCCGGATAAGACAGGTATCTAAAATGCATCATCATAAGAAAAGATAATGTATGTATGCATGCTTCTATATAAATGGATCCCTGTCACCTGACGCTGAATTTTGAGAAAGGTGAACACATTATTTGAAAAAGCCTTTGTCAGCGGTATTGTTTAAATGTTTACATGTTGATATATGATAACTTCCTAATATCTTTTTTTCCTACTCTGTTTTGATACTCTTTAGGGCACCTCACCTCTTTTTGTTGTAGATGAACAAATAAACTGAACTGGATTTAGAATATGCTTCACCGGTTTGGCATTCTTCTCTTTCTGCACAGCTCTCTGATCGCCTGGAAAATGTCCAAAAGAGAGCAGTGAAAATCATTCTGGGTGATTAATATTTCAGATGAAGAGGCTCTCATTAAACTTGACGTTCCTAAATTAACTGAACGCAGAAATACTCTTTCAAATAAGTTTGGAGCTAAGATAATCTTTTGTCCCTAGATGGCCCATCTAGTCCCAACTCCCATCCCGTCTTCCGTGCGTCGGTCCGAGAGAAATACTGGCAATCAATTTTTTCCATATCCTGCTAATTCTTCTGCCCAGTTTTTACGTAGTTTCATCTCATCATTATTTCTGGTAAAATCTTGTAAGTGTATTAGTTAATTTGTTTCGTGTCTGTGTATATTTTTTAAATTTGTATTCCACTTCTAGCTTTTAGCTATTTGGAATAAACTTGATTGATTGAATCAACTCCCTAAACAGTTTTGTTTAAAGTTGTTACAGTCTATATTTGTTAAGTTCAGATTATTCGCTATGGCCTGAAGAGGATCCTTGCGAAGAAGATCCGAAAACCTCACTGAATCCCAATTTCAGCAAACTAATACTTTTAGGCACGAGCGAACAAGAGAGGCCGTCGACACTCCGCAGATAGTGGAGAAACCTGAAGCTGTCAGATATCAGACTAGTCGCGGTACCACCCCAGCGCCAGTCTGATGAAATTCATCTGCCTACAGATCAATCGGGGGAAGACACAAGTACCATGGAGTACACAGACCTCTGCCCTCAGCTCAGCTCTGTTGATGAATCCCCGCCTACGATGTCACGTCTTTAACCATTCCATCATCCAGGCGGTTCCGACACATAGTGACGCAAGACTTGAATGCTCAACTAGATAATGACAAATGTCTCAGCATATGTTCACCACATAATAGACGTACCAGTGGAAAACACATAGAGGTGTTATTGCTGAACCACAAGAGTGGTCTCTCTGTCACTCAAGTCTATCTCTCCTTTACGATGTACGCCAGCGTTGCTCGTGCTTCAGGTTCAAGAGGCGCTCTTGAAGTATTTGAGACGCTCAGATAGATTTTCGTAAGAAGCTCCGACGGGTTGCCTACTCACGAGTCTGGTATACACAAGTGCCAGGTGCCAGCACCGGTTGCCACGGGTTAGAACATCAAAATCCGCATATTTAGAAGCAATGAAAGATGAATCGCGTAATTTATGGCCGGCACCGCTGGTGCCAGGTCAGTATTGACCAGTGCTGGGTCGGTTACGGCCTGTGTCGGAAAACGGTGTACTCCAAGAGCCCGGGAGTGGGTAATCCCAAAGCTCAAGTCTTGTTTTCGTGGCCATTTTTCTATGATTTTCCATTAATCAATTTAACGGTATTGTGTAGAAGTGTCTTAGCTCGCAGCGCCAACGGTAGGAGATGTCGTATGCCGTGAAAAGCTGGCAAAAGGCAATGAAGACTGGGCTTGCAGGAAGAAAATTGCACATGCTTTCACCTTATATTACGCACGTGATAACGATGACGCCTATGTTCATTTAGGTTAAGCCATACTTATAAATGTCTTTGTCCGGTTCAAGAGTGTCAACATTTTAATGAGTTCCATCGACAAATCGCACGAAAAACCTTCTGCTCTTCTTATTTATTTCTGGTTTCGGTTCTACTCAACAAGCTCTATAAAACGGTCATCACCACCAATTCCTGCATAGGATGACGTAGCAATGCAGCTATAATAGATTATCTGATTATCACCCTAACTAAGGAGGAATATTGGACGAGTCTATATGTGAATCAAGTCTCGGCGAAAATTCACCCCACGCGCACCGACCTCAGAAGCTGTGCGCTATTGTAGTCGTGCAGGCTGTGAGGAATGTGCCACAACAGTTGGGTGATGAGATAACGCTTGCCGGTTCATTCAACCCGCAAAAGTCTAAGACAAATCCTGAAAACCATTGTTAGTGGGTGACAATGATCACTGCGTACCAGGACAAGAAAAGTGTACCAGTCAGAATCCCCCAAAAAGGAAGCAACACGTCCGGTGAAAGAGCCGTTCCATTTTTACTTAAAGCACAAATGAAACGAAATGCCATTTTATAAGGGGGGTACTTACGGAAACTGAATTAGCAGATTTGTTTTAATCTCGACAGTAAAGACTCGCCCGGTTCTTCTCAGGCTTGCGTAAATCGTGACTGAGATTCCGGCCAATCACAAAAAGTTCATCCAAGACATCAGAAGCGTAGCATGACGTCAGAAAACGAAACATTTCCGCCGTAATTACAAGTTGCATCTTTGTGAATTACTCATAAAAACTGAAAAAAAGCTCTACTTCTGCTAAGGGCGGTGTACTAAGGGTCAACATCACTTGCAGGAACAAGCTCTGTGGGTTATTGGTACTCTAAAATTATTTGTTTGGCTTACAAACTCGTCTCAAACTAGATTTCCGTAAAAATTCCAACTAACCCCACAATACCGTCACTGAACCGACTGAAAACACTGGAACAAACCTACAGAGGTCATAAATTGCTGCCTTATCAAAATTTCTGTTTGTAAACAGCTTACACATTCTGTGCGGTGAAAACAAACAACGCGTCACAGACAAGTCAATTACGTCCTGATATTTACATTTCCGTAAAATTCCAACATCAGACGCCAAATATGTTCGTGTCAAAGTGTACATTTACTCGGGCTCATTACGCGCGAGATTGGTGAAGATCCCAATTTACAATCGTGGGTATCTGAATAACCATACAGACATCACAGGGGCATATCTGTGGATAAAGTAATTCAAATAAACAAATCTTTAAATCCACAAGTTCTTATCATATTATGTAAACTGCTATAGTGACCTTAAAAACTTTTCTGTGTGGTTTTTCAATAACTTGATTTCTCACCAGGTAATCTAATACTTCCCGCTCTTTCCCAGAAGCTTCAGTTTCAAAGAGTTGTAAACATCTATTTGGTACTTCAGGACATTTTTCGCGTGACGTACTTCGCGTTCACGAACCATTACAGAAAAATGAAACAACACCAAACAATAGAGATAGACAGAGAGGTACCAAATCGAGCACACTTCCTCGGAAGAGGGAGACTAAACCAGTGAGAACAAGCAAAGTATCAGTTTTCAGAAAGGTAGATGTGTATCTACTTCTGAGGTAATCAAGGTGCAACAAGCAAATCATGGACCATGCTTGTGTTTGACCTTTAAGGGCAAAAGAAGGGAACCGGACTGGGTAACCTGATAAATCGAGAAAGCCACGGTGAGATGTACAGCAGCCTCCAGGCCTTAACTTATTGACATTCGATAATCTATTCTTCGCCTTACCTGATGCACTTCTTGCCACCCTTGGCTATCCGTCACGCCGATTATTGAATGATCATACAGCAAAGAGCGGCATACGGCGTCGGGGGCACTGCAGGACACAGCGAGGTATAGGGGTGTGAATCCCTTCCCGTCTCTCATATTAGGCGACGCTCCAAGGTCAAGCAAGGTCCGAACCTAGAAAAGTGGATCGGCATGTCATTTTAAACGCTAAAGTGCCTGGCCTCAAAGCTTCGGTGCTTTTCAGGCTCTAAAGACCACATTAGAACATCGAATTGCATCTGCATCCTCTCTATTTAAAGAAAAAAAAATTCTGATTAAAAAATACAAAGTTATTTTCAGAATCTTGCGAACAATCAAACTAGTGTCCAAATCGCAATGCAATAAACTCTCGATCCCCGCATCAATTTCTGCCACGGTACATGTAACGATAGCATATTTTGGATTATGTACAACTACCGAGTCCCCGTAAACATACCGAATAGTTCCGGTATCGAAAAAATACCAAACAACTTTAGTGAAATATAGCCATCGCCAGCAAAAATAGATCCCTGTGTCTTTCTGGGAACGAAATGATGAACTTAGAGGTAGCTGCTCAATGATGTACCAATTCTTTCGAGTTTTTTCCCATTCTCCTGTTTGCCTCGGACAGAAATGAGATGGCAGCAGTTCCTAGCTCAGCTTCACAATCCCGAAGATGGAATCCCCAAGGAATCCCAAAGACTCTCGAAAGGGGTCGATATGTTCTGTTAAAAGTTGATGTCAAGATCCTTTAGGTCAAAGTACAAGTTTAATGTCATAGATTGGCTACAGAACCTTATATTTACTGTTGTGGAAGCGTGCTTCAGATCAAGAGGTAAAAATGTTTCTAATGGGACACAATGAGCAAATGTGACAGTCCATTTCGAGACATGCAGAATCTATATCTGTACTTGGTCTTCTTGGCGGATCAGTCGTTTGACCGTATTCAGCCGAAAACCACAGCTTCGAATGCCTATATATTTTCGAAATTCATCAACATGAAGATTGGGAGTCGAGCTAATGGTCCATTTACACACTGCGTAAAATCCGAGCGTATTTTGAAATCCGAGCGTGTTTTACGCACGTTTTGAGCTTGAAAACATTTCTAGCAATACGGACGGATTTGAGAAATCGGTCCGTTTTGTATCTAAATACGTCCGTATTGCTAGAAATCTTTTCAAGCTCAAAATGTGCGTAAAATACGCTCGGATTTTACGCAGTGTGTAAACCCACCATAAAAGAGTCGCACCTGCGCTTATAGTTAGACAAGGGATAACCATGGCTAGCCTATTGCCGGTACCAATTTTTTTTTCTTTGATACTCATTTCGCGTAGGTTCAAAGACATATGGGTTGATTTAGGTAGGGATATGCGAGGAGTTGTTGGACAATCCGGGCAGAACCGAAACTTTATAAATGGACCTCATCCGATAATTTCTTCGGTGAGTATTACCTAATGGATCTGGTCAAGGGGTCTATGAACGAAATTACATGTTTACAGGATCTGGTTAAGATCGGCAAAGTGCAAGACATTGATTGTCTGTATCAAGAAGCCCACAAAATATTCCCTTTTGAGATCCTTCCGAAATCTTTAGTATTATAGCTCTAATACTCTAAATAAAATGTAGCTGACTTTATCCGTTTTGCACCATTAAATATGATTCGCAGTCAGCTGGGGCTGAAGGACTGTCTATCTTTATTATTGTCTTCGTCCTATTTGGATCTTTGGGCCTCGAGGATTCCCGTTCTTCTACAAGTTTCCGACCACATCTCGAGTCATTTCTGCTCTTCAAACGATCATTATATTTCCAAATTTGTGAATGAAAACAAACTCCTCGGCAAGGGCCGATCAATATAATAGTGAAGTGCTGGAATCCAAACAACAGCTCAGCTTCCTTGCTCTTTCATTAAAGCCCTCTATAGATCTTTAAAGGAAAAGATAGCACGAACTCCCAAGATACCAAGGGATCCTGGGGATAAGTGGGGCTAGCCCCGGCAGAAGGGTGACTCCCGCTGGCCGACTTAGTGCAAACAATTAGTCTATGGAAATAGCGGGGGAATAAGGGAGGGTGGCGAAGTGGCAACATGACTTTGTTAAACTGCCAATGGTATGCCAATCTTCACGCACTGTGCCTAGGACAGTGTTGGCAGGAAAAGAAGGAAGCTTGCCTTCCCTAGCTTCGTATCAATTATGTTAGTTAGGCTAATATAGGCTATGCGGTGGGCTTTTCTAGACGACATGTAGTCATATGCAGTAAATGGATAGGATGTGAATGTTGCTGCCCAAAGGTATAGCTTTTCGAAGTAGGTTTTTATCAGGCCAGGTAAAGCCCAAGTATGCAAGAAATATCTTTGCCAACATTTTCTTCCAAAAAAGTGGTAATGAAGGGAAATCCTAGAAAGGGGACGATACTACAGAAACGGCCAAAGGTGTAAAGCTTTTGAACGGTCTGCAACTGGAAAGTTAACTTATTTTCCAACAACAAAGTCTTTCATTAGCCTAAAGCTACCAGTAGCAGTTAACCGATCAAACGTTAAAGTATCCTATATAATGGAGTACTCCTCTGAGTGCATCGTCTATAACATTCTATGGGAATGCTCAGAGATAAAAAAAAAAAAATCTCCATGAGTTACCTTGCCAAGAAGGCAAAAATATAACCAGTCAACACATCCTTTCAGTTCATCATCAAAGTAAAAACTCAGCTATTCCAGAATCATGCACCTTGTGCCATGTGTCATGCACCAGGATAAAATGTTTCGAAAATTAAGAGCTACTAGGGTGGGTGGGTGGGGCGACCCTAGATCGGAGTAGCCAAAAGCGATTTAGATAACGATCGTTTGCTTTATCGCATAAACCATGACATTTTTTCACGCGTCGTTAGCAAGGTTAGACCGAAGTGAAAAAGAATTACAGCCGGATAGCTAACCAGCCTTGCAACCAGAGCTAAATTGAAAATGCTAAGTCTGGAAAAATCAAGGCCTCTACACAGCTACAAATGTAAAAGAAACCTGACGAAGATTCCGAATTAGCTAATCAGTATATGCTGAAAAACATATAATAGAAGTTATAGATGGGTTGGCCGGCAACTCTCGGCCTCCGCTATATGTCAAGGCATATTCCGACGTCGCACCGGACTATGCCTCACGAGTCATATGCGTGATAAAATACTTACTGGGTATTGCTGACCTCTGGACTCGTGGCGTACACCATTTTCATGAGTTGACTACCACACAGGATGGAAGTAAGATATTACCATCTTAGAACATTTAGCTCTCCTCTTAACTTCACTGTGAATATGTTTCCACTATCCTTCCACGTCAATGACCACAGGAAAAGAAAGCGCCAATCTTGATATATTTGATTCTACAGCTCCTTGCTCTAGGTAAGAGGGGCAGTTCGCACTAGCCTAGAAACCTTAATCTCGAACGCAAGGAAACTAGACACACCAGGGCTGATGGTGAGTTTAGCTTTGGCACAATCCGAGCTTATGGCGCACGTGTTGCACGAGAAAAAAAAACCCAGCAAACGCGGACGTGAAAATGGCTCGGATTTGAAAAATACGCTAAGATTTTACGCAGAGTGTAGCCGCATCTCTACTTTGGCTTTTCCCGCTTTGCACGTCGGTCTTTTGTTCAAAGCTCGTGACTAGGTACAAAGCTAACGGGTTGGAGTACGTTACTGGCAAGAGAGACAAGTTGAGGAGATAAAAACTTGCTTTGGGCTCGTACAACAGACCACAGTTTCTTATATCGATTAAAAATCAAGAGATCGTGAGAAAACGATACAAGTCGGCGACTCAACGTCACATAGACATGAAAAACTATCTTACCGCTTCGACTCTTCCCTTCTCTGCTGCCCGATGAAGTGACGTAGATCCGCATTTGGTCCTGTAATCCAACAGTGCACCACCTCCTACCAGAGCCATTAAAAGCTGTGGCGAAGATTTGGGACTCAAGGCAGCTATCGCAAGGGGCGTTTCTGGAAATAAAATTGATGTTAACAGGATATTTCATGCACCCCTTTTTATGGCAGAGCGATGCTGCAGAAATTTAGAGGAAAGAGCGAAAGAAGGGACTTTCGTCGAGGATGGTTTCCTTCGAGACTTTCGATCCCTCTTTCGAATAGATTTTCCTTGTTTTTAATCTTCTTGGCTTCCTCTTCAACGGGGGGAAGTGAGAATGTAATTTCATCCCAGCCCGACACCTTCAGAATAAGTTGACATTAATCCATTTATTCTCCAGGTCGTTACATTTCGGTTACCAGGAGATACAGAAAATCAATAATTATTCTTTCAGGACGACTGGAATACTGTTGAATTAGCGCAAAAGGGGGATTCTGATATAGCTCAATCAGCTGGAAACCATTCAACATCACTGGGCCACGCTCCCATCGGCGGCCCTTTTCGTATCGCTCGGGCGGGTTTTCTTGCTGCACGCCTGGACATGGCTTTCCCCGTTCCAGCTACGCCACCACACTGCAAATCACCCTAATGACGATGAAGTGTGCGTCCCCCGAGCTGTTGTTCTGCGCACCTGCTTCCCCTCCGCTCCCTAAGACGGTCATAAGTGTTGGAAAGTACGTTAAGTACTATTTAAGTACAAATGAAAGTACTACGGTTTTACTTAAGCACAACTGTCCTTGAGTAGTTCATATTTATCACTTGAGTAAAATAACTAGGTACTTGAAGCCTCAAGTAGCAAATTTTCAACTAGTCAACTGTCTCTAAACACATTCTATTTAGATCACATCGACTTGCACGGTGAAATGCTTCTTTGGCAGCATTTATCCAGCAATTAAAAGCTTTCGAAAAAAACCGATGAAACCTGGGCAGTCTGTGAAGTACACTGTACCCTTGGTAAGCATACTACTAGATGGCGGAATCTCCGTTCAAGGCTGCAAAGCTTTTATATTTTCCCAACGTCCAGTACTTAAGTTATGTACTTAAAACTCAAGTATTACTTAAGTACATCCGTTGTCTGGTACTTAAATACTTGATACTTAAATACAAAATTTTAATTTATTTGATACTTGATTTAGGCACAAACTTAAAATGCTTGTTATAACACGGTCAAAGCAGGATTATTAGTTCCGAGAAACACCTCGCGTCAGTTGCTGAAGATCCAATTGTTTTCAACAAACTCGCCTAGATTCTAAACTTTGCAATTGACGGTCATATGCACAAATATGTCGCTATGGTCTGCTACTCCAACACCGGATTCACCATCACATTGCCTATCTACTGAAGCAGGCCGGCCAAACTTTCGTCTGGCCAAATTCCATTCTGTTTCTTCGTGAGATGAACAGACTTTCCGCTATTTTATTTGCTCAAAGATTAAATTAGATAGGCCCGGCATTTTAAACGAATTTAAAAACCTGTCCGAGTGAATGACTGATTGTCTACTGTCCATCCTTTTATCTTAATCACCTATATAAGGAAAACAACGACTTCAGGGTCTTGATTGATAAATTTTTTATCCGTTTTATATTTCGAACTTACGCGGACGTGTTTTACGTTAAGCTGTAAGTCCTGGCCAACTTCATTGGGAGTTGCTTATAGCTCAAGCCAAGTCATTTTCAGAGGCATATCTTTTACTTCTATGACCTATACAAGAACTATACCAAAACTCCCGAGGAAGAGTGTCCACGGCTTTGCGAAGTTGTGTCTTACCTCCAGTTTCCTGACAGTGGAAATTCGGGTCAAGTCCTTTCTGGCACATCTTTGTAACCTTTTCCAGGTTGCCGACTGTCACATAATCGAGAAACCGTCGCAGGTTCACCCGAGTGTGCAAAGCTCTCAGCTGCTTCTCGTCCAGGTTCAGCATTTTGTAGACCCGCCTCTTGTATTTCAACTGAAAAAAAATCAGGGTGTGAGCTTTCATTTAGTGTTACTTTTGCTAAACAGTAAAATAAAAACGAAATGCCCAATCAGATAATATGTTATCGTCATAGGACATTCCCCGGCCCAGCAGTCCGAGAGATTCCGACAGAGGGATTCGTAGATTCTAACAGAGTCTTTTTCTGTTGGAAAGAAGTCCTAGAAATCAAGACAAAGCAGGCAGTGGTGACGTGCGGGTTAAATTTAAGGCAAGGTGAAAGTAAAATACAGACCCGAGGAAGATAATTTCGTAAACCACGTTGGCCTGACACCATAAGAAAATCAGGAGAAAAACAGAGGAAAATTGTTTTCAGCCTTTAAAAAAAACATTTTCGTCTGTTTTTCTTCCAATTTCTTATGAGACCGCACTGGACCTCCGTAAAAAGTAGTGAAACCTTCGTTGCACTACTGCGTGAACCTTCCCCGTGTACAAGCAAGCAGCGAAATTCAAACCCAAACGAACGGAGAAACGTGCGGTCATTACACTATTACTAATGTCTATTTCTACCTTTTGGCGTATTTTTTTAGTGACTGAACCATGACCTCTAAATCTCCGCTCTAAACACGTTTATCTCTGCATTTCAACCAACTCCCTCCCCCATTTACACAGTCTGTCACGCGATACAGTGAAATGAATTACGCGGTGTGAAAATAATACAATCACGGAAGGTACGATGTCAAAATTAAATTAGAAAAACGTAATTAAAATAAGGTGACTCCGAACTACGGGTAAAAAACGTGCGGTTTCAAGCCCTTTAGCGTTGATACTGGATCAGTCAGACCTGCCTCTTTCTCGAACGCGGCTTTCTCGCGCGGTGTTTCCTGTTATTTCTTTTGTGACGTTCAATTACATTTGTATAATTTAAGTTGGGAGGCCACTTCCAGCTCACGAGAGTAACGTCGCATTCTGTAAAATGGTGATCCCAGACGATTTCGTCTCTATGGCTTGGAAAATGACTATCGTATTATATATATCTACAGTATCTGACAAACGAATAGGTACAAAATACAGTGGTAGTCTACAACAAGTACACGTTCCTACTCTCTACATTATCTCAAGTTACATACTCCCCCCCCCTCTTCTCCCTACTATCACTCCATATCAAGCATACATTATGGCCAAGTCAAAGACCCTTTCACACCATCTGCATCCGTATAAGATAGTGGTTACAATATATGAAGCTAAATCAAGCGGACTGCTTCAAAGAAAACGCATTAGTGTTCCAGCATAACCACAAGGTAATTCTTGAGGTGATTTGTTACGACACAACTACTGAATATATCCAGAGTACGTAACAGCCCGTCGATATAATGCTGTCAAACAGCAACGCCCATGCAATAAGACAGGACGCAAGCGCTTGCGAAAAGATGCTAAAAGCTACCAAAGGATGTCTAAGTTGTTAAAGCACCCCTGACACCATTTTATTCCAGCTGATTTATACTCGCCCTTTGAGCTCTTAGCACATGAGGCAGGTAGTTCACACAAAAAGAAAGATATCCCAATAATCAGGTACAGGAACAGGACTCACAAACCCTCCAACAAGAGCAAAGGTGTCGATGGGATCCCAAAAATTTAATATCTGATCGAGACAAACCGCGTCTTGTAGATATGCCTATCCAGTCTTCGCCAGACCCCTGGAACATTCTTACTATTAAAATTTTGAAGCAGAGAAATATCAATGGCTAGTCATCTGAGAAAACCAAGTTTAGGCATGGATTCAGCATGTGTGTTTCGTTATACGTCATATTTACTTTTAACGAAACTGATCCAAACTTCATGCCTTACTTCTGCCATTATCCGGTTTCGGCCGGATTCCGGGTAAACTACTTTTCCGGCAAACAACTAAAGCTCAAAACAAATTCAGCATGTCTCCTTACTTTATATCGAACATCTAATCAACTTCAAATAAATCATCAACTTTTAACAAAGTTTAAGGTTTTGGCCGGATTCTGGGCGAACTATTTGCCCAGCGAGAAAATAATTTTCATATTTTCAGCAAGGGGCTACAAGGCGCATCTACGAACTTGGCCTGTGCTTTGACCCAATTGATCCTCATATCAAGTTTGAAGAAAAAATCTCTACGCCTTCGAGAGTTATCGTCCTGACAGACGATCAGACAGACAGACAACTGTTACGAAGTCATAGGTATCCCTCCACTTACGCTTTGGGATCCCAAAAACTATGGTCAAGGCACATTCTTGATGCTACTTGAGTTGCGCCAGTAGTGGCTGTCGAAACATGGCCGTTCCTATTCCCTGGCTAAAAACTTACTTCGAGAAGTCAGTAACGGCGCGTGTTCTAAAATGGAGACTGGGAAGGTCAGATACAGTTTGCACTTGTTTCCTTTTGTCCTTCATGTCGTAACCACATAAACTACACTCACAAATTACACAAATGTCCTTTTCAAGAAAATGATGTCATTTGCTTTCAGATTGTCATACTTGGTTGGGTTCAATCCTAATGAGGACCAAATATTTTTTTTCGAACAAGTGCATGGTGAAAAAGACCGACTACGATTCTGGGTAGAACCTAAATTCACTGAAATGACAAATGTATCACTGAAAATGAACAAAGAGCGAGGAGATAGATACTGGCTGCTTTAAGTTTCTATCATATTTACTGCACTGGCTTCAGATTCCTATGCGTTCATATGTCTGGTATTTAGTTCCGCCTTTAACAACCAAAGATATAAAGGCAAAAAAGTTACACATTAAAGCTATCTTTCCAGGGTACACTACTAACGACAGCGTAAAGTCGATAGTTGGAGCAACAACAATGTACCCTAACGCCAGACCCAGACAGTAAACCAAGCAGGTGGAGAACCAGAAGTGGACTGGTCAAAGTATAAGAACCCGTTTTCGGCAAGAAATACCAGATAACAGACCATGCATACCTGCCACACGACAATAGACAATGATGGCGGGTGATGGCACGCTTTTGTCTATCGCTTAAGCGGACGTTTTACACTTCGAAGAATAGCTGAAATGGAATGCCTAAGCCTTTCGGTTCCCGTGAAACAATTGCTCAGTTAGGTGCTTCATGCGTCACTGATCGCGAACGGAAGCCAGCATTCACTCGCTTCAGCAGCCGAGACCTGCCGAGTACAGAATCTGCGGAAAGGGATCCATCAGTTTCCACGCGAACTTAGACTACTTTACTCCAGCCTGGAAGGAAGGCGACGGTATACTACCGAATACTCAACTATCCATCTCGCCTTTCACACGAAATTAAACGCGGGGAAATTAAAGGAAACACTAGCATTAGAATATCCGGCAGAACTCTTATGGAAGTAGGCAGCCCTTTCGATGGTGAACATGAAGTCGCAGATGGTGGGATATGGTCGTGACAGGATAGTTTTTTACAACCACAGGGAAAGAGATCATTCAACTCGCTTCAAAGCACCCAATGGCACTTCTAGCCAATCAAGCTTGCCGTGCGCTACTCGAAATATGATTAATGAGTGTCTCGACATATGGCAAACTCTGAGCAGAAGATCTTTCAGCAGCTACAGCCGTAACAAATCAAATCCACTGACTAAAGACCAGGACAATATAACCAATGATGCGAATAGAAGCCTGGGTGATTGGTGTACTATTAGAGAAAGCTTTTGCAAAATGTCAAAGAAATCTCAAATCCTACTGAGATTGCGACTATATCCACTAATCACTCGAGAATCAATCAGGAATTTTCATGTTCATATTAGCTTTCTAAAGTAGATCAGGGGATATTTTTCGTTATTATCCACCGTTCAACGCGGCCATGCTAAAAAAGGTGCTTTACTCTTTCCAGCTCATTTTTGTTTGTCTGACCCAGTTCACAGAATGAAACCTCACATTTACTGGAACCACTTATAGCGTGTTGTTTGTTTGCCTGTTTGACAGGGTGGCGCGTATTCAACTCCGCAGTTTCATGTTCAAACACAACGGACCCGGGTCAACTGATAAACTCAAACCAAGAATGAGGTATTCTTGCCTACAACCGTGAAGCTTGTACTTGTGCGCACGTCGTTTTCATGTATTTCGTAAATATTTTATCTACCTCTTCTAGCTTTAAGCTATTTGGAATTAAATCTGACAGATTGATTGAAAAATGCACATCCATTAATTAACGTGCAGCATCACGCGCGAAATCATGCCTAGAGCAAAGGCGCTTTGTCACCTCCTTCACAACCTTTAGGTAAGCACGGTCCTTATCAAACGTCCATATCAATTAGCCTAACCACCCCTGTATTCTGGCAAGACGTAAGGGAACGGGGAGAACCAATCTACTTCATAATGAGTATCGGAAATTCGACTGAGCGATCTACACAACTTCGCTAAGAGGAACGAGCAGACAACTTAAACCCAGTCGCGGACTCATCAAAGAGCGTCCGAGACAGTTCAAGTTACTAACGTATTGGATCAATATGTAAGCATGCGTGCGTACGTGTTAACGGCTGCTACTGCGCGGCATCTCCGACCAAAGCAAGTTCAAAAGCACAGGAAAAAGCAAACTGGCGATCAATGGCGAAGCCTCTATCTCCAGACAGGCTGGTAGCGGCGACGCCGGCAGATGAATCAACTAAAGCTTTACAAGGAACAAGAAACGAAGACCAAAATGTTGTCATGGCCAGTCGCAGTGTGGAGCTGGTGTGGAGAATAAAGAAAATAAACATCCACCTTTTCCAACACTTGTTTCAGGCACAAAAACCTAATTCGCTTTCTGTTGGTCATTTTCTTACAGGGGAATACAAGTAGGTGAATCGGAAATCACTAAGCGTTACCGGACTAATTTGCAAGGCGAGCGCTTTGCATGAGCGTGTAAACTTCACATAGCAATGAGTAAATATCCTTGTTCCGATACATGTTACAACGAACCGGGTTCCGCCCTTTTTTCAAACAGATCCATTTCATACCTTGTAAGGGAGGAACATCGGGAATTTAGGTGAGTGAAACTCTGGTGGCAGCAAAAGAAGGCATCAACATCCTATCCTAGTGACAGCAGGAAGGACTAATACTTGTTGTGATTTTTCTACGACATTCATCACTGATAAAGGTCAGAGTTCACTTGGTCCACTTCGAAATCCTGCCGGGAACCCCAAAAATCCTGCAAAGAAATCATGCCGAAAAAAAAAAATGTGTCCGTACTAGTTAAAGCGATAGTTGTTAAGACTATATATAGCTGGAGGATTTGAGCAAAGGCAGGTGAATTTTTCATCTCTATCGATTGGGAGGACTAGAACGTTTTTGCTGTAAGAACTAAATGAATATTAAACAACTAAATGCCGTAAATACCAACACTACCATTAAAGAGGGCGTCACTAGACGGGACCTGAAAATGTAGAGAAAATAGGCGCAGTGGCAACGATTTTACCCAGGACAAACTATACTATGCGCCGCAGGCAAACATTTTTAAATATGCCTTTTTCTGGCGAAATTTACCCCAAATTCTAGCTTTTAGTGTCGTTTTAACTTACAAATATTCCAAGCCTACTATAAGTGACACATCTTTCTTCTAAATAGGGAATATATACTATACAAAATGCGCCGCAGGGAAAATTTTGCGGAAACACTGATGATTGAAGTGTCTTTGCTATCCGAAATGAAGACACGATCAGACGAAAGATATAAACCGCATTTCCTTGTTTTTGAATAAAAAGAGTTTGGTATTAGATGGTCAAAGTTGGATCATCAGCAAATTCCTGATAAATCCTAAAAATTCCGGCACATCCTGGAATCTCAAAAATCCTGAAAAAAATTCTGCCGGGATCCAAAAATCCTGAATTTCAGGATAAATCCTGCAAAGTGGAAGCACTGGTCAGAGGAGAATCTAGGGTAAAGTGAGAAGAATCTGCAAGCCTGTCAACTGAATTCTGTCCTTAAGTTTCTTCCGCTTTAGCCCACTGAAAACATGGGCTGGAAAACGAGCTGGCTCATCCGTCCCTAAAGTCAGCGGGAACTGAACGGCTAGCTAATGGCAATATTGCCACTTTCTGTGATGGAACCTGAGAAACTAGAACACAAAATTCTGGGAAATTCCGGCCTAACCAATCCGTTCCTTTATTTTTAGTTTTAACGACAAACTCGTAGACTTGTGTGGTTGGCAAGAGGTATATTTTTGAATGCCCGTTTTTTAGCTACACCGGTAGCAGATTACATCGTTTCTGTTTTTAAATGAAGTGGACTTCGTACATTTTTTATTCATTTGCAACCGGATAAATATTTTCCAGCTGAAAGAAGACGCTTTCCTTAGTTTCTTGCAGTTCCTCAAAATAGTTGCTGATCGCACAGCAAACTCAAACCAACCCCTATGTGCCTGTAGTATAGCCTAGATTAGTCAGTTGGATCACCTGTACTGGCAAATCATAGGAAACGAAGGAAAGTCACTGGCTAGACTTGGTTTACAGCGAGAGGCATGGAAGATGCTCGATGGCATTTCTATTGTTCACCGACACCCAGAGCAAGACAACACTAGGGAGTAGCGCCAAGACCTATGCTTTCCATGCTTCGCAAACGAGCCATACTCGTAGCGCCGCCCACTACGCTTACTGAATTTAAAGCGAGACAAACGTGCAGGTCTAGAAATTTCTAGTGAAGCTAAGATGCGTTCTGCACACATCGAAGAAACAGGGGAGGTTGTATCCTTTTTTTTGCTGTGTCAGAACATAGAGTTATTGGAGCCAGTGCTGATGCACGTCTGAATCGAGTTTCAGTAGGGACGTTCTCTACCGCTCGTGGTGGTAGTATCGCTGCTAATCAAGTGTGTGTCACTTTTTTCAAGTGTTGGCATTGCTCCCTAGTGTTACTATGCTTATTTGATATTTTTAAATGGCCATCGAGGATGCCTTTCCGATATCAACCGAGATGGAGGTGTGTTAACTGTTTTAACTTTTTTTTTAACAGAAATCCTCTCTGGAGGCTGATACGACTTATACTGATATGATCTGATATGACTTTGCTGTGACCGACAGGTAATTATGTCGATATGAGGCTAGCAAAGATGTCGAGGATTGTAGATCTCCAGAAAAAGGTTTTCGAGCTCGCAACATAAGAAACAAGACCTAAGGTTTCGATAGGATCCCAAAAATCTAGTATTTGATCCAGACAACTGGGTCTTGTCTTCGCCAGATCCAGTATTCGCCAGGCTAATCATCTGAGAAAACCAAGTTCAGATATACCTCTATCAGCCATAACTCTTTTGACGATACTGACCGAAACTTCCTGCTTTACTTCAGCCAAATTTACGGTTTCGGCCGAGTTTCAAGCGAACTACTTGTCCAGCAAATAAAAGAAAACTCAGAAACGAAGTCAGCGTATCTCCTTATGTCCTAAAGGACATCTAATCATCTTCAAATAAAACTTAAACTTACAAACAAATTTCCGGTCTCAACTGTATTCCGGACGAACTATATGTCTGGGTGAGAAAATGGTTTTGATCATCGTGTTCTGCATGTCTTCTTAACCCTAAATCAAACATCTAATAAACTTAAAATAAAACTTTTACTTTTAACTAACTTTCCGGTTTTTGCCGGATTCCGGACGAACTACTTTTCCGGCGAGAAAATGGTTTTCACCAACGTGGTCAGCGTGTATTCCTACCCCTAAATCGAACATTTAATCAACTTAAAATGAAACTTTTATTTTTAACCAACTTTCCGGTTTTTGCCGGATTTCGGGCGAACTACTTGTCGGACGAGAAAATGTTTTGCATATTCGTGTTCAGCATGCCTTCTTGCCCCAAAATCGACTATCACATTAGCTGTTTAAAAATATTTTGTTTGACTCTTAATCTGAACCCCCACCCCTAAATGTAGGGCTACAGAGCCCATCAACGAACTTGACCTTACACTTGACCCAAAGAATCTTAAACACCAAGTTTCATCAAAATATCTCATTACCTTTGACAGTTATCGTGCTGACAGACGGACGGACAGACGGACGGACGGACAACTTTTGCGATGTCATAGGTATCCCTTCACTTACGTTCTGGGATCCCAAAAACGTGGACTGGTTGCAGCTTTCATCAATGACAAAAACTTCACTAAATACTATGTGCAGAATTATTCATATGGCAAGAATGCGATATCGTCCTTTGGATTCAATAACTACAGCTCTGAAACACAGCGCATGGACAAAGCTTTCAGGCTAGACTACATCTATTCGTCCAAGCTACGAAGAGGGGCAATGGATAGAATTGTAGTGATTCGGCTATATTTCTGGGTAAAAACCTTACTTCTCTTCCTGAACTCGGTTGTCTGTCTGTACTTCCGTTGCAAAAACCTTCCCTGCAAGTTGCCCTGGCTAGACCCCGCAAATGTCGCAAATGATGCGTACCCTACCAATATGGGTTTCCCGACGGAAGGTGATTTATTGCAGCTTCTCTCCAGAATAAACTCTATTCTTTCGTGTTTGACGTTTTATGCTGTAGTTAGTAAACAGAACACATAGATATACACTTCACAACTGCTCCTTTGACTATGTTCATTATAACCTATATTGACTGAACCAAAACCTCGCGACGACCATGTGTGTAAAAAGCCAGATGCAAGATACCCTTCAGATCCGACCGTCGCGTCCGGTCCATCGACTCGAAAGTTACATCTTGGCACAGATAGAAATGAAGCAAATTTGTGCTGGTGAAGCAAATTTCTCAGACGTAAATCAATCGCCTTCTAATCACAGTAATCACGGCTAGTGACGCGTCTTCAAGCGAACAGGTGGCAATATCAAATCCATTCGATATTCGGTGCCAGGTTAAACCCGATTCTGAAAGTCTTTGGCGGATGCAATATCAGTTCTAAGTGGAGGACGCCTAATCTCAATGTGAAAATTCCAAGAGGATTGTGGCCGTGACTGAAGCAAGACACTTCCTGGCTTTTCACAGCATAACCAAATTTCCGTAATAACAAAGCGTCAAGGGAAGAAGTCTGGCAATGAAGCTTCATTGCTAATTGCTTCTTGCTTCGAACACTCCAAGCAGCGAGTCACGAACATAAGCTTATCAAAGTATACAATCGACAAGGTGACTCGAGAGATGACTTACGGAGTATCCCACGACTACCTTCCTTTCAGCTATGCCGCGCTGGACTTTACTAAACAGTTCTAAGCGTGCGAAAAATACGATGAGACCCTTACCTAGACACGTGGTAAGTCAATATTCTGGGAATCATGGGAAACCTCCAGAATGTAGCCTACAGCTGAAGAGTATATAGGTTACTGTCCACCGACCTTACAATCCCAAGAATTTTTGACAATATCCTACTGTTTTATGAGTTAAAATATTAACGAAGAAGCATAACTGGATAGTCTTCATGTAAGTACGTTCTGTCGACCTTACGGTAGTAACAACTTGTGACCATCTCCTATCTTTTCCGTCCCCTGGAGCTAAAATATAAACGAAATACACTCCATCCCTGTTGTGATTTCCTTTTCACGGCGCTTTTGAGTGTTACGATTTTGTTTATGATATCTGGGAGCACCGTAACTAACTACGTAGCCAGATAGACTTTGGCAAGTGCAGAGTTGCTGAATATGAAGAACAATGTAAAGAAAACAAAAGATTCGTGGCCCCACTTGCGATAGTAACTGGTAATAAGAATTAAGTAACGCAACGACCGTCTAAACCGGACAGCCTGTCACCGACAATGACACTAGGAAGAAGCTCAGAGAAAACAACCACTACGTTCGGCTGAATAACCTATTCTGAGCCAGAATCTTGTTTTCTTATTTAATGAATCTCCGGAACTACTTCAAAAATTGCAAAAAAAAAATCCACATCACGGCAGTCGGTTCCTCATTTTTCACATTCCTCTAACGAGCCCTCTACAAGTCGTATGCTCAAAAAGATGTGTGCATTTTCAACTGTAGAACCCTTCCCGCTTGCACCCTCCCCCCCCCCAGACTTACTTCCAAATACGCCTCGGGTCCGTGAAAGGCGTAATCAAGTAGCGGTCGTTCTTCATCCAGGAATTTTCCTGCCCGCCCGTTGGATGGAGGAAAAAACAGGCCATAGTTGAACCCCTCCTTTAGTTCCTAAAAGAAAAGAAATTTAAGCGCGTAGCCTACTATGAAAAACGTTAGGTCAACTATTCTCTAGAACGCGTATCGGAATACCAAAATCTTCAGTTTTCAGCCCTGTAAAAACCTTGAAACATCTATTACATCAGTGTATACACATAGAAAAGGTCAGTCGCGAAACTAGGGGGCGTGGGGGAGTTGGTCACTATCAGATGTATGTTACTTCGGACGTTGCCTAACTGTTGACGGCACTAAAGAATTTGACAAAATCCCAACCTAGCAAATATTTAAGCAGTGCTGAGTGCAAACAAGAAACTGAGCAAAGTAATGTCAAATTACAGCACACACTGTTATACAGTGTACACTTTGCACACTTTCCTTGCCAGGTTACGAGCGTCTAAGGAATTGCAACAGTTCTGCGTTACTTTCATGGCCGTCCGAAGTATCCCAAAAGAAGAGAAGGAATATTCAAAATGAAATGACCAAGTCAAAGTACGTCGAAAGAAGGCTGAAACACTGGGCAATTGGCGGACGGATTTTAAGTTATTAAAGAGCTCTTCCTAAACAGATCTCTTCAGGATAACATGGTTCAAAAACGAAGTTATAAAAAAAAAAAAAAACACATTCCCCGTGAAATTAGCGATTTTCTTGTTGACGACCCTGTCCAGACTTCCCGCTCTCCAAGACGGAGGTTCGATAATATTTTGTAACAGTAATATGAGTCCGTGCTTTAAAACTGAGAAAATCCAAGCAAAAGAAAATAAGTCCGACACAAAAGATAAACCTGTTGTTGGTCTACCAAGTCTTCAAAAATGACTAAAAAATTGAAGTTTCTGTATGCTCTTATTTTTTGAAAGAGTTGTCTGAGGACCGGGAACCTGTCAGAGAAATTCGTGTTGCTTGACTAGCAAAATCTGATCGGCCAAAAAAGCACAAAAAAGTTGAAGGCGCAAAAAGAAACAACGGCGAAGGGCATGGATTCCTGAAGCTTATAATTCCATAGGGGAGCTTCAGATAATATCAAGACAGAATAAATAAGAGAGGTCCTTGAACTTATTAATTCCATTTGACTGAAACAGAACGAAGGTAGTCAAAAAGCATTCCTATTCGTAGGACATATTCTAAAAAAGTCAAAATCCGGCGAAATACACCTCAACACTTTCCGACAAAAAGGACAATAAGGAATGTTTAATCACATTTACGCTTGTTAGAAAAAATCTGCCACGTCGCACTTACGAGATGTCACGTGGCACCGACAGTCCAGCGACACATGTCAGTAATGACTCATTACGCCATCCGAAAGCCTCTGAATAAGCTGCTTTCACCCCTCATATACGCCTTAGTTAGCCCCAAATTAAAGGACAATATCCACCACCAACACATTTTCTTTAATTGGGATCTCTAGTGCGGATATTGCGTCCGCGTGCAAGCGATGAATCCAAGAAATGCAAGTCTTGACTTCCGGTATTGATCGCGAAATGCCGCGGAATCTTCGTTTCAAACGGATTCCTCCCCTGGCCTAGCCGAGGGCCTAGCGTACCGGGAGGAAAGAAAAGAAGCCCCGGGAATGAAAGAATGAAATCAAGCCAACTAGATTGTAAATGCAAAATCATAAGATAGACTGACAAAAATCGGAAAGTCTGAACTAAAGGGTTGACAAGCTTAGATGAGAACAAGAATACGTGATAGCCCAAAGCCAATTCTTTGAATCTTGTGCCTTTTTTTAATCCCAAAACGTGAGTGGTACGTAATTTTACTTTTTTGGGGTACACCCTTCAGGATGACGACCATGTTACCGCGCTTCTACGAGGTTTGTTTAAGCGAGGTAACATGATCGTCCTCAAATTTGGGCACTGCTCGGATGCAGTGAAAACTCGCTTGTTCGAGTGCTATCGTTACCAGCCTTTTGAGATATCTTTAGTGGCCAATATTTCACTCAAATCAGCCAGATAGTGAGGCGATCAAAAGCGTCCTTTCACTAGAGAATTTTCTGGTCTGAGAATTTTCTTGTCAGGAATGACGCTGATCCCCTCTTCAGCTGCCTTCCTGTGAGGAAAGCCCTCCTCAAGGACGTGTGTCCTTAGCTCGTTCTAGTGTTTGTTAACTTTTGTTGTGTTTTTGTTTGTGTGTGCATATGGCCTCTGGCTGAAACACAAGTTATTATTATAGAAAATAGGTTGCGTTAGTATTATAGGTACAACAGGTCCTTTAAGGGTACTAGAAATTCATTTCTAAGCAAAACCCTTGAGGCAAAAATGATCACTTTGTGGTTAAGATGAGGAATTTAAGGGATGGTCGGATCTGGGATGTGACAATTTCTAAGCCAATCTTGTCAAGTCTCTAATGTTCAAGCCAAGTTTCATAGTTTAACACATCTGGAAGTACCTTAAATCACGATCACCGGAATTCCCCCCCCCCCCCCCACACACACACTGTAAAAAAAAAACTTGCAGTATTTGCTACTGGGATTAATCTTGTCTTTATTGAGATAAGATTATTCCTAATTCGGAATAATTTATATCCCAATAGAGATAAGAATAACCCAAGTAGCAAATACTGCATCCTTATTCGGGGAAACTTTTTAAAGTGCACTCCAACTCCCCCCAGAGTGTCCGAATCCGCGGTTCTGTCACTGATGCATATAATGCTTATGCTTGTTCCTCCCACCAAGTGTCATCCCAATCAGTACACTCTAAGTGTGTCACAATATTTCCCCCCCCCCCACACACTGATCGGACCCTGTCGGCACTCAAATGGTGTTCAAAAACGCTCTATAACATTGGCACTGAATACTACAGCTCAGGTTTAACTTCACACCCCTCGACGTGCCGATAGACTTGGTGCTTTTACTCAAAAGGACTAGAAAGCAAAAAGCGGTCAACAGCATATAGGCCTAGTGCGCAAAACGCGACTATAGTGTAGAAAGGTTATACAACATAGTGTAGATGTTGTCTAACCTTTGTGTAGGAAGGTTTTAACCTTTCTACAACATAGTGCAGAAAGGTTAAAACGTATAACAAGCTATGTTGCCTATTGGCAGGTGTGCCATGGTTAGAAACCTATCAGTTTCAACTGAACGGAGAAAAGGAAAGGCTTACATTGCTACTTGAAGGTAAACATGAAAAGTAATTGAGGTCGAACAATGGAGTAAGTAAGCCTGATCTGGATTGGAGTCTTCATTAACAAACGGAAATGCACTCATAACTGTCTACGGCAAATAGGCATCCTCATAACGGAGGTATTAGTCGATCGCTTACGAAGATTCTGAAAGCATGGTTCAGACTCATAACTAGTCTCCAGCTATGACGCTATGGTCACTGAATCAGTAAACAGCTAAATGTAGGCTAAGCCTTTGAAAACTCTTCTGCCTATGATCCAAGGATTCCAATGGGTTAGTAGGTCTGTCGGTTGCAACAGAAATTCTAAAGACTGCGAAGTTTTAAGAAGCTTGGAAGCAACAGAAATCAAAGAATCTGGAAAGTCAAAACTGGAAGAAACAAAGAAAGATACAGGTTAGGCCTACATAAAGTTCACTGCATGCATATTCAGTCTTGACCTTGACGGTTCGTATCCTTAAATGTCCCCAATTCCCCACATAACTTACGTCGGCTGTGCAAGAATAATACAGTAGGCCTACCAAGTAACTTGCATAAGCAAAGCTAGTTCTCTTGTTTTCTTTTTCTGTTATTTTTGTCTCAAAGAAAATATTAATGTGACGAATGTTTTCATTTTTATGTTCTGAGGGGAAAGGTCTTGACAGGCGGTTCTGTGCGTTTCTATGATATTTCAGGCCACGTTTATTGCCTTTGTTGACCCCCTATGCACCACCGATGGCTCCAGAGGAACTAAGGTCTTAGGATATTTTTGCTAATCTATTTCTAATTTTTACAATTAAAAAATCCAATCACACCCCTGGAGCGAAATTCCCAAAGCTTGACTGTGTGTATGTAAGTATGTTCAGATTTTGATCAGAGATTTTCAGTTTATAATTGATGATTTTTTCTATGTAAAAGTGTAATCTTTTCCTTTTTTGGGATCCCAAAACGCAAGTGGAGGGATACCTATGACATCGCAAACGTTGTCCGTCTGTCCGTCCGTCCGTCTGTCCGTCCGTCCGTCTTTCCGTCTGTGCGGGCTATAACTCTCAAAGGGAATGAGATATTTTGATGAAACTTGGTGTGAGGATTCGTTGGGTCAACGGTAAGGTCAAATTCGTAGATAGGCTCTGTAGCCCTACATTTAGGGGTGGGGGAGGGGGTTCAAATGAATGGATAAACAAAATATTTTTAAACAGCTAAAGTGATAGTCGATTATGGTGTAAGAAGGCATGCTCAGCACGATAGTGAAAACCGTTTTCTCCCTCCAGACAAGTTGTTCGTCCGGAATCCGACGAAAACCGGAAGGTTGGTTAAAAGTAAAAGTTTTATTTGAAGTGTTTAATTTAGGGGTAAGAAGACATGCTGAACACGACGGTGAAAACCATTTTCTCGCCGAACAAGTAGTTCGTCCGGAATCCGGCGAAAACCGGAAAGTTGGTTAAAAGTAAAAATTTCGTCTGAAGTTGATTAAATGTTCGATTTAAGGGTAGAAAGACATATTGAACACGATGGTTAAAACCATTTTCTCGTCGGACAAGATGTTCTTTATAGGGATTTGACGCTGGATTTGTTTCTGAATTTTCTTTTTTTGCTGGACTAGTAGTTTGCTCGGAATCCGGGCGATACCGGAAACGCAGCAGAAGTAAAGCAGGAAGTCTCGGTTAGTATCGTCAAAATAGATATAGCTTATAGAGGTATACCTGAACTTGGTTTTCTCTGATGATTAGCCTGGCAAAGACTGGATCTGGCGAAGACAAGATCCTATTGTCTGAATCAAATATCAGATTTTTGGGATCCCATCGACACCTTTGGTCTTGTTTCCTTTGTCCTCCGTACTTTTTCTCTGCTGAACTGACGGGTGATTGATAAACAAATAAATAAATAAAAATACCTTAGGAAGAGCGGCAAGACACTGTTGTTTCACATTCCAAATTATATCCTCTTTATGACACTGAAAAACTTTCGACACAGTAAGTTCGGGCACAAAAATCCTCAGAGTTATCAGCTCCTCTCCAACGTTCAGCTGGAGCACGTGCGCGGGTCCCTCTGTCTCGGGCATGCACACGGACCCGCGACGAAGAACGTTATCCGGTTCATCCATTGGGTTTCAGGGGCATTTAACAAGTCACAAATCTGGAAAAAAAATGGGAGAAAGATAAGCTTTGAATTGCTTCTAATAGCAACACAAAAAATCTGAAACTGAGAGGGAAAGAACATGCCCGGCAACTCTTGCATTTTCCTAAACCGTCTCTTGATTCTGTTTTCGCGTTGCGTTCTATTTCGATCAATTTTTTTATGTGTCAAACTAAACTCGAGCGAAAAACGACGAGTGAACATAGAAACTGGTACCACAACCTATCAAGTTCCCAGTTTTGCTTACAGCCGTTTATTTCGGCTTTCCCTGTTCAGACAAGAAGGGGGGAATACAAAAAAGGGGCACCATCGAAAACGCAAGAAAAATGAGCAAAACGACAACTGCACGCCTAACAAAAACGCAACTATAATCAACAATGGGAAAACGATCGAGGAGCAAGTGCTAGGTACAGAACGAGCTGACGAGACTAAGTTATGCATGTCGGAATACCGACCAATCAAGTCAAGTTCTGTTCTGCTTAACGCCATGTATTTCGGCATTCGCTTTTTTTTTAAAATAAGAAGCATAAAGAGCAGAACCAACTAAACACCAAAGAAAATCGCAACTAGCAATACAAAAGTAGAAAAAACATCGAAGAACAAATTCTACGTAGAGAATGGTACGTGATGAGGCTAATTTCGTAAAACAGAACGCCAGTTCAAAAATCGCACTACAGCTGCACTCTCCCACTTTCAAAGAGTGGACTGAAGAACTGAAGTTCGAGCAAACGGATAAGTCTGCAGCTGTCAGTAGAACAGACGAACAAAAAAGTAAATTGAATCTTGCTTCTGATTTCTTAATCTCTGCACGACTCGGGCCCAGTTCCGGTAGCCAATGCACGATTCGACGGAAACGGCATTAAGTAGGAAACATCCATCCGAGCATCCATCAACTAAAGCAATCGTTCCTGGATTAGCTGCATACTTGATCAGGCTAATTAAAGCCTGTGAGCTAACCGCCAAAAACTTTAGCAAAGACCGCCCAAGTTTAGTGTAAGATGGCAAACAATCAAACGAGAAATATATCCTGCAGATTGAACTAGCATACAAAACCATTATTTGCAAGCATTTGCGATTTCTAATTCCACAGTTTACCGTTCAAGTATTCCCCGAGGAAAGAGGTGAGGTGTGCAACTGACAGACGACACACTTTTTATACGTCCCTTCAAGAGCAAAAGTCCGAAAGCTCCATGTACCGTGTTATGACAGCCAGCAACAGCTATCTGACTAGCATGTGGACACATGGGGTCGAGACTCGAGAATTTACGAGTTCTGTTCATATAATAGGCTAACCCGAGGCTATCTCCCTGGTCGTAACTGAGTATCTTTTGACTAATTGGAAACAGAACAAACAAAAGCTATATCCAACGAGCTTGAAATTTCGCGGGAAATACATACATAGTCACCACCCAGAAGCTCAAGTCATATAGGCTACAGTAGCGATTAGCTTACCTTTCTAGCAAACTTTAGAAATCTCCAAACCACTACATGTACGACACTACAGAACGACAGCCAGAATCACAAAATAATATCCACACTCCAGCGGGAACTCCAGCGCTTGGCTCGGAAAAATATTCGACTCCAGCAAATTTCACATGCGCTCGGATCAAAGCAATGCCAGCAGCTCAGAGGGACTAGATGAAAACTATATTGCACTACGCTGAGATAAACGAACTTCAAGATAAGAAACGGGCACTCTGATTTCCAACTGCAGTAACATTCGAACGCTGCAGTGTTACCACAACCACTGAACGGAGCAACACCGAAAAATATGAAGAGTATTAAGTTACAAGACGCTTGTGGCTACGCATACCGACTTCGAGTTTGTTACGCTAATGCGATGTTTGATTGTAGCGCCCAAGCCAAGTCAAAGAGCCCAGAATTCGCAGCAGGCACGACAGAAGTTGAGAAGAAGTAGTTCGAAGTATGGACGTAGTTTCCACTAGTAAAAAGTCACCTGAAGGGCCTATTATTAGTTTAATCTATTATTCACTTCACGAAGTTCCCACTTGATTTGGGGGTTATGGTGATCGAGGGGTTGCGGACTGGCCGATTTCGTGTACACCATGAGGCAGAGGCAGATGAGGCAGGCATGAGGCACGTGAGGCAGGCATGAGGCACGTGAGGCAGACATGAGGCACGTGAGGCAGGCATGAAGCACGTGAGGCAGACATGAGGCACGTGAGGCAGACACGATGAAAATCCAACTTGCGTAGAATTGAAGTCATCGGACCAAAAAATCTTAGCAATGTCAGTGTCAAAATGTCGCAACATTTTTGTTTGATATTACATATCGATTAAGCAATTCGTTTGTGGCGAATCTCTGAAAGTACCGAGTACCGACAGTACTGTTCAGGCCACAGAGTATCATGATAGTAATATAAGAGGTCTAACTCGCCTATCTTGCAATGTAACGGATGGGACGGAAAAATTCCCGCGCGCCATCTGCAGAAGATTCTCATTTGACCATTTGATTTTGGCCTACATTTGACGGTTCGTTTTGACACCATAGTCATTGAGTGTGAAACCCTGACTGGTTTTACAGTAGACCCAGGGGCATCACGAGCCCTTCCTTTTAGGGGGAGGGGTTGGGGAGGGGCAGCTCCAAGATTATACCAGAGTCCGAGATTTTACCTTGGAATTTACCGGAACTTCTTTGCATTCCTACGTCATTTCTTTGAAGTTTATTCACTGCCCAGATCTTAAAATATTTTTCTTCATCCGGAGAAGGGGGGGAAATAAACATTGAAAACATGTATCCATTTGCGACCCTGTATTCAGCCGAACGCCGAAACTTTGGTTGCCTTCTTAGCCATTTTTGACATGTTATTATGGCACTTGCCTTTCGGCCAAGTGCCATATAGCGATCGCAATTTCTGTCCGTCCGTCGGTCGTTCCGGGTTTTGCTAGTTCGGGCACTTCCACATACGCTAGGACGATCAAACTTGGCAGGCATATCAGGGACCCCAAATGATTGTTGCATCATTTCCCCGATCCGAGCATCGTTGGGGGAGTGGAGGGAGGGGAATCCGGAATCTTGAGGTATTTATAACTTTTGAACGGGTGATCGGATAGCAATGAAAAACTAGACCTTCGTTGCCTGGGCAACGTCAAGTCATGCGGCAACCTTTGTCCGGCTTCGCCGACTAAATTGTTGCTCTCGCAACGCTTTGGTTTTGATTCTTCGCTGTCGGTTAAATGCTGGAGTTGTCAACTTATCCAAGCTTTTAAAACGGTTTGTTCTAAAAAGAAGAATGATCAATTAAAAGATATTCTATAGCGTTGTAAAAACAACAATAAAATAATATCGGAAGAAGGGACTAAATTGAATTTGTGGTCAGTTGAGCTTTATCCTTTTCAATCCGTAGACATCGTGACGGATGAAAACTTGGAACAACATCTTATGTAATCTAGTTGGTATTATAAAGCTATCCTTAACTTTTCAGGATTAAAATACCATAGATGACGCTATCAATTATTACGAAACTAACTCATTGTTTTACATTATCGTGTGTTTACCCCTTGCGTAAACAGTTAATCCTAGGTTATAGTGATAGACCATCGATACAAACTTTCTTACCGTCATATTTACAGAAATCGAATTCAATATGCACTAATTTGCAAAAATTTCTAGCCCCTCGAGAACCGATTCCTACTTACAAGTCCCTCTCCCGTGATAGAAATCAAGTTCACCGGAAACAAATAATGGGTACACCAGAAAGCAAAAGTTGCAAACCCCTCATCGCTTAAGATGATTGTAGCATAACAGCCGATTATTACTTACAAGTCCCATGCATGTCTTACAATTGGGAACAAAAGTGTTCTTACCATCGAATACGCCGGAAACAAATAACAGGTACACTAACTAGCAAAGCTGCAAGCACCTCATTGCCGAAGATGATTATGAGCTAACAGTCGA
The DNA here is from genome assembly GCA_023053575.1 of Branchinecta lynchi. Lineage (NCBI taxonomy): Eukaryota > Metazoa > Arthropoda > Branchiopoda > Anostraca > Branchinectidae > Branchinecta > Branchinecta lynchi. The sequence continues at coordinate 14,110,964 of JAKZAP010000001.1, forward strand.
CTGCTGCTTACTAGTCCCTTACATGTCTCACAGCTGGTATCGCCTATTGTTGGTTTCGTGTGTACATTCCTACTGAAGTTGTCAACCCCTTGAAACTTTGAAACTGGTGTATCTCATGAAGGAATCTTTGTACAAAAAAACGGATGTCATATACTTTGATCAGCTCATCAACGGCTATCGATTGCCGTTGAAAAAAAATTCTACCTGTCTTAGTTCAAAAGTTGACTTTTTTGCCGTAGGCCAACTTTCTAACGTCACCACTTAGAAAGGAGCAAAGGATAAGCTCCAATTTCCATAGCAATGAGAGAAGTTCTAAATTTTAAGATGTAAATCTGATACCATTTCTCTACCGCACACCCACGTGCAAAAAAACGAATGATAAACTCAGCTGAAATCGCGAACACAAATGGATAGAAACAAGAGATGGCAGCAATGTCGGACCAGTGGGAAAAAGCCACTTTTTGGTTTGCTGTAGGTTTTTATGGCACTTGCCCTTCGGCCAAGTGCCATATAGCGATCGCAATTTCTGTCCGTCCGTTGGTCTGTCCAGGTTTTGCTAGTTCGGGCACTTCCACATAAGCTAGGACGATAAAACTTGGCAGGCGTATCAGGGACCCCAAATGATTAGGTTGGAAATAGTCACTTTCCCCATCCGAGCACCGTGGGGGGAGTGGAGGGAGGGGGAATCCGGAATCTTGAGGTATTTATAACTATTGAACGGGTGATCGGATCTCGATGAAACTTGATATTTGGAAAGACCTCATGCCTCAGACAACCCATCCCATTTAAAATCCGGACCGGATCCGGTGACTTTTGGGGGGGGGGGGCTAAAGGGGACAACCGGAAATCTTGGGAAACGCTATGAGTGGAAGGATCGAGATGAAACTTGGTGGGAAGACACCTAGCATACACTAGATACGTCATTGACATAACCGAGCCGATTCGGGTACTGTGGGGGGAGTGGAGGGAGGGGGAATCCGGAATCTTGAGGTATTTATAACTTTTGAACGGGTGATCGGGTCTCGATGGAACTTGATATTTGGAAAGACCTCATGCCTCAGACGACCCACTTAAAATCCGGACCGGATCCGGTGACTTTTGGGGGGAGCTGGAGGAGGCAACCGGAAATCTTGGGAAACGCTATGAGTGGAGGGATCGAGATGAAACTTGGTGGGAAGACACCTAGCAAACACTAGATACATCAGTGACATGACCGAGCCGATTCGGGCACTGTCGGGGGAGTGGAGGGAGGGGGAATCCGGAATCTTGAGGTATTTATAACTTTTGAACAGGTGACCAGATCTCGATGAAACTTGATATTTGGAAAGACCTCATGCCTCAGACGACCCACTTAAAATCCGGACCGGATCCGGTGATTTTTGGTGGGAGCTGGAGGGGGCAACCGGAAATATTGGAAAACGCTATGAGTGGAGGGATCGAGATGAAACTTGGTGGGAAGACACCTAGCAAACCCTAGATATATCATTGACATAACTGAGCCGTGCCTACTCGTAACAAGTGCCATATGAGCTCGTAGCTCTTGTTCTATTTATCACTCAAAGAAGATATGTTGGCTATGGGGCCGGGTAAGTGCCGCATATATTTGACACTTATAGATTTTAATCCATCTTCAATTTGAAACTGGTGCCTGCCTGCTTGCGTGCTAGAGCGGACCTTTCCACTCGAAAGCAGAAACATGGTTTGATGAAACGAAAGGTTGGCTGCACAACTTCAGATAGTCCTCTCTGACATAGGCTATATAACTCCTCTTCACTTCGCACACCGTAGGCTCTGGCTCGAGGACAAGTAAAAAAACATCCTTTTTGGCCCCAGGCAAGAGTTCTGCGGAGCTTTCCAAAATGTAATGTCATATTCATCAATCCGGCCTAAGGTCCACACTTTCCGTAAAAACCGCACAGGTTAGACCCTTACCAATTACCAGGAATAAAATGAAATCGGCGGCAAAGGAAAAAAAAACGAGGACAAAACCTAAGTGTTGCTCTCGCAATACAATGATTTTTGGAGAGATCTCGTGCCTCAGACGACCCACTTAAAATCCGGACCGGATCCGGTGACTTTGGGGGGAGCTGGAGGGGGGAACCGGAATTCTTGGGAAACGCTTAGAGTGGAGGGATCGGGACGAAACTTGGTCGGAAGAACAAGCACAAGTCCTGGATACATCGTTGAGAGAACCGGACCGGATTCGGGCACTGTGGCGGGAGTTTGGGGGGGGGAGGGTACTAGGTACTAGTTCGGTACTAGGACGATGAAATTTGGTAGGCATATCAGGGACACGAACAGACTGCCTTAAGAATAGTCGTTGAGTAGTTTTTTGAATAGTCCTGAGTATACCTAAGTCTGTCAGAGTTAATTTATTTATTAAAGGCATTAATCAACTAACAAGAAATTTTTATTTTACCTTTCAAGTAATCCGCATGGACAACCATTTCAAATTTCCCGAGGGGATAAGAAGCTCCCTCTCTTTTTGTTATTCATCACAGATCTCGTAGCTGAGCGAACATTTTCAAAAATCCCTAAACTTGTCACCAGAACGGGCGATGAGGCACGTGAGGCAGGCATGAGGCACGTGAGGTAGACATGAGGCACGTGAGGCAGGCATGAGGCACGTGAGGCAGACATGAGGCACGTGAGACAGGCATGAGGCACGTGAGGCAGACATGAGGCACGTGAGGCAGGCATGAGGCACGTGAGGCAGGCATGAGGCACGTGAGGCAGGCATGAGGCACGTGAGGCAGGCATGAGGCAGGGAACTTGTACACCATGAGGCACCAGTGCGCAACCCCTCGATGGTGATGGGGGAAAAACGGAAGGATCCTTTGCCTTCGTTACAGGTAATCGAACTCAAAAGTTCTTTATGTCAGATTAGAACCATGTTGATGCAATCAGCAAGAAAAAAGGGCAAATAACTAAGCACCTTCGTTTTATATTAGAAAGCCTTTATAATGAGAACATTTGTCATCATGGTTTCAAACTGAACACAATTTCATTTCCCAGCTTGAGCGGCTTGAGCCTGAAGTGAACCCATGCCAAGAAGGTCGGAAATATAGCCCTAATAAGATGTAACTGACGTATCCATTTTGCATTGTCGAATACGGTAAAAGTCCTTTGTAAAAAGCGCTATTTATGTACTATAATACAGTCAAATGTGAATTACATATTCGGAACTTAATTTCTGCTTAGAGCCAAGGGTTTCATGTTGTTTGTTTTCACACAAAGAATGAAGTTAGATTTGTTTAATTTCATCTGCTGTTTATTTTGGAATGCTGCTTTCCCTCTGTTGGATACGTTCGATGATTACGAATATAATGCAACCCTGTCCTAAATTTGTTGTTTGGAGATGAAAGCAATCGGGCAAAACTGAGAAAAGATTCAAAAACAGTGAATGACTTTAATTTACTTAAATTATTGTTTGCAACGAGTATTGGGCATTAATATCTGTTTCAATTTTATCATATCTTTCTGTGCCATTCATCAATGTTGGGCAAAGTCCAAAAAAGCTAACCTCTACTGTAACCTACATGGTTGGTTCCTGGTTTGGTATACCCTAGCCTATCCAACAAGACCAAAGGTTTCGATGGGACCCCAAATACCGAACGTTTATTGGACTACAAGTGAATCTTGTAGATTTATTGCATATTGATTTAGTCTTTGTGATCATACCCTGGGCCAATTTAATATGTGATCCAGACAATTGCGCAATTGCACCCGTTCAAAAGTTGTAAATACCTCACGATTCTGGATTCCCCCTCCTTCCACCCCCCACCCCCCCCCCCCCCACGATGCTCGGATCGGGAAAGTGACTATTTCCACCTTAATCATTTGAGGTCCCTGATACACCTGCCAAGTTTCATCTCCTAGCTTAAATGGAAGTGCCCGAACTTGCAAAATCTGGACAGACCGACGGACCAACAGATGGACTGACCGACAGACCGACGGACGGACAGAAATTACGATTGTATATGGCACTTGGCCGAAGGGCAAGTGCCATAAAAATCGCATAAAATTATAAAAATAGTCTTTCCTTTTTGATGGAAGTTGAAAGTTTGAACACAGAGAAAGAGTAAAACTGAAATTAATATTAAGAATTTCAACAAGGTATCAAGCGAGACACAAGGATAATCACCATGAATACGACGAAAAGGTAGCTTCACTCTAAGCAAAGCTACTCCGAAAGTTTTCTGGAAATATATTTCCTCAACAAAATCAATACGAGCCTACTCGACCTAGCCAGACGACCAAGAGCTTGGGCACCTAACATAAAAACAGAAAGCAGAAGAGATTAACAAAGAGGTGATAAATTGTATAAAAAGCATTTTTAACCAGCGGAACAAAGAGAGCTAAAATAGCACAGCCTTCTCAAGCCTTCAGCCAGTTATAGGTGGTGTACCACTAGGCATTCAATTAGGACCAATCTTCTTCAATCTCTATTTCGATAGGCTAATGACACTAGGATGGTCAGGCGACATGACAACAGGAAAACAGCATGTCTTTACGCTTAGCGCTGCAATTAAAAATGCAGCCTGGATCTCATCAATGCAGAACAGCCTAGAAAACCTTTCTGACTTGACACACTTAACATTGACAGTAAACACGAAAAATGGCTGAAAACATGGATTCAGACAGAACTTGGAGTTGGTCACTGACGAACGTATCTTGGTGTCATGTAATTTGATCTGCACATAAAATACTGTAGTAAAACCAGGCCTTTGGAACCATCTGAAGGACAACTATATTCATATTTCAACTATACTTGATATAATGAAGAAGGACCTGGCTGATGTTAAACTGTCAGTCAGTTCTACCAAGAGTTTTGCATTAAGAGTTTCTTTCCTTAAGCGAGATCTTCCAGTTATGGAAAACCTTGGTCTGGAATGTAGAGATAGCCTAAAACTTCTTGGCGTTATTTTAGATAATGATCTGAAGTGGAATTCCCGCGCTGATATGATTCTCCAGAATGCAGCCCCACTCCTTAAGTCGTATTCTATCCTTCGTAGGTTTGGTCTTTCACCAAGAGTCATGCGGTCAATGTATTGTATGTACATCCGTCCGTGCGTAGAATATTCTTGTGCAGTGTGGCATCCGGGACTTAATGATGATCAGAGGGACAAACTTGAAGGGATTCAGAAGAGAGCAGTGAAGATCATGCTAGGCCCCACCTACACTTCGTATGAAGCGGGTCTAGACAGGCTTGGTCTCTCTACTCTGTCTGAAAGACGCCACAAGTTGACAATGGATTTTGGACGTAAATGCTTGTCCTCTGATCTTCATCGATCTCTCCTACCGGATTACGAGGCCCCAAACCAAACTCGACCTGAAACAAGGCTTCGCGCTGCAACCCGTAACTGTACCAGACTTGTTCGCCCCGATATACACTCTACTGACCGGTATCTTTCGTCATTTGTAACATATTTCGTAAATTATTTTAATTCTGAACCGTGATATATTCGTTATTAATTGTATATACATAGAAATATTTTAAGGTAATTATTGAGAAGTGATTATAAAGTTTTAGCCGTGTTAAGAATTGTGTGACGATCCGACGCTAGCGAGTAATTATATGAGATATTCAGGAAATAAACGTTGTTAAAAAAAAAACAAAAAAAAACAGTAGCTGATTTGCCAAATTAATACTATATTAATCCAAGGTAACACCAAGGGATGAAATTGGTACTTACGGTTGTTGCCAGTCCTGCTTTCAAAAAGGTTAGATTCTCTCTTAAACATATGCAGAGGCAAGCCTCAAAAAAATTCAAAGGCTTGAAGGATTTTCCAAAGACTGTGTGACTCTGGAGGTTAAGGTAAGGTAAGGTAAGGTAAAGCAAGGTAAGGTACAATTTTAATGGCAAATATAAATAAATCTGGTGTTTCTTAAAAGCATCAGACATGCCAGTGGCATAAAAAACGACGCTTCACTAATTCTGATCGGTTTGTAAAAATTATTAATACAATTCTAGCCTAAGGCATTGTAGAGAAAAAACAAACGAACAACTATCACACATCAACACTAAAATTCAAAATTTAAGGACAACATGAGAATTTACAACAACAGACATATGACTAAAGAAAAAATGAAAAATAAAAAAGGTTTGCGACATGGGTCTGATCTTCCTCCGAGCAGAAACAAAAATTAATCAATTAAATCAGACAGAAGAAATATAATTAAATCTTTTTAGAGCTCTTTTAGAGCCCTTTTTAGAGCTCTTTTCCCAACTTTAGCCTACAGATGAAAAGAGAGGATGTTATTCAGGCCCACAAGATTCTCTGCCTTTGGAATATCATCTCCCATGAAACAGTCTTTAGACAAGTTGATATCTTTAGAAAAATCGATTGACAAGAATAGGTCTGACATTGATTGGAAGCCATGGGAAAATGGAATATGATGCAGAAGAGTCCAGTACAAATGTCTGAAGTTTCAGCACAAGTAAAGATACCATTTGACTAAAACAATACGACTATCTATCCACCAAACTAAACCAACTACACAGTGAATTCTACACTTATACAGAATAAATCTGCATTTGCTCCAGGCTGCAACATCAAATAATATTTATTGAGATTACAGTCTACAGTCAGCCAGCAACCAACTTAATCACAACTAGGCTGAATTAGTAGGGTAAAGACACGTGGCTTTATCCCTCTGGGAAAACCAAACTAAACCAATTTTCAAATATTCTGGTAAGTCACAAGTAAGCTTATACTTAAACTGACTAAAACACATGAAAATCACAACTAAGAAAATCTGAAATTCAAACACATCAGAATTCAAACGTGTTAATTGAACAATCAAAAACTGACATTTTTTTTATTTTTCACAAAAACGTCAGGGTAATGGAGAGGGGGGCCATACCGCACAGGGCGAAACTGAACCTTCAATTTTTTCACCCCCTAGCATGCAGCTTTTTTACTTTAAAACTAACGCTAGATGGCCTCTACCTAGTGCCCATTTGACGGAAATTTCAAATCACTTGGACGAACTGTACAAGTTTTGGGAGCCCTTGAATTTTTTTGCTCTCGCTGGAAATCTGGACATAGCAGGTCGGTGAAAGATAACCAAATAATTGTGATAGCTAAAATTCCGTGTTTTTACAGGCGTTTAGACTAGTATTTTTTCTGTATCCTGTGTGATTTTCATTGTGATTGGCAGACGGGTTTGACCACTGCCACCATTTAATTTGTTAGTGTCTGTCTGGGGAGATTCCGAACGAAGATTAAGGGGCTATTCCGAATGTGTTTTTGAGCGTTCGGTTTCGCCCCTTGTTGACCAAAGATAACTGCGTGTGACAATGTTTCTGATGAAGAGGGCTAAAGTACTGAAGTCCGTGAAATCAGTAAATACCACACTGATTCCAAAATATCTGGCAATGGCTGGTATTCGAATACTTGTTAAAAAAATATTTACCTCAGACAGTTGTTTTTCAGTGTTAGACAATATAAACCTATTCGAACAACTGGATTATGTCTGTTTGTGACTAAAGAAAATCAAACAAAGGTGACAAATTTATCATTGGAAAATGTCTGGTTCCATGTTCATAAGAAAACAGAAACAAATTAGTTTTAACCAATTTAAGACAGAAACTTACCAAAAGAAGCACAGGATCTGGATTCGACTCTTCTTAAGCCGTCTCAATCTTAAAATAAGACTGAAATTTTAATAAGATTCTTTCCAATAGCAACTCAAATTGGCCATGACCATGAGTTCCAACAAATTCTAATCTCCCGCTGTTTTCCAGAAATGGAACTTGGAGCTTTGTCATAGAGTTGAAGAATATTGAATTCAGAAAGCTTTAGCATCATCTGGCGTCATCTTCATCAAACTAGCAAACACCTAGCCCGCCAAATTTAAACAGCCAAGAGATGAGGATTAGTTTGTGCATTGTATTTTTTTGCTTGAGTAAGTCAGGATTCGATCAATTTTGTGACACTTTCATAGTAGTCCGCTCCATAATTTGTGCATATTTAACTATATTGTTGACCTAAGTCTTAACCTGACTCTATAGTCCAGATCTGGTCTAGACTGCACTCCAATGATTTGTTTTGTGAATTAAGTTGTATTATATAGTAGCAATTAATTGATACTTATCTTATTAATACACACAATTTACTTCTTTACTATTTACATCTGCCGCACTATTGGAAAAACCTACGTTTTTGCCGGCGTGCAGGTTAACCATTTCTAAACACACCAACAAACAACATAATAAATACCTAATAAAAAAAAGAAAAAAGAAAAGAACAGACCACAAAAAAAAAGAAATAGACCAAACTCCTTCACATTATCACCTCCAAAATAACTTATACCTACCAACAACCCTACTCCCTCCCTACCACTCGACCACCCATCCACCAATTCCTCCCCTAACACGCCCAACCAACCGTTCCTCCCTACCACCTAACCCCTAACAAATAAATACAATTCTCAACCATCTTTATTAAATATTCTTTTAATTTTCTCTTAAACCCTAAAAGATGCTCAGCCGCCCTGATGCTCACTGGTAGAGAATTCCAGACTGCAGTTCCAAGAAACTGCGATTGAAACCCTGAGCTTGTGCTACTCTTGAGCTCAATCACCAAGTTATCACTATTCCTCGTATCCTATTCGTGAATATCACTGTTTGCACGGTAAGTATCACGAAAAACACTTGGGACTAGATTATGCACTCACTGGAAAACGAAAACTGCCGCTTGATAATCCCGTAGTTGTCCCACGTTGAGAAAATTTCAAGACTTAAAACAAGCTCTTGTATCATTCACATCCTTGACATACTTGCCTATGATCCTCACGGCCTTGTTCTGAAGAATCTGGACTCTTTTGAAACTACTGTAAAAATTGCTGCTCCAGATCAGACAGCCATATGAAATATATAGGTAAACAATTGAGTGATAAATCGTTAGTAGAAACCGCTTTGGAAAATAATGCTTCAGTCGACGGAGCATTCCAACTCCTCGGGCAATTTTTGCAGAAAGAATATCACTGTGAGAGGTTTGAATCTATGAAAAATCCTAAGTACCGCACTATATGAACTTGTTGGACAGGCTTCCCGGAAGACGTAACTAGACCACTCGCATCTACTGGCATGCCTACTCTGCAGAAAGTCATTAGAACCTCCAGCCTTCTTAACGCGTCATTTGCTTTCAACACAAGCTCTTCGATTGATTTAGCACACACTGTCAAAGCTGTATCATCAGCAAAGGTTGTAACACAGACGTCTTGAAGATTAAAGCGCACCGCATCTACGTACACAAGATAAAGCAAGGGACCTAAGACTGAACCTTGCGGTACTCCACATTTTAGTCGATAAGAAGTCACATCATTGAGTACTACACGCAGGGATCTTCCAAGCAGATAACTTTCAAACCACTATAAAGAAGTGCCACGAATTCCCAGACACTTCAGTCGGTAAAGCAAAATCTTGAAATCTACAGTATCGAATGCCTTCCTTATTTCAATGAAAATTGACATCGGTAAGTACCCTTTATCCAACGCACCACTAACCCATTCCACCAGATGCTCCAAGGCATAAGTTGTGGAGTGTCCCTTTCGGAAACCAAATTGATTCACCTTGAGAAAATCATACAGGCGTTTCTGGACGACTTTTTCTAATATCTTTGAAAAAAGACGTAATATCGATATCGGTCGCCAGTTTTCAATTTCTCTTTTGCAGCCACCCTTGTGGAGGGGTATGACCTTCGCGACTTTAAGCTATTGAGGGAACTTGCCCTTTTCTAGAGAAAGGTTAATAATAAAAACAGAACAGGGTAGTATGCAACCGAAAATCGCTTTAAGCCCTCGAAGAGATAAGCCATCCACTCCAGCTGAATTTAACTTCAGCGACTTCATAATTTTACTTACTTCATCGCTGGTACACAAAATAAAATTCTTTTCCAGATATTCACCTCTTTCACCAGGAATATTACTATATACTCTGCATTTCTTGATACTTGTACGACACACTAGCTTGCACCTCAGGACCAATATTCGAGAAAAACTCACCAAATTTATTTCCAGTTGCACTTTTATCATCACGATCACACCCGCTTAAACACACTTCTTCATTCCTCTTATCTCCTTTGTCACTAACAAGATCATTTATTGTCCTCCCCGTTTCTTTCATATTCCCTTTGTTGTCCTCAAATTTACGATTATAAAGATCAGATATTGCGTTTCTTCGAAGTTTATTCACTAAATTCCTCTGTGTTTTAAATAGGTCAAATGATTCATCACTCCGATTATCCAAATATCTATCATATAGCCTGTTTCTCAATTCTATTTCATCAATTATTTCCATCGACATCCATGGCTTTCGTGGAACAAGTTTTTTGGATTTTGTAGCCAATGGAACACTCTGTGATCTCACATACAAAACAGGTAATAACAAGTCTTATACTGAGTGGTGTTTTCATATGTTGTGTTTTCAGTTTGCTGTAAGTTGTAATTTAGGGAATTGAGACAGTGTCAGTGTGCCATTTCTGGCCGGAGTTTTGGCTAGTTCCCCACCGGAGCCGCACTGAAAGTCGGCAGCCCGCCTGTAAAATTCTGACACCGAATCCTTTTATATGATATGTATCAGATCATCTTTCCCTTGAGCCTTATCTTCCCAAGGCTCAAATTTCTTGCTCTATTTTTGTCATCAGCAAGTACAGTAGCAGAAAGCGTCTTCGGTCAAGTTCGATTGTGGCGGCAGTCTTCGGTTGTAGCGGCAGTGCAAGAATGACAATTTGTACCAAAAATTGCATGTTGGCTCCAGACCGTGTAAACAAAGTGCCAGATAGCATTTGTACTGCCTGTCGCTTCCTCACTCTGTTCAAATTTTGTTAGTTCACTTCCGGACAAGCTAGGATGGTGAACCGTGTGATTCCTTCTGGACGGTAGCGTAATTTCACTGAAAATTGGCAAACATTTGAAATTCCGTTCAAACACCTCGATTGCTGAGGATTCCAAATTCCATGGAAATCCCCTCGATTACTGGAGATTGTATTCCCTTTAAAAACTTTCATACACAGCAGCCTGTAACAGCAGGTAGTTTATATCTTCAAGGATTGTATGGCCATTGCAGCCTTCGACTCAAGTGCCATTCGTCTCTCTATGTTTTACTTTGCTAGTTCAGGCATTACCATATAAGGACCACGGGTGTCACGTATGGGGGAATGCCAACCCAATGATTTTGGCTAGTCAGTAAACAAGACCAAAGGTTTCGATGGGATCCCAAAAATTCAATATCTGATCCAGACAACTGGGTCTTGTCTTAGCTAGATCCAGTCATCGCCAGACTCCTTGAACATTTTTACAGTTAAAATACTAACGGAACTACTTGTCCGTCGAAAAAAGAAAGCTCAAAAATGAACTCAGTGTATCTTCTTTCCCCAATAATGAACATCTAATCAACTTCAATAAAAATTTAACTTAACAAATTTTCCGACTCCAGCCGGATTCCAGTCGAACTATAGTTCCGGGTAAAATATGATTGTCAAACACGGATTCAGCATCTCTTCTTACCCTTAAATCGGTTAACTAATCAACTAGAAATAAAACTTAAGCTTCTAACAATTTTCCGGTTTTAGCCGGATTCGGGGGTAACTACATGTCCAGGTAGAAAATTGTTCACATAAGTGTTCAGCATGTCTTCTTGCCCTAAATCGAACATCTAATCAACTCCAAATAAAACTTTTACTTTCCGGTTTGGGCCGGATTCAGGGCGAACTACTTGTCCGTCGAGAAAATGGTTTTCACCATCGTCCTCAGCATGTCTTCCTACTCCTAAACCGAACTTTTAATCAACTTCAAATAAAACTTTTACTTTTAACAAACTTTCCGGTTTTGGCCGGATTCCGGGCGAATTACTTGTCCGATGACAAAATGGTTTTCACCGTCGTGTTCAGCATGTCTTCTTACCTCATAATCAACTATCAAATTAGCTGTTTCAAAATATTTTGTTTGCCCCTAATTTGAACCCCCTCCCCCACCCCTAAATGTACGGCTACAAAGCCAATCTACGACTTGACTGGTCCGACGACCCAAACGAATCCTCACACCAAGTTTCATCAAAATATCTCATTCCCTTCGAGAGTTATCGTGCTTACAGACGGACGGACGGACAGACGGACAACTTTTGCGATGTCATAGGTATCCCTGTACTTACGTTTTAGGATCCCAAAAATAACCGGGTCGGCGCGAAGCGCCCCGGCATTCCGTAAAATAGTTAATTTTTTCATGGAAACAGCCGATTTTAATGAGAATCCGTCGATTTTTGGGATCCCAAACGTAAGTGGAGGGGTACCTATGACATCGCAAAAGTTGTCCGTCTGTCCGTCCGTCCGTCTGTAAGCACGATAACTCTCGAAGGGAATGAGATATTTTGATGAAACTTGGTTTGAGGATTTGTTGGGTCGTCGGACCAGTCGAGTTCGTAGATGGGCTTTGTAGCCCTACATTTAGGGGTGGGGGAGGGGGATCGAATTAAGGGGCAAACAGAATGTTTGAAACAGCTAATGTGATAGTCGATTATGGAGTAAGAAGACATGCTGAGCAGGATGGTGAAAACCATTTTGTCATCGGACAAGTAGTTCGCCCGGAATCCGGCCAAAATCGGAAAGTTTGTTAAAAGTAGAAGTTTTATTTGAAGTGGATTAGATATTCGATTTAGGGGTAAGAAGACATGCTGAAGACGATGGTGAAGACCATTTTCTCGACGGATAAGTAGTTCGTCCGGAATCCGGCCCAAACCGGAAAGTTTGTTAAAATTAAAAGTTTTATTTCGAGTTGATTAGATGTTCGATTTAGGGCAAGAAGACATGATGAACACTTTTGTGAAAACAGTTTTCTACCCGGACATGTAGTTCGCCCGGAATCCGGCCAAAACCGGAAAATTGTTAGAAGTTAAAGCTTTATTTCTAGTTGATTAGATAACCAATTTAGGGGTAAGAAGAGAAGCTGAATCCGTCTCTGACAATCAAATTTTACCCGGACATATAGTTCGACCGGAAACCGGCTGCAGTCACAAAATTTGTTATAAGTTAAATTTTTACTTGAAGTTGATTAGATGTTCAGTATTGGGGAAAGAAGATACCCTGAGTTCGTTTTTCAGCCTTCTTTTTTCGCCGGACAAGTAGTTCTGGAGTTCAGCCGAAACCAGGATATTGGCAGAAGCGGCAGGAAGTTTTCGTCAAAACAGATGTGACTTATAGGGGTAACCACACATGCTGAATCCATATCTGAACTTGGTTTTCTCAGATTATTAGCTATTTATCCTTAATCTCTTTCTGAATTTTAATTGTCAAAATGTTCAAGGAGTCTGGCGGTGACTGGATCTGGCTAAGATAAGACCCAGTTGTCTGGATTAGATATTGATTTTTTGGGATCCCATCGAAACCTTTGGTCTTGTTCATCAAGACAGTCGTTTTTGGGATCCCAAAACGTAAGTGGTGGGATACCTATGACATCGCAAAAGTTGTCCGTCTGTCAGTCCGTCCGTCCGTCTGTCTGTCCGTCCGCCTGTCCGTCTGTCCGTCCGTCCGTCTGTCTGTCTGTGCGCACTATAACTCTCGAAGGGAACGAGATATTTTGATGAAACTTGGTGTGAGGACTCTTTGGGTCAAGAGTAACGTCGAGTTCGTAGATGGACTCTGTAGCTCTAAATTTAGGGATGGGGGAGGTGGTTTAAATTAAGGGTCAAATGAAATATTTCTAAACAGATGATGTGATAGTCGATTATGGGGTAAGAAGACATGCTAAACATGGTGGTGAAAACCATTTTGTCATCGGATTAGTAGTTCGCTTGGAATCCGGCACAAACCGGAAAATTAAAAGTAAAAGTTTTATCTGAAGCTAATTAGATATTCGATATAGAAGTAAAAGGACATGCTGAACACGATGGTGAAATCCCTTTTTTTGCCGGACAAGTAGTTAGCCCAAAATCCGGCCAAAACCGGAAAGTCTTTTAAAAGTAAAAGTTTTATTTGAAGTTGATTAAATGTTCGATTTAGGGGTAGAAAGACATGCTGAAAACGATGGTGAAAACCATTTTTTCGCAGGGCAAGAAGTTCGCCCGGGATTCGGACAAAACCGGAAAGCTTGTTAAAAGTATAAGTTTTATCTGAAGTCGATTAGATGTCCGGAATAGGGGTAAGAAGACATGCTGAACACTTATTTGAAAAGTATTTTCTACCCGGACAACTTGTTCGCCCGGAATCAGGCCGAAACCGGAAAATTTTTTAAACCAAAGTTTTATTTGAAGTTGATTAGATAACCGATTTAGGGGTAAGAAGAGATGCTGAATCCGTGTGTGAAAATCATATTTTACCCGGACATATAGTTCGACCGGAATCCGGCCGAGATTTGTTATAAGTAAATTTTTATTTTAAGTTGATTAGATGTTCATTATTGGGGAAAGAAGATACCCTGAGTTCGTTTTTCAGCTTTCTTTTTTCGCCGGACAAGTAGTTGTTAAGTTCGGTCGAAACCGAGAAGTTGGCAGAAGTGGCAGGAAGTTTTCGTCAAAATAGATATGACTTATATAGGCTCAATCCATATCTGAACTTGGTTTTCTCACATGATTAGCTATTCGGCCTTAATCTGTTTCTGAATTTTAATTGTAACAGTGTTCAAGGAGTCTGGCGATGACTGGATCTGGCTAAGGCAAGACCCAGTTGTCTGGATCAGATATTGAATTTTTGGGATCCCATCGAAACCTTTGGTCTTGTTTACCGTGACATATAGCTTGTTCGAAATCCGGTTGAAACCGGATTTTTTTATAAGAAGTTTTACTTGAAGTTGATTAGATGATCTTTATACGGATAAGGAGATACGCTGAATTCGCTTCTGAACTTTTTTTTTTTCTGGACAAGTATAGTAGTTCGTTCGCAATTTTGCGAATTTTGGGATCCCATCGAAATCTTTGGTCTTGTTTCTTAAAGGACCCCTCTTGCTTATTCTGCCTTTTATAATATACTTAGCTCTCATATGGAATTATAAGTTTCTAAAATCCCCACCTCTCTCCATTGTCTCGATTCGTAACTACGAATTTTTAGCGCTTTTTCAGCCTTGCCTAGTTTTCCGTTCACCCAACAAAAAGTTTGCCGAAATCTTCAACATCTGATGACAACTCTTTCACACACAAGGATGTGATAATCTTCTGTTTATTACTTCTTTTATTTGCTTAGTTTTCCCACTTTTTAACCAAGTCACGTTCAGTTTTCAAATCGTTTGCGCCCAGCTGCCGCGTCGAAGAGCAGGAAGGCTGGATATAGTCGACAAGCGCTAACAAGAGAACTACTAGTTCTAGGTGGAAAGTAATGGTATTTCCGAAAACGTTTTTCTGATTCATTTCATAGGGAAAAGATTATTTCCAGTAAGAGTTGAGCTTTAAAAATAGTCGTTTTTCCTGCAAAAACCTTGGCCAAAAATTTTGGCTAGTAACGCCTCTGGCTAAGACTAAGAAGGACTATACAGGACCACCGGTACTCAACGAAATCTTCTTTTCCGGATCCGACAATCCGTGTGTTGGTGGAGTGTGAAGTTAGGAGGTGGAGGGAGGGGGAATCCGGAACCTTGTGACCTGTGTGTATCGCGAAAACGGTCGTGGGTACTAGACAGCCGAAGTTTGAACCCAGGACCTTCTTTCAAGGCCACTGTTCTACCACTGAGATACAGAGTGGCTTTTGAACACAGCTCGCAAACGACTACAATCGTCAGGAAGAAGCAGGCCAAGGGAACAGTGATCCCGCCCGAGATAAATCTATCTAAGCACTTCAAATCCCCATTTCACGGGATTAGGAGATTTTATGTAGATGGAATTTTACACAAGGGACTTGTCCTGCGACAACTAAACCATCTCGTTTGTCATGGTGAAGTCACTTGAGTAGTATTCCATCTACGACCGTATCTGGTCCAGACCTCAAATGGCACATCCGAGTCCACGGCGTGTGTGCCTTCCAAGTTTCTCACTCTCTTCTTTTGGCCCCTATACATATAATAAAACTTCCGCAACCTACCCTCCCACCACCGTGTATGGCATTTGCTCATATCACCACTGAGATATTTGAATGGATACCCTTCCGGATCTTGGACCCGTTGCCTTTGCGCAATACAAGTTTCATAACAATCCCTGCATCCATTTGGTTCCTACGCATCTTACCGAGTCTATCCTTCCATCCCACCACCGTAGTCGGATGCGATTTGGACAGGCAAATGTTGCATCTACAGCACTTAAGACCGAACAAGTTTCCCTTGAATCGGCTGGAAAATTTTCCTCCCGACAAGACCGGACCTCAAAATGACAAATCTAGGTTCCATGACCTTTGAACGCTACGCATGTAAACGATTTCCGGGCCTCTCTCTCCACCCCCAGCAAAGTCGGACGTGACTCGAAAAATGTAATGTACGCATCTAGGGCATTTGCTTTTATCAACCACCAAGTTTCTCCCGAATCGAAGTACTTCCACGCCCCTTCCAGCCTCCCGGACTAAGGTCGGATTCGGTCCGGACTTCAAAATCACACATCTGGGACCCATGATCTTTGTGCTGTCCAAGTTTCATTCTAATCTCTGTATTCCTTCTCAACGAATGTTCCAAAATTGCCGGGAATTTGCCAGCCGTGTATTTTTTAGGAAGTCTTATCAAGCTGCGTCGCAAACACTCGTTGTCTCAATTCGCAACATGAACGACGATATCACTTGCAGTGTCTTCGATTCTTCTTGAAACAATAGTGTTTGACACAGGAACAGATTTTACGGCAGTAGGCTAGCTGTTTTGGAATCAGCATTATTTCACTGACTTTCACTAGGGCTTGTAATCAGAGGCAACACGCATAGGTTGACAACACCCCTCCCCAAGATCGGCCAGACGATCTAAAAGAAAAGAATCTGCGCCATCGCCGCAATTTTTCGTGAAAGCAGTTAAACAAAAAACAAAACAAAAAAACAGTTGGTAAAAATGAAGGTCAGTAAAAATACCCTGCCCCATAAGATACATTTTGGCTGGTGATAATCTGCTGGTAATATTAGGCTTTCGAAAAAACATAAATGAGTGAGAAGAGATTTTGAAGCTACAGACTAAATCAATTTTGGTGTCTTCGCGTACCCCTTGCAAGGTTCTCGCTTACCCCTTGGGGTACGCGTACCACCGGTTGGGAACCACTGTTCTAGTAAGCCACCAGTAGATCTTAAGTTGGCACAGGCCGTAGGCATACGAAAGTCTGAGCATCCGGGACCCATAAGTCAAATTATTGTTCTACCGATAAAAAACATCCCAGTAAATTATTATCTGCAGTTCAACTATCTGCAGTGCTAAGACTATGCAGTAGTCTGTTTAGTACTAAAGGATGACAAAAGAACGATGCAAGTATGTAGTTTTATAAAGAAAAATAGGCCATATAATCATTTGGAGTGGTATGTAGTTGTATGAGAACAACAGCGTGTAATCGTATGGAGTAAAATTCATGGTCGGAACTAAGGACCATGCGAACGCACGGTGTCGTATGTAGTTCTGATGTAGTTCTGAATCCGATGTCTTTCGCGACTCAGTTGTGCTTCTTGTTACCCAGTTGCATATTTGTATACTATCGTACGAAAAGGTTGCATTGCAACTACAAATAATTCTCTGATAAAGTCAAATCGTTGCAGTAGGCCCTACCGACCTCTAGCACAGTATTTTCGAATCTGAACTATGCTTTTTTCCTATCTAGTTGACAATAATGCTCTTTGCTACGAAAATCTAACTACAACTTCCAAAGCTGCCGAACTAACAACAGTCATCATACGGATTGATCCTGATTTCCAAGTGTTCAGCTTAAACTGCACCGAAATCGAGGAACCAGTTCACTGGCAAGTAACTTTTTCAAAATATAATGCAAAATGCAGATACTGATACAAAAGAGTTTTTTTTTATTGTTTTCTTTTCCACCGCAGTTGAGGTACCCTTATGTCGAAGGTCACCTCTCGGTGTGGGTTGTGCTTTTTTATTTATTGTGTTGCGAGAGCAACACTTTGGTTTTGTCTGTTTTTTTTGTTTTTTTTTTCCTAGTACCCCGATTTGCACTTATTCTCAGAAAGTGGTAAGGGTCTAACCTGTGCGGTTTTTACGGAAAGTGTGGACTTTCGGACGGATTGATGAATATGACATTACATTTTGGAGAGCTCCGTAGAACTCTTGCCTGGGGCCAGAAAGGATGGTTTTTGCTTGTAATTGAGCCACAGCCTACAGTGGTCGAACTAAAGTTGAGCTGTATGGCCTATGTCAGAGAGGACTATCTGAAGCCAAGCTTTCGTTTCATGAAACCATGTTTCTGCTTTCGAGTGGAAAGCTCCGTTCTAGCAGGCAAGCAGACTAGCACTAGTTTTAAACTGAAGATGGACTAAAATCTATAAGTGCGA
Organism: Branchinecta lynchi; assembly: GCA_023053575.1. Classification (NCBI taxonomy): domain Eukaryota; kingdom Metazoa; phylum Arthropoda; class Branchiopoda; order Anostraca; family Branchinectidae; genus Branchinecta; species Branchinecta lynchi. The sequence goes on from JAKZAP010000001.1 coordinate 14,129,351, forward strand.
AATATGTGCAGCAGTTCCCTGGCCCCACAGCCAATACATCTTCTTTGAGTGATACATAGAAAAATTTACAGGATAAAAAAGTGTCGTTTTCCCACGAGTCCGAAAGTGCTGCCATCTATTGTTTCTATCCGTTTCTGTTTGTGATTTCAGCTGAGTTTGTCATTCCATTTTGTACACTTGGGGCAGTTGGCATTATAAAGCTATCCATAGCTTTTTAGTTCAAAATACCAAAATATCCCTACTAATTATTGCGTAACATATATCGTTGTTTTACATTACCATTTGTATCCGTTGCGTTAACACTTAATTCTAGGTTACAGTGAAAGACCATCACCATAGGCCATTCTAGCATCTCATGAATTTGGCAATACTTACCAACCGATTGTTGAACGACGACATAAACCAAAGTTCTCTTATCATCAACCACACCGGAAACAAAATAGGTACACATAGGAAAAGTCGGAAGCCCGGAAGGTGATTATGGTGTAATCGACGACTATTAGTTACAAGTCCCTGACTTGTCTCACAGTTGGGTTCCGCCTATTCTTTGTTTGAGTGTTTACCCTACCACTAAAGTTGTCAACCCCTCAAAGACTTAATTCTAAGTTACAGTGATAGACCATAGAGACTCATTTTCTTACCCTCAGATTTAAAGAGATCAAATAAAATGTGCACCAATTTGCACTAGTTTCTAGCCCCTTATGAACCCCCTCTAGCAACTGATTCCTACTTATAGTGCGAATACACGATCAGGATCGGGAGATCCCGGACTGGAATTCCTGCCCATATTTGCGGCACCATCGTCACTTCCATATGGAAAAGTTGAAGTTTTTTCAACTTGATCATGAAGGTGCAGGAAATCCGGCCGGGAAATCGTGATTATGTGTTCGCACTTTTACAAGTCCATCTCCCCGTGATATACATGGTACCAAATTGTTCTCATGAACAAATACACAGGAAAGAAATAATATGATTAATATGTACATCAACTACCAACATGCTAACCCCTCCCTCATCGCCGACGAAGATGATTATGGTCTAATAGCCGACTGCTACTTACAAGTAGGCTACCGTACATGTCTCGCGATTGGGATCGGCCTATTTATGGTTTCAGTGTGTACCTCACTACTAAAGTTGTCAATCCTTTCAAACTTTCAAACTATTGTATCTCATGAACGAATTTTTTTTTACCAAAAAACGGATGGCATATACTTTGATCAGCTCATCTAGGTCTACCGAATGCCGTTCTATGTGTAAATTCTATCTGTATTAGTTCAAAACTTGACATTTTTGAGATAGGCCAACTTTCTAATTTCACCACTTAGAAAGGAGCAAAGGATAAGTTCTAATTTCTTCAGCAATGAGAGAACTTTTAAAGTTTAAGAGGCCCATCTGATTTCATTTATCTTCCTCACTCCCAATTGTACAAAATGGAATGTCAAACTCAGCTGAAATCACAAACAGAAACGGATAGAAACAATAGATGGCAGCACTTTCGGACTCGTGGGAAAACGACACTTTTTTGATCCTGTAAATTTTTCTATTTATCACTCAAAGAAGATGTTTCATCAGTGACAGAACTGGATCGGGTTTCTAGCACTGTGGGGGGAGGAAGGGGGGTCCGGAATTCCGGTGATCACCAGTTAAAGTACTTCCAGATGTGCTAGGACCATGAAACTTGAACATTAGAGACTTGACATGGTTAGATTATTTTTGCCTCGTGGGTTTTGCTTACATTTGAATTTCTTAAAGTACAAATGATACTGTTGATTAAAATATACATTTCATTATCCCGATGAGCTCATCATCATTTTTGCTTCAAGAGTTTTGATTACAGATGAATTTCTAGCGCCCCTGAAGTGCGCACCATCACAGCCAAATGTATTACCAAACGATACGTTCTCGTGAGTTCCAAGGACCCATTATCTCAAGGGTTTTGCTTACAAATAATCACAACAAACCCACGAAATGAAGAATTCCTACTTTCATCCTCTGACCCAGCCTTACAAGTGCCATATGAGCTTCCAGCTCTTGTTTTTCCAGTAGTGTTGTCGGGCATTTTTCCAACTGATATATAGTATTTTTGGGATCCCAAAACGTAAGTGGAGGGATACCTATGACATCGCAAAAGTTGTCCGTCCGTCCGTCTGTAAGCACGATAACTCTCGAAGGAATGAGATCTTTTGATGAAACTTAGTGTGAGCATTGTTTCGGTCAAGGGTAAGGTCGAGTTCGTAGATGGGCTCTGTAGCCCTAGATTTGGGGTTGGGGGAGGGGGTTCAAATTAAGGGACAAACACAATATTTTTAAACAGCTAATGTGATGGTCGACTATGAGGTAAGAAGACATGCTGAGAACGATGGTGAAAATCATTTTCTCGCCGGGCAAGTAGTTCGTCAGGAATCCGATAAAAACCGGAAAGTTTGTTAAAAGCAAAAGTTTCATCTGAAGTTGATTAAATGTTTGATTTAGGGGTAAGAAGACATGCTGAACACGATGGTGAAAAACATTTTCTCGCTGGACAAGCATTCGTCCGGAATCCGGCAAAAACCGGAAAGTTGGTTAGAAGTAAAAGTTTCATTTGGAGTTGATTAAATGTTTGATTTAGAGGTAAGAAGACATGCTGACACGATGGTGGAAACCATTTTCTCGCCCGACAACTAATTCGCCTGGAACCCGGCCAAAACCGGAAAATATGTCAAAAGCACAAGTTTTATCTGAAGTTGATTAGATGTTAGATTTAGGGGTAAGAAGATACGCTGAGTCTGTATATGACAATCATTATTTACCCGGACATATAATTAGTCCGGAATACGGTTGTACCCGCATTTTTATAAGTCAAAGTTCTATTTAATGTTGATTAGATGTTCTTATAGGGATAAGGAGATACGCTGGATTCGTTTCTGAATTTTCTTTTTTTGCTGGACTAGTAGTTCGCTCGGAATTCGGCGAAACCGCAAATTTGGCAGAAGTAAAACAGGAAGTTTCGATCAGTATCGTCAAAATAGATATGGCCTATAGCGGTATAGATTGAGAGATAGATGGAATATTTGAACTCGGTTTTCTTTGATGATTAGCCTGGCGAAGACCAGAGCCAATTGTCCGGATCAAATCTTAGATTTTTGGGATCCCATCGACACCTTTGGTCTTGTTACAATTGAAAACAATTTTTTCGATTGAAAACAGTAGTAAACAATTCAAAACAATTGTATTTTTCCAATTGAAAACACCTGTTTTGCTTCAACTATTTTTAGGATCCCAAAATGTAAGTGGAGGGATACCTATGACATAACTCTCCAAGGGAATGAGATATTTTGTGAAACTGTGTGTGAGGATTCTTTGCGTTGAAGGTAAGGTCAAGTTCGTGGATGGGCTCTGTAGCCCTAGAGTTAGGGTGGAGGAGGGGTTTCAGATTAAGGGTCAAATAACTTTTTTTTTTCAAAAGCTATTGAGATAGGGTAAAGAGACATGCTGAATCCGAATATGAAAGTTATTTTCTTTCGGACAAGTAGTTCACCAGAAATCCGGCGAAAACCGGACACAAAACTTGTCGACCAGTTTTCGGCTATAGCAGTCCTACCCCTTTATTCTCAAATCGTTATAGCTCTGCGTGCGTGGATGCCGAAATTCATTTATTGTGTTGCGAGAGCAACACTTTGGTTTTGTCCTCGTTTTTTTTTTTTTTTTTTTTTTTTTTTCCTATGACTCCGATTTCATTTTATTCCTGGTAACTGAGAAGGGTCTAACCTGTGCGGTTTTTACGGAAAGTGTGGACCTTCGGCTGGATTGACGAATATGACATTACATTTTGGAAAGCTCCGTAGAACTCTTGCCTGGGGCCAATAAGGATGGTTTTTGCTTGTCATCGAGCCAGAGCCTACGGTTTGCGAAGTGAAGTGGAGTTGTATAGCCTATGTCAGAGAGGACTATCTGAAGTTGTGTAGCGAACCTTTCGTTTCATCAAAAGATGTTTCTGCTTTCGAGTGGAAAGCTCCGTTCTAGCACGCAAGCAGGCAGGCACCAGTTTCAAATTGAAGATGGACTAAAATCTATAAGTGTTAAATATATGCGGCAGTTACCCGGCCCCACAGCCAAAATATCTTCTTTGAGTGATAAATAGAAAAATCTACAGAGACAAAAAAGTGGCTTTTTCCCACGGGTCCGAAAGTGCTGCCATCTATTGTTTCTGTCTATGTCTGCGACGATTTCAGCTGAGTTTATAATTTTTTTTTTTTGCACTTTGGTTTGTGGTAGAGTAACGGTATCAGATGTGCCTCTTAAACTTTAAAAGTTCTCTCATTGCTAAAGAAACTAGAGCTTATCCTTTGCTCCTTTCTAAGTCGTGACGTTAGAAAGTTGGCCTACGGCAAAAAAGTCAACTTTTGAACTAAGACAGGTAGAATTTTTTTTTCGACGGCAATCGATAGCCATTGATGGGCTGATCAAAGTATATGTCATCCTTTTTTTGGTACAAAAATTCCTTCATGAGATACACCAGTTTGAAAATTTCAAAGGGGTTGACAACTTCATAGTAAGGTACATTGAAACCAAAAATAGGCGATACCAGTTATGATGCATATAGGGGACTTTTAAGCAGCAGTCGACTGTTAGCCCATAATCATCTTCGGTAATGAGGGGTTTGCAGCTTTTGCTAGTTGGTATACCTGTTATTTGTTTCCGGTGTATTCGATGGTAAGAACAATTTGGTTCCCAATGGTAAGGTATGCAAGGGACTTGTAAGTAATAATCGGCTGTTATGCTACAATCATCTTCTGCGATGATGGGTTTGCAGCTTTTGCTAGCTGGTGTACCCATTATTTGTTTCCGGTTAACTTAATGTATATCACGGGAGAGGGACTTGTAAGTAAGAATCGGTTCACGAGGGGTTAGGAATTTTTGCAAATGGGTGCACATTGTATTCGATTTCTATAAATCTGACGGTAAGAAAGTTTGTGTCGATGGTCTATCAATGTAACCGAGGATTCACTGTTTACACAACGGATACAAACGAAAATGTAAAGCAATGAGGTAGTTTTATAATAATTAATAGTGTCATCTATGGTATTTTAATCCTGAAAAGTTACGGATAGCTTTCTATTACCAACTAGATTATATAAGTCACGATGTCTACGATTGAAAAGGATAAAGTACAATTGACTGCAAAGTTAATTTAGTCCCTTCTTCCTATATTATTTTGGCGTTGTTTTTACAACGCTGAAGAATACCTTTTGATCATATGATTAATTTTTTTAGAACATCCCGTTTAAAAAGCTTATGCTATAATCATCTTCAGCGATGAGGGGCTTGCAACTTTTGATAGCTGGTATATCCATTATTTGTTTCCGGTGAATTTGATGTCAATCACGGGAGACGGACTTGTAAGTAAGAATCGGTTCACGAGGGGCTAGAAATTTTTGAAAATTGGTGCACATTGTATTCGATTTCTGTAAATATGACAGTAAGAAAGTTTGTATCGATGGTCTATCGCTATAACCTAGGATTAACTGTTTACGCAACGGGTACAAACGATACGGTAATGTAAAACAATAAGGTAATTTTGTAATAATTAATAGTGTCATCTATGGTATTTTAATCCTGTAAAGTTACGGATAGCTTTATAATATCAACTAGATTATATAAGATATTGTTCCAAGTTTTCATCCGTCACGATATCTACGATTGAAAAGGATAAAGTTCGACTTCGACGGCAATCGATAGCCGCTGATGAGCTGATCAAAGTATATGACATCCATTTTTTATGGCACTTGAGCTTACTCAAGTGCCATATAGCGATTGTTATTTCTGTCCGTCAGTCGGTCTGTCGGTCTGTCGGTCTGTCGGTCTGTCGGTCCCGGTTTTGCTAGTTCGGGCACTTCCAGATAAGCTAGGACGATGAAACTTGGCAAGCATATCAGGAACTGGACCAGATTAAATTAGAAATTGTCGCTTCCTCGATCCGACCATCTGGAGGGGAGTGGAGGGAGGGGGAATCCGGAAAAAATAGGAAAAATGAGATATTTTTAGCTTACGAACGGGTGATCGGATCTTAATGAAACTTAATACATGGAAGGACTTCGTGTCTCAGACCCTCCATTTTAAATCCAGACCGGATCCGGTGACACTGGGGGGAGTTAGAGGGGGAAACCGGAAATCTTGGAAAACACTTAGAGTGGAGGGATCCGAATGAAACTTGGTGGAAAGTACAAGCAAAAGTCCTAGATACGTGACTGATATTACCGGAACGGATCCGCTCACTTTGGGGGAGTTGGGGGGGGGGGAGAAGTCCGAATTTGTAGTGATCCCGCGAGTTCCGTGCTTCCTGATGTGCTGGGACGATGGAAATTGACAGGCATGTATGGGACCCGACCAGCTTAAATAGGAAATCATCAATTCCCCGATTCGACCATCTGGGGGGGGGGGAGTGGAGGGAGGGTGAAGCCAAAATTTGAGGTATTTTTAGCTTGCGAACGGGTGATCGGATCTTGATGAAAATTGATATTTAGGATGACCTCGTGTCTCAGACACCTCACTTTAAATCCGGGCCGGATCCGATGACACTGGGGGGAGTTGGAGGAGGGAACCGGAAATTTTGAGAAACGCTTAAAGTGGAGGGATCGGGATGAAACTTGGTGGGAAAAACAAGCACAGGTCCTAGAAACGTCATTGACATAACCGGACCGGATCAGGGCACTGTGGGGGAGTTGGGGTGGGGAACCGGAAATTTTGAGAAACGCTTAAAGTGGAGGAATAGGGATGAAACTTGGTGAGAAAAACAAGCCCAGGTCCTAGACACGTCATTGACATAACCGGACCGGACCAGGGCACTGTGGGGGAGTTGGGGTGGGGGTCCGGATTTCTAGCGATCCCGCGAGTTCGGCATACTTCCTGGTGGCCTAGGGCGATGAAACTTCGCAGGTATGTCAAGGATCCGAACAGATTGACTTGAGAACAGCCGTTTCCCCGACCTGACCATCGGGGGGGAGTGGGTGGATGGGGAGTCCGGAATCTAGTGGCGTGCATAACTTTTGAACGGGTGATCGGATCTTGATGAAAATTGATATTTAGGATGACCTTGTGTCTCAGACACCTCACTTTAAATCCGGGCCGGATCCGATGACACTGGGGGGAGTTGGAGGAGGTAACCGGAAATTTTGAGAAACGCTTAAAGTGGAGGGATCGGGATGAAACTTGGTGGGAAAAACAAGCACAGGTCCTAGACACGTCATTGACATAACCGGACCGGATCCGATGACACTGGGATGAGTTGGAGGAGGGAACCGGAAATTTTGAGAAACGCTTAAAGTGGAGGGATCGGGATGAAACTTGGTGGGAAAAACAAGCACAGGTCCTCGACACGTCATTGACATAACCGGACCGGATCAGGGCACTGTGGGGGAGTTGGGGTGGGGGTCCGGATTTCTAGCGATCCCGCGAGTTCGGCATACTTCCTGATGTCCTAGGGCGATGAAACTTGGCATTTATGTCAGGGATCCGAACAGATTGACTTGAGAACAGCCGTTTCCCCGACCCGACCATCGTGGGGGGAGTGGGTGGATGGGGAGTCCGGAATCTAGTGGCGTGCATAACTTTTGAACGGGTGATCGGATTTGAATGAAACTTGTCTGGTGAGCTATCGCCTCGGACGTTCAGTGTCACGTCCGAGTCGGGGAACTCAAGAAACTCTAAAAGTAGAGGGATTGGGACGAAACTTAATGGATGGAACAAGCATTAGGCCTAGATGAAATTGACGGAGCCAGATGGTTTCGGTCTCTGTGGGGGGAGTTGGAGGGGGTTTCCTGGAATTCCGGTAGTCGTGAGTTAGAATAGTTCCAGATGTAAAACGACAACGAAACTTTGCAGGCATATTAGCGACCCGAATTATCTTGACTTGAAAACCTGACACAACATACCCCCGGAAACTTCCGTTCCTAGATCCGAGCATTTTTGGGTGAGCAAGAGAAGAGAAATATGGACTTCTATAAATTGCGAACGAGTGGTCTGATTCGAGTGAAACTTCATGGGTGATACGAATCGATGGCCTCGACATGTAAAACACGCGTTCGAACCATATGCGACCACGATTAGGGGAATTGGGGATGGGGGGACTTTTGACATGCACAAAAACCAAACGAATTGACCGAATGAGATGCAATTCGACAGTGCCGAGTTTATGCGGCCTAGATTTGTTATTTGGCGTCTGGGCCGGATTCGGCCAAGGTAGGGGGGGGGTACTGGAAACTTGCAGATAGGCTATGCTCCAATGTCAGTAAAACTTGATGGACAGGAACAGGGAATTAAGAGATTGGGCCCAAACCGGCTCCGACCACGTTGGTGGGAAGGGGGGGGGGGGGGCTACCGGAACTTTCCAAAAATGCTCAGATTCGAGTGAAACTTGGTAGATGGTATAAACGAAGATGCTTTAGGTGGTCGATTTTTTTTTTATTCCGAACCAGATTCGGCCACGGTAGGTGGAAATAGAGTGAGTACCGGAAATCTTGTAGCACGTCTAGGGATCAAACAAATGGATTTATTGGGATGAAAGTTAGAACAGTCATGTGCATTTGCAATCGAGACGATGCCGGAACTGCTCAGAAATGAGTGAAACTAAATATCCTATTTCTATTTCCGAACCGCCTTTTTGGATGGCGGGTGTATTTTGTGACGTTTTCATCTACTTTCTTGTACAGCCTACTCGTACAAGTGCCATATGAGCTCGTAGCTCTTGTTGGTAAAAAAAATTCCTTTATGAGATACACCAGTTTGAAAGTTTCAAGGGGTTGACAACTTCAGTAGTAAGATACACACTGAAACCAAAAATAGGCGATACCAGTTGTGAGACTTTTAGGGGACTTGTACGCAACAGGTGACTATTAGCTCATAATCATCTTCGGCAATGAGGGGTTTGCAGCTCTCGCTAGTTGACGTACCTGTCATTTGATGAACAATTTGGTTCCCAAATGTAAAACTTGCAAGGGACTTTTAAGGAATAATCGGCTGTTATGCTACACAAATCTTCAGCGATTATGGGTTTGCAACTTTTGCTAGTCGGTGTACCCATTATTTTTATCCGGTGAACTTGATGTCTATCACGGGAAAGGGACTTGTCAGTAGAATCGGTGCACGAGGGGCTAGAATTTTGTGCAAATTGTTGCAAATTGTATTCGATTTATATAGATCTGACGGTAAGAAAGTTTGTATCGTTGGTCTATCGCTGTAACCTAGGATTTACTGTTAACGCAACGGGTACAAACGATACTGTAATGTAAAACAAGGTAGTTTCGTAATAATTAATAGTGTCATCTATGGTATTTTAATCCTAAAAAGTTACGGATAGCTTCATGATACCAACTAGATTATATAGGATATTATTCCAAGTTTTCATCCGTCACGATGTCTACGATTGAAAAGGATAAAGTTCAACTGACTGCAAAGTCAATTTAGTCCCTTTTTCCGATATGCTTTTGTTGTGGTTAGGGCAATCGATAGCCCTTGAAGAGCTGATCAAAATATATGCCATCCATTTTTTTTAACAAAAATCCTTCATGAGATAAACCAGTTTGAAAGTTTCAGGGGGTTGACAACTTTAAGAGTAAGGTACACACTGAAACCAAAAATAGGCGATACCAGTTGTGAGACATGTAAGGGACTTGTAAGCAACAGTCGACTGTTAGCTCATAATCATCTTCGGCAACGAGGAGTTTGCAGCTTTTGCTAGTTGGTATACTTGTTATTTGTCTCAGGTGTATTCGATGGTAAGAACAATTTTGTTCCCAATTGTAAGACATGCATGGGACTTGTAAGTAATAATCGGCTTTTATGCTATAATCATCTTCAGCGATGAGGGGTTTGCAACTTTTGATAGCTGGTGTATCCATTATTTGTTTCCGGTGAATTTGATGTCAATCACGGGAGAGGGACTTGTAAGTAAGCACGAGGGGCTAGACATTTTTGAAAATTGGTGCACATTGTATTCGATTTCTGTAAATATGACAGTAAGAAAGTTTGTATCGATGGTCTATCGCTATAACCTAGGATTAACTGTTTGCGCAACGGGTACAAACGATACGGTAATGTAAAACAATAAGGTAGTTTTGTAATAATTAATAGTGTCATCTATGGTATTTTAATCCTGAAACGTTACGGATAGCCTTCTTCCGATATTGTTTTGTTGTTGGTTTTACAACGCTAAAGAACATCTTTTGATTATGTGATTATTCTTTTTAGAACATACCGTTTTAAAAGCTTCGATAAGTTGACAATTTCAGCATTTAACCGACAGCGAAGAAACAAAACCAAAGTGTTGCTCTCGCAACACTTTAGCCGGCGAAGCCGGACAAAGGTTGCCGCAACACTTCACGTTGCCCGGGCAACGTAGGTCTAGTTTCTTCTGTGGGTGTCGGAGAGATCTAGTGTAGTCAAAGGTCGAAGGGGACCTCAGACGGCGTTCGTAAAGTTCGTAAAGTTTTTCGCCTAAGTATGCTCCGTAAAGTTTGTCACCGCTCAGACGGGAATTTCACCTAGATAAAATTACGAGAATTGTTTGTGGCAATTTGTTCTAGAAAGAAAAAAAAAATATATTATTAGAGATAACTATTATCATATATGAACAATAAGTAGATATTTCTTAACACTAAAAGCCATTGTGGGCCATGGTTAATATCCAGATACCGGAAAGGAACCCCCAGTTAATAAATTTAAATAATCCAGTAACGAAAATAATATAATTAAATAAATCAGTTCAAAACAATTTAATCCAATAAGTGATTCACCTGACAGAAACCAACTAGAACAACAAAATTCTAAAAAAAATAAAAAAAAATATAATTAATTATCCTTGCAAAATAACGTTTCAAGTTATTTGACCTTATTAATGTTATCATCATATGGACCTCTATGAATCATCATCTCATCCTTTTCATTATCTTATTCCCCATTTACAAATACGTTTTTATATCTTATTTACAATCTCTTCTCCTATTGGTCAACCTTCCGAACTTTACGAAAAAAGTTAACTAAAGTCGAACTTCTTGCATGCTTCCGTAAAGTACTTTACGCGGGTTAGCGGAGCAACTTTACGAACTTTGCGAACGTCTTTACGTACTTTACGAACGCCGTCTGAGCCGGGTATAAGGTTTTATACAGAGGCAAAAGAGACATGGGGGTAATTTGTTTATTTTAAATCGGGTTTAGATAAGGAGGAAGTGAAATTATTAATTAGTATGCGTGCTGATATTTTACCGCTGGGAGATAGGAGGAGGTACACGGGCAGGCCGATTGGGAGAATTGGTTCTCACTTCTGCCCGATGTGTGGAGGTATGAAAGAGTGTGTGCGAAATCTTTTCTGTGATTGTCGGGAATTAAATGATTTGAGAAGTGAAATATTTGGAGTAAATTGGTGGGATCAGGAATGGATGGAGCAAATGTTTAAGAGTGAGTGTTAAAGAAAGTGGGTAGATTCCTCAAGCTGTGAATGATTCATAGAGATCATTTTTGTATCTTATATGATGTTCAAACGAGGAAATAATGCTGTTCTAGCGAGGATGTTGTTCAATGAGGATTCACTTAGGGGTATGGAGGTCCACTAAATCCATATCTGAACTTAGTTTTCTTGCTGGACAAATGGTGAATCACTAATTCGGCTGAAACTGGAAATTTGGTTGAAGCTCAAAGTTGTTTCTGAAATCGATTAGAGCTTCGATATCGGGGCAAGGAGACATGCGGAATCCATTCTTGAACTTTATTTTAACAGTAAAAATATTCAAGGAATCTGACGAAGACTGAATGGCGAAGACATGACCCAATTGTTTGAATCGTATGTTAGAATTCTTGGATCCCATCAAAACCTTTGGTCTTGTTTTACAATACGATTATGGGACATATTTCAAACTGAAATGGCAGCTTGAAATGTCACTTTCTACACAGTGTGACGAGTGTAGATTAAAAGAACGAATAAGAAAAGCTGGACATTTCTTACTTTACTTCAGAATGTGTCATATCTTTTACTTAGATCTTAGGTGTCATAAGATAAACTCATAAGAACACTTGAATCAAGTGTGGGATTAAGGTTTTCATCTAGTCACCCCAAAGTGCACCATAGAGAATGAGGTCTAGTCATTCTTGTGTGTGTCTCACTTCTATGTTTTTGTGTTAGACCATATTCAGTTTGAATTATTTATCTTGATATTATGACAGACATTATTGATTTGCCTTCATGTATAATGACGTATTCAACACGTCATTCGGCCCCAAGCCACGATATGTGTTGATATTTGAAATAAACTGAAACTGAAAACCATATAAAGTAAATCAGGTCAAATCAGGCATGACCCTAGCGATGTTGTTGAACTTTCGACGGTGTCATCTTCTCGAAATTACTGCTAGCAAGAACAAATAAGCCAATAGAACCTCTGTTTTTGGTCCCATGCACCCTATGGATACTCCAACAGAACTGAGCAGAGTTAGAGGTACTTATTGAGCTTTAAGTTGATGCCGTCTACTTCCCTCTTCGTCGCTGCGCATGCCAGAGGAAAAGACTGTAGCAGGCGTGCATGACCCGCTCTGCAGCGAATCACATGTGACGTCCAATGGTAGACAGCCAATCGGCTATTATCTCGACTGAGGGGCTCTACTCGGGCAGAGTCGGGCAGAATCGGCTATTATCTCGACTGAGGGGCTCTACTCGGGCAGAGTATCGGAATCTCTTCGACTCCTCATGATCGTAGTACAAAGCTAGGGAGACGGAGGTTCTTGTGCTTATTTGTTAGTAGCTTGGTTGTTAGTAGTTGCATAGTAGTCATTTAAAGCCTTCCTAATAACATTTGATTCGAGTACACTGTAAAAAAAATCTTGCAGTATTTTCTACTGGGATTAATCTTGTCTTTATAGAGATAAGATTACCCGTAATCCGGATGAATCTTATCCCAGTAGAGATAAGATTAATCCCAGTAGCAAATACTGCATCCTTATTCGGAGAAACTTTTTACAGTGTATACAGTTTCAGTCGTATCAGCCTATCAAGAATTGAACCGTTTGAAGCTATTAACGTCCTGTCTGCATTCCTCCTCCAGGTTAAGGTGGAACCACAAACAGCTTGTCTTTGAATCTTGGAATGTCATGACCGATAGTCAAAGATTCACCGGATCTCCAAGCGGCTCCTATGTAACCTTCCTGGAGCCACTGCTTGAAGATCTGACTCATTACCGCTGCACGAAAGAAGATGAGTTTAGAGAGTTTTCGCTTGAAAGTAAGTACATTAAGACAGTAGGCTACCGGTGGATGGTGGTAATAACGGTACCGGTGGTAATATAGTTATACCTGCGGTATTTGGTTCTCTGGCAAGATGTGTAGTATACAACATTACTACTTTAAGGATTTAGTTGATGTGCGGATGAGGGTGAATCTTTCCTATGCAACAGGAATAATTATTCCGAACACGAAGATACTTTTTTCCTGAAAACCTCAACACTTTCCAATTTTACTCACAAATTGCTGAAAGCTATCCCTGTCTTTTACAGCAATTCCCCACTCTTTCGTGACGGCTAACCATTTACTTGTTGGATTCATTGAAACTGGCGCACACAACCATTCCTCTTGAAAATTATACGGGTTTTTAAGAACAAATGTTAAAACAACCTTACAAGAATTTATTCAATGATAAAAATAGCTGATGTTTACGTTTTGTTGAGATACCAGCTAAGTATTTTCTTTTTCTTTTACTTTTGTGCTGAGAGCTGCTTTGACAGTCGCCAGCAGTGCATTTCCGAAAGACACAAGATGATTTCATGGTCGTACCTACGTACGTCCTGGCTCGAACTCAAGTCTTGAAAGGGGGTGTTCTACACATAACAAATGGTAGAATGCTTCCGAGTCAAGTCCTGACAGGCTCCTTCGGTCAAACGCAATCAGAGGAGCGGAACCGTATCTGTGGTCTCAGCTGCTTGCAGTCAAGCTTCGCTGCTTGGCCTGCACTCAGCCTTGGCGTCAGCACCGTACATTCTTTTCTTGGGGCTGAGTTCTAATTTTGCCAGAAGCCTAGTTTCTTCATGACAATGTCGCAGAACTTGGGCGCAATCTTTGCAGACTGGAGGCCAATCGCTCAACAGAATCTCAGAACTGTGTAATGTAATGAATATAATCCCTAAACAATGTTTGGAAGTTTAAGCTGGTGGTCTGAGAGAAATTCAACGAAATTCAATACAAATGTTCTAGTGAAGCCTTTGATATTGACTGAACCCGGGGTGGCCTCAACAAGCGTCTCTGGCTGGCAGCATTACGAGGGGGAATCTGTGAAGCTGACCTGCAAAACTGCAGGAACGATGCCTATAACTGTGACATGGATGAAAGGTGAGTATTCTTGGATGACAGCTGTTACCATGATAACTCTCAAAGGGGTTGAGATGTTTTGTTGAAATTTGTATGAGGAGGCGTGGGTTAAAGTACAGGTGAAATGAACGGACAATCCAGTTTTATGGAAACTTGGTAGCTAATGCGATGCCCTAAATTTGCTGCTTCTGTCTCCGAACGGAATCCGACAACTGAGTGGAAGCTAGGGGTCAGAGTAACTTTGTGATGCGCCTCAAAAGCCAAACGGGTGAATGGGCCCTAGAAAGTGTTGGCATTCGACTGAAATTTGCACAAGATGTTCAGTTTATCCGCGTCCGAGAACAGTGTTGCAAGGAGGTCTTGGAAATATTGCAATACGGGTAGGGGCCGAACGGATAGAATGATTGGGATAAAACTTTAAAGGTACAAAATTCATGGGACCTAGACATGTATTTTGAGGCACAAACTGGATCTAACGTTCTTGGGGTGAAGGTGGGCTGAGGTGTACCGGACCGGTAGGCCCACTGGAAATTTTCGGAAATGCTACGTTCAAGTGACGCTTGGTGGATGGTAGACGCAGAGGCCAAATATGTGCCATTTATGTGTCCGAAGTCCGAGCCTCTTCTTTCCATTTTGGTAGTGCTGTGGGGGGGATTAGAGGTGGGTCCTGGACATTTTCTTAAAAGATTAGGGACCAAATGGGTTGAGCGATTGAGCTAAACTTTGGGATACTGCGCACATGTGACCTGCGCACATGTGACCTAGTAGTGTTACCCCCACACTGCTGCGATTTCCCGCAAAATTCTGCGTCGTGCGACATACGACACAAATCATGCGACAAGCAAAGCAGAACTTTGCGTTTTGTCGCAGTATCGTATGCATTGAAATATTCCAACTGATCCGACATTACGCATGCGATTTTTTGAGGGAAAGAAAAGAAAAAACAAAGATTAGTTAATTTTAAAGAATAAAAATTGCTCTACCTTGTCTGACTGTAATCCTAGGATGGCTGAATGCAAAAGATCTTCTGAATAGACTTTTGTTAACCTGTTCTGAGCAAGATGACATATAGGGTTTGACTGAGAAGCATCTTCAGCATCTTCAGAGGTCGTTCCCTCAAGAGCTTCTTTGCCCTTTTGCAGAATAATCTCGACAAATTTTGTTTTCCTTTTGCGTCTGCGCGGTGGTGGGAACGTTCATGCGATTCTGTCGCACGTCGGAACATCAAAGAAAAATCGTGTCGCATACGAAGCAGCAGTGTGAACCTAGGGTTATTGAGATATCCTTGCCTGATCCGACATCGTAGGGCAGAGTTTGTGCGGGTACCACTGACGGGAATTTGAAAAAATAAAGTCGACCATTTCTCGGATTGATCTACAGCCAGATAAGCCTAAAAGGGAAGTTTATGGGTGGGAACAGAGAAATCAGTCAAGAAGAATTCAAGGAAACAGGTTTGTCGGTGTGGTTGTTTTACCGTCAAGGAACAGAAAGGAACGAAGAAGTGTTTGGTTAGAGAGTTTCGGATTAACTGACGAGAATATTCCAGTCAACACATCAAAAGGTCTTCGCAGTGACGAGCAGTTCACAAATACTGAATTCAACCACAAGATTTGTATCCATTCCAGATGTAAACAGACCGAAAAAGTGATTTCCCATTTTACCGACAAGACTTTTCCCACTCATCGTACCGAAAAATGAAAAACAACCGATATCAGAATCTCAATCCGATCATCGGCTTGATTTCCCAACAAGGCTTTTGTCGGTATGATCTACGCACCGACACAAAATTCTGATTTTCAGACAAGAAGCTTCCAGATTACCGACAGATCTTCTGTTGGTATCAAACATGGTATGAGCAAAGTTTTTTTTTTTTATCAGAGCCCTTTCCGGTACTGAAAACGGAATCCGTGCACCGACAGACGTTCACAACAAGTTTCATAATTTACTGACAGAGCTTTCGTCGGTATCAGAAACGAAATGAGAAAAGTGTCTATCAGAGCTCTTATCGGTACCGAAAACTAGATCCGCGCACCGTCTCCAAAGCTGTCGATATCCCAACAAGAAGTTTCCTGGCTTACCGACAGAGCTGTTGTTGGTATCAGACACGGAATGCTAGAGCGTGCCGTACCGACAAAAGCTGCTATTTCCCAACAGGAAGTTTCCTGTTTTACCGACAGAGCTTTTGTCGGTAACAGAAACGGAACGGTGGAGGTAAAAGCGCACCTTCGCACCGACAAACACTGCAGATTTACCGATAGGAATTTTCGGGGGGGGGGCAGCTGAATCTCCCTTGCTTCGCCACTGATTATGAGCAACTTATTTTGGTAATTCGCACCAAAAAGCTTTCGATCGAACATCTTTGTCTAGTCGTGGTGGAAGAAACTGCCTGTGATGTGGACAAAACTTGAACTGGAAAAGCTGATTGAAATTACTGTGATTACTGTGATACAGTCTTACTTCTTAGTTCTGCTTGAGTTTTCATTCAGAGCAGTCGCAATTGAAGCTATCAGTTTGCCGTGTCAATTTATCAGTTTACGTGAACCTGTGACAGAGCGCCGGATTACTGATTGGAATCTAGATTGCTGAGTTGTATGCAAGAGTACGGTGGAAATAAATTGGCAGGTTCTACGTTCCACCGGGCCACCTCCCAATAGGTGATTGCCACCGTATACCGTGGGCCTGCCCACAGCAAGATAAGTTTTGTTATTATATTACTTGTAGCGTTTTACAAAAGATATGGCAGAAGACAAGTTAGACAGAATCTTGGCTGAGATCGGGGAGATAAACTCGCGTCTTGGGGCACTGGAGGCCGTTCCTTCTCAGTTGGCGCAACTCACAGAAAAGGTGGAAAAGGTTGCTAGAGACACCGAAAGCTCTTGTGCCCAAACCACAAGCTCCGTCAATGAAGCCACAGCAGAAATTAGTCGTTTGAACGCAAAATTAGAAGAACAACAGAGAAAATGTGATAAACTTGAAGCGGATATGAAAAGCACAAATTTGATTTTGTACAATTTTGCACCCTCAGTTAGAGGTCCGAGTCTCCAGCATGATTTAGTTGATTGTTTGAACCAAATTATTCCCCGTTTCCGGATCAGCCAGAGTGAAATAAAAGACGCTTTCCGGCTCCGAGTGAAATCGTCGAATAACAGAGCCGTACCACCCGTCCTTATCAAATTCGTTTCAAAAGGGTGCAGAGATTCCGTCCTTAGAGCTAATCCTGATCTCCGCCGATACCACCTTAGCGCGATGCCGGAGTACACAAGCCGGGAGCTGGTTTCGCGAAATAAACTGAAGCCTGTTCTCGAGAAGGCGCGAAATGAGGGGTTCGAAGCTCACATGAGAGGGGAAAGATTAATGGTGGGAAACCAGTCATTCGTATATGACGAAGGCGCAGACCGCGTGGTGCTACAAAATCGTCCAGCAAGGGAACCAATCGAAGTGCGACAGGCACCATTGGAGCAAAGTAATGTTATGAACAGTGGTGCAAGCCGACAGATAACCGATAGGCCAGTTGGTCGTGAAAGGAGCAACTCGGCTAGCTCTATCGGAAGTTTCCACGATGCCAGAGAAAGTTTTCAAACCGGGTACGGAACTCCAGTGGGGAGGTCCCAAGTCGAAGTTTTGAATGTCAATGAAACGAGAAAGCGTGGAAATGAGGTGATTATCAGCCCGAACGATGTTTATCGCCAACCGGACACAAATCGAGTTTTCTTGCCGGGGTCTCCAGAGCAAGGTGGAACCGGAGATGGAGTAGGCCGGCGTTACGAAGGTCAGGCTCAAGCGCGACGTTTGTTTACGCTGGAAAAAACGAACCGCGGAGATGTCCCAATGAGTGACACAGAAACATAGGGAGACGACGGCCATGTGCACACGTGCCTCCAACCAAGATGTCTGTATTTCATTTTGTGGAATGTCCAAGGATTTTCTAGTATAAAATTATCGGATTTGTTGAAAGTCAGGAAACACCCGGATTTGTTTGTATTGGTGGAAACATGGCAAAGTGATCCACTATTTTTGGAGGGTTTTTGTACGTTTGATAGGCGACGAGGTAAGAGTGGAAATGGAAGGGTGTATGGGGGTGTTTGCATTTTCTTAAAGAATGGTGTATTTGATTTTGTGGAAAGAGTGAAAAGTGGTTCAGAAAATATTGTATGGATAAGAGGTGTTGTAGGAAATAGGAAAATGTTGATATGTTGTGTTTATATTCCACCACAGTCTAGCTCATACTCAAGAGAGGACACTTGGGAATTGTTAGCAGAAGAGACAGTGAGATTAAGTAGAAAGTGGCCTAACCACGATCGTATTTTTCTAGGTGATTTCAATGGGTATACCAGTGACTCGTTGGAGAGTGTGGATTACCAAGTGGGCCTTGAGGAACCTACCCAGTTTCGCGAGGAGTATCTGGAGACGTATGGTGTGAGGACAAGTAAGGACCGGAACCGGAGGAAAAACAGGTGGGGTCAAAATTTACTAGATTTTGCGGGTAACGAAAATTTGGTAATTCTGAACGGTAGAGTTGGGGCGGATAAGGAGGAAGGGGGAGGGTTTACATGCTTTTCAGGGAAAGTTCCAAGCATTATTGATTATGTTTTGGTGAGTAAGTCTCTTTGGTTGTGTTGCAGAAACTTCAGGACATTGAATGTTGGGGGGTCAGATCATGTTCCGGTGGAAGTAACTATTACTGTTGAAAGTCCTGTGCCTAACATAAGTTGTGTTGTTAGTGGAGAAGGTGAGAGTGTCCCCCAGACTTGTCCGCATAATGTACCACGAAAAAAGATAAAAGTTGATTTGATTACGGAGAAGGAGCTGCACGTTATGCTGGGTTCAGATGAAATGGAAAGAGTTATAGAGAAAGCAGTTACTGAAATAAAAGATGGTGAGATAGAGCACTCTTTGAGGGCGCTGACAGACACATTATATGATAAGTGTTCCAAAATTTCTAGTGTTAAGAAACAGAAGGCTAAGCATGGGAATAAAACATTTTTTGACAAGGAATGCTATGATAAAAGAGAAGAAGTAATAAAAGCGTTAATTGCAGTGAAAGCTAGTGACCCAGATAATCTAAGTGATAAATTGCGTCAATATAAGGTGATAAGAAAGATTTATAAAGATTTGTTGAAGTTAAAGAAAGAATTGGTGGATAAGGAGTTGAAAGATAGAGTGGTGAAGGATTTTAGAAGTAAAAACAGTAGAGAATTTTGGAAGGGAGTTACGACTATGTTGACAACTAACCAGATGAACGAACATACGCCCCCAGCAGACTCTTGGCCTGATTTTTTAGAGGATAAGGAGCAAGGATGCGAAAACGACCAGACCGTTTTTAAGGAAATATTAAAGGAGATGGAGAAACAAGTGAGTTTACCCATAGGCGAGGAAGAATTTAAGCTAGTAGCTCCAGTAAGTGAACATGAGGTGTGGGTTTCTTTAAAAGGTATGCGTGGGAGATCAGCACCAGGAATAGATGGTATACCAACGATTGTATGGAAATGGAGTAAACAATATTTAATACCTTTCATGGCATTGGCATTTACGTCAATAATAAATAATATTTATTGGCCAGAAGGATGGAATACTTCAGTAGTTACCCCAATTTTTAAGAAAGGTGATAGGACAAATAAAGAAAATTACAGGGAAATTCACTTAGGAAATACGATTAGTAAATTATTTTGTAAGATATTAGATAATAGATTAAAATCATGGTTAAATAGTACGGCTAAGTTAAGTAGGCTCCAGGCTGGTTTTAGAGAGGGTTACAGTACCCTAGACCAGATTTTTTCGCTCCAGATGTTAATACGGAAGCACACTTCACGGAGAAAAGGTAAGCTTTACGTTGCATTTGTTGACTTAAAAGGTGCTTTTGATAATGTTAAACGTAGCCTATTGTTGAAAGTGTTGGTAGATGTAGGGCTACCGATAACATTTGTAAGAGTTATAGCGCAAATTTATTCAGGTATTTATATGGTGGTTCGAGTAATGAACAGGATTTCTCGGACAGTTACGTCATTGAAAGGGGTTAAGCAAGGGTGTACCCTTTCCCCTAAGCTTTTCACCCTTTTTATAAATGACCTTGAGGATTTTATGACTAGAATGGGTGCTCCATTAGTTAGTATTGACATCATATCTTTGTGCATGTTGTTGTTCGCTGACGACATTGCGTTGATAGCGGACAGTCGGTCAGATCTCCAGAAGTTATTGGACTTTTTGGATCAATATTTGGCGGGAAAGGAGTTACAGTTAAACGTGGCGAAGACGGTTGTTATGATTTTTAGGAAAGGGGGAAGATTAGAAGATGAAGTTAAATTGAAATTTAGGGGAGAGGAAATAGGGTTTAGGGAAGAATTTATTTATTTAGGACATAAGCTTAAGTCAAATGGTTCCTTCGGCAGCCAAGTTGAAGCAAGCGTAACCAAAGGTAAGCGATGTATAAATATGGTATTAAGAAGTAAGTTAAAAGTTATAGAAGATATGAAGTTACATAAACAGGTTTTCCAGACAAAAATTATTCCGGCTATACATTACGCATCCGAGATTTGGGGTTTTGGTAAGTATGAAAAGTTAGAGCAACTGCAATTGATGTATTTTAAAAGAGTACTAGGAGTTAGTAACAAAATAAATTCGATAGTTCTGAAGGGTGACCTGGGCCTAACTAGTTTAAGGAAAAAAAGATGGGTAAGTATGATTTCATTTTGGGAGAAGCTGCTGCAGATGCCACGGGTTCGAGTCGCTAAGGCAGCATATAAGGAAAGCGTGCGGGACCCCAAAAAAGATTCATGGGCATCCCAGGTGAGGCAGATATTGGACCAGTGTGGTTTGTCAGAATTATGGAATAATGGTGATGGGCCTGGACTCCCTGTGGGTGATGTGAGAAAGGTGGTGGAAAGTCGTCTGTTGGATCAAGAAATTCAATCTTGGCAGGTTGCCAAGGATGAGTCAATGTCTTTGAGGTTTTATGCAAAAATTAAAGAGATTTGGGGGGAGGAAGTGTATTTTAAAGCGGGTCTTAAAAGGGAGGAAACACGGGATTTGATTAGTTGTAGGGCAGACAGTCTGCCACTGGGGGAGAGAAGACGGTATATTGGGAGGGCAAAGGGTCGGTCCGGTCCTTATTCATGTCCGATGTGTGGCAGCATGGACGAGAATTTAAAGCATTTATTGTGTGAATGCGAAAGTTTGAGTGAACTTAGGTTAGAAATTTTTGGTGTGAATGGAAGGGGAATGGATGAAGAATGGATGTGTGGTGTAATAGGGAATAACTGTTTTGGAAATATAAAACAGCTGGTGAGGTTCCTCAGGGTAGCTTTAGCCCATAGGGATATGTGCCTATAGGAGTTTAATATTTTTGTGTGTGGTGTTGTTTTTTTTTTTGTTATATACGTATTTGCCATGGCCGTTGGCTTTTAGCGCAAATAAAATCTTATCTTATCTTATCTTATACATATAGTAAGTAAGTAATTTATTTATGACCCGCCATTTCGGAAAGGCGGAGTAAATGAAGAAAGTAAACAAAACACATACAAACACAGAAAAAGACACTTAATTTTTAATCTTCGGTCAGGAAACAGTGGAGTGCTGGTTGGGCCCTGTCGTCCATGATTTTTGAAAGCGATGAGGAAACATCGAAAAGTGTAGCACTTGCATCTTGAATTTTGAACTTCTCCGTCAATGTATGGTTATGACATAATTTCGATAAGTGGAGCAGGTGCTTTGCATACTTAAAATTACAATCATGGACCTAGAAAAACATGTTATTCGTTTCTTGCAGGAGAAGACGTTCTGAACGTAACAGAATTTGCCGCAGATTTTTTGGCCGGTGAATGTAAAGTTATCGACGGAGTCCTCACTTTTCCAGCAATCGAAAAAGATGCAGAAGGTGATTACACGTGTCGAGCAGAAAATCGGCATGGCTCCGTCTCGTTCAAATTCTGGCTCGGAGTCTCTGGTAAGTCGCTTATTTTGGCTCGGATTGCCTGCACCTTAGCTTACCCTTTCAAGAATTTGTTTTGAGATGGTATAACTTAGAGGCCCATCGGACATCCCGCTCTGCAGTGTCTTGCCGTACAACCATCGTAACAGCCCGATTTCTTACCCCAATAAAAGCTACTGACTGAAGAACTAATGGATTTGCTTGTAGGGTACTCGTTCTGAAGAATCTTGGTGCCAGTTTCGAAGGCGGGTGAAACCCACTTAGAGCGTGTTCCACCCTTGTAACAATAGTTACTATTTCCGTTCCATCCTCACGAAAAGTTACTACGCTGACCGTTCCAACCTTGTCGGAATAGTAACTAATAGTTACTATTTGCTTACCATGCTCGGGAGCGTAGTAAGCGTAGTAACTACGCATCTCTGCAACGTGATTGGTCGGATTCGCCCCTGGCGTGAGATTCTGCTGGAAAATAGAAAAATCGTTCCAGCCTTGACAGCAACAAAACAGAATTCTTGACGTCATGCCTAGTAACTACGGTAAGTAGGATGGAACACGCTCTTAATAAAAACACGGTCTCATCCCTATTTCTTACCACAGGTCTCACCCCTCTTTCAACGAAGAAAAGTTGGAAAATATATCTTGAGATTCAGTGACTATTGACCCAAAGCCTTTTTTTCCAAATCACTTGTCCTTTTTCGTCTCTCGCCCATCCCTTTACGAGTGTTTATTTTCTAGCTAAGGTAGACGTCTTTCTCCCGCTTGGACTGATTTTCGCTGGCATAGCCGCCAACGTTCTAATGAATCTGGTCCCCAAGAAGTATTTACCTGCCAAGGCAGCATCTGACAACCTGACGGAAATCCTCGGATTAGAAGACATTCGCCTGACAGATTATCCTTTGGAAACTCAAGAACTAAGCGAATAAAAACTGCTGTGCATTTCCCTCTGAATTTGACAAAAACTTTTTGTATTTACCGGTTAGAAACTCACTTCAAGTTTTGGCGTACATTAGCTGACTTGTTCCGATGACTCCTGACCTGGGGCCGAGAGGGATCTCTTAGCCACTAAGGGCATGTTAGGATTCCTATTCTCTATTTATTTATTATTTATCCCTGTAATAGCCTCTTGCACAATCTTCTAAAAATGTACGTCTATTGTTTCTAATCGTGATAATTGCCCGGCATTAGCCAGTCGTATGTTTTGAGCTTGCTCCCCCCCCCCCATGCCCAAGCACTTCAAACCGCCCCTGAAGATAAGCACAATGTTTTGCATAGACAGGTCATGTAGAATGAATGAAGGATGTATGGCGCACTGCCAAGGAGATAAGTGCAGTAAAAAAGGACAAAGAAGTATGAAGTAATCCCAGCTCAGCGAAAGGTGAAAAGCCCTCCATGCCGGAGGATTAAAGTTCGTGTTCCTTTCGACAATGATTGGCGGAATCATATTCTACAAATGTAGCAAGCAGGAGTGATGTCTAGCATGAGAAAGGAGTTTCATGATGTCAAAGGAGAGTAACTCACAATTAGTTGCCTTTTTGCAAATACCATGGTATCTGATGCCAGGGTCTAAAGTCGTTTTCGCAGCTACCGTGGTATTTGATACCACAGTCAAAAGGCGTTTTTCAATTATCCTGGCTTCTTGCCAGTCATCGAGGTAACTGATATTCAGATACCACGGTCGGACCATGGTAACTGATCATAGTATCTGAAAAATTCATCTCACTTTCATCATCAGTAATACAAGAGACCAGCTTTTTGTCAAATTGGTGGGAAAGAAGTTATGTCATTACTCACTTTAAATGTCAGTGGATATCAGTATTTCTTTTTGGATGATTCCTAAAACTGCAAATCCTGCGCCTTTCGTTTTTGCAGAGTGACGGTAGTATCAGATACCACGGTAGCTGGAAAAACGACTAATTGCAGATTCAGTTACCAAGATAACAGATACCATGGTACCTGCAAAAACAGATCTATTCTCAACTATGCAAACTTTTTCACGGACAAGGCGAACGAAGCTGCAAAAAGTAAGCGTTCCGTTGTCCCAGCAAAGGCGATATACTGAATAAATAGCGGTTCTCCAAGTATTGTATGGCAAGGGACCGAGCTGCTTCAGCTGCCCTAAGTACTGATTTATTTTATGTATCGCAGTGTTTATTTAAGTTATAGGCTTGTCTCTTGGAGACTCGTCAAATGGTGGGAAGTTTTTCTTGCCTGATGGATTAGTTGTCCATCCCACTCTTGGAGGACCATTCATCTCCAAATTAGACTTTCGCTTACCTGTCGCCGATTGGTATATTAATTGGTATTATTGCATGTACCATGGTATCTGATACCACGGCACCTGGATCTGCATATTGACGTTTTTTCAGTTACCATGGTATCTGATACTGCGGTTGCTTTGCTAAAATGATAATTGCCGAATTCGCGGTTTCAGAAGTCGCCCAAACCAAGAACATGAATTCATTCACAAGAGAAGTACCAGACTTCATTCACACCAATTGGCTTGAGATGACTTTTTCAGATGCATATTACGGTCAGACCGTGGTATCTGCACTGATGATTTTGAACTGTCCTGCAAGGTAGGGGGGATTGCGGAACAATTGCCCAATGACAAAGGCCAGCAAGAACAAAATCTAGAAAAAACATGGTTTATCTTTATTCCCAACACTTTTCCCAAATTCTACTTTCAACAGGTAACACTTAGGATGTTAGCTGTTATGATTTTGAAACGAAGAAAAACAAATGAAATTACAGATAACACACCAAGTGTTATTTGTTGAATCTGCCCTTCCTTGTTTTATCTGCGATGAAACTTCTAACAGTTCAAATATCACATACCAAGGTAATTGGCCAGATACTAAGTAACTGCGTGTTATCAGATACCAGGAATAACTGCAAAAACAAGTTTAGAACGTGGTATCCGATAACATGGTATCTGTGAAACTAACTATTATCTATTTGTTCGCCTTCTGTGATTGCTGCCATCTGAGCCTTTAGTGGCCTTGTTCTTAACAGGTGATTCGTTTATTTATTAAGAGATGGCGCTGAAAACTCCTGTTAGCGAATATATTGGGATTGGCGTCCAGGCGCTTGTGCCGCGCACCTGGCGAGTTGAGGAAAAAGAAGATTCCGGTTTTGGGAGCCACGATCGGATTCGTATCAGTCTAATGTTTGTGTTTACAAGCTGTGTAGCAAGTGGAAGTGTTGAATGGAATATAGTTCATAATGGAGGGAATGCTTGTTGGTATATGTGGATAATCTGAGAAAGTGTAAGAATGGAATATAGACCTACAGTACTATGTTATGCTCAATATAAGGTTAGCCTAGGTCTACTTCTAGCTCTGCAGCACATTTCTGTTACTTTACTTTAAAGAGTTTTCCTGAGCAGCAGATGCTCAGGTAAGCAACTAATTTCTGGGGTCAGAGGTGACAGTAATAGGCATAGGAAGCTTTTGTTTCAGTACTGTACTAGTGCACCACTGTATGGTAGAAGAGTTATCTTATGTCTGCTGTATTGTTTTACTTTGAACCCTTCGTTGGACCCAGTTTCGACCTACATCATTATTTAAACTTTGTTTGAATATACTTAGCCTAACTTTCGCCGGCAACTATGTGATATCAATCAAACTTAGGAAATATTCATGCATAGTAGGCTACAGACACTACACTACTTACTACAGTAGCCTAATCACCTAGTGATGAGCAAAAACAATATCTTAAGTTCTATAATTACAACATCAAAGAAATTAAACTGTTATTCTTTTGAATTGATTGTTTGGTTTGTGCTGCACCTTTCACTCACCAGTTTACTTTATCCTGCATTTTGCATTACTTTCTTGGCCCTCCAAAATTCCCCTTGGAAGAAAAAAGAATATTAATTAAAAAAGAAATAGGCCTAAGAAAAAAGAACAGTTCTTGCCTAAAGATTTTTGATTTATTCCTTATTTCGAAAGAAAGGTGAAACACTTGGCTGTTTGTTGATATTAAGTTCTTAGTTCATCATTCCCATTTAACTGTTCAGGAGGGGTGAACAAAAAATATTTTAGAAGTGTTCAATGAAGCACAACCATGCTCAAAACCTGGGGCATGTGTACCTCTTATTCTCCAGAGGCACTGGTGGGCCTATACAACACTTCTATAGTTAGACAAACCAGAATTTTGTTATTACTTTAGAAGCGTTGTACCATACTGGTACCTCTGGAAAAAAAGGGGTATAGATTATTGTCTGCACCCTGGCATAGCCTATAGCCTACTAATGTAATACTAATGGCTGGGGCAACTGGGCATATTACGGGAGTCCTAACCCAATCAACAAAATATTGATGAAGTGAGGATATTACGAAAATAACCATCTAAAATTCTTTTTTGTAGGTTAGGGACATCAGGGTTCACACTCTTTGGCATAGGTCGAGCATATCCGAAATTTGGAATCAGATTTGTGGTAGACCTTGCTAGATGTCTTACTTTAATCTGTCGCTTCTGTTTTCGAGGGTAATTCGTATCTCAGTAGAGGTTGATCGCCATAAATCTGCTTGGTACCAGCTTGGTAAGTTATTCATGGTTAACCCAACCCAGGAAGATGGCCAGTAAGACAGTTCAGGTCTGGATGACAAAGAGGAGAGCAAAACAAAGACAATAAATACTTCTGGATCAGTCAAGCGTGTATGAACTCTTCCGAGTTTTCAGCAACTTGAGCAAAATGGTCAAGTGTATATCCTTAAAGGACCCCTCGCACCATTTACTCTTCAACTTACAGTACCGTATTTTAAAATATTTGAATGCTTTAAAACTAGACTGTGCTTTCAGAATATAACCCACGGTTTTTGCTTTTTTAAGCCTTTTCCAAGACCCGTTGAATTGTAGTGAAAACAGGGAAACAATTTACATAACCAGTTTTTCAAGACAACGGTCGATAGCGTGATACACATCGAAGGTAGCAAAACACGGCAAGTGAGAAAATCAGTGTGGTTTTGTTAGAGGGGTTAGAATGTACCGTACGAAATTCGGGTTTTCGAGTTTAAAAATATATGGAGTGATTATGGAAGTAGTTTGCGTTAGTATTACAGGTAAGACATGTCCTTTAATGATGTCGGACTGGCCATGCAAGGTAGGGGGATTGCGGAACAATTACCCAATGACAAAGGCCAGGAAGAACAAAATCTAGAAAAAAATGCTTCTATATCTATTCCCAACACTTTTCCCAAATTCTAGTTCACATGGTATCTTTTTTCACCTCAGTAGCATATTTATGTATGTTTTGGGTGGGGTGAGGGGAGGGTCGACCCCACTAACCCCCCTGGATACGGCCCTGGCTACACATTTCTGCCTGTTCTTCACCGGAAACACGATTGTGTGCCACACAGTCGAGCCGCGGAAACTCTGTTTTGTCTGTTTTTTTTTGCTCAGTAAAGAGAACTTCAGACGTATGTTGGCTACTTACCATTTTCTACTAAACAGATCCTCAGTGTTATGACTATCTGTTGTATTAAGTAGCTACTTGTATATTTTTAGACTTTCATTTCCCAGAATATTTGAATTTCCCGTCAAATTTGAACCCAAAAATCGGAAAATCACCTCCCCAGTTATTTGTAAAATATTTGTTCATACATGTGGGCCACACCAGGGGAAACATTCTTTCGAGCAACAACCGAGCCACAAACTCTGTGTGGAATGCCGGAGAGCGCCTTAAATTTCACTGTTCAGGCTAACTATGTTTTTTTTTTTTTTTTATATCTTCCATCGATCTTTTGACATTCAGTAGAGAGAAGAGGCTAAAATAGCGGAAGAAAGTGTAAAAGGATGCAAATCATTCGGCCAGTTTCTTATTGTTCGAGTCCGAATCGCTGATGTACAAACGTGAATTTTGCAGTGATAGGGAAAAAAGAAAGAATCAAACAGGAATAGCCTAGTAAGGGAAAGAGTTTCCTGAAACCATTTAGCCCAGCTCTGAGTTGGAGCCAGGCACAGTTCTCCGTCTCCTAGTCTGTGGTATTAGACATAGGCGTCGAGTTCGTCCTTTCATAAAGATGTACACAGCCTTTCTTGCGATGTCACAGTAGATGGCTAAAAATATTAAAATTTTAAAATAGAGTGGGTACCTACTTAACTTTTTTTTTTTACCAAGTTATAAAGCTGGGCAAGTCACCCACGTCCCAACTCGCGATATGTGCAAGCCTATCTGATGTAGAAAAAGTTTTTCAGCTTTTTATTGGTTTGTTCTAAAATACACCCTGGGCCTAGGCCTGAATACCCCAGGCCCAATCTAGCTTAGTTAGTAAGTAAGTAATTTATTTATAACCCGTCATTTTGAAAAAGCGGAGTAAATGAAATAAAATAAATAAAACACATAAACACGCAGAAAAAGACACTTAATTTTCAATCCGGCCAGGAAGCAGTGGATAACGTCGTGCGCTGGTTGTACCCTGTTGTCCATGATTTGTTATAGCGACGAGGAAACATCCAAAAGGGTAACACTTGCATCTTGAATTTTTAACTCTGTCAATTTATGGTTATGACAACTTATGACGTAATTTCGACAAGTGGAGCAGGTGCTTCGCATATTTAAAATAACATGATCTCAAATTTTAATCTCCTTATTTCGCAGAACATGAGTGACATCGGAAGCTCAGAAGGTGCTATGCAAATTTCCCAAAGCTTTATAGAATTTTTCTCTATTTATTTTGAATTTTGTGTTCAGGATGTCGCTAATTGCGTGACATTGAGCAATAAGTAGTTTCCTTTTATTTGTCGTACTAACTACGTTTACTTCGATCGAAGCTCCACGAAAATTATTTGTATTAAGGAGACTTTGTGTTGCAAATCGGAAAACTTAGAATATTATCAAGGAGCCACATTTTATGGTTGGTATTGCTAAATGGGTTATACAGACTTGAGCTCTGTTATGAACTCTGGTTATACAAACTTGAACTCTGATGGCAACAGTGCTGAACAAAATTTTCAGACTGATCGCTTCAGCAGCACCGAACAAGCCTGAGCTGAGGAATTCGCAGAGACGTTTAATTCTAAAACTGAGTTCCTTTTCCTCTGATTAGGTGCCCTCACTCGATTAGGCCTAAACTTTTATGATCTGTATAAGCAAAGACTCTAAGGGGTTTGTGCAGTCGAAGCTAAACCGTTATATAATACTTTAAAGGGCCATAACATAATTATAATCGACATCAGTCGGATCCTGTAACAAAAGGTTGCGCATAAATATAATGTAAACTTCTCTTGTTATCAAACTTCTGACCCTGTCGGGATCCAGGCACTAGCCTATATCCGCCACTTATTTTTTCTTTTTTATTTCCAGACCATCAGTATGTCCCTCAGGTTTTGCTATTCCTTTGAACTATTGCCCTGTGTCTCCCCTCTTCTGTGAAAAGTTAGGCTTGACAGACTCTCCCGAGTTAGTATTTCAATGATAGGTCCTCGCTGAAGCGGTGTTTCGTGAGATTTTGGATATGACTGGCCGCTTTTTACAGGTTGCCAATTTTCAACCTTCAGTGATGACATTTGCTTCTACGAGGCGACGCTAATAGCAAACTAGAAGATGAAGCGGAAACGCTGGAACGGCTGGCTAGTTGCCGTAGCCTTTTTGGCGACTCTTTCGCCATTATCAAACGCGCTAGAATTCACCAAAAGCACGTATAATGTCTCCTTCTATGAAAACACCATAACAAAGGCTTATGGTATCCCAAGTGAACGAATGGGAATCGATACAGGCGAATTGTTGTTTGGCGATGCCCCAAATATCAGATATAAAATCGTGAAAGGTGTTAAAAGTGCTGAGAGTTATTTTAAAGCTGAAGCCCGACAAGTAGGAAATTTCTGCTTCTTACTAATTCGGACTAAAACCAGCAGTGATGTATTGAACAGGGAAAGAACTAGTCAGTATAAATTCAGCGTGCGTGCTACTGTGAAAACTGATGGCGATGAGAAAGAGGTTGCAGAAACTGAAGTGACTGTGACGGTGTTAGATCGAAATGACCTGAATCCGCTCTTCTTTCCATCTGCATATGAAGTAACTGTACCGCGGGATTTAGCCTTGCACAAAAGCATAGTGCAGGTTGTAGCCGAAGATGCTGATCTTGGCGTCAATGGCGAAATCTACTATAGCCTACGCGAAGCTACTGAAGTCTTCGCTATTCACCCCCTGACGGGAGTTGTGTCCCTGACCAGATCCCTGCTAGAAGAAGAGGAAACCTCTTACCAGTTCGCCGTCTTAGCAGCAGATCGAGGCCCAAAGGAGGCGTGGCAAAAGTCTGTCTTTGTGAAGGCATCTCTGAGAATAAACGTGGCTCCTGTGAACCTTCACGATCCTGTTATTAACATTGAACATCTCAGAGAAGTTATTGAGCAGTCCCACGCAGATATTTACGCTATTGTTCGCGTGACCGACCCAGACGCGGGTATGATCGACCAACCGACCAGTTTGGAAATTATAGACGGAGATCCAGATGGTGTTTTCCGAATCAAAAAAGGACGTACGGCTAACGAGTTCTACGTGGAGATGCTGAAATTTATTGATCGGGAACGGACGCCTCTAGGCTACAATTTGACCCTGCGAGCGACTGACGGTGGGAAGCCCCCTCGCTCGGCTGCAGAAACATTAAAAGTTACGGTAACGGATTTCAATGACCACGCCCCACTGTTTGACAAAGAGCTATTTCGCGTTGAAATCAGCGAAGTTGCACCTGTGGGAACTCCTTTACTTCGATTAAAAGTAAGCGATGCCGATCAGGGCAAAAATGCGCAAGTTGTTTTTGCAATCGCTGGAGGTAATGAATATGGATGTTTTCGAGTCAACCCGCAAACAGGTGTTCTTTACATAGCACAAAGTCTAGATGCAGAGACACGGTCCGAACACACCCTGACCGTGAGTGCCTTGGACCAAGCTAGTACTGGAAATAGGAAGCAGTCGTCCGCGAAAGTCCATGTTAAAGTGCTTGATGCAAATGATAACGACCCCATTTTCCCGACTTTATCCTTAGACCTGGATATCGACGAGAACGAACCAGCTGGTTCTATTGTTAACCAAGTATCTGCCAAGGATGCCGACTCTGGGGAGAATGGCTATGTGAGCTACAGTATTGCTAATTTGTCTCCTGTTCCCTTCGAAATAGATCCCTTCACCGGGGTGATACGAACGACAGAGATTCTAGATTACGAGACTGGAAAGCGAAAGTATTTGTTAAAAGTCAGAGCCTCTGATTGGGGAACGCCTTACAGACGACAGACAGAATTATTGCTTGGCATCGCCGTCCGCGATGTCAACGACAACAAGCCACAGTTTCTTCGGATAAATTGTCAAGGCAAGGTGTCAAGGAATACGCCGTTCGGCAGCGACTTAATTACAGTGTCCGCGGTGGATTTTGATGAAAACGTAACGGTGACGTACCGCGCCATTTCTGGCAACGAAGATGGATGCTTCTCGCTGGATGCCATATCGGGCGTGATTTCGGTCTCCTGTGATTTGACCGACGTGGGAACCAGCGAAAGGACCCTCAGTATTACAGCCAATGACGGACAGTACTTTTCTGACGTTATGTCAGTCAAGATAGCCCTTGTTGGGAGTCGCAAGAAGAGTGACACCAGTTCCTCGCAGAATAGCTTCTCTTGTGTCGAAACACCTGTCCAGAAGAAGCTGAAGGACATGCTAGAATTGCGTGAAAGTTTGATTCCGACGACGTCGTCGCTGACGGTACTTCCACCACTTCCGTCGCGCTTTGGTCAGAATGTACACAGTCCAGAGTTTGTTGATTTTCCGGCTCAATTAAGAGTAAACGAGTCAGTAACACTAGGCACTCCTTTGCTTAGACTACGAGCGAGAGATCGTGATCACGGCTACAATGGCTTGCTCGTCTACGCCATATCTGGTGGTGACGATGACTCAGCCTTCGCCATTGACATGGAAACTGGTCTGCTAAAGGTGGCAGGTACGCTTGACCGCGAGCGGCGAGCTGGGTATGCGCTTAACATCAGCGTCTATGATCTTGGCAACCCTCGGAGATCCGTATCGAAACTTTTGCCAGTTGTGGTGACGGATGTCAACGACAATCCCCCGAAGTTTGAGAATCCCATTATCACCGCTAGCATCCCTGAAACGGCTCTTGTAGGCACATCTGTAGCGAGATTGTTTGCATCTGACGCAGATGATGGTGATAACGCCAGGGTTACCTACCATTTGTTAACAGATACAACAGCTTTTCGACTTGATCCTTTATCGGGCCTATTAACAGTATCTGGTGCTCTCGACCGAGAACAGAAGGGATACTATGAATTGTTGGTCACAGCGAGAGACATGGGGGGATCCGATTCGTCCATTTCTCCTGTGCTGTCAGCACATGCCCTCGTACGTGTTAGAATTGTGGATGTTAACGACAATGCCCCCAAGTTTGCGACAAGTACGCAAATTGTGAAAGTTCGTGAGGATATCCCCGAAGGATCTGTTATCGCTATTGTGTCAGCGATAGATGGTGATTCGGGAGACGGTGGAAAAATTGTTTATTCGATCATACCTTCTTATGCATCAGACGCTGTTGGGAACTTCTCGATTGATTCTCGAACGGGGACCGTTCGACTGAAGACAAAGCTGGATTATGAAGAACGTCAGATTTACAATATTTCAGTTGTAGCTCGGGACTCCGGAATTCCCGAATTAAGTAGCACTTCCATCCTAATAGTCGAAGTCGTGGATGTGAATGAGAACGTTCATTCCCCTAGATTTGAAGACTTAGTTACCAATTTCACGGTAAAGGAGAATCAGCCGCCAGGCACCGTTGTTGGAAAAGTTACAGCGATTGACTTCGATCAGACAGGGGAGGATTCGAGGATAGCTTATACCATAACGGGTGGAAATGGACTCGGCTACTTCAGCGTGGATAATGAAGGTTAGTTACGCTTCTTCTCTTGCTTTGATTTTAGGGTGGGGGGATAGGACTAGCGGGAGTTGACTAATCCTTCTTGAAGAGTCCTTCGGACTTCTTTGGTTACCAAAGCCACGTGCCAGGATTAGCCGGAGTTATTCTGTCGTCATTTTTACGTCAACGTTCACAACTTCAGTTTGCCCCCTTATCCGAAAACTAACCATGAATTTACACTTTGCTTTTTTCAGCTTTAGCCTGCTACTACTGGCTACTAAACTAGATATTTTGGTTGATTGGTATGTTTTCGACTTGGAAAAGGAGGAATGTGTTTCGAAGAGGTAGTGATTACTTGAAGATATAGACATGCAAATCTTGTTGATTTTCGGCCGTACTTTTCTGGGTTGTTTCATATGAAACACCGGGGTTCAGCGCTTTGGCGAGTTCCGCATCGGTGCTTAGCGAGTTGGTTATATGCAATTAAACTCGGCATCTTGCTCTTCCGAGAAGGATGAATACATAAAGTATTCATATAGTCGTTCCGCACGATGGGCAACACTTTGAATTATAAGCTATGAACATTTTGGTCAGAAAGATGCCGTGTTCGTTTCACTACCTCACACGTCGAAATGCATCCTCAGCGCACTTCCGTGTGGTCGCTTTACTTTTAATTGCATCTGCTTGAATTATTACTCTGAGATGTGAAGTCTAGAGATAGTCATCTAAGCCATTCACGCTGATTGGTAATTGTGGTTCTTGCTCTAGTTTAGTTCTGAGTTGGATTCGTGGTGCTCCTTGAGATTGATCATCCGGTTGGGGTGGTTCCTTTCCCTCGAAGCCTAGTAACTTCATTGCCTTTCACTAGACCTAAAATTGACAAAGAAAACAAATCTATTTATGGTCTACTTGTGGGCTAAAACGAAGCGGGTAGTTATCTGTCTATTCTGACCGTGCTCGGGAGATAAATGCTAAAACGCAAAATAGTCGCGCTTCTACTTTAGGGTCAGGTCTGCAACAGTGCAACGTTGTTTTGTGTTTTTATGGCACTTGCCTTCCGGCCAAGTGCCATATACCGATCACTTTTCCGTCGGTCTGTCGGTCTGTCTGTCGGTCGGTCGGTTAGTCTGGTGTTTGCGAGTTAGGGTACTTCCAGATAAGCTAGGACGATGAAACTTAGTAGGTATATGAGGGACCCGACCAAACTGAGTTGGGAATTGTCACTTGTCCGATCCGACCATCGTGGGGGGAGGGAGGGGAGCCGGAATCCGGAATTTAGTGGTATACATAACTTCCGAACGGGTTATCGGATCATAATGAAATTTGATATTTGGGAAGACATGTCTCACATGTCCCATTTCAAGTCCGGACCGAATCCGATGAATGTGGGGGGGGGGAGGCAGAGGGGGGGGGGGCGGAAATCATGTGACACACTTAGAGTTGAAGGATCGGGATGAAACTTGGTGAGAGGAACAAGCACTAACCCTAGGTATGTCACTGAAAGAACCGGACGGGATTCGTGCACTGTGGGGGGAGTTGGAGGGGGGAGGGTCCGGAATTCAGGTGATACGAAGTTAAGTTACTTCCAGGTGGGTTAGGACAGTGAAACTTGGCAAGCATACCAGGGACCCAACCAAAATAACTTGGAAATAGTCACTTCCCCGATCCGACCACCGTGGGGGAGTGGAGAGAAGGGGAATCAGAAATCTAGAGATACGTATAACTTTGGAACGGGTGATCGGATCTTAGTGAAACCTGATATTTGGAAAGACCTCGTGTCTTGGATATCCCATGTGAAGTCCGAACCGGATCCGATTATTATTTTTATTTTTTTTTTCGGGGGGGGGGGGGGGGGGTAGTCAGAGGGGGGAGCCGTAAATCTTGTGACACGCTTAGAGTTGAGCGATTGGGATGAAACTTGGTGGGAAGAACAAGCACACGCCCTAGATTCATCAGTGACAGAACTGGATCGGATTCGAGCCCTGTGAGGTGAGTTAGATAGTAGGGGGGGGGGGGGGGGAATTCCGGTGATCAGGAGTTAAGATACTTCCAGATGTGCTAGGACCATGAAACTTGGCTTGAACATTAGAGACTTGACATGATTAGATCATTTTTGCCTCAAGGGTGTTGCTTACAACTGAATTTCTTAAAGCACAAATGATACTTCTGAGTAAAATATACATTTCACTCTCCCGATGAGCTCATCATCATTTTTGCTTCAAGAGTTTTTATTACAGACGAATTTCTAGCGCCCCTATCACAGCCAAATGCACTACCAAACGATACGTTCTTGTGATATCCAAGGACCCATTATCTCGCGGGTTTTGCTTACAATTAATCACAACAAACCCACGAAGTGAAGAATTCCTACTTTCATCCTCTGACCCAGCCTTGCAAGTGCCATATGAGCTTCCAGCTCTTGTTTACATAATATCTGTTGAACAGACAGAATCTTTAAGAAGAAAAGGTGTGTCAACTAAGCTCAACGAATGGTAGTAAACTCCATAAATAACTAATGGAAGGTTTTTTGTTGTTCCTAGTCCGATCGCCGACGCGGATTGTCACTTTCGTTAAAGACCCGATTCAGTTTATCTTATTTGTGACTAGTACTATTGAGATTTTACATAAAGGTGGGCTATAGTTGTGTCCACAATAGTCATTCGTATCAACTGGTAATGGTTTTCCCATTCCCGTCATACCGGTTAACTAGTTTAAGCCTGTGGTCGAGAGCTCTGCATTGCTCAGTCGCTTTAGCCACTTTGCGTAAGAACTGGCTCTGCTTTCCGTTATCACATCAGTCAGATCACCGTCTCCGCTCAAATCTGTATCAGTTCTACTTTGACACGCTTAGCAATCCTCATCCTCACGTCGGGTAGACGTAGCAGTACCAGGCATATAACCTATGAATATTAAGCGAGTCAAAGACTTCTGTTCTGCACCATAATGATTGATTATTCTTACTCCTTCGACCATGCATTCCCGTCAGCATTTGGGCGCTGGCTTTGATGGATTAGGACCAAAGAGGATAATTTGCGAAGTACATAATTGTTTTCCTCTACAAATGTTTGTCAGTGCCGCTTTCCTTCTGTCAACTCGGGAGGTAAACATGTGACTTGCCGTTTCGCCGCTTCGTATACAACAAGGTTTTACAGACGCGAAAGATAGAATTTTCCACCTTGGTCTGGGTCGACTCGTAATTTTTTTTTATCCGCTTAGTCTATTTTCTTATTTTTCGCATGAATTCTTACAGTTTGCAGGGAGGTTTTAAAGTTTTCCTCGTGTGTAGATTCGATGAGTCGAGTCCTCGCTTCTTCGTGAAAGTAGAACAATAGAAGAGACTTTGATCTTTCCCCACATCAGTAAAATTGTAGGACTAAGGCTTTCCTACTGTTCCGAACGTAACATTAAGAAAAGCCTCGGCTGTTGATAAATTCATCTTTCGATTTTGAACCCGCGGGTTTGTTCAAACTTAAAGGAGTTGAAATAGAAGCATTCTAGCATCTGTACTGCCCATATCACCCCATCCAAGCCGTTAGTCCAAACTAGGACTCGGTACGTCTGTTGTATTATCTATTGGCACGCTTCAGAAGGTAACAAATGTACAAGCTCAAATCACGCAAAACGAAAAATATTTAGCTGTAATATAAATTAAATGCAAAATAGCTAGTAGTATGTTTCTTTCATTAATTTGATTTGAGATTTGTATGAGATTTCTGCCCAACTTAAGTCAAATTTCCAAGATGAAAAGGTATGTCCGCCGTGCTAGTCTGTGCGGTCCGATCAACCTATCAATTCACGAGCAGATAGGCGGACTAGCTATTATCAGACAGAGTTGACTAATTTCTCTGGTATTTACCCTATGGTATTAGCTGATGTTAAGGTTTCGCAGAAAGTAAAGTTAGGCTACAGTAGTGTTCACAATAATCATTCCTGTCGACTTGCAATGGTTTCTCCAACTTTCGGCCTTTTAACTCAAAATTTTACGCCGAAGATGGCATTCGAACGAAACAACATAATAAAAGAAGTATCAGTTCTTTGACTTCGGTATGTTCTTCCATCCGCCCGTCTGTCTGTCCACCCATCCGTCTG
Source organism: Branchinecta lynchi (assembly GCA_023053575.1). Lineage (NCBI taxonomy): Eukaryota > Metazoa > Arthropoda > Branchiopoda > Anostraca > Branchinectidae > Branchinecta > Branchinecta lynchi. The sequence goes on from JAKZAP010000001.1 coordinate 14,166,542, forward strand.
TCTGTCCACCCATCCGTCTGTCTTTCCACCCATCCGTCTGTCTGTCCGTCCACCCATCTGTCTGTCCATCCGTCCGTCTGTCTGTCCATCCGTCCGTCTGTCTGTCCATCCGTCCGTCTGTCTGTCCATCCGTCCGTCTGTCTGTCCATCCGTCCGTCCGTCTGTCTGTCCATCCGTCCGTCCGTATCTGTCCATCCGTCCGTCTGTCTATCTGTCCATCCGTCTGTCTGTCTATCTGTCCATCCGTCCGTCTGTCTATCTGTCCATCCGTCCGTCTGTCAGCACGGTAATTCTCGAAGGGAATGAGATATTTTGATGAAATTTGGTGTGAGGATTCTTTGGGTCAAGGGACAGGTCGAGTTCGTAGATCTACGATAGACTCTGTAGCCCCACTTTAGGGTGGGGATTAAATTAAGGAAAAAGAAGTTTGTAAAAGCTAATGAAATAATCGGTTTAGGGTTAAAGAGATATGCAAATCCGACTATGAAATTCATTTTCTCGCCGGACAAGTAGTTCGCCCAAGATCCAACCAAAACCGGAAAATTTGTTAAAAGTAAAAGTTTCATTTGAATTTGATTAGATGTTCGATTTACAAGCAAGAAGACATGCTGAATCCGTCTGACAGTTATTTTCTCACCGGAGGTAAAGTTCGCTCGGAATCCGGCTGAAACTGGAAAATGCGTGAAAAGTGAAACTTTAATCTGAAGTTGATTAAAGGTTGATTAATGTGAAGTTGATTAAAGGTTGATTAATGTGAAGTTGATTAAAGGTTCGATGTAGGGTAAGACGACATGCTGAATTCGTTTTTGAGCGTCAGTGTTTTGCCAGACAATAGTTCGCTCGGAATCCATGCAAACCGGAAATTTGACAGAATTAAGGAAGGAAGTTTAGATCAATTTCGTCAAAGTAGAAATTACGTAGGCTAGGCTATAGTGGTAAACACACGTGCTCAGTATTAAAAATGTTTAAGGAGTGTCTGGCGAAGACCGAATGTCTAAAAGACCCAATTGTCTGGATGGATCAAATATTAAATTTTTGGGATCCCGTCGAAATCTTTTCTCTTGTTCAAGACGAACATCCTGCCGCTTATTTATGCCTCTTAATTAGTAAATATGCTAGGTCTTCTCGAGACTTCTAGTTCTGGGTCGTTGCTGTAGGTGTTTGGTCTGTTGCTATATCTTTCAGTGTTGCATTTCCAGCTCTGTTGCTAGGCTGCAAGATCCGCAAGAAATTTGCCCCACCCGCTCCGGCTAGCTCCGTGGGAATTGCCGACACTTCGGTTATCCACTTATAACAAGACCAAAGGTTTCGATGGGATCCCAAAAGATCAAATTTGATCCAGACCATTGGGTTTTTTCTTCGCTAGATCCAGTCTTCGCCAGACTCCTTGGAACACTTTTACTATTAAAATTTAGAAACAGATTAAGGCCAAATAGCTAATCATATGAAAAACCAAGTTCAGATATGGATTCAGCATGGGCGTTTACCTCTTTAAGTCTGTTTTAACGAGGCAGGTCGAAACTTCCTGCCTTACTTCTGCCAATTTTCCGGTTTCGGCGGAATTCCGGAACTACTTGTCCCGCGAAAAAATAAAGCTCAAAAACAAATTCAGCATGTCTCCTTACCCCTACATCCAACCTCTAATCAACTTGAGATTAAACTTTTACTCTTAACAAATTTTCCGGTTTCAACCGGATTCCGAGCGCTCTAAACGTCCGGTGAGAAAATGATTGTCATAGGCGAATTCAGCATGTCTATACTTGCTTGCAAATCGAACATCTTATCAAGTTTAAATAAAACTTTTACTTTAAACAAATCTTGGAAATAAATAAAAAAAAATAAATAAATTTCAGGGAAATAAATTTCAGATTCGGACTCAGCACGTTTCCTCGCCCCTAAATCGAACCTCCAATCAACTACATATTAAACTTTTACTTTTCACAAATTTTCCGGTTTTCGCCGGATTCCGGATGAACCATTTGTCTGGCGAGAAAATAAGCCTCATATTCCGATTCAGCATGTCTGCTTACCCTTAATTCGACTATTTCATTAGCTTTTAAAAAATATTTTTTGTTCCGCTTAATTTGAAACCCCTCCCCCACCCTCAAATATAGAGCTACATAGCCCATCTTCGAACTTGACCTGTACTTTGACCTAAAGAGTCCCCATGCCAAGTTTGATCAAAATATCTCAACCCCTTCGAGAGTTATCGTGCTAACAGACGGACGGACGGACAGACGGACAACTTTTGCGATATCATAGGTATCCCTCCACTACGTTTTGGGATCCCAAAAACAAAACAAAAAAATTCTTGGAGTTTAAAGGATGGAAGGTTAGGCCATGCTTCGGAACCGCACTATTTTGTGAGTGCGTGTAAGTATGATAATTCGTTAGGTACACTTCAGGTACGTCCGAAATAGGAAAATTCTGAAGGTCAAAATTATATTTTTCGTAATTTCTCTACCTTATGTTGCCGTCAGGCCCACTTACTGTCAGTCTACTGATCATCCAGACATGACGCACTGGACCATAGTCATAATCCAGAGCGTATTAGTCCAGGAGGGCAATTTAAGGTTAATCACCTTCGGCCGTAGTCCAGTTCCATTTGGCGTCAAAGATTTTCTAGTGAACTTTTAGACCTGTTATTTTCTTTCTTCAACGATAATTTCGTAGAGCAATTTGTTACTTGGACATCTTTGATCTTCTATCCTTGTTCAGTCCTTATTCATGGGAAAAGATAAAACCAAGCATTGTGTGGGATGCGCGACCAACCCTTCCTGATGGGCCCTGTTGCTTATAGCCTATCTGTGAGGAGTTCGAAAATGCGGACATAATTATGGAAGTTTTTGTTTGTAATAATTATTTGTGGCAATTAGCAATCGTGCCCCAGACTTCTGGAAACGGCTTCTGAAGCATTTCAGCTGACGTTTAATTTGATGCCCATCGTCGTGCAGCACACCACGAATTGTTTTGTATGGTACTGAAGAATGTGACAACTCGGACACATTAGGAATAGGCAAGAAGTCACCATAGTAGTGTTCTCGAACAAGCACTTGTTGAGCGATAGTCTAAACGTGTACTAATTAATGGTTACAAGTTATTATAAGAGTGCCGGTAGGCTAATAGTTTTCTAACGATTGACTATGTTGAGATAAAGTCGGCACCAACTTCTTTCGGGTTTGCCTCGTCATACCCTCTTCACTTTTTTGTTTACACTTTAGGTTTGTTGAATGAATGACGCAATTTTTATTCTTCATTGCCATGAAGCATAACAGTATATTCTTTATGATTCACTGCGTCTCATAGTCTTTCTCATTGTCTGTAAAAGGAGTTGACGAACGCTGCGGCTGGTCTGTAATGTTTCTGACTACCCTTTTTGGAAGATGCATGTTTATGCTTTGTATGGCGATAGTGTCTGCTGTTTTTTTTTATGGCTTTGATAATGAAACATAGGAAGATCTCACCTCGATGTTGTCTTAAAACGTTAGCGTTGAAGTGCTGGTGTGTCATGCTACTAGCTTGACAAAAGACCACTACACTGATTGTTATTTATGGCTTGCCTGTGCTGTTACATGGAAGGTGATATGGTACCTGCCACCGCATACAAAAGAACAGATAAAAAGACAGGTTAACCGTCAAGACTGGAAATCAGTACGCATAGATATATTTCTTGTATTATATAGCCCTACCCCAGTTTTCTGTTCTACATCATCGGTTATGATCAGAGCAAAACAACACTACTTATAGTGGTGACAAGCTAAAAGTTTAAAGTCCTAATCCAAACATTCCGTTTACCTTTTCTTAGTTATCGCATGCCACTGGTTTATTTTGAATTGAACGAGTTGCCTGAGATTTAGTCCCGATAGAGTTATTTCAAACCTTAGGAATTTTTTTTTTTTTTTTTTTTATTTGTTCATTGTTTTACGGTATTTTTTAGTTGTTTTAAACATTCATAGTGACAGTAGGGATGGTTAGCATTGTGTATGTGGTAGAAATACCATTTTTTGTGGCCCGCTTTAACGCTAAATGTAATAATAAATGAAATAATACAAATCTCGTCGCAGCCAAGCAAGTATTATCGGCACCGCCAGTGCTTTTACTGTGATTTTATACGGGTGGCGCCTAGGGCTATCGTCACAATCCACCCAATCCGCCGTAGTTGTCCACTAGTTCGATAATAAAAAAAAGAAGACAAATTACGTTTTTAAATAGATGGCTCTTTCCTAAAGAGTGTTGGTCTGTCATGTTACCAGCTTGACAAAAAGCTCCGAGCATTGATTGTTATTGATGGCTTGTCTGTGCTATCACATGGCTTTATAAATTGTGCTGTCCGGTCCCGGTTTGGTCGATTGGCTTTACTTTAGTTTCCTGTTTGTTTGATTGTGCCGATTAAGTTATGGCAATAAGGTCGTTGCTTTTCTGATAGACCATCTTCGTTGTCATTCACGATTTGCCTGACGCGGCTGAAGTTGGTGGTTATCGGGTGTAATAGAGGGTTTGTTGTAGCCTACAGTGCAGTGTCGAGCTCGCGGATGATAGGCTAAAATTACAGATAGCCTGCGGTTAAGTCGATGGAAAGATGAAATTTTAAGCAACTAAATGTCTTCACAGCACTTTTGTAGCTGTTGTGACCATCCTCTATTTCTTCATTTCCACCAGTTTGAGCTACTGCCATGAATGATAATCATGGATTCGAAGCAAACGGTATCTGAATATGGGTTTTACGTCCTGAGCAGAGTTGGATTTAGGGAAGTCGCATTTTGACTTCTTGGATGTTGTGCATTTATGACCACACCGGCTGTTACTAATGCTTGGGTTTGATTTTCCAGGAACTATACGGACACGGTACGTCTTGGACCGGGAGACGAAGTCTTTTTTCTGGATCACCATCCTAGCAGCTGACCATGGCGTAGTTCCCCTATCTGCATCGGTAGAGGTGAGTTAGACTTTTTTGCAGCACTTGCTTTTTCTTTTTCTAAAAGAAAACAAAAAGCTGGCTGATATTTCCCCCACAGAAACGCCAGCAAATTCCAAAGAAATGTAACAGAGGTCTGCAAATGGCAAAAAGTAGTGACAATACGAGACTAGGAGGAAATGTAGAAACGGAGAGGAAAAACTTTCAGGACTCGTTCGTACCTATTGCCTAATGCCAGTATAACCTATTGTGGTATTCCACCCTGGTATTGCTAAGAAATAGAAGTTTGTCACAATTACTATACTAAAATATAGCCAGAATGACGGAGCTCATGTTGGTGCCACGTGTGGTGCAAAACCGAGTACCCCTAAAAAGATATTGACAATCCTGTAGAAAAAGTGTTCATAATGCCTCGGTCTGTCTTACATTGAAACTGAGTGTAGCGCGGGTGGTAGCTAAAAATACCAAATTGGCAGGTGGTATAGCATTCGTTTGTTTTCGCATGTGAAGCTTCTTTCTTTGCACCATCTGCCAACTACTTACCTTTTACAGCCCTTCCCTCTCTGCAGGACCTCGTTGGCAAAGGAACGCGTAAATGGGCTTTTACGTGCCCATCTTAGGTCGTCTAACATAATAGGAATCATTATCGTCTGTTCCTTCCTCAGGCATCCCCTGCTTTAAAATTTTGACACGTCACTTGAGCATGTTGAGGTATGGGTGTGATTCACGTTGTCTCGCGTTCTTTGTTACAAAATCAGCATCAAAGTGGCCAGAAACGAATCGGCGGATTCCAAAAGAGGTCTAATTCGACCCGAAAACGTTTTATAAATTGGAAGGCCCAGGCATCGATTGCCGTGTCATTCAGCCGAACACGGAGAATACGAGTGTCATGATTGGTGTAATCACATACCTAACCCCGGGGTGGATGGATCGTCTCATATATCATCTTTAAATTGACGTCTATGTCCTCGTTCTCTTATTCAGAGGTGCATCTCATTGGGCAAAGTTCACCCCCCTCTAACCTGAAGAGGTGTGATGCGATAAACCCGCGGAATTAACGATCTCACGAGCTGTGTCTTTCACTTGCAGCGAAGCAGTCCTTGCCATTTGTTCCGCCCCCACGTAGGAGGTGATAGCATAAGTTTCTGTTTTTTAGTCACTCGATCTTAGCCTTTGGGCACCGCCTTCTAGCATAGTCACATTTTTGCAAAGTATCCACCACTTCTGTTCCCTGTTTTCTTTTATCATTCCTCCGTTTTTATGCGGCACCAAGAAAAACACCGAGGGGAACAACAGACCTTTGTACTCGCATATTTGATGGGTTAAACAGACTAATCAGCCGAGATTGTAATTCCGAAATATTCGGCTCTTCTTGGCAAGGGTCCTCTTTAGGTCGTAGCTAGAAATATGAACCGGCCAGAGTTGCCAGTTGATGATATTAAATCTCAGCTGTGTAACCCGTTTTAGCTCAACGAAACTTGATTCTCAAGTTCTTTGTTTTGTTGAACGTAGTTGAGGTGGAGTGGAGTAGTTCAAGATCATCCGAAATTGAATTTTCTTTCGTAGGGTGAAGCCCGCACATAATTAGCATCTAAACGTGTCTGTGCCGGGGGAGGGGGGAGAGGGAAGTAAAATCCTACTAAGACCCTTAATATCACAGATCGTTTCATTGCTCACTTCATCGATACGGATCGAATACTCCGTGCCAAGGCCGTATCCGGGGGGGGGGGGGGGGGGTGTTAGGGGGTTGACCCCCCCCCCCCCCCCAAAAAAAAACATACAAAAATTACTCATCTTTATAGGCTTTTCCCTCTGGTTTATGTCTTTTTTGTACTTTTTTGTCCGACCCGCAGGCAAAAAAAAAACCTGAAAGGCACCCCCCCCCCCCCCCGAAATAAATTCCTGGATACGGGCCTGCTCCGTGCAACCACCTTGATTCCCTGAGCAGAGTACCCTCCAGTACCCCAGGAGATTTCTCCACAAGCATTCTCCAGTGCTACCCCATAGACACACGTGAATCTTCCGTATTACATACACTGCCATGTTGGAAAGTTCTTTGAACTTACGCATCAAGTGTATTATTTGAAAATTTGGCGAAGTGAAGTCTTTTTCCAGGTAGTTCTTGATTTACGAACGTAGGTCTCTGAGCAACCTATGCTCAGTCGCCCCTTACCCGGCTAGTGGGAGCGGGGCAAATAAGTCACAACTAGATACTAGAGACTGACCTAACGTGTTCGGAATTTCGGCTTGGTCATTTGCCGTCAATCGGGAACTGGAGGGATATAGACCCCAGAACCAGTAATTATGCAAGGCTTTTCGACAAAGATCAATGAAACTGAAAGCCACCTGTCCACAATACTGCACAGTCTACACTCGGCACTGCACTGTAATGGGACATAGCGGTCATCGTTGATCCCTAGATGCACGTGTTCGGCGTTTATTATGCCAAACTAAGGCTTAGAGCTCCAGACAAAGATGTGGAATGGGCGATCTGGACGCTTCTAGTTTATCTACCCTCTTTTGGTCCAGCGATTGTGGAAAATCATTCCTTTTGACCGGATATTTAACGTGAGATGACTTTATACATCTTTAGGAGTATGCACCCCATTGGACCCTATTGAATGGTCTAGAAAGGAATTGGATATAAATCACCCCTATACCCCTCCTGTCCACCCTCCCTGATGCTCTGTTCACTTTTATGGCTATGACGGTGAAAGTTGATATCAACTTTCGATGTTATGGAAAGGAGCGGATGCGGAAATCGAAGGGGGAAGTATTCAGAAATTGCTCAAAGAGCTGCGTCAGCCTCTGTTTGAAACTCAAGATGAGTCGAGAGTTAGGGGAATAAATTGAGTAGTCCTTGCAGCCCACTTGGTTAAAGCCTTGATTAAAACTGTAATGCTGATGTCATATTGTATTGTAGTTGTAGATAATCGTCGAGTATAATTTCTCTTTTGTTGCGGCTGTCTTTTTGACAGGCGCGTGTAGCTGGGTTGACGGTTTCGTTATTGCGAACTGACTCCCTGCTAACAGGCTACAGAATAATTTCCGTGCTTTACACTTTATTAGAAAGTTAGTTAAAGCTGTAATATTGATAATAGGCCGAGCCTAATAACCGAGCAGAACTTCTATTTTGGTGTGACAGTCTTTTTTGACTTGTTGAGAGCAGGTCGGTTGACTGTTTGGCTGTTTCGAACCGAGCCGCTTTTCCGATTCGACCCCCCCCCCCCCCGGAACATGTTGCCTGCAAATAATCGTTTTATAGGCTTTTACCTGTGACGTATGTTTTTATGGCACTCCTTCCGGCCAAGTGCCATATACCGATCACTTTTCCGTCGGTATGTCGGTCGGTCGGTCGGTTAGTCCGGTGTTTGCGAGTTAGGGTGCTTCTAGATATGCTATGACTATGAAACTTGGCAGGCATATTAGGGACCCGACCAAACTAAGTTGGAAATAGTCACTTGCCCGATTCGACCATCGTGGGGAGAGGGAGGGGAGCCGGAATCTGGAATTTAGTGGCATGCATAACTTCGAACGGGTTATCGGATCTTAATGAAATTTGATATTTGGAGAGACGTCATGTCTCAGATGTTCCGTTTCAAGTCCGGACCGAATCCGATGAATGTGGGGGGGGGGGGCGCAGGCGGGGGACCGGAAATCATATGACAAGCTTAGAGTGGAGGGATCGGGAAGAAACTTGGTGAGAGGAACAAGCACAAGCCGTAGGTACATCATTGGCAGAACCGGACGGGATTCGTGCACTGTGGTGGGAGTTTGAGGGGGGGGGCGGAATTCCGGTGATACGGAGTTAAGTTACTTCTAGTGGGCTGGGATAGTGAAACTTGGCAAGCGTACCAGGGACCCGACCAAACTAACTTGAAATAGTCACTTCCCCGATCCGACCACAATGGAGGGAGTGGAGGGAAGGGGAATCCGGAATCTAGAGGTACGTATAACTTTGGAACGGGTGATCAGATCTTAATGAAACTTGATATTTGGAAAGACCTCGTGTCTCGGATGTCCCACGTGAAGTCCGAACCTGATCCGATTATTGTGGGGGGGGGGGGGAGTCAGAGGGGGAGCCGTTTATTCAAACAATGTTTACAACGGATACGTCAGCTCTGATTCTTCATCAGCGATATATTTCGTCCTCGTCAGGACCCTTGCCAAAATCTTGTGACACGCTAAGAGTGGAGCGATTGGGATGAAAACTTGGTGGGAAGAACAAGCACAAGCCCTAGATTCATCAGTGACAGAACTGGATCGGGTTCGAGCACTGTGGGGGGAGTTAGAAGGGGGGGGGTCTGGAATTCCGGTGATCACCAGTTAAAGTACTTCCAGATGTGCTAGGACCATGGAACTTGAACATTAGAGACTTGACATGATTAGAATATTTTTGCCTCATGGGTTTTGCTTATAACTGAATTTCTTAAAGTACAAATGATACTTTTGATTAAAATATACATTTCATTCTCCCGATGAGCTCATCATCATTTTGCTTCAAGAGTTTTGATTACAGATGAATTTTTTAGCGCCCATAAAGTGCATCATCACAGCCAAATGCATTACCAAACGATAGGTTCTTGTGATTTCCAAGGACCCATTATCTCAAGGGTTTTGCTTACAAATAATCACAACAACCCCACGAACTGAAGAATTCCTACTTTCATCCTCTGACCCAGCCTTGCAAGTGCCATATGAGCTTGTAGCTCTTGTTGTGTTACTGTTTGATGTGGATTAGGGTTGACCCGCAGAAAGACCCCCTCCCGAAAAAAATTACTGGATCCGGGCCTGGAGAGCTTCCAAAGGAGACACGAAAGTATAGAAACAAGACCATGAGTCTATGTAAATTACTATGGGACTAATGGCGGAATATTGCTTCAGTGCTACAGATTGAAAATAACGAAGTTGTATAAATAATCAAGTTTTCGACAAAAGTTCCGTTGAGAAGCAGTTAGAATAGGAAACAGTTTCTTCCACTTGTAAACAAAAGCCATATCGTCAACGCGGTGTTTCGTCAGCGTTGTTCCTGTAGCTGGCAGTTCGGCTCGTTACCGGTTGGGACAAATGTTGGAATCGAAAACGAGCTCCTGCGAGCAAAGAAATACGGGCGTCACGACGGAACTGCCAGCCCAGACATTCGCAACATTCCACTCGCGTTCCGTTCACCAGACATGCCTCCCCATAAAACCAGCTGATTATTCTGAATGCACGAAACTAAATTTGGAGCATACAAAACTCGGAATACGAAATATGCTATTTTTCAGGTTTTTGTGGAAGTTGAAGATGTCAACGATCACATTCCGCTTACGGATGAACCGATTTATTTTGCCTCCGTTCCCGAACATTCGCCGAAAGGGACGCTTGTTCTTAAAGTGGCGTCGAAAGATGAGGATGGGCCCAAGGAAAAGTTCAGCTACCAGCTGCGAGGGGATCCTCAGTCGTTTTTCAGCATTGATAAGAGTTCAGGTAAGTAGATTTTGAGCTGATTTTGAGCCCTCTCTCTGTTAAGAATAGCTAATAACACTCCGGAAATTCTTTACATCCCAATAAAACGAAAAATCGAGGTTTCTTTTGATGAGTCCGTCCTTCGTCTCTACCAAACGACTAACGGGTTATACCCTCGGCCGATGCCTAGGCGTAAATAGTAAGATGCTTATTAGCCGTAGCTACATATTAAAAAGATTTCCGAGCAGTATGCAAGTGGCAAGACTGCTGAAGAGTGGGCTTGTTTAGGTCTCGCGGGGCTCAGACTCTGAAGCTTGGCGTCTTCTTCCTCCTAATATTTCTCGGGGCAATACAGTAGTTCTGCTACTAACTCTCTGAAAAAAAAAATCGAACTAATGATGCGATGACGCAGGTATTTGCTGTTAGGAACTGTTCTACATAAACATTCTCACGGGAGTTAACCTTCTATATTTGATGGTGGGAAAGGTTTAAAGCAGAAGCGACGAGAGAATTAATAATTTTCAGCTATTTTGCATTTTTTTTTTTACAAAACAGTTACCAAATGAGCACAATTGCAGTGTCCCACAGCCCAGTGTCGAATTTTTCTTGACAGAAACTGATTTGTACGGTTTTTAGTGTGTTGTGCGGAGAAGCGAAAAGAAAAAGTAATTTCTATTTATCTGAATACTAAGCGACTATATACCTAGCTGGGAAAGTGGAATGGAAGCTTTTAATGTTCGTCGTGATTTTGACCTAGATTCAGAGAATTCTACAGGCATAATTAGCAAAATGCTGGTATACAGATTTTCCATATTTCCATAAGTTATAGGATACAGATATGTCCAAATGAGTCATTCGTCGTGTCAGGAATAGTTAATTAACCTCCTGCAAGATTTTCAGTTTATGCTGTCACAAAGTTTGTGGCAGGGTAGAAGAGTTTTTCAGATATACCTGTGACTTCATAAAGTTATCCGTGCGTCTGTCCGTCTGTGTGCACGATAATTTTCAGAGTATTGAAATAATTTATTCAAATTTGTTGTGACAATCCTTTGAGTCGAAGTACAGGTCAGGTTCGTAGTTGGGCCCGTAGCCTAGTTCGGCCGAAATCCTGCAAAAAACGGAAATTTGTGAGAATCTTTTCCGAAGTCAACTTCAGTGTCAATGGAGGGTAAACTCAAGCTGTTGAACAAAAAAACCTCCCGGAATCCGGGCAAAAACGGAAATTTAGGAGTAAGAGTGATTTTAAAGTCGTTTAGAGCTTTGATGTAGGTGCAAGAATGCATGCTAAACCAACATAGCCGGACAAGTATTTCGCGCGGAGTCGGTCAAAACAATGGAATTTCTGTAGTGCATAAAATGTGTTGACCAGTTGGTTTGAAGTATTGACTGTTGAGTAAGCTGACATATTGAATCGGTTCATCTCTTATTTTTTCTGCAACAGGTGGAATCCGGCAAAATCCGTAAATTTGGTAGGAATCGTGTCACGTCTATGTCGGGTGCTTTAGAGTTTCGTTGTAATGGTCATAGAAACATAGAAACTCGATCTTCAGGCTTCGTTTTCCCACGAAGCCGATAGTTCGGACAGGTTTTACTTAAAAGAAATCGAAAATCTAAAAAATATATTAGATTAGTTTTTCTGTTATTATTTATTCAATAATTTTAAGTTAAAAGGTGGTTAGAAGAGACAGCCACCCACAGGATTTGTGTCTATTATGTGGTTGTTCAGTTTTTTTATGGTACTTGCCCTTCGGCCAAGTGCCATATAGCGATCGCAATTTCTGTCCGTCCGTCGGTCTGTCGATCTGTCCAAGTTTTGCTAGTTTGGGCACTTCCACATAAGCTAGGACGATGAAACTTGGCAGGCATATCAGGGACCCCAAAAGATTAAGTTGTAATAGTCACTTCACCGATCTGAGCATCGTGGGGGGAGTGGAGGGAGGGGTAATCCTGAAACTAGAAGTATTCATAACTTTTGAACGGGTGATCGGATCTTAATGAAACTTGATATTTGGAGAGACCCCATGTTTCAGACTACCCGATTAAAATACGGACCGAATCCGGTGACTTTGGGGGGGGGGGAGCTGGAGGGGGGGGCGACCGGAAATCTTGGAAAACCCTTAGAGTAGAGGGATCGGGATGAAACTTGGTGGTTAGAACAAGCACAAGTCCTAGATACATTGTTGACATAACCGGACTGGATTCGGGCACGGTGGGGGTCGAGGGGGGGGGCGGAATTCCGGTGATCCCGCTAGTTGTACTTCCCGATGTGCTAGGACAATGAAACTTGGCAGGCAAACCACGGACCTTAAATGATTAAGCTGAAAATAGTCACTTCCCCCATCCGAGCATCGTGGGGGGAGTGGAGGGAGGGGGAATCCGGAATCTTGAGGTATTTATAACTTTCGAACGGGTGGTCGGATAGCAATAAAATCGGATATTTGGAGAGACCTTGTGCCTCAGACGACCCACTTAAAATCCGGACCGGATCCAGTGACTTCGGGGGGGGGGGGAGCTGGAGGGGAAAACCGGAAATCTTGGGAAACGCATAGAGTGGAGGGATTGGGACGAAACTTGGCGGGAAGAACTTGCTCAAGTCTTAGAGACATTGTGACATAATCGAGCCGGATTGAGGCACTGTGGGGGGAGTTGGGGGGGGGGGGGAATTCGGTGATTCCGCGGGTTTGGTACTAAGACGGTGAAATTTGGTAGGCATATCAGGGACTCGAACAGGCTGCCTTGAGAATAGTTGTTTCCCCGATCCTACCATCGTGGGGGGCGTGGAGGGATGGGGAATCCAGAATCTAGTGGCATGCCTAACTTTTGAACGAGTGATGGGATTTGAATGAAACTTGGCAAGTGGAAAGAGCAGTCTCAGATGTTCAACGCGAAGTCCGGACCGGATCCGATACTTGAGGGGGGAGTTGAAGGGGGCCACCGGAAATCTCGCGAAATGCTTAGAGTCGAGGGATCGGGGATAGAATTAGGTAGGAAAAACAAGCATAAGCTCTGTAGACACGTTCTTGACAGAACAAGATCTTACCGGGGCTCTTTGGGGGAAGTTGGAGGAGGTTTCCCAGAATTCCAATGATCGCGAGTTATGACAATTCCAGATGTCCCAAGGACGATAAGACTTGGTGGGCATATGCTTGACCCAACCAAATAGACTTAAGAACCCGACATGATGCCCGAAGAAAACTTCTGTTCCTGGATCCGACCGTTTTTGAGGGATCTAAGGGAATGGGAATCCGGAAATTACTGACTTCCCTAGATTGCGAACAGGTGGTCCGATTCGAGTGAAACTTTAGGGTTGATAAGATCTGATGACCTAGATATCCAAGACAGCTAGATCTCCTATTTCTTGGTCCGAACCTAGGGAGGTTGAAGGTGGTATTTTGTGACATTCTCATCTACTTTCTTGCATCACCTACTCGCAACAAGTGCCATATGAGCTCGTAGCTCTTGTTGTATAATGCAGTTGTGTGTAATATATCTGAATCTGAATCTGTATCTGTAAGCTCTAATATTTCTAAATGTCTGTCTCACTGCTCGTACCGGTACGGGATAGATAATAAGAATGACCATCTGTCTGCTTTGTTTTGCTACTGGGTAAATTGTGCCCTCCCCCTTCCGGTGAAACCCCTCCCCCGTACTACCGCCACCCTCACCCCCTTCAGTAGTCCCCTATAGGATATCTTTAGACGTGCTGATAAAATTTTGGACATAAATATGTATTTTTATGGAAAGTAGTAGTGCGTTTGCATTTATTTCGCGTGTCTATGGGAAATCCTTAAAGGACCTGTCTTACCCATAATACTAATGCAACCTAGTTCCCTAATTACTCCATATATTTCTAAACTCGGAGACCCCAATTTCGTACGGTGCAACAAAATAGAAAAAAAAAAAACAACGAGATTTTCCCCTCTAACAAAACCACGCTGATTTTCTCACTTGCCGTATTTTGCTACCTTCGATGCTTATCACGCTGTCGACGGTTGTTTGCGAAAATCAGAAAAAATGGCTATGTAAATTGTTTCTCTGTCTTCGCTACAAGTCAACGGGTCTCGGAGAAGACTTAAAACAGCAAAACACCGTGGGTTATTTGTTAAAAGCACAGCATAGTTTTAAAGTATTCGAATATTTTAAAACACTGCAAGTTGAAGAGTAAATACTGCGAGGGGTGCTTTAAGTGCTTACATTCAGAAATGAAGTTTTGACTGAAATGTTTACATTTCCTACATATTTGCATCGGGGGGGGGGGGGGGGGGGGGGGGGGGGGCGTGAATTGTACGAAATCTTAAACACTTGTAAGATAAGGGCACTGACGGGTTAGTCATATTCTGTGAGTTTTTACTAACATTGGTGCTTGTTTGATTTCTCATGATTTTACCCCTGGCAGTAACCTATGCGCGAAGATACTGCATGAGTTGTAAGGAAGTCCCGTACTTATAGAAGATACGGCTTGACCTGTCTTTGTGTATCACCTGGTCTTAGTTATGTATTTTGATGGAAAGTGAGTACAAAATCGAATAATGTAATTGATGAATCTTAGCTAATATGCTCAGGAATCAGTATTTCAAATTTTAATTTGTGCACTCAGTCTGCATACATGCCACATAGATTTAATTTGCTAGTGTCGGATAAAGATCCAAGTACCGCTCCCAGCTGTGCTCAGTGTGCTTTTTAGAATCTTCGTGCATTAATCACTTTTTTGTCACCTAAATCCTGTAAAGTCCCTAAGCTTGTTCCGCGTCTCTTCGAATATGGCGAAAAACACTCAGCGTGCTGGAACCTGCCAGTTCTGAAACCCGAGTCCTGTTTTGTCTGTTACGTTGATTAAGAAGGCATCACCGCAAACGAACAAACCTTATCTAAGAACCCTCGTTAATTAGATACTACGTTACTTCTGTGAAGATCTCTCCATAATGAAGATTAACAGCTGACATTTCGGAAATTTTGTCCTGTTCCTGCTGAAGCATTTGAGGTTTCCCGACTTGAAGGCAGGAAGATCGTACTGCTTTCTGTGCAAAAGTCATCAACTATCGGGAACCGATAATGTTGAAAAGATCAAGTAGCGTTTTAGCTCCGACACACTTGTGTCGCTGTCAGACCTGAGGCAGCTGTCGCTTATACCCTCTCCCGAAACATTAAACACAGAAGAGAAATCACGGTTTAGAAAAAAAAATACCAAAGGTTTCGATGGGATCCCACAAATTTAATATTTACAGACAATCGGTTCTTGTAGCGGTCCAGTGGTAATCATCGGAGAAGACGAAGTTCAAATATGGATTCAGCATGTGAGTTTACCCCTATAGCCTGCGTCATGTATACTTTGTCGAAAGTTCCTGCCTTACTTCTGCCAAATTTCCGGTTTCAGCCGGATTCCGGGCGAACTACTAAAAAAATTGAAGTTCCAAAACATTATTATTCAGTGTATCTCCATACCATCCATATCCCCATAATCAACTTCACATAAAACTTCAACTTTTAAAAAATTTTCCGATTTCAGCAGGATTCGTGGTGAAATGACAAGTATAAAATGATTGTTATACACGAATACAGCATGCCTTGTTACCCGTAAATCGAACACCTAATGAAATTCATATAAAACTTTTACTTTTAACAGATTTTCTGGTTGCCGGGCGATCTACTTGTTCGGCGACAAAATAATTTTCATATTCGGATTTAGCATGTTTCACTGTCCTTGAATCGAACCTCTAATCAACTTCAGATTAATCTTTTATTTTTGACAAACTTTCCGGTTTTGGCCGAATTCCGGCCGATCTACTGGTCCGACGAGAAAATCATTTTCATATTCGGATTCAGCATGTCTCCTTACCCCTAAATCGGATATCTAATCAACTTCAGATAAAAACTTTACTTTTAACAAACTTTCCAGTTTTAGCCGGGTTCCGGGTGAACTACTTGTCCAGCGAAAAAATGGTTTTCATATTCGTGTTCAGCATGTCGTCTTACCCCGTAATCAACTATTTGATTAGCTTTAAATAAATATTTTGTTCTCCCTTAATTTGAAACCCCTCACCCTCCCCTAAATATGCAGCTATCGGGCCCATCTACGAACTCGACCTTTCCCTTGACTCGAAGACTCGTCAAACCAAGTTTCATCAAAATATCTCATTCCCTTCGAGAGATATCGTGCTGAAAGACGGACGGACGGACGGACAGACGGACAACTTTTGCGATGTCATAGGCATCCCTCCACTTACGTTTTGGGATCCCAAAAACACGAGATAACTGGCAATCACGCATAGCTGATTGTCGTTCCTTTCCTGGGGTTATGGGGCTTCCAGTATATCAGAGCGGTATTGGCATCTGTTTTCGCATCATGCGCAAAATACTCACGTATTTGAAATACGGTCGGATATACGTAGAGTGTAAATCCGCAATTGAGTAACCTAGATCGGATACTCCCGAAATTTAGGATAACAAGTTTTGGGAGATCCTTATCACATGTCCCCATCTTTTTATGACGCTTGCAGCCTCTGGCTCAGGTGCCAGATACGATCGCAATTACGTCTGTTGGTCGGGCGGTCTGCCTGTCCCATGATTGCGAGTTCGGGTACTTCCAGATGTGCTAGGACGATGAAACTTGGCAGGTAACAGGGACCCGACCAAACTAACTTATAAATAATCAGTTTCCTGACCCGAGCATCTGGGGGAGAGTGGACGGAGGGGGAATCCGGAAAATTGAGTCGTGCGTAACCAGGCCCGTACCCAGGAACTTATTTCGGGGGGGGGGGGGGTGCCTGTGGGTTGGACAAAAAAGTACAAAAAAGACAAAGATCAGAGGGAAAAGCCTATAAAAATGATTATTTTTGTGTTTTTCGGGGGGGGGGGGAGGGGGTCAACCCCCTAAGGAAGCTTTGATCAGTTTCGATAAAGTAGATACTACGTAGGATATAGGTGTAACCACACATGCTGAATCCATATCTGAACTTGGTCTTCTCAGATACCATTATAAATATTCCTTCAGCCCAAGCTGACTGCGAATCATATTTGATAGTGCAAAACGGACACGTCAGCCGAATTTTATTGGAGCTATTTGACGGTGCAAAACGGATAAGTCAGCTATATTCATTAGAGCATTATTTTCTTCCAGCTTGAGCCTGAAGAGGACCCTTGCCAAGAAGCTTCTTCAGGCTCAAAGTTGCTCAAGTTGGAAAAGCGAGCTTGTGGAAAAAGTTTGCGAACTTGTTTTCCCACAAGTTTGAGCGGTTTTGAGCCTGAAGAGGACCCTTGCCAAGAAGGGCCGAAAAATAGCTTGAATAAAATGTTTTGCACTATCGAATATGATTACCATTGGCCTTAATCTGTTACAGTCTGAATGAAATATTAAGTTTTTGGGATCCCATCGAAACCTTTGGTCTTGTTAATGTCGACTTGCACTGGCCTGTCACGCCTTCAAAATTTACTATGTTTTATGAAAATCTCCGCATTATTCGTCCTATGCTATTAGCTCTTTCGTTCGCTAAGATAGTGTGTGGTCTTCAGTAATTGCGCTTTCTTACCCAGTAATTAAGCCTTCCTGGTATTTTTCGACCTCGAAGTATCTCATCGTTTCTTTTTCAGGCGAAATCCGAACCACCTCCAGAAGCCTTGATCGCGAAAGCCAGTCCGAGCATGTTCTTGAGGTACGCACAATTTTAATGTTCTATTTGGGTGATTGTTAGCAGGCGGAGAAACTGGATTTGTTAGTCGTTCAAACGTCGAGGTGGAAACAATTCTTTTGTTTCCGCATTGCGGGCGCTCAGGCCACTTTCATCCGTCATTTCACTACTCGGGTACTTGCATCCGTTTCGAGCTTAGATCTGGGACCGAAGAACGTTGTATAGCCTACAGATTATGGACGTCCTGGGGCTGGGAGCGTGCCTTCTCTGGCTTATCCTGTCGCCTTTGCTCCTTACATGTAAAATGTGATACATTTGTTAAAAAAATGCTATAAAGAGAAAATATAACTCGAGGGGTTGCTCACTCCCAAGATGGCTGAACAGTCAGTTCCCGGTGCTCGTCCGGTGCTTACGAAGACTTATGCAGTGGTGCCCAACAAAAGAACAACCCCTTGATTCACTAGAGCATCATAAAGTGAAATCTAACCTATTGCGACCATAGTTGCATTTTTGCAGATACCATGTATCTGCTACCTGGTAATTGGATCTGCAATTAGTCGTTTTTGCAGTTACCGTGGTATCTGATATACGGTTGGCCCCTCAAAAGGCAGAACTAGACACCAATACCCACAACTGTACGAAGTTTGAACTTGATACTTGCACTGCTTCACGAGTTATGAGCTCCACAAAGTACGGTGAAACCAAAAGCTGAAAGCTGCTACAGCGCTCGCAATAGTGGTTTGTTCAAGGAACACTACCAAAATTCGCAACTATGGATTACCGATCGTCTTTGACTTTTTCATCGCAGTACTGTTTTGGTGGTTTCACCGTTCAGAAACTGGTTCTATTACGAGCCCCCATTAGCAAGAACTATCTATTAAGTTCTTGCCATTAGCAAGCTCGCATTTTCAGTGTTGCTTCCGATTCGAAGCCATAAAAATGTTGACGGAGGCTTATAAAGACAGGCCTGTCATCTAGAAAGAACTAATTAGCTGTGCGACTGTCAACTTTTTACGGCTGTTTCTTTCAAAATGCGGAAATGTTCGCAAAGTTTCTTTGGCCTTTAGGGCCATAATTAAAACTTTTATTTTAGTCAGGAAATTTGAGATGACATCTTTCTGCGGAACTTCATTTCAAATGAACCAACTTTATCTGTGATGTTGTTCAAGCCTACGGCCCAGTCTTCAATTAGTTGCAATCTTGAATAGGGTGGACGTGCTGCAAATGGTATTTGTGCATATACTTTATAAATAAGTAAACGAACAAGTTTTCCGTTTAAGATTTTGTTTTTACGGAATAGCCTAGACTGTTTCATTTTTTTTTTTCGGAAACAAGAGCTACAAGGCTACTTGAAGACCCATGTTATTTTCTTTGATCGTCAGACATCAGCCTTCAGGGACATAGTAAAAACTTTTATTTTGGTCTGGAAATTTGAGATGACAACTTAATGCGAAACTTCATTTAAAATGAATTAACTGTGTCTGTCCTGTTGTCAAAGTCAACGGTCTAGTTTTCAGATAGTTACAATCTTAAAAAGAGTGAACGTGCTGCAAATGGCATTTGTGCATACATTATTTATAAATGAGTAAGTTTTCCGTTAATTTTTTTTTTTTGCAATAGCCGAGGCTGTTTTCCTTTCTTTAGTGCTACTTGGAGAGCCATAGTATTTTCCCTGATCGTCAAACGAATCCTATGAACAGCCTGCAGTACAGCCATTCTTATTTTGTACTGGAATTGAACGCTAACATCACTCAATCGTTCGCGCAATAAAGATGAACGTGCGTCCGCTGATGACTTGCCAAGCGTCTTTGTGTTTCATTAATTAAAGCCTAATATACTGATAGTCAAATAATATCTGTAGCTATAGGTACACTGCCTGGCGGCTGGACATAAATATGACGCATGATACCTTTTTAGGGCTAAATTTCCTTGTGTAAGCAAAAGCGTGTACGGATTACGAAAATGGTTAAAGTGGTGTAGGACGACCCGATCCTGCCTGGGTTTCCTGAATTCCGTCTGTTTTCACTACTGAAAAGAAAAGCTGATCCTGTGACCCCAGTGCCGTCTTTTACTTTTGGTGGACCCTAGGCCATCCATGGTTTGTGGCCCCTTTTCATGAGTCAGAAATATAAATATTCTTTGAGCCCAAGCTGACTTTGAAACATTGTTTGAATAAATGTCAGAAATATAAAAACGCGGGCACATTAGCACACACAATTCTCGGCCGCACGCTATATGGTCACATCTGAGCATAATTTCGGTAACGTAAATGACGATGCCACGCAGCTGGTTATACCTGGATCGTAATGAACAAGGCTAGCAACCGTAGCCTGATTTCTCAACAACTTGCTCCAGCCGCTTGGCCTCTCGTTTCCCCTGGCCTCTCAGCACCGTCCTAAGGGTAAAGACGGCTGTGACCCGCGATTACGAGTTTGGGTAGATGATGAAAATTTGCAGCATGTTAGATTCTTGAGAAGAGTCACTGGGAGACCATCTTTTCCCGGATGCGCCTACCTATGTGGAGATCCTCATCCTCGTGGTATGCGAAGGTGTGGTCCATTTGGGATGAAACTTGAAAAGTGGTTAAAGTTTCACTGAAAAGGCAGCTTATTTCTACATTTGATAATTGAATGCACTGAAATATTTTGACCTATCTGAAGGATTTTTTATTTTTTCATACGAAGCTCTAGTAATAGCGTTCAGAATGCATGACAACCCAAAATTCATCCAGACGCGGACAATTTGGATTTCGATAAAAGCCTGCATTTCCAGGATTAAAGACGCTAAGCCTTGGAAAGGTATGTTAAGACGTGAGACTTGCAAGGAATCCGCCATTATTACTATATTTTTTCGGCAATGGCTTACCTTTGTAGTTGGTAAATATGTCAAACATCGAGGGATGGACGCATAGAAGTACCACAAATCCGAACGAATAAGTTCATCAGATGAAGTCGATTATCTGTTGATAGCGGACCGACGGAGGAACGCATTGTTATCTGGTTTTCAGGCCTATTAAGTCAATAAGTGATGTGTAACAAGATTGTTGGACCTCAGCCTTATTTGGTTAAACTTTAAGAGCTTATGCTTCCTACGGTATGTGCCGTTTATAGGTCATGGCCGGATCCGGACACTGTTCTGGAGGTGAAAGTGGGGGGGGGGGGGTGCGAGCTTCAGCCGTTCGGCCATTAGACCTTTCAAATGACCTAGAGGTTCCAACCGGGTTCTTCCAGTTCGGTTTTGAAGACCTAATCCGAGAGCGAGCTTTTCCGGAACAAAACTCCCGGGTGAGACTGGGGAAATTTGGCAGGCGTAGTAAAGGTGAAATCAGATTCTCTTCGGAGTATTTATTTTTGGTGTCCACCATCCGCGAGAGGAAGAGTCTTTGCTGGCCTAAGCTGAAGGGATTCCACGCTGTCAACTTAGTAATCGAAAGGGATAGAGCCAAATTGTGTGTGTCATAACTTGGAAAGCAAACGAAAAACCCTCGAAAAATAATCCGGTGCTTCATGACCTGCTTTTTTTATGGCACTTGCCCTTAGGCCAAGTGCCATATAGCGATCGCAATTTCTGTCCGTCCGTCGGTCTGTCGGTCTGTCGGTCTGTCCAGGTTTTGCTAGTTCGGGCACTTCCACATATGCTAGGATGATAAAACTTGGCAGGCATATCAGGGACCCCAAATGATTCAGTTGGAAATAGTCACTTCCCCGATCCGAGCACCGTGGGGGGAGTGGAGGGAGGGGGAATCCGGAATCTTGAGGTATTTTTAACTTTTGAACGGGTGATCGGATCTCGATGAAACTTGATATTTGGAACGACCTCATGCCTCAGACGACCCACTTAAAATCCGGACTGGATCCGGTGACTTTTGGGGGGAGCTGGAGGGGGCAACCGGAAATCTTGGGAAACGCTATGAGTGGAGGGATCGAGATGAAACTTGGTGGGAAGACACCTAGCAAACACTAGATACCTCATTGACATCACCGAGCCGATTCGGGCACTGTGGGGGGAGTGGAGGGAGGGGGAATCCGGAATCTTGAGGAATTTATAACTTTTGAACGGGTGATCGGATCTCGATGAAACTTGATATTTGGAAAGAGCTCATGCCTCAGACGACCTACTTAAAATCCGGACCGGATCCGGTGACTTTTGGGGGGAGCTGGAGGGGGCAACCGGAAATCTTGGGAAACGTTATGAGTGGAGGGATCGAGATGAAACTTGGTGGGAAGACACCTAGCATACACTAGATACATCATTGACATAACCGAGCCGATTCGGGTACTGTGGGGGGAGTGGAGGGAGGGGGAATCCGGAATCTTGAGGTATTTATAACTTTTGAACGGGTGATCGGATCTCGATGGAACTTGATATTTGGAAAGACCTCATGCCTCAGACGACCCACTTAAAATCCGGACCGGATCCGGTGACTTTTGGGGGGAGCTGGAGGGGGCAACCGGAAATCTTGGGAAATGCTATGAGTGGAGGGGTCGAGATGAAACTTGGTGGGAAGACACCTAGCAAACACTAGATACATCATTGACATGACCAAGCCGATTCGGGCACTGTCGGGGGAGTGGAGGGAGGGGGAATCCGGAATCTTGAGGTATTTATAACTTTTGAACGGGTGACCGGATCTCGATGAAACTTTATATTTGGAATGACCTCATGCCTCAGACGACCCACTTAAAATCCGGACCGGATCCGGTGACTTTTGGGGGGAGCTGGAGGGGCAACCGGAAATCTTGGGAAACGCTATGAGTGGAGGGATCGAGATGAAAATTGGTGTGAAGACAACTAGCAAACACTAGATACATCATTGACATAACCGAGCCAATTTGGGCACTGTGGGGGGAGTGGAGGGAGGTGGAATCCAGAATCTTGAGGTATTTATAACTTTTGAACGGGTGATCGGATCTCGATGGAACTTGATATTTGGAAAGGCCTCATGCCTCAGACGACCCACTTAAAATCCGGACCGGATCCGGTGACTTTTGGGGGGAGCTGGAGGGGGCAACCAGAAATCTTGGGAAACGCTATGAGTGGAGGGATCAAGCTGAAACTTGGTGGTGAGACCTTAGCAAACACTAGATACATCATTGACATGACCGAGCCGATTCGGGCACTGTCGGGGGAGTGGAGGGAGGGGGAATCCGGAATCTTGAGGTATTTATAACTTTTGAACGGGTGACCGGATCTCGATGAAACTTGATATTTGGAAAGACCTCATGCCTCAGACGACCCACTTAAAATCCGGACCGGATCCGGTGACTTTTGGGGGGGAGCTGGAGGGGAGAACCGGAAATATTGGAAAACGCTATGAGTGGAGGGATCGAGATGAAACTTGGTGGAAAGATACCTAGCAAACACTAGATATATAATTGACATAACCGAGCCGTGCCTACTCGTAACAAGTGCCATATGAGCTCGTAGCTCTTGTTTTCTATTGCAGTTATATATAGGCTAATATATGCTACATTATACAACCCATAAGTATGTCCCGAGAAATATGATTTTGCACACTATTCGTAAGATATGAACCGCAACAGTGTGACGATTATCGTAATATAACTGACCGTGGGTCATAGGATGATATGCATTACATACCTGTTCGAGACAAGTTATATTGTTTGTGTTCTCTTGGTGAAGAATAGTGTGTCGCCAGTGACCCGGGTTGAATATGGTTGAAGAGCGGAAATCCAAATCCACTGAAATGTGACACTGAACTTTTTATGTGGAACAGAGGTTGGATCAGGCAGGAAATATTGCGTCTGATTAGATAAAAGACACGAAACTCCCTCAAATGCGCCAAACCAAATTGTAATCTATATGTCGGCATTTCACTAGAAAATTTAAAGTAAGGCAGCTTTTATGGAATCCAGCCTTTTCCTACCTGCGTTGAAATAAGGAAGAAGCAGCAGTAGTTCGATTAAAAAATTTCCAACAGCGCGCAACAGCGGCGCGAGCAACACCCAGAATCCATGTACAAGTCTGCGTGGGCATTGGGCCCTTTGGCGTATTCTTGGAACCTACTACCACACCGTATCATCAAGAGCTAAGAGCCCCTAGAGATTATCCATATAAGCCTAGATTGATATCGCCGTATGATTAGTATTCATTAGAGACATGGCTAGGTCGGTGTCCAAACGAAAAGTCCACCGATTCATTATTAGCAAAACATGCATATTTCGTTTTGCGTTTCATCCCATTGATTAAATCACACATGGGCATCAGCTGGCCCGCATTTTGATTATAATTGCTGACTGCAAATCCGCAGACTTCGTATAACTTTTTTAAGAGCTGTATAGTGTGGTCTGTTATTCCTTGTATGGAAATGCTGACTGTACATTGAGCTCTGAAAAGGTTTATGATGTTTGTAGCAAAAAAGATTTGAAGAGTAGCTGTCAAATATCTGCTATATCACGGAAGAGAATGAAGCAGTAAGGTTTCGTTGCCAGTTGTTGCGTCACCTTTTTTTTGCAGTTTTTTGGTAGACGGAGCTAGTGAATACAGACGAATGAGGCTTGGATAAGTTCAGTGACACTACAGGCGTAAGAAGACTGACAGGCATATCGGGCGGCGTGGAAGCTGTAATTAAAACGGCTTGAGGCAAAGGTTCACATGCAGTTCCATGTAAAGTAAAATTTCATTGCGACACCTGTCGTGGGATATTCTCATTAGTAGGCTACAGCCTTTTTTATGCTATCGTCTACTTTGGGCAACCAAAAACAATGATTAGCCTGTGAAAGCCAATTGTTAGACATGAGACTGCTAGTTAAACTACTGAATTTGATTCTTCTTTATCACAATTTTACTTCTGTATCAACAAGGACAAAGCTTAGGAATAGGTTAGTCGATTAAATGGTTTGCGTGAAGGTAAAACCTTTTTTTTTTTACAAGTTTCTGTTCTATAGCTTTCCTGCTTTAATCTTTTTCATATCTATTCTCATAGCCTATTTCTTAATTTTTACCTTACGGTTACTATTTTGTTGGTATATTTTTCTTAATCTTTCTTCTGCCCTAATCGGATTATTACTACTATTATTATACTCGGTGCATACTTCTTGAGACTATTTTTGCAGTGGTAAAGCATCAAATTGTTTCTTTTATGGGCTTTTATCGTTATTTTCTGCGGTCCAGGCTCTAAAGTCCCCTGCGTTTTTATCGTCAGCTTCTCTAATCTTGAGATTGGGGTTTTAATTGTTTCAAATTTTGACGTTATTGCTCACTCGTCAACCAACTTCAGATTGCTGTGAGGTGTGCGGGTCCCAGATTGGCGACTTTCTTAGCTTTGAAAACCTGAACAGAAATTTACCCAGGATAGATAATAGTTGCCTTTTTGCAGATACCATGGTATCTGAATCCACGGTCTAAAGTCTTTTTCGCAGTTACCGTGGCATCTGGTATCTGAAAAACTAATATCACTTTCATCATCACCAACACAGGATCCTGTGTTTTTGTCAAATTGGTGAGAAAGAAGTTTGGCACTTGTGATGTGAGTGGATATTAGTATTTCTTTTGGGATGACTTCTAAAAGCGCAAATTCGGCAATTGTCATTTTTACAAAGCAACCATAGTATCAGATACCACGGTAACTAAAAAAACGACAAAATGTAAATTCAGGTACCATGGTATCGGATACCATCGTATGAGTAAAAACGCAACTAATGTTGCTTCTGGAAATTTAGAACGTTGAAAATCAACAGAATCGCAGTAAGAAGTCTCGTAGGGAACATTTTTTTTTGTTTCGCTGATTAGGCTATCCTTCCATGCAGAAGTATTCCTTCAGCCCAAGCTGACTACGAATCCATTTTTACTGCGTTAAACGGATATGTCAGCTGAGTTATATCAATAACAAATAATCAGATAGAATATCCGCCTCCCTATCTGTATAATATGATCATGTGGAGTCGAATATTTCCCCGTACCCTGCCGATTGGTTCTCTGGACGTGCTCCAGAGCGGATCAGCATGTCTCCTGCAACGGCGAAGACAGAAGTAGACGGGTATCAACTCGAAGATAGACCTAGTACCTCTAGCTTCGCTCAGTTTTGTCGGGTATCCGTAGTCGCTGCATGGGACCAAAAAGGAGGTTCTATCTGATTATTTCTTCTTGGTCGTATTCGAGTTAGGTCCCAGAACAGGTGATGGCAGGTTCGTTTTCCTCGCTTGAGCCAGAAAAAGACCCTTGCCAAAAAGGGCCGATATATCACTCGAATAAATCTGAGTTAACGTATAAGTTTAACCCAGTCAAATATTTTTTCCGTGAATATGCTCTTACAGATCCAGTCTTTAAAGTTTAACTGAATAGGACTGAGACCTGACAGTCTGGTTACGCATTCATTTATTCACCTAAATAGACCTGAAAATCCAATAAAAATGCGTACGGTACTTCCTTTTTCCGCTTATTCTTTCTGATTTGCGGTACCTGTATATGCTTGTCCCTCTCTGCTTGGAATATTCTACAGCTACAGAGGTAAGCCATTGCCGATTTAAAAAAAAAAAGATGACAGATTCCTTGCAAGACGTATCTTAAGATCATTTTCTTACTTTCTTCATCCTTAACTTCTCTTAGCTTGGAATCTTTAACCAAGGAAGTGCAGGCTTTTATTCAGATTCTAATTCGCTGTGTCTGGGTGAATTTTTGGTTGTCGTGCAAGCAGGGCACATTCTGAAAGTTATTACTAGTGCTCCAATCAAATTCAGCTGACGTATCCGTTTTCCACCATCAAATATGATTCGCAGTCAGCTTGGGCTGAAGGAATATTTATCCTCCAACACGAGCCCCGTAGGAAAAATTACAAACTCCTTCAGATGAGTCAAAATAATTCAGTGTATTAAAACATCAGATGTTAAAACAATCCGCCTTTTCAGTTAAACTTTAAACTATTCAAGCGCGAAGAAATTATTTTATTTTTCCTTTTCTCTAGCTCGTGGTTTAGAAAGTGTGAAGAAAGCTGACAAAAAAACAGCAATATAATCATCTGCGCCGCGAGTCAAGATTTCTCAAGCTCATTGTCTGTGTGTTCAGCAAATTCTATTAAAAAAAATATGGCATTGATTGTGAGATCTTCGAGCCAATCGATGACCTTAACAGCTTTTCTCCGCTATAAAATGTCGGATCGACTCTATTTATGATGGCATCGGCCGAATCATGTCTTAATAGAACCCTGAATCCTCGTATACCAAAAGGAACCCGACAGAGCATGGCTACGGTATAGTGGCCATACAGCATAGCAGGCTGACATGGTTGGCCACGTAATATTTTCTGGCCAGCGTGGGAGCAAGCGATCGGAAATCAGCTTTTTGGAACCCGTTTCTGTAAGAGTTGAAACGCCATTGTTGCAACGATAGAAACGTGTAAAGGAGCATAAAGCTTGTTAATTAAAAGTTAATTGACTGTTGTTTGTCTAGCCGAAAAAGTCGTCATCCGGTCGTTAATTTTCTGGTCAACAACTGGTCGCAGTCCTCCCTGTTATTTGTCGGCTTGTAGGACTTTTGGCTGCGGTGCTGCGACTTCCCTGTACTCATCTGCCAACAAAAAGAGCATAATTAAGCATCCTTTTTTTTCCAGCTGGTTGTTAGCGATAGCCGAACCCCTGGTCTATCGTCGTCAACGCGTATCGTTGTAACCGTTGAGGATATCAATGACCATACTCCCGAGTTCGTTCATAAAATCGTCAAGTTCGTTGTCGCTTCCACTATAAAGCCTGAAGATGAAATCGGACAGGTAAGTTCATCTCTGTCATGTATGTCAGGAAAACTCGTCGTAGCCGTAACTGCCACCGCCACTCCGCCACACGGATATCCTGCCGCTGTGGCATCTTCTTGCCTTTGAGGTAGCTTCACTAACTTGCAGCGACTGTCACCCATGAAACTTGGCACTAGATTACGTCGTATCGAGCTTCGAGAGACGTAAATGTTCATTTTTTTTTTATTCCGAATAACATGCGGACGCATAACTGTGAATACAAGGTGAGAAAATGTGCGATAAAGTGGTTAGTTCACAATAGCGCATGTCGGTAGAAAACCCGATTTAATAGCTGTCGTCTGACATTTTTTAACCACAAAGAGGGGCATCCTTGGCCCTAAAGTGTTAGATGCTTGAGATGTTTGAGACGACCAGACACTCTTGTTAGACTTGTCTATTCTCCCTTCAGATACACTAGAGAAGCAGAAAAAGGAAATAAAATAGACAATGAAAACTGCATCTCAATTAATTAGGTTATGTCAAATGATGCGTGTGAAAAGATGAAAACATAAATGACTTTTTATTCGTGGCCGAAGAGAAAACGACCATGGCGGGGGAGTTTGAGAGGGCTTCCAGAAAGTTTGTGGCATGCCTGGGATCAAAAGAATGGGGTACGATTGACCTGAAATTAAGAAAGTGCAAAGGTCATATGCTTAGGATGACCCATTTTAGGATACCAGGCGGATTTGAACTCATCGGAGGGGGGGGGGGGGGGTTCCCGGAAATGTTCAGGTTAGACTAAAAATGTATGGGTGGTAAGATCAGACGCTTTTAATAACGTGTTTATGTGCTCGAACCGGTTCTGCACTGAATGTTGAGTTGAGGGAGTCTTATTACTTAGTCCTACAAGCAGGCCCGTATACAGGAATTTATTTCGGGGGGGGAGGGGTTGCCTGCGGATCGGACAAAAAAGTACGAAAAAGACATAGATCAGAGGGAAAAGCCTATCAAAATGATTATTTTTGCATGTTTCGCGGGGGGGGGGGGATCAACCCCCCTAAACCCCCCTGGATACGGCCTTGCGGCTCCAAGGTATTACATGATTTAATCCTGCTGGAAAAGTTGCGACATCACCATTTAATTGGCCAATCTCTTTAATTGGTCGCAGGAGACTTCGTTTTTATTTTAAATTACTGGGCAGAGACGTTTACTTGGACGTGTGACCGGCCGGATTTCGAGACGAGACGAGTCCGAGTCCTTGATCAAGGCGTCTCGAGACGAGTCCAGAGTCCGAGTCCACCGGCTCTGCTTCAAAGCAAACAGCGATTAAAAATCCACTCTGTTCATTTATGTACCTCCAAATCCGTCGTCGTCTCCGATACTAAATTTTAGGTTGAAATGATCTCACTATTTGTTTTCCTGCAGAGGCATAAATTAAACGGCTTTGCTATTTATTACCGGTAGCCAAAAAATCCTACTTGAGAACAAATCGACTGTTAACGATTTCCACCGACCGAGCTGTAAATCACTATTCGCTAAAGAACAAATATCCTAGTACTTTTTGAACCGGTCTCAGGTGTGTCCCGTCGAGACGAAGGTTTGAAGCGAGAAGTTCAGGTAACATTCTCGAGCCCTTGCGCGTTTTGCCGGCTACCTTTTTCTGTCCTTTCGGAGCAGCTCCTCTGGTGATTGGGAATAATGGGACCCTTCATTAGAATGGGTTTATGTTCTATCTGACAGTTAGTCATTGTCGAGCAGTTGTGGCATATTTTTTTTATCTTTATGATGGGAGGGGACCAAGGAAAATATTTTGGTTTCTGATGAAACGGGGTGTTTTGATTCGGCAGTTCTGTTTTGATTCCGGACTATTTGTCTCTATCCTAATGACTTTACGATGGGGAGGTCAGGATCAGGATATCGGAAACTGGTCTGTTTAGACACGTAGTTTCCCAGAAAGGGCTGATAAGCACTTCTTAAAAAAAACATTGTTCGCAAAACTGCATAAATATTAGTCAAATATCGTATGATGCCAAGTGGATCAGCTGAGATTTATTCTAGCGATAGTTCGGCCTTTCTTGGAAATGGTCCTCTTCAGGCTTTATCTAGCCAAACTCCAGCTACCAAGAATATCGCCAGAATGGGTTCTCGTCAGGCTGTGGCAGTGCAGAATAGCACTAGGCAATGGCGCTAAGACGTGTGCTTTCCGTGCTTCACAAACGGGGCCATAGTCATAGCGCCACCAGTTGGGTGCGGCATTTAAAACGAAACAAAGTTGCTGGTTTAAACATTTCTGATAAAGCTAAGATGAGGTCTGCACGCACCGTAGAAACAGGGGAAGTTGTATCTTTTTTTTGCTGTGTTCAGAATATGAACTTATTGGACGCCGGGGTGGGTTTCAGTAGGGACGTTCTCTATCAATAGTGATGCTAGTGTCGCTGCTATGCGAGGTGTGTCACTTTTTGACACACGTGGAGGGATACCTATGACATCGCAAAAGTTGTCCGGCTGTCCGCACGATAACTCTCGAAGTGATTGAGATATTTTGATGAAACTTGGTGGGAGGATCCTTTGGGTCAAAGTACATGTCAAGTTCGAAGATGGGCTATGTAGCCCTATATTTGAGGGTGGGGGAGGGGTTTCAAATTAAGGGACAACAAAAATATTTTTTTAAAGCTATTGAGATAGTCGATTATGAGGTAAGAAAACATGCTGAGCACGATGATGAAAACCATTTTCTTGTCGGACAAGTGGTTCGTCCGGAATCCGGCAAAAACCGGAAAATTTGTTAAAACTAAAAGTTTCATTTGGAGTTGATTAAATGTTTGATTTAGGGGTAAGAAGACATGCTGAACTCGATGGTGAAAACCATTTTCTCGCCGGACAACTAGTTCACCTGGAACCCGGCCAAAACCGGAAAATATGTTAAAAGCAAAAGTTTTATCTGAAGTTGATTAGATGATAGATTTGGGGGTAAGAAGAGACGCTGAGTCTGTATATGACAATCATTTTTACCCGGACATATAATTAGTCCGGAATCCGGTTGTACCTGCATTTTTTTTTAAGTCAAAGTTTTATTTAAAGTTGATTAGATGTTCTTTATAGGGATAAGGAGATACACTGGATTCGTTTCTAAATTTTCTTTTTTTGCTGGACTAGTAGTTCGCTTGGAATTCGGGCGAAACCGCAAATTTGGCAGAAATAAAGCAGGAAGTTTCGGTCAGTATCGTCAAAATAGATATGGCTTATAGAGGTATAGATAGATAGATAGATAGATATAATATCAGAAGTCGGTTTTCTCTGATGATTAGCCTAGCGAAGATTGGATCTGGCGAAGACAAGACCCAATTGTCTGGATCAAATCTTATATTTTTGGGATCCCATCGACACCTTAGGTCTTTTTTTTTCAAGTCTGTTTTTTTGTTTTTGTTTTTTTTTACTCTGGCTGTAACTAGCCAAGCACTTATAGCTAACACTAGCCAAAATATCGCCAGAGCAAATCTGAGCTGACTTATCTGACGCCATCAAATATGATTCGCAGTCAGCTTGTGCTGACGGAATACTTGTTTCACAAAGTATTTTTTGTTGACCTCTCTCAGATAAAATTTTTTTTTTTTTTTGCTCGTTAGAGACAGTTGGTCTCCACGGCCGTGTTATCCAACGAGTTTGCCCGATGGGCAACCGCCTAGGCTGTTCAAATTTTCCGAATATCGCCTCTAAGTCTACCAATGCCGGAGTTTGGCTCACAACAACAGAATACTTATGTAACTTTTTTTCAAAATATAACACAGTTTGTCAAAATCGTTTATCTTAGAGTGTACCGCTATTTTGACGGATGAAAGTTTGCTGGATAATGTTAGAGAACCTGGCGAGTAGCTGTCCGTAACTTTTCAGAATCATACCTCTATAGATAGTCTACTCACTATATCATTGTGTTGCACGATTATTTACAATCGTTAAAATACTTAATTCTGGATTACAGTAGCAGACATAGGGACGAATTTTCTTACCCCCAAATACATACACAAAAACTTCAAATAGTACACAAGTTGCTCACCCCTCATCTCTGAAGTGATTTTTTTATACCCTCAAAAGCATTGGAAATAAACGCAAACTAGCACATGTTGTAGGCTGCTCAAGGCTGAATATGACCGAGATCTAAAGGCCGATTCTTACTTACAAGTCTCTCTGTGATCTGAGCAGAAGCGTCACTAGCCAAAATGTTTGGGGGGGGGGGGGGGGGGGGGGGGGGGGGGGGGGGCGAGGCATTTACCGACTGGCTGGTAATTTTTACCGACTGTTTCTGCAGAAAAAACGACTGTTTCCAACAAGAAAAAGCGACAGTTTTGAAAAAAATCGACTGATTTTCAGAAAAAATCACTGATTTTAAAAAAAAACGACTATTTTGACGAAAAATCGACCAATTTTCAGAAAAACCGACTGTTTTCATGAAAAAAATCAACTGTTTTGACGAAAAAGGCCGATAGCTTTGGGTGGGGGGCGTCCCCCCTCCTCCCCCAGTCGTGACGTCCCTGGATCTCAGGCTTTATATTTTGTATTTTACAAAAAATGTGAGACTCATTTCTTGATCCTTTCATGAAGAGTTCGCTCAGCGTACAAAAATAATTTCTGTCTCTCTTAGTTCAAAAGTCAACTTTCCTGCCGTAGGCCAACTTTCTAATAATCACCACTTAGAGAGGAGCATAGGTTAAGCTCCAGTTTCTTAAGAAGTGAGAAAATTTAGCAGGCGCACATGAAGCCGTTTCTCAGCTTCGATCCCCAAGAGCAAAAATGGAATGATAAACTCTACAGAAACCACTAATAGTACAGCACTTATCGTGGATAAATGAGGGCGACTGTATCGTGGATAAATGAGGGCGACTGTATGATAGTGTTACAGGTGTGGTTAGGACTACAACAAGTGTCTGAACCGACGAAATTTGTTTAGTTTTGTTTTTGTGTTTTGGTTGTGCACATGACGCCTCAGTCGCCTTTTCGTAGTGCACGTCTATTCTTTTATATTCTTTACTCGACCAGAAAATCAGTACCGCCTTAATATCGGCCAGCCAGAGAAATTTTTAGAATCCCTCCTAAAAAGCAAGTCCAAGCTTCCTACATATTAGGACTCAGTCTACCATGTTCGCCTCTAGTTACTATTCCCGATAGTTGTTGTGGAGGTAAGAAAAATATCGAGATCGTATGATATTCATTTCAGGGGCGCAATTTAACGCTGATGGGACATGCAGGAATTTTCAACAAGATAATACTGGGCAGTAATTTAAAAGCGAGTGCCAAAAAACGACAGCTAGAAGTGCAAGGTTCTAGCTGTCCAACAAGGTAGTAAAGCTTACGAAACTGTTGGAGGGCGGGACTTTTATTGCCTATCTTACTCTTTCATTTCATTGGGTTAGACATCGCGTTCGGTTTACGACACAAAAATACTGAAAATTACCGTACGCGGTAGTTTAGGCCTACTATTACTAATTCTGAATGTTTCGGGACCAAAGAGGGATTGCATCCTACCCAACCCAAACGGATCTGGGTCAGTATTGATAGTACTAAGATAAGCCAGGCCATATTCCAACAATGGATAAAACGGATACGTCTGCTACGATACTTTGGTAGCGATTTGTCGGCCTGCAACTGATTGCAGGTTCTTTTCTTCCCCAGCGTTGTCCCCTGACGTTCGACTGACTGACGAGGACCCTTGCCAAGAAAGGCCGAAATGTGGCTGCCAAAACATCTCGGCTGACGTATCCGTTTTATCGATTGTTTGAATATACGTTTTCCAGTCAGCTTGGGCTCAAGGAGTATTTAAGCCAGACTTTTACTTGGAAATGCAAAAACCGACCAATAGGATGTTTTGCTTACTTTTGTGGTAAAAGTTAGAAACCTTTAATATGTTGTTCTGATTTAACTTTGCTCCAATAATGGGATTAACAATTACAGAATCCAAAAAGGGTCGGAAAAACTTTTAACGAGGGACAGGTCCTGAACCGATAATAAACAGTCTAAATCTAAACCCCGTACAATGATAATTCCCTTATATTTTACGTTTTTCGAAGATGGCGTGAAAATATGCGCCATCGCCTCTGACGGGCTTATTCGTCTGTATGACTTTTTGAATTGTCGTTATGTTTTGCCTGAATTATGTCTTCTTATCTTCTTTTGTACTCCGCTATTTTCGTCTTGTACGATTTGTAGGTTAGAAATAACTTATGATTGTTATTATTATTATATTTGTTGTCGTTCGGTAGGCTGCAATCTTTGTAGCATCTGGTGATAACTTATATGCCACATTTATTGGGTACGGCAAGCGGCGTGTGTGAGGATTCCAAGCTGACTCGCTTGCCGCATCTTGCCGGGCAAAAAACAGATTTATCCCTCAAACAGTTAGCAACTTGCCGCCTTTATCACTGCGTGGCTAATAATGTGTCTTCGTTTTGTGCCAACAGTCGCTGATGCAAGCAAACGATTCGTCCGACTGTCAAATCCTGTCACATTCAGGATTACCTTGTCAAAGTCGGTCTGGTCCGCGCCAATATTTTCTTTTCTCTTCCGTCACATCCTAAATCCCAGAAGCCTGGGATCAGTCCAGGCAGAGAAGGGGCACCGCGAAACAAAAGACCACTAATCTTGCGGTAGGCTAAGATGGCGAGTTAGTTATCGAATATGAAGAAGCTAATTAAGTTAGTAGCAAAGGTCGAATGAGCGAATTAGGTTTTTCGTACGCTATTGTTTTTTGCTATGTTTTTGTTTTATTAGAAAATAAAGATTAGTTCTTGTTTAGTATTTGGGTTGATCTCAGTGAATTTTGAGTTTTGCTGCAACTGTTTTTCTGACGAAAGTTACCTTTTTATTTCTGGCTAATCGTCGCACTGCAACAAATGTAATTTTTTTTTTTTCAAATGAATTTAAACTTTTGCTGAAACCATTTTTCTGACGAAAGTATCATTTTCTCTCTCTTGCAAATCGTTACATTGCAACAAAAGTTTTAAATGCGGGTCGGGTCCTAAACTTGCTTCCCGTCTGGTAACTTGAATTGACTTTATTAGCCAAGCCGTAACCAGGCTACCACATTGCCTACAGTGTGGGTTCGGCGACCTCCAACTATATAACCTCGAAATTGGCCTCAAAAATTTTTAAAAGGAAATTTCTCTGCAGTCCTGGGTAGGTTCCAAGTCATTAGGATATCGCTTTTTGACAGTTAGGACTGCACAGAAATTTCGTTCTATTAATTTTGACGGTAGCGAGGTTTGGTTATCCTAGGTTTTGCGACTTGTACACCAAAAACATGTCAAAAACTCCTTTTCAGCAAAGCAGAACAGGTCTTCGAAAATCATCCTAATACTGGTATTTTAGCAGATCAACGACTGGAATTCTACTGTTATCGAAGACTCCATCTGGCAAGTTCCTAATTCCCCAACAGGGACTTACATAGGGAGGGTAAGAGGATTGATGTTTACATGTGTTGCGCCCTACTTCACCCTTGTTTTCATCTATTTTGCATTTATGCATGTCAAAGTTACGTCAACTGGAACCGACACCGAAGCGTTGTAGACAAAGGGAAGCTTGTCTTTCTGAAGTCGGGGGGATCTCTAGAATTTTCCATGCATGACTGTTGTGCGGCCTCGACTGACAACTGTCTCATTCTCCCTAATAACCTTCTTTCTCGGTTTCGTATGTCTTGGAACTAATACAAGAAGTGGATTAGGATTTCCCCGTGGGCCTGTAACATTTTTTCTTACGGCGTGTTTTCTAAATTGCTGGAATTGCATGGGGTGATCGTTTGGCAGCATTTGGTCCGCATGTAACCAAGGCATGCGACAGTGACGGTTTGTAAAAATCTGGTATTTTCTGGTTGGTTGTTCGGATGATTTTCAGACTTTGTTTGATGTAAGTAACCTAACGAATATTTTATACTCGATGTGTCATTTCCAAAATAGGCTTATCTAAGCCCCCAGTTTAAAACTCAAATTCGATCTAGTTATAGATGTAGGACTGGCCTTGTCAATAACATCTATAATCACTAGACTATGAAAAAAAAAAAAAAAAAAAAAACTTATCAACAGCGTTAAATTTGAAAATTTGATAACACTATTAAAAAAAGAATAAGATAACCACCCACTGACACAGATACTCGCTTCGCTCGACGAATTTCTCTTGGAAACCACGCGATGCTTGTAATTCTCTTAATTTTGATTGAACTTTTTCAACGAATATGTTTAATTTTTGACGAATAATTCATTCTGACAAAAGATCTTCTTTTCGAACGTAACAATTTGTTCCCGCATGGTTGTCTAGGTAATATTCTCACAGGGGCCTTTTTTCCGAGGAGCTGACTCGCGGCTTGGAAGCTTTCTTTCGACGATTTGCTTTTTGTTCGATATCATTTATTTCAGAACTAACATGGGCGTTATTTTTTCTGGATTTTTTAGCTTCTGCGTGAACCGACCGATCGTTGCATTCAATGGTCTCAGAAATTATTTGGTGGTTGGTGACCAGACTGAAAACAGATTTTAAAGCGCGCGATCCCTTGTCTGAACTGATTCCGTTACTGACCAATAAAGTTTTGATAGCCACTGGAGCGCAATCCTAAACTTTGTACAGCGCTTTTTGTAATTATGACTACTGACTTTCGGGTTTCCTATCATCCCAGCAGTGTTATTGTTTTATGAAGATGTACACCAAAGAATGCGTAGCTGGCTTTGAACGTCGAAAAGCTAGTGGCCCAAAGCCATGCCTGGTTAAGATCTTTTAACAAGTGTGCTGTTAAATCTCTTTTTTTATGTTCCTCCCTAGCGTATACATCCGTTTTACTCTTTGCCAAGCTTTTATTTATGCCTCATAATCACTTTGCATGTTTAACTAACCTCAGTTTGAGTCCATGACAGCGCGATATACGAGGGTGGGCCACTTGCACTTGCGTTGTGTACCTTTGATACGCATTTTCTTCTGGTCAAACTTTTTTAAGAAACGGAATGGAATGGCGATTGGGGGTCTGAGTTGAGTTTCTGGGGATCCCGACCGCCAGAATAAGGGTATGCTTAATATTATCTGCGCGACCTGCTGTAGAAAGGATACGCTTGAGGTGCAAAGCGCGATTTTTTTTTTTTTTTTTTTTTTTTACTTGTCTATGATCCCAATCTGACCATTGACGACGACGGTAATTGTTCACCAAGCCTAAAAAGTCGCAATGCTATTAAAGAAAATGAAATAAAGTAAGCGGTGAATGAGAAAGATAAGGAAAAGTGATGAAAAAAATAAAATAAAAGACTAGTTGCGCCTAAAAAAAAATTCTCCGTACATAGATTCTTCTCCCTAGACACTTGGATGGGCCACGTTGTGTTATTTGTGACGGATGCAGGAATATGTATGTTGTAACCCCTTTTCTGTGTTATATTTCGCGAAAGATAACACTTAAAAGAGCCGAAACATACATATTATAGTCATCTACCATAAGATTTAGCACAAGGATGCGCATCGGTTTGTTAAATGTTATCGACGTTTCTGACACTGTTGTGTCAGGCGCTTTTCGCATTTGAGGGAGAGGTATATTTGTGGTGTTCCGAGTTTTATCCCCCCGTATCCTGAAATTCGTAACTCAAGAGCTTCCATGTTCATAAACGCTGAAATTGGGAACATTTGCTTTTCTTTGGACAAAAATTGAGTTTGTTTGGTTCTCAAGATGATAGCGTCTGTTTGTTCACATGTTTTTGCTATACGGCCTTCGCTTTAAACATAATTTGAATGCAGTAGGAACAGAAGACAGGAAATAAATAAAATAGGTAATAAACAAAAATCGGGTGCTCCCTATGCCGGGAGCACAAAGCGGGAGTCGCACCTGTAAAGAAGTGAGGCGCTTGTGCCCTGCGCCTGCCGTAGCCTCTTACCAGTGAGGTTGTAATTCCGACTCACCTCTCCCACTTTTGAACAAGACGCGCTCGCGCTTGGTTGTGTACTACTTACCTTGGACTGAGGTGACTCATCCCCTCAGTGTCGCCCTCTTCATTTTCCCTGTCCAAAAATATGTCTGTCGGGCTGTTGGGCATGGTTTCTTTAGCCCTTCTGCGGGCTCCTACTATTTAGGATGGATCAAGAAATAATGAGCACTTTGGAGAGCCTCCCCCGAATTCCTCGTTTATTTTGAGTGAGTGTTGATGTTTCATTAGTTCACCCATTTTAAAGCATCCCGCTAAACAAGATTGTAGGAAACTGGTTGCCAAGAACCCTCGTTTGTTTTTGATCTGCTTTGTCGCAAGTGCTTGGATTTTTGGTACACGGGGAAAAGCATAAGGTCTCCGACGTACTCTGGAGATGTTCCTATTTTTCCCGAAGTCACGAAGCAAAGCTCATGAATTTAGGATTTGAGAGCTGAACTTAGCTACGGAAAACACAGCAAGAGTTTCGCTCGATTCCCTGAGAGACCTAGCGAGAGACTGGTGGGGAATGAAATGAAGTACATAATCCTAAAGTAGTAATGAGGTCTTAGATCCAGACATATCTTGAAAATGTCCTATTGCTTGGAGTGGTATTTTCCCAAAGGGTTTGTCGTCTTACCGGCGCAAATATCGGGGTTTGGGTAGATTTCGTGTAATGTGCCGGGGCTGGACCTGAGGATGGGCGCCCAAAGAGCCCGATGCAAGTATATGACAGATGATAAATACTTCTTGAGCCGAAGCTGACTGGGAAACTTAACAATCCACTCTTGCGAGCGCTGTAGGTTTTGCTATTTTCGTCTCTTTTTTCGCTCTTTCGTCCCGTGCCATTCCTTTTTTTGTGGAGCTCATACTGGCGACGACTGCAGGTATCAAGTTCAAACTTGGTACACTTGTGAGCATTGGGGTCTAGTCCTACCTCCCCCCCCCCCTACCCACCCACCCCCACACCCACCCGGCTCAGGGCAAATGGGCACAGACTTTTAAAGTTGTACCTCCCCCATGGGCAACTGGGCCCAGATTGCCCAAGAGTAAAGTTCGTGACCCGTGACTGGAATCAACAGGTATCAAGTTGAAACTTGGTAGGCCTGTGAGCATCGTGGTCTCTTTTTGCATTTTCAGGGTCCCAAACCCCACTCACACTTGGTTCAGGGGCAATTGGGCCCCGATTGCCCATTTTTTAATGTTTTTAACTTGACAATAACTGGTGATATAGAGCGATGAAATTCCTTTTGTTTTCTTAGGCTTGGGAATATATATGTAGAATTGAACTACCGCTCCACCACCTCCTGTCTCCACGTTCATGGGGAAGGGGATCCAAATTGCCCATGAGTGGCCATGAGTTAAGTTTTTGACCCGTGACTGGCAATCAAACTCTAAGCTGGTATACTTGAGTATACATATATAGGTAAAGATACGCATTTTGATGGGTCCCTCCCCCCCCTCACCCTCCCATTCATGGGCAGCTGGGCCCAGATTTCCCATGCGTATGATAGATAATATTCCGTTGTTAATGAAGTTTTGACTAAGGGTTGTGAATTAGGCTGCTAAGATTTGGTTTATTTCACTTGTTATTACCTTGCTAATTGAAAAGAGGTTTAAAGATCGGACTGGCTGGCAAGATATTCAGTGTTGAAATTGAAACTGTTCTTGTAAGATGTTCAAGATATGTGGTCTATTTACATTAAAAGTTTTTAAAGGGGGATGGTTTCAAATTAGGTTATTTGAATACTTGTTTGGTTATTGGGGATGTGAAACGTCTTGGTTCTAACGCTGTTTGTATATAAGATGTGATAAAGTTTTACTTTAAAACTCCATGTTTGAGCGCTTGCGCACTTGTATCCATTGTTTAAATATTACAGATTCTCTTGATAGATAGTTGAATTTTTTTCCGAATGCGACTGCGCATGACCTGTTCTGGCTGTGAAACAAACAAGCCGTAGAAAACAAACTTGTAAGAATTATTTTTGACATTTAGCAGAGAATGAATGAATAGTTTAATAGCCAATTAAGCGTACGAAATGCATGTAAGTAATGAAAATAATACACTGCAGCAATCAAAACTTTCCTCTCTTTAGCTAAAGCACTCTTTAAATATCTTTATCATTTTAGCTTTATTTCTGGTTTCAAGAAAATCAGGGAACTTGCTTTAAGAAAATGTTCCCTGGGATCTGATAGTTGCTCGCATTCTAATTCTCGCATTCTGAATTTATGAACTCTCTTCAGGATACCGTATTTGGGTTAACCTTTGATTTCGCGGAACAGCTTATGCATTAATGTCAGTCTATGGCATAGGCTATGTGCTGTGTCTGACTGAATGCCACAGTTTGCCGCGTTTTTAATATGTGGTTAGGTGCCCACAAAACGCGAATTTGAATTTGCTAGGAAATCCGCGCTGACAGGCTTCGAAACTCGCGCCATGCCTTTTCAACTCCCGGTTGGATTTTATTCGAGTCGCGTTTCAGCTCGTAAGCGGCTAAAAATAGCGTTCTATGGGCTCTTAGCTTTCGATTAAGTCACCTTAGAATGCGAATTCGTTTTCCCTACATTTGAATTGCCACCAGAGGATAATAATTGGACATTTTCCTGCAAAGCCTAGTGAGCGATGTTCGTGTTTTGTAGTACTTAGCTTCAAACGGTTCTCGATCTTGCTAGAGAGATACTCTTACACGCTTCCGCCGATTTAACTAAGCTAACCGTTCCATAAATCTGTTTCTTCCGGTGGTAGTCGAACTAAGGCGAATCTCTTTTCCAGGTTCTTGCTTTTGACAAAGATGTCGGAGCAAATGGAGTGATAGAATATTCTTTGATGGAAACTGGAAAATCCAAATCACGCTTCAGCATCAATCCTGTTTCTGGAGTCATAACTTGCCTCAAGCCGCTTCAGACCAAACAAGATTTCGCGTTCGACGTGAGTAAAATTAATTTTTCTATCGATTGATCAAGAAAAGCGGAATTTCCGGAGCTTTAAAATGCCGAGGGTGTCCGAATTAAATGAAAAATGCCAGGAAGTTTCATTCAGCGGCTGATTTTGAATTTTAAATGGAACTCAACTTAATCCCTTTTTGGGATCCCAAAACGTAAGTGGAGGGATACCTATGACATCGCAAAAGTTGTCCGTCTGTCCGTCTGTCCGTCCGTCTGTAAGCACGATAACTCTCGAAGGGAATGAGATATTTTGATGAGACTTGGTGTGAGGATTCGTTGGGTGGTCGGTCGGACCAGTCGAGTTCGTAGATGGGCTTTGTAGCCCTACATTTAGGGGTGGGGGAGGGGGTTTAAATTAAGGGACAAACAAAATATTTTGAAACAGCTAATGTGATAGTCTATTATGGGGTAAGAAGTCATGCTGAGCACGATGGTGACAACTATTTTGTCATCGGACGAGTAGTTCGTCCGGACTCCAGCCAAAACCGGAAAGTTTGTTAAAAGTAAAAGTTTTATTTGAAGTTGATTAGATGTTTGATTTAGGGGTAGGAAGACATGCTGAAGACGATGGTGAAAACCATTTTGTCATCGAACGAGTAGTTCGTCCGG
Source organism: Branchinecta lynchi (assembly GCA_023053575.1). NCBI lineage: Eukaryota > Metazoa > Arthropoda > Branchiopoda > Anostraca > Branchinectidae > Branchinecta > Branchinecta lynchi. The sequence goes on from JAKZAP010000001.1 coordinate 14,207,686, forward strand.
AATCCGGCCAAAACCGGAAAGTTTGTTAAAAAGTAAAAGTTTGATTTGAAGTTGATTAGATGTTCGATTTAGGGGTAGGAAGGCATGCTAAAGACGATGGTGAAAACCATTTTCTCGACGGACAAGTAGTTCGCCCGAAATCCGGCCGAAACCGGAAAGTTTGTTAAAATTATAAGTTTTATTTCGAGTTGATTAGATGTTCGGTTTATGGCAAGAAGACATGCTGAACACTTATGTGAAAACAAGTTTCTACCCGGCCATGTAGTTGGCCCGGAATTCGGCGAAAACCGGAAAGTTGGTTAAAAGTAAAAGTTTAATTTGAAGTTGATTAAATGTCTGATTTATGGGTAAAAAGACATGCCGAACACGATGGTTAAAATCATTTTCTCGCTGGAGAACTAGTTCGCCCGGAATCCGGCGAAAACCGGAAAGTTGGTTAAAAGTAAAAGTTTAATTTGAAGTTGATTAAATGTCTGATTTATGGGTAAAAAGACATGCCGAACACGATGGTTAAAATCATTTTCTCGCTGGAGAACTAGTTCGCCCGGAATCCGGCCAAAACCGGAAAATTTGTTAAAAGCATAAGTTCGATTAGATGACAGATTAAGGGGTAAGAAGAGAGGCTGAGTTGGTATATGACAATGGTTTTTTACCCGGACATATAATTATTCCGGAATCCGGTTGTAACCGGATTTTTTTTTCAGTCAAACTTTTATTCAAAGTTGATTAGATGTTCTTTATAGGGATAAGAAGATACGCTGGTTTTGTTTCTGTATTGTTTTGTTTTGCTGGACTAGTAGTTCGCTCGGAAATCGGCAGGAAGTCTTGGTCAGTATCGTCAAAATAGATATGGCTTATAGAGGTATATCTGAACTTGGTTTCCTCTGATGATTAGCCTGTCCAAGACTGGATCTGGCGAAGACAAGACTCGATTGTCTGAATCAAATATTAGATTTTTGGGATCCCATCGACACCTTTGGTCTTGTTAATAGACTATCTAGAACCCGGCTAGTAACATGACGATTCTTTGTTGTGCTACAGGTGTATTTTGGAAGATCACTTTTTGGGATCCCAAGACGTAAGTGGAGGGATACCTATGACATCGCAAAAGTTGTCCGTCCTTCCTTCCGTCCGTCCGTCCGTCTGTAAGCACGATAACTCTCGAAGGGAATGAGATATTTTGATGAAACTTGGTGCGAGGATTTGTTGGCTCGTCGGACCAGTCGAGTTCGTAGATGGGCTTTGTAGCCCTACATTTAGGGGTGGGGGAGGGGGTTCAGATTAAGGGGCAAACAAAATATTTTGAAACAGCTAATGTAATAGTCGATTACAGGGTAAGAAGACATGCTGAGCACGATGGTGAAAACCATTTTGTCATCGGACGAGTAGTTCGCCCGGAATCCGGCCAAAACTGGAAAGTTTGTTAAAAGTAAAAGTTTTGTTTGAAGTTGATTAGATGTTCGATTTAGGGTTAAGAAGACATACTGAAGACGATCGTGAAAACCATTTTCTCGACGGACAAGTAGTTCGCCCGGAATCCGGCCGAAACCGGAAAGTTTGTTAAAATTAAATGTTTTATTTCGAGTTTATTAGATGTTCGATTTAGAGCAAGAAGGTATGTTGAACACTTATATGAAAACAATTTTCTACCCGGACATGTAGTTCGGCCGGAATCCGGCCAAAACCCGAATGTGTAGAAGTTAAAATTTTATTTCTAGTTGATTAGATAACCGATTTAGGCGTAAGAAGAGATGCTGAATCCGTGTGTGACACTCATATTTTACCCGGACATATAGTTCGACCGGAATCCGGCTGGAGTCGGAAAATTTGTTATAAGTTAAATTTTTATTTGAAGTTGATTTGATGTTCAGTATTGGGGAAAGAAGATACCCTGAGTTCGTTTTTCAGCTTTCTTTATTCGCCGAGCAAGTAGTTCTGGAGTTCGGCCGAAACCGGGATATTGGCAGAAGTGGCAGGAAGTTTTCGTCAAAACAGATATGACTTACAGGGGTAAACACACATGCTGAATCCATATCTGAACTTGGTTTTCTCAGATGATTAGCTATTTGGTCTTAATCTGTTTCTGAATTTTGATAGTAAAATGTTCAAGGAGTCTGGCGAAGACTGGATGTGGGTAAGACAAGACCCAGTTGTCTGGGTCAGGTATTGAATTTTTGGGATCCCATCGAAACCTTTGGTCTTGTTGCTGTGGCATTTCTGCCAATTTTTCTCTGAGTAGCTAATGAGATTTTTTAAGCCGAGTATAGTCGTTATGTGCGGTGTATGGGTTTCGTGGTTTGAGGAATGGTCTTAAGAGCTTTTATACCTTGGTAACGCGAAAATAATCGCGCCTTAGGAAAATTTCGTTTACATACATTATTGGCAGTTCATACCTGATGTCCTACTTCACTTCAATAGTGGAGAGGAGGTCACCCCTCTTGACTTTTTTTGACCTTGTGAAATAATTATGTCTTTTCGGCGCCAGTAGCCTGCGCATCCTCGCATTCCGCAACCTGACCCATGCATTCCATACCTTTTCACTAAATCTGAGTAGCCTACTAGAGTTGCTACTCTTGCGAAGTAAATTCTTAGCACGTTCTGTCTGGCTAAAGTGTGCTTTCGAGACCTTAGTGCTAGCATAAATCTCATCTTTCTGGCCCATCGCTTTTTTGTTGCCTTACCCGCACATAATTCACGTTTCGGATCGTATTTCACTTACCTTTGGGAATATCTTACCCTCTGAATTTCTTGTTGTTTTGAATAACCTGCCATTTTTTGTTAATACCGGGACATTAGCGTCAGCAGGAAAATGACATTACAACCAAAGTGGGCTTTCTGTTGCTAACCGTTCGATTAGTTTGACGGTAATCAATGTACTAAACTTGAAAGTTCGAGAATTTTGAAGTGTCAGAAGTATGGTACGTTTTTTCTACACCAATAGATCTAGTGTCACATTTCTTCTGAATTCTCCTTGATCCCAAGCTGATTGGGAAACATAATATTTCGGCCCTTCTTGGCAAGGGTCCTCATCAGGCTGTGGAACGTCAGGGACAACGTTGGGAATGGAAGAACGAACCTTCGGGTTGTTTCCATTGTTAGAACATACAGATCTGTTCGCTTTTCAGAGAAGACGCCAGATGGTGCACATCCAACTTAAAGCAACCACGACGACATTGGGGCTATCCTGCTAGTTTTCAGGTCGTTGAATTCATTGCCCTAGGATCAGCTTTTCTCTCCTGTTTTACTTGCCTTTAGGTTCGAAACAGGTTCGATTCATTTACCGCAGAAACAAAATTCAGTGAACAGACTTCTTGCTGACCTAACGCCTCGTGGGTGACGCACCCACCTCGATTTGAACTGGTATTGTAAAAGAAAAGATGCCTAAAGTATATTTGATAGTGCAAAACAGATATGTCAGCTGAATTTTATTGGAGCTATCTTTCGGCCCTTCTTGGCGAGGGTCCTCTTCAAGCTCAAAACAGCTCAAGTTGGAAAAAACGAACCTGTGGGAAAATCAAAATCAAAGGTTCTAGCTTAGCGTTAAACATTTAACTTCGTAAATTCCTTCGTGAGACTTATTTTGTACTGTTTATTTGAATACATTTAATAATTTAAATTGTGTTGAGTGATTTTTTTTTCACTATATGCTCTGGTAGTGACGTTAAGAGTCTCTACGACCATCCCCACACCCCGAAGCTCTATTATGACGCGGAATATTTGATCTCAGCACAAACGCGGCTTTTCACTGGCCAGTTGTGGGGTCGAGAACACTGTCGCTCAAACATATATGGACGAATGCCAAGCATTTCATAGTCACTTTCCTGTCCCACTCGATTTCATTTCCTCACTAGAACACTGACAATCTGTCATTTTTTTTTTATTATTCGTAAACCGTTTTCGTCAGCCGTACAGTACAGCATAGAGGTACCACGCATCCGACAAGGAAAGCACACTATATGAAAATCAATTTTTCGGGAATAGTCGAGCCACTAAGTAACGTATTTTCACCGGGTATTAAAGCTTATTAAATGATGGATAACAGGACTTTTCTTTCACAACCCTTTCTTGTTAGACGTTAAGTATTCCCTAAACTGAACGCGAATCATAATTGGCTGCGCAAAACGGGTAAGTCAGCTGATATTTAATTCTAGCGATATTTTGTTCTTGTTTTTCTGGCAAGAGTCATTGGAAGTAATGCGGAAAGATCGCCAGAATAAATGTCAGCTAACCTAGCCGTTCAGGTATTACGAAAAAATACAATACCTTGTCTTTTTATGGCACTTGCAGCTTCGCTCATGTGCCATATACCGATCACCTTTCGGTCGGTCGGTCCACTCTTTTCGAGTTAGGGTACTTCCAGATGTGCTAGGACGATGAAACTTTGCAGGTGTATTAGGGACCCGACCAAACTTACTTGGAAATAGTCACTTCCCCGATCCGACAACCGCGGGGGGAGTGGAGGGAGGGCGAATCCGGAATATTGAGGCATGCGTAACCTTTGAACGGGTGACCGGATCTAAATGAAACTTGATATGATGAACGAACACATGCCTCATATGTACTATTTTACGTCCGAACCGGATCCTACAACGGCGGTGAGAGTTGGAGTGGGGGGGGGGACACCGAAAATATCGTGAGTCGTGACACACTTGGAGTGAAGGATTGGGATGAAACTTGGTGAGAAGAACAAACAAATATCCTTGATACATCGTTGACATAACCGGATCGGATACGGGCACTGTCGGGGGGGGGGGGGTAGAGGCTGGATCCCGAACTTCTGGTTTTCACGGGTTAAGGTACTTCCAGAGGTTGAGGTTTTGGGTGTCATTTTTGATGATGATATAATCGGAGCTTTCCCCGTTCGTGGGGATTCGCGAGAATACTGGGAGTGGGTCCCTGGGACAAACAAAAACGTAGGGACTCCTAAAAAGGAGACCTCGGGGAACGGTGAGAATCAGAGATGGGCGAATCCGATCATGAAAGAATTCGAATCCAAATCCAGGGTTAGGTACGAATCCGATTTGAAATCCGATTCCACCATTTCACGCTGAGGATTCGAATCTGGAATAGAATCCGGATTCGAATCCAACCTTAACAAAGTGTGACTGTCTAGCTCACTGTGTAAAATTGGGAAAACGGAAACTGGAAGGATGTAGACTAGAAATTTGAACGGATTAGTAAGATTGTGGGTTTGGAATCGGGAGTCCGAATCCGAGTCAAACAGAAGATTCAAGTCCGGCCAAAAGGACGAATCCTGGATTCGAATCCGGATTCGGATTCGCCCGTCTCTGGCGAGAATTCGCCTATGGTTGGTTACTTGGCGCTTTTGGACAACAGCATTCTCTTGATATCTAGTTCTTCTTCTTCTTCGGCAGCATTTATTTGATAATTCTGTCTTTCAAACACCTTTGTTACTGGGCACCAGATAGCTAAGCCTTCAGTGTTTCCACTCGGAAATTTTCAAAATCATGGGCAGGTGTCCAAAAATAATGAGATACACATGAGATTTGTGCTAGAAAACCATGAGAAAAATCACGAGATATTCTGGTGAAGATAGACGAGAAAATTATAAGATTTTCGAAAAGGCACTCGGATTTTAGGGATTTTAGCTACTTATCAGATTTTTTTCTTAACAGTGATATTATGTAACTTCTAACCGTAAACATAATATGGAGGATTCACCCGAGAGAAGAGAACAAGCTTTCGCTCCTCCTGCTGGAGAGCGACAGCGGCTTCTGACGACTGTACAAAACTGAGCGCCGCCTTTTTTTTTTTTTTTTTAGCCAAGCTTTTTTCTGGTACAGATTTGTACTTGTACTGTATTTGTATTGGTATTTGTATTTGTACTGTACGATGAAATCCTTGCGATTGCAACAATTTTTTTTCTTCAAATTCGTTTTTGGGATCCCAAAACGTAAGTGGCCTATGACATATGACATCGCAAAAGTTGTCCGTCTGTCCGTCCGTCCGTCTGTGCGCACTGTAACTCTCGAAGGGAATGAGATATTTTGATGAAACTTGGTGTGAGGATTCTTTGGGTCAAGAGTAAGGTCAAGTTCGTAGATGGGCTATTTAGCCCTACATTTAGGGGTGGGGGAGGGGTTTTAGATTAAGGGGCAAATTAAATATTTTAAACAGATAATGTGATAGTCGATTATGGGGTAAGAAGACATGTTGAACACGATGGTTAAAACCATTTTGTCATCGGAAAAGTAGTTCGCCCGGAATCCGGCCGAAACCGGAAAGTTTGTTAAAAGTAAAAGTTTTATTTGAATTTGATTAGATGTTTGATTTAAGGGTAAGAAGACATGCTAAACACGATGGTGAAAACCGTTTTATCGCCTGACAAGTAGTTAGCCCAGAATCCGGCCAAAACCGGAAAGTCTGTTAAAAGTAAAAGTCTTATTTGAAGTTGATTAGATGTTCGATGTAGGGGTAGGAAGCCATGCTGAACACAATGGTGAAAATCATTTTCTCGCCGAACAAGTAGTTCGCCCGGAATCCGGCCAAAATCGGAAAGTTTGTTAAAAGTAAAAGTTTTATTTGGAGTTGATTAGATGTTCGATTTAGGGGTAAGAAGACACGATGAACACTTATGTGAAAACAATTTTCTACACAGACAAGTAGTTCGCCCGGAATCCGGCCAAAAGCGAAAGTTAGAGTTTTATTTGTAGTTGATTAGATATTCGATTTAGGGGTAAAGAGATGGTGAATCCATGTATGACAATCATTTTTTACCCTAACAGTTCCGAGTTTCCACTGAAACTGTTCCAACAGTTTGAGCTTTCTTTTTTCGCGGGGAAAGTAGTTCCGGAATTCGGCCGAAACCTGGATATTGGCAGAAGTGGCAGGAAGTTTTTCCCAAAACAGAGATGGCTAATAGGGGTAAACACACATGCTGATTCAATACCGGAACTTGTTTTTCTCAGATGATTAACCTGTTTTTGAATTTTAATAGTAAAAATGTTCAAGGAGTCTGGCAAAGACTTGATCTGGCGAAGACAAGACCCAATTGTCTGGATCAAATATTGAACTTTTGGGATCCCATCGAAACCTTTGGTCTTGTTTTTTATGGTAAACCTCAACCTGCTTCAATGCAAATTGTAGCTTTTTATGTGACTTGACAGTCTAGCCCCCGGCATTACATAAATGACGCGTACTTCTACTTCTATTTAGCCCTTCCACCGAATGAAGACTACTAATAAAGGTGACGCATCGAAAGAATTTCGCTAGCATCTATAGATGAGAGCTCCATTTTGGGATTCCAAACGACCCCCGTCACCTAATCAAATACAAAAACATCCAACACGAATGAAATATGAGGCAAGTCTTATGAAAAATCTAGAATTAAATACATCTATTCAGAATACATTTTACATTAATTTTAGCATTGGAGTAAAAAAGACGAGAATCCTAAAAATCATGAGTTTATCATGAGATCATGAGACTGGAAAAATAATAATAATGAGACTGGAAAGAAAACATGAGATCTGTGAAATCATGAGAAGTGGAAACACTGAGTCATCTACAGAAAATGTGCCGGTGGCCGGCGGTATCCTGCCGGTGCCGTGCCGGTGGCACGCCGAGGTGTACACCGGTGGTGGAGAGAGAGCAACCCCTCTTTTCGACTTTGGAGGTTGCGTAGCCGTATGGCATGCTTCAGCGTCGTCCTGTTTCGACCTGCCCTCAGTAATCGTTTCTTATAGGTCGTTGTGCATTGTAAAACACGTTTCTACAGCTCTTGATAGCCAAGGTTGTAAACGCGAATCATAAAATGAGTGTAGTACAGAAATAATCCGAATAGGGGGGCCCGGTAATGTATATATAACACCCACAAAGACAGAGCAGACATGGATGAAGCAATACACGGACATCATTGGTGGTTCATTGTGTTATTGACAACTAGTTAATTGCTCTCTCTCGCGTAATGAGAAACCTCCTGGGCGTTATTAGTTATCTGGCCAAGAGAATTGAGTAGCACTTGAGTTAATCAACGATGCCTATTCCAAATCACGCCGTTAGGACCTATTTCCAAGGAGTACATCCATGATTGAATAAATAGGTCGAGGAAGGAAGTGATTGGATCTCTATATGACTTATTGATCCTAGAACTAAGAATGGGAGAACAAAAAAAATCCTTTGAAAACCTCAGCAGATCCCTGGAGTTCCTAGCGTCGGAAGAAAAAGTAATTTAGCGGTAAAGAGAGAGCTATCAGATGTTTCTAATTAAGAAAACTTTCTAATCTTCTTGGAATAAGACACAAAAAAAATAAGACAATCAGTTTATCGTCAGAAGAATGCCGAGTTTGTAGTTCAAAGGAAACCTGTGAAAACCGCCCCCGCTCAGAGGAAGCTGCAAAATTATTGTGAAAAATTAGCCAGAGAAATTAATTTTCACGCGAAAGACAAGGCTGATGGGCTTTGATGCTACTAATTAATGCTGTAGTCACAACTTGAGACATAAAGGTACAGCTCTTTTTCGGCGAAGGCTAGGATACGAAAGGGCCGACAAACTCTTTTCGGTGATTCTTCGGCGGAAAACCAAATGACAGCTTAATTTCAGCCTACACGAAACTCGTTTTGTTTATAACTAAGTTCTGAGCAACTATCGGCGAACCCTTTGGTATCGCCATGTTTTGTGTGGGATCATAGTAAGTACCGGTATGCATCTTTGAATACTTCTCTGAATTTTGGACCACCTTAGTTTTGTTTTTCGCCGCTAAAACAGTCGAATGAAATCCGGTTCGTTTAATTTCGTCTACCATTTATTTTTGATGTTCTCCTTCTTCTGTCGGAATACTTTGGACGAAAATGATTTAATGATGCAAAAGCAACTGAGTAAAAATTAGATTCAGGATTAAACAATATTTTATTAAAATATTTGATTAAAAATATTCATGGCTTCAATCTCACGTTATCTTTGTTTTTGTTTGCTCACGACTGTGTCGTCATAGTCTTCGGCGCCGTTCAAAGCTAGGCGAGGCTCGAAGAATCATACATTCAAACAATATTTACAACGGATACGTCAGCTACGATTCTTCAGAATCATACCTCTACTATAGGCTAGTTCCGAATGATGGAGAAGGTTTTATTCCAACCTCTTCCACTTTACTTTAGTTATAACACTATAAATGCGGTAAACAAAACAAAAAGATTTGGCCTCTACAGATTTCACATGATACCCTCATGCTTATTCTTCCTTTTGTAATATACTTAGCTCCCATATGGGATTATAAGCTTCTAAAATCCCTTGCCGAGTTTTTCCGTCACCCAACGAAAAGTCTCCCGGAATCTTCAGCGTCCGCTTACAACTCTTTCACACATAAGGATGTGATAATCTTCTGTTTATTGCTTATTTTATTTTCTTAGTTTTCCCACTTTTTAACCAAGGGTTCAGTTTTCAAATGTTTTGCGCCCAGCCGCCGCGTCGGAGAGCAGGAAGGCTGGATTTAGTCGACAAGCGCTAACAAGAGAATCGTTAGTTTCAGGTGGAAAGTAATGGTATTTTCGAAAACGTTTTTTCTGATCTATTTCATAGGGAAAAGATCATTTCTAGTACGAGTTCTGCTTTAAAAGACACCACGCATTACATAGTGTTTCAGCTCAGATGTTAAGGGGTAGTTGAAGTTGACCACTTTAGAAATAAGCTATGCTTACAGAAAATTAAACACGGCGTCGGCTGTTTTTATCTTCTTTCCGCGTCCCATGACTTGGCAAAATTTGCATTAACTATCTCCAGACAAATAAGTGAGGGGTTAACTACTCCCCGGCACCTGCTGTACATCCTTTACCGGCACTGACCGAAACAAGCCTCGCTGACACCGGTGCCGGCCATATGTTTGGCCATTCCAGCTTCTAATTACTTGCTGATTCGAATGTTCTAACACGTGGCAAGCGGTGCCGGCTGGTGTCAGCCGGTGCCGGCACCGACCGTGGCACTGGGCACTTGCTGTACACTAAGATCGAGAATGGCAACCCATTCGCGAATAAGCTCTTCGGAAAAAAATTTCGGGCGAATGATACGAGTACGAATGTCGTAAGCGAGGTAATCAGCGTATTGCCAATAGAGGAAACAGGATACACTCGAGAATGGCAACCCATTCGCGAATAAGCTCTTAGGAAAAAAATTTCGGGAGAATGAAAAGAGTACAAATGTCGTAAGCGTGGTAATCAGCGTATTGCCAATAGAGGAAATAGGATACACTCATGAAATGAAGAATCTGGGGAGGGAGAATGGTTGAAAACACTACTGAAGTCTAATGAACTACTATCATAAGCAAAACGTATCCTTTAACAGTAAGTTTCCCGTGAGCCAGGCATGATTAATCGTTCCTGCGTTCCTTCAGGAAGACAATTACAATAGGATACTGTCGATGACTAACTCTTCGTGCCGATAAGAATTGCCGTGTGCCTAGCCAAGAGCAGGAACGTCACAACAGCTGTCCCCAACGAACGTTGTTGATTGGTTGACATATGATTTGAATCCGTTCGGGTGACGTTTTTCGTTCTCTCCGAGGTTCGGCTGGCTTAAGAGTATGGTCAACTATTCGGTTTTTACTGAACCACTACCACTGTCATTACGTGTCTCTTCATACAAGGGAACACTGAGACACCTTTTTTAAAGATTTGTTAGACGATACGAGCATGGGACACGCACATCCAACGTGACAACAATTTTCCTAGAATAAATATTGATAGATTGATCAAGTTTACATACGTCTTGATTAAAGATTTGTCAGCCGCTAATCTCTAGCATGGAGTTTTTATTTGTCGAACCTTTTTTTCACGATCTGACAGTCATGAATTGAATCTACTTTTCGTTTTCAAATTATAGCTGCCATCTGTCAGCGATTTCTTTCCATTTAATGCAAAAGATAACGACGTTCCAAAGCGTTGAAAACCGAGCGATATTTCGTTTTATTGGCTTTCTGGCTTGTTACGTCAAGATATTGCAAAAAGTAAACGCCGACAATTCAGTGTTTTTCTTCTCATTCACGAGTTTGGTGCTGCAATTTTTTACATATTAAATATTTTTGAAGGATTCGTCTCGCTGTTTGTTCGTGTTTCACTTCACAAAAGCATCACGAAAAGTAAGCGTTGAAAGTTAAATGACACTTAGCGATCGTTTGCCCCTGGGAAAAGTAATTGTAGTTTGCAGATAATTATTTGTCGGCGTTGAACCCTGTTTCGCAAATATATATTACACAAAACTTCGGAAAGGGCAGCATGTATATGCGACGAAAGTTGGAAGCTACACAGGGGCATGGTACCCCCCCCCCCCAACAAAAAAAAATCTGTTGAATTTAGAATCTGAAACGGAAATCTGCTTCTCATACAGACTTTTATGAAGGTACCATGCCCTTGCTGCAGGGAAGAGTTTTCATCTCGTAGAAATTCATCTGTAAGCATAATCCGTGAGGCAAAAATGATCATGGGCCCATGGGGATCATTAAAATGATCTGCTTAAAAGTTGTTTTTTTACTCTGCGGTTAAGATGAGTATTTTTAAGGAACGGTCTTATTTTTGAAGTGACGATGTCAAAATCTGTCGAATCTCCAATATTCCAGCCGAGTTTCATCGTCCTAGCACGTCTGGAAGTACCTTGTCTTGCGATCACCGGATTTCTGGACCCCCGACCCCCGTTTAACTCCCCCGCAGAGTGCCCGGATACAATCCGGTTCTGTAAATGGTTTATCTAGAGCATTTGTGTGTTATTTCCACAAAGTTTCATCCCGATCTCTCCAGTCTAAGCTGGTCATGTATTCTTCGCCTCCCCCCCGGCATTTCTCGGATCCCGTCCGGATATGAAAAAGAACATCAAAGACCTTTACACTATTCAGTTATTAAATTTCACTGGAATCCGGTCACCTGACCCAAAATTACGCATGACTCAATATTCCAGCCCCCCCCCCTCTACTGCCCCACGATCATTGGATCGGGAAAATCACTATTTCAGAGTCAGTTTGATCGGTTCCCTGATATACCTACCAAGTTTCGTCGCGAAAATCTCAAAACCGCCATCCCGGAATTCCCGGAAATCCTCTCCAGGTTTCCGGATCCAGTCCGATTATGTAAACGATTTATCTATACCAAATGTTTTTTCTTCCAGCAAGTTCTACTCCGATCCCTCCAATCTAACCGTTTCACAAGATTTCGGATCTCCCCCCCCCCCCCCCAGTTCCCCCATAGCTCTCAAATCTGGTCCAGACTTTGAATGAGACATGTCTCTGATGTCCCGGATCTCTGAATTCCCCGTCCCTCCATCCCCCCCAGGTGGTCGGATCGGGAAATTGATTATTTCTAAGTTAGTTTGGTCGGGTCCTTGATATGCCTGCCAAGTTTCATCGTCCTAGCACACCCTAACTCGTCGCCGTGGGACAGAGCGTCCGGCGGACAGATGAAATTGCGATCAGTAGGCTATATGGCACTGAGCCGGAGTCTGCAAGTGCCGTAAAAATAGAGGATTTACGTATGGCTGGCAAGATCACTTAGAAAATATTCACTGCGAATTTTACTTATAGTTGACTTGGGTGTGTCGTAACGTAACCGTATAGTCTGGTGGACCCGCTGCGAAACGAAGAAGAAACGACTTTTTCCTTTTGTTTGATGATAGGAACGATTTGGTTATAAAAATGACATAGGCCTAGGGACAGTGTCTGGTTCCGTTTTCGAAAGCTTGTCATCTTTTTGACTTGCTATGGCAAAGTTTTTGTAGCAGTTGTGGACTGTGTTCTGATGTTTTTCAACCGTCGTCTAGACATGACCTGACTCCCTTTTTAGAATCAGGATGAACCTGTTCTCTTCAGATGTCTAAGTTATCGCACACGAAGTTAGCCAGCAATCTCCAAGCCTTTGCAACTAGAGGCGTTTTTCCACCATCCAACTCCCCCCACAGTGACCGGATCCGGTCTGGTTCTATAGACGATGTATCTAGAACTTTTGCTTTTCATCTTAACCCTCCACTCTAAGCGTGTCACGACGTGTTCACCCCCCTCCCCCCTCCAGCATTTATAGGATCCACTCCGTACCTGAAATGGAAGATCTGAGACCCTTGTCCTTCCCAGCTTTCAAATTTCTTTCAGATCCTATCCCACAAAGAATTGTGGCTCGGAAAGATTGTTTCCATAGTCGTTTGTGTGGCCAACAAGTGTGTCTATGCGACCGCTAAGGTTTTTGTGGCTCGCATTATGTATCGAGTTTTACGAACAACTGTCGAAATGATTTTCATTTTGTGGCTCGAATGTGGCAGGGAATTCAAATTTAGCGGCAAATTAAAGTCCAGGTAACAAAATTAATTATTCTATCTCGCAGATTGACATAGAACTGAGGATGTTTCAAGTACAGAACGGTATTGGCGTTAGCCTGGAGTTCTGTTTATTGAGTTTTTATCTGGATTTTATTAATCAGGCAGTTGAAATTAACGGAGACAAACCGACGTCGAGTTTGAACTTGTGTGTTAGATGGTCTTCCGAAACGGTCGGGCAAATTCTAATAATTCATTATTTTTCCAGGTTAAAGCAACAGACAAAGGCACCCCTCCTCGCAGTGCCCAAGCACATGTTGCGATTAGCACTGTTGAAATTCCCGAGCAATCAGAGAATCCTCCTAGGGTTGAAGATTCCCTGAACCGTGTTCATCTGATGGAGGACGAAGAGGTTGGGACTCTCGTCACAGGTATATTCGCTGTTGACGATGACGGTGACAGGCTCTGGTATTCGATAAAAGGTAAGTTGTGTGAGACTTGTTCCGCTGAGGCCGGACAGGGTCCCACTAAGAGACTTTATTTTGTGCTTTAATGGCTTATAGGGAGAATTGTCTGCGGTTTAGGAGTGCGTGCCTAATGGCGCTGGGGTCGTTATTGTTTCCTTTTCCTGTTAAAACAACAGAACAACAAGAAACAACAGCTGGCATCGTTATTGTTTCCCTTTCCCATGAAGAAGAGAAGGTGGATGTTCGCAAGCCCAAGCGGATAATCAGATTATATCCGACTCACAGTTTATTTCTTTTTCTGGTGCACAATATATAATGATTTTGACCTCCATATTGATCTATATCATCAGGTGAAAACTAGAGCTCATCCCGACGTAATAAGTTATATCGCTCCGCGGTATGTTGTTTACCCTTTTTTCTACCATCCCGATTCGGATTTCCGCCGAATCACCAATCATAGACTCTACCACCATACCTTGAGGAGCTTTACCTTATCTTTTCGATATAAGCCCTTAAAGCCGACCTCAAAATGCGCCTTTTCTGCTTGGAACAAAGTTTACACTCGGGTTCCGAAAACACGCAACTGTACAAGCTGTTTCTTCCACCAGGGCGCCATCATCAGTGACAAAACAGGTCACACACAGGCCCGTATCCAGGAATTTATTTCGGGGGGGGGGGGGGGGCGGGGGTGCCTGCGGGTCGCACAGAAAAGTACAAAAAAGACAGATCAGAGGAAAAATCCTATACAATTAGTGTTTTTTTTATGTTTCGGGGGGGGGGGGGGGGGGGTCAACCCCCCAACCGCCCTGGATACGGATTTCAACCCCTAACCCCCCCTGGATACGGCCTTGGTCACACATTCACCTCTTTCGGGCCGTTTATTTCGATCTGACCCCTTTTCTCATTGCCTGACAGTTATGTTCTAGTTCCATCCATGAGCATGATGTATTATGAGTGAATAAATTAGGAATTGCGTCACTTATAAATAGATTAGTGAACTGAAAGGCAGAAATGCTCCTCAGCCGGATTTGAACCCCGGACCTTCTGCTTACAAGGTAGCCGCTCCACCAACTGAGCTCCCGAGGTGACTTTAAACCACGACAATAGTCGTTTCTGAACTCGAGAATGTGTAATTCTATGTCGACGCCAGCGTCCGTTACCTTTGAACTATCGCGCAAAAACTGAACTATCCGCAGGCAACATTGTCATACTCCGGCAAAAGTCTCTTAAACTTTCCGCTTGAATTATTTTCGGAAGGTGAATCGGCTACTTGGTTGCTGTTCACTGGTAGGAATGTGGAACGAAGTTCAATCCTTCCGAGAATCGATCACAAAACGGTGTGGGGTCATGACGTAATTTTGTTTGGGATTTGAATAGTTTACCTGTAGCAAGAACGAATCCTGTAAGAAAGGGCATGTTTGGAATCATTTTAGATCCACACATAAACTCGAGTACCTTTTAGGGGTGTTGGAGGCTGGCTGCTCCTGTCTAAATCATAAATGAATATCAACCGTGTATTTTTCTAATCGCCATTTTTCAAGTCAGTAATTCTCTTTAGCCGCAGACTAAGGTGGTACACCTAAGAATGTTATGTAGCCACGCCTAGTTTCAGCGAAGCTCCGCGCTTAAATAGTAAATTAAATGTATCAAGTTGTATCCAGCGCTTTTTTGCGAGTTTATGTTTGTTCCAGTTCCCCAAAGGAGTTATTCATTCTTGCCGTTAGATCTGCTGGTACACCCGGGGGCAACAAGTTTAAAGCACAACTCTTATTAGAAATGGTCTTGATAAAATGGCTCAGCAATATCGTGTTCAAAAATACCATTACGTTTCACAAGAAATTAGCGGTTTTCTTGTTAGCGCTTGTCCAATCTATCTAGCCTTTCATCTCTCCGAGATGGCGACGGGACGCAAAATATTTGAAAAGTGAACGTGCATTGGTTAAAAAGTGGGAAAACCAACCAAAACGAAAGAATAATAATATTGAAACTTCTCGTGTAATTATTGTGAAAGAGTCGGTGATGGACGTTGAAGGTTTCGGCGAAGTGAGTGTGCTTGACAGTCAAACCTCTGATAGGCCAAAAAAGTGCTAACAAAATGTCGTAGGTACAAAACGAAACAATCGTGCAAAGCGGGGATTTCCGTATCTTATCATCCCCTAAGGAAGATAAGGATAATATCTTCGGTGTCAAGCGGAAACCACGTATCTGGTCAAATTTGCGATTTCCACTTTTTGACATAGTTCTACTCTCGGAAAAATTCTGCGTCGAACGGTGCGTATCTCGATTGCCTCCGACTCATAGTTTTGGAGACACAACCAAGAAAGAAACCACGTATCTCGGATTAACATAGGGGGCTGTAGTACTAACGAGAAAGAGTTATTATGTTTTTTTTCACCTCCTAAAAAGTTTTGCAAAAGGGAGACGTGATTTACGCTTGACACCGACGCTATGAAAGACAGAATAAGCAAGAGCGGTCCTTTAAGCGAATAACTTCTGATGATGTTGTCCATGGTTAAGAAAGGTCTCTTGATTGGTTGTTTCACCTACCTAAAAGTTTAGTTTGAATGTTTGTAAAAACAGAACCAATGTCTTTCTTTCTTATGGTCGGATAGAAGCTCTCTTTTCCCTCTCTCTTTTTTATGGTCTACATATATGGAATTCTTGAAATTACGGGAAAGCATTTTAATGCCCTGGGTGTGCCGCGTCATCATTCTTTCATGCGCAAAGAATTTCTTGGAAAAAGATCATGAGGACTTAATTGATGCAGTTAGTGCAGTTAGACAGATAAACCCACAAGTTATGGTTGGCTGCGATTGAAATAATTGGGCAAGGGATCTTTATCAAGACAGTTATTATTGACGATTTCGCCTATATGATTTTAAATTTCTAAGGAAAAATAAAAGGCAGGGAATTAATAAGTTATATGCCACTGTTGGGCCATTGTTTGCTGGAAGATCGCTAGAACAGCAGACTAGACCATATCATTAATTGGGCAATATCCTTTCTGTATTTCGGACATCAAAAACGAAGGGAAAACAGGTGCAAAATATTTCCGGACATTTCCGTCAGTCTTAGGAACACTATAAAAGAGAGGAGAATAAATTAGAAAAATATTTATGCCAGTCTTCGAACACATCACTGACTTCCCGAACAAAATTTAGCCAGGTGAAACAGATGATGCCGTTTTCCGTCAGCTACTTATCATAATAATAATAACGTTTGTTTATTAAGCCAAAAGGCCATACGAGATTGAGTACATGTATCACCACACAAATAAAGTGTTACACCTGTTACTAGAACTATACATAAAGTTATCTTCAATTGCCAGGACCTTCGCGTTGCTGCCCTTGGCCAGTTCTCCGCATTCGATCTTGGAAGAAGATTTTTTAGACCCTATTAGTCCCTTTGCTTTTTTTAATGTTTATTTTTTCATCTTGTGCATTAATATTATTGAAAGCTCAGTGTATTTCTTTCCTTTGCGTTGTCTGTACTGCGCTATTTTCCTCTTCTTAAGTGCGTAAATAAAATTTCATCATCATCATAAACTAGGCTAAACTTTCTATCCTAGTCGAAACGCTTTAATTGGATATTTGCATACGTAAGTAGTGTCAAAGGGTCGAGAATCTTCCTTGACCGAATATTTTTTGTTCGCCATAGAAGAACGCCACAGTCTACAAAGCGACTGTTGTCCCTAGGCATGGTTTACTGGAATAGGCGTGGCTTTCGGGTACAGAATGCGTAAAGAGAAAATCTGTATCAGCTGATAAAACAAAACTGATGTCGTGTCCGCTAGAGCCGTCACTTAATGTTTAACTGAAAATCCAACTTATTTTTGTGTTATTTAATTGAATACACTGAATTATTTGGATTCTGCAAAAAGATTTTTTATTTCCCACTATCTGCTCTTGTTATGACGTTCAGAATATCTGCGATCGTCCCCACAACGTAGATTCTACTGTGCGCGGGAAATTTTAATATCAACATAAACGCAGCTTTTCAGTGGGCAGTGGCGAGATTGGTGCAAATTGCTTAGTGCCTGAAAAAAAAATTATAAATCTGTATCGTAAGGCATACAACAAAAATACAAGCACATAGAGGTACCACAAGTCACACGGAAATTCCACTGTTTGAAAATCGATTATTCATGAATAGTGGAACAACGAAGTGGAACAACGAACATTTTCAGGGGGTCTTCAAGCCAATTTAAGTGAATAAGTGATGGGTAACTAGATTGTTCCATCCCAGCGCTTTTCGATATAACTTTAATATTTCTTACTGCTTTTTGTTTTCTTTTTGTCGATAATACTGTCTTTTACGTTCGGTGCTAATAATATTAACGGCAAATGAGTATTCTTTTAACCAGGATACATTGGTCATTTGTCAGCCCTGACATTTCCAGAGCCCCACAAGTTCCATCTGCGAAGAGCCGTAGCACATGTGTTGGGGTTAAACTGTTATGCTGAAATGTGATGCTGGCTATTGACATGAAGTTTATTTGTGTGTTTCCTTCGCAGGCGGCAATACGGAGGATGCTTTTACCATCGATAGATCTTCTGGACAGGTCTATGTTCGCCAGAAACTTGATGCCGAGACAACACCCTCCTACAATCTCACCATTGGAGTCACTGACGGCAGTCATGATATCGAAACCTATGTAAGTAGCCTAGCCAGTTCTTTTTTGTGTCTGTTCTCCCACCTGAGCAATCATCCGTTTGGTCCAGTTCCATGTTAGATTTCCAGCTGTTTATGCAGTCTGGATCCAGACTGTAAAAAAAATTATGTCAGGCGTCCGAATAAAAAACACAAAAAGAAAAAAATACTCGTTTTAATCTTAAAGAAGTACTCAACACGCTATTTTAATGAATCTTAATTTTGCATTTAAAGGATGTACCTACTAAAAGCATGGCATTTCAACTGGGGTAGGTTAGTAAGGTATGTTTGCCACTAAGGAATAAGATTGCTTGATAAGTATTCTCCAGGTAGGCTCTCTAGTTCAGGACTAATATTAGTATTACATTGCACAGCCAAGAAAATGGTCTGTAGGAGACGCGTGGTCGACTATCACGAAAATAACAATAATTTCGTTAAATATAATTATACTAAATAATAACATAATACGAAGTAATATTTTTACCTTTTTCCTATTTTGTTTAAGGCCCCAGCTCTCCCACTAATTGAATATGGCCACGCAACAACAAGGCCCTTCTATAACAAGGACATTATCGCCATTGAGCAAGTTCAGAGAAGAGCTACAAAAACAGTACCAGCCATTCTCTATCTGCCTTATGAAAACCGGCTTAGTACCCAGTTTATCTTACAGATTTCTCCGAGGTGATTTGATCGAAACCTTTAAAGTTTTTCATAGTTTTTTGATAACATCAGGCCCGATGATGTCCTCACTTTCAATCACAACGGTCTCAGAGGACACAGCTTGAAACAGATTCGTGAAAAATTCCGAAAAGACATTGGAAAATGGAGCTTCAGAAACCGGATAGTGGAACATTGGTATAATCTACCAGAAAGTCTTGTAAATATCGAAATTTTAATCAGTTCAAAGCATGTGTGGATCGTCACCTGGCGTAAATTCAATTTAGTGTCAGTTCCATTATTAGTTCAAATTTAGTTATATTATTATTATTATTGTATAAATGAAAGACAGCAAAAGTAATAGACGGGAAAACTAACCTAAGAATCCAACGACATCTGGCAAAAATCGATCCGAACGCCCACCGAACTAAACCCAATGGGGGAACCAGAGAAACTGATGGCCGGTGCTTTATATCTCGACAGAAAAAACAATCATAATAATAAAAGACAAACAACTTTTTTATTTTTATATTTGCATTGAAGTTGTATTTTAGTAAAAAACTAAACATATTTTTACTTAATAATAATAATAACAATAATTTATTTCTCACCTACAAATTCCAGAGGAAAAACAAGTGAAGTACAATAAAGAAAAGAAAGGAAGAAAGTACTAAAATAACTGTACAAAAAATTCTAGCACATAAACAGGGGTGTAAGGGGGTGGTGTGGTGAAAACCGAGAGTAGGGTGAACCCGACAGCTTCCTGTGTAGCATTAGTCATTTCTCCGAAATATCTGGAATACCGAACTTACGAATAATTACTCAATTCCGGTGCCAAGGGGGGAGGTAAAGAAGGAATTTACAGTAACGAAAATAACTTTTTCGGAGAGAAAGAGGATCTTTCTTTTTAAGAAGAGGATAAAGTCCAGAGACATAGAAAATAGAATGGTCGCAAATGGTTGAATACAGCCGACCAAGAGCTCGTCTATTATACCACCCACGGTTAGCGACAATTTTTGAGTAGCCAAATTGTATTTTTTTCCTTAACATCAAGGACAGTTTGTTGTCGTAGAGACGGTAGAGAATTAGTGATAGTGATGCCATTTGTTATTCTTTGGAGACGGTTTTTAGTTTTGCCATGAAAATTATCGAATTGATTTTTCGCGGGAAGTAATTTGGAGAAAGGCTTCTTTTCCACTGTCACTGAGGCTGATGTTTCACGATTTGCAGCCCAAGACTTAGATGGAAGGACAGTGAAGTGACGTCCTGCGTTCTGATATCAGCTAATACGAACCAGCTGGGACCGCCTCAACGGTCTGACGCCACGCAAAAATTATCACAGAGTTACGAGAGCCGACATATCGGGAGAAGGAAATCGTGAACTCCAGGTGCACCCGACCAGAAGGAAGTAGGGGAAGGAAATAACAGTCCTTAAGCTTGAAGGAAATGCAGCAATAGATACCATGCCTTTCTTAATATCTGAAATCATTATGTCACTTCAGAAAACACCTCGCCCCTTTCGCATATTTTCATTACTTGGGTTTCTTCGTCTGAAACCGAGATAAAGTAGTTCTCAGCTAATGGCTATGAAGGAACGCGTTATTGAGTGATCTTACAGAACACCTCGCACTATTTACCGTGTATGTTCCAATATCCAAACTATCTGAATACTGTAAAACTAAGCTCTGCTTTTTAACAAATTATTCACGGCTTTGGCTGTTTTAAGCCTTTTCGCAGACCCATTGACAAAAACTTAGCAAGATTCAGAAAACCGGTTTTACGCATGAATAGCATGATAAGCGAACACTCGTCCCCGATGAAAAATTTATCTCAAAATAGTAATATGAAGTAGTACGAAAAAGTTGCATGCAGTACTAACGATGCTACTACATGCTTCTACTTCAAGGCTACCGTGTTACTGCATACTACTATGTGCTACTATTAGCAAGACTGGATGCTACTATGGCAAGACATGATGCTACTGGATACTACTACATAAGATTGGACCAGTCTGAGGCACATTAAATGATAATATTCTTTGCTATTACATAGTATTACATGCAACGTTTTCGTACTACTACCATACTACTACGCAGGCTACAAATTTCTTTCATTTAAAGGGCCCATGGTCTTTTTATTACTAATTCACCGACGTCGTAATTGTCCAGCCATTGTCATTTGCGAGATTTTCAGCTTGCTAGAAAACTTGTATCCACGGTAAAGGCACTAAACTGATTTTTGCATTGGCGTGTGTGGCTCTTTTCAATACGGGGCTGGACCCCGAGGAATTCGTTGCTCAGGAATACCGGTTTTGCACCTTTTTCCCAGTTTATCGAAGCCAAGGGGGCAGTCAAAGTTGAAAAGAAGTATTCTGAATATTTCGCAAACACTCCTAGCGTAATATGCTAGGTAATACTCAGACTACTACTTCTATTCTGCTGACAAAAATTGGACAACGGGAGTTGATTCGATCGACCTGTCAATGATCCGCCGGTCAGTGGGT
Source organism: Branchinecta lynchi (assembly GCA_023053575.1). Taxonomy (NCBI): domain Eukaryota; kingdom Metazoa; phylum Arthropoda; class Branchiopoda; order Anostraca; family Branchinectidae; genus Branchinecta; species Branchinecta lynchi. The sequence continues at coordinate 14,229,206 of JAKZAP010000001.1, forward strand.
TATTCAAACAAATCTGAAAGTCGCAACTATCGATTCTAATTTCTGACATCTTCTCCTAGTTCGCAACAATTCGGAATGTAAAAAGCCATAAGAAAAGAACCATGATTTATAAACGAGAAAAACTCACAGAACAGAGGTTTTCTTTCCAGTAAAACTGTAATTTATGTGCAGTCCTTGTTCGGGATACCTAGAAAACACGGAGGATGTCAGAAGTGTCGGTCGTTTTTAGGTAAAGTAGGAACTGCACTACAATTAATTACAATCCGGTTTCATTTGTCATAAATATCTTTTACAAAAAATAATAATAGCATAACTCTTCCTCGGTATGACATGTTGATTTAGTTAGAAGAGTGTTTCATGTGCCGGTGTTTCCTTTTGGTAATGAAGAACTGATAGTTCTTTAGAAGAACTAGAGTCTTCACTCCGAATGGCGTTACCGTAATGCTCGATCATTTCCGATAGTCGTGAGCCAGCTCGTATGTAATGCTTATCGAATGCGAAAGGCAGTAGAACAGAACGTAGAGGCCATAGCAGAAATAACAAAAGATTAAGCTTATTTTCCCACATTCCTGTACATTCTAGGCATATTAAAAAACAAGCCTGTATTACCTATGTGGGGGTAAGATATCAAGGCAGATGTTTCTTTTCGGTTCTCAGAGAAGTTGGGAGTTGAAGATTAGACAGAGTATAAGTGGAAGATTAGACAGAGTATCAAAAAGATAGACCATTTATTAGAGAGCCATGGCAAACCAAATTCAGTCTTTCGGAGTAGGAAGTTGAAAAAGCGCAGGAGCAATTCTTGCCCAGCAAATCGATAACTCGTGGTAAGATGAAGATTGTGTGCAAGATTTGGGGACCCAAGGTATAGGCCTAGAATATATGATATCCTTCCTGGATCATTGACTGCTCGTAATACAGTGATAAGAACTTTCGCCGATAGGAATTTGAGAGGCCCCAATACAGGTATGCTCAATCAAATACCTTCGAAAGATAAGAAGCCGGAAGTATTTACTTGGCTTATCTGGATCACGAATGACTGATACGTTTGCCTGTGCAGATTTTTTGTTAGTGCCGGTATAGACGGTCGTAGACAGATGAGCAAACAGTAGTCTGCCAGTCTGAGTAAACAAAGAGGAACGAATAGAAAAGGGTTTTTAAAGGTAGTACAATCAATGTAGGAAACCAAAGCTTATGAATCCTCTGAATGGATTCAGTATCTAGGCAACATCTGGTTTATGAGTAGTAATGGTTATCGAACCAAAATGCCATAACAACAAAAACATTCAGAGCAAACCAAACAAATGGTTCACCTTCACTAATCTAAACTAACCGATCAATATGAAATGCTGGTGCTTGGTGGGCAAGAAAAACAAGTTAAATGACATTGGCGCCATCCCCGAACTTCTGAGGCCAAAGGCCAAATAGGCTTGCTGGAAGGATACTCATTTTAAGGGGAGCCTAGAAAAGAATGAGCTAAAATTGATGATTAGGTCCGTGGAACCTCGTGCCACTTAGAACAACGTTAAAAGTCTGGGTGAAGTTACGGTAGTGGATGAATGTGTGCACCATGTAAATGCAGAAAATGCAGAGCATGTTATGAAAATTGTGGAGAGCTAAAATTATTAAGGAGGGAGGTTTTTGGGGTGGAGGTCTGGGGAATGAATGGTTGGTAGGGAGGTTGAGAGAAAAGGCTTTTGGGGGATTTCAAATTTGGATAATGTTTATCTGCTGGGGAATATCTCACAGAGAGCACTTTCTAGTTTTTTTTTTCTTTAGTACGTAATTTTTGTTTTCACATTATTTCTTGTAGTTTACCATGACCGGTGAGGCATTTAGCGTAATTATATTTACTTATGTATTATGTTAATACCCCAAGATATAGGCCTACTGTACGCAGAATTGATCCGTGATCCAAAATTGTCGTATGTCTCCGTTGAGGATCTTACGGACTCGTCCAGTAAAATGATGCCTAGGGATTGATCTGGGCGCATTTCGATGTGTCCGCTGTAGGGGATGTCCGGAGGAGGAACAATACTAGTAATTTCCTCCCCTCCCGGCCGCATATTTGAGACTTCGAAGTGGGGGTGGCATGTTACCGCGAGTAGGCGCGAGACAATCCCAGTGATTAGGCCGAGTTCCCCTCGTGCGATAAAATTCCTCCAAACAGGCCACTAGCAGGCCTGTTTTTTCTCCACTGAATCTGCCATCAGTTTTGCTGCTCCCAATTCTTCTCGATGTAACGTTAGTTTAGTACAGTGGTTCCCAACCGGTGGTACGCGTACCCAAGGGGGTACGCGAGACCCTTGCAAGGTGTACACGAAGGTACCAAAATCTGTTTAACTGTATTTTCAAAATATCACCTCACTCATTTTCGATTGCTGAAAGCCTAATATTACCAGCAGAGGCATCGCTAGCCAAAAAGTCTTTTGGGGGCATAACATTTTTACCGAGTGGCTGATAATCTTTAACCTACTGCTTTTCGGAAAAAATAAGTGTTTTTACGAAAAATTGTGGCGCTTCGCGCCGACCGTTTTCTTTTTACCGACCGGCCGACCACTTAGGGGGAGGGGTGTTCCCGGCCCACGCGTCACGCCTCTGAATGCAAGCCCTAGTGAAATTCATGAAATAATATTGATTCCAGAACAGCTAGCCTACTGCTGTAAAATCTATTCCTGTGTCAAACAATATTGTTCAAAAAGAAGCGAAGGCATTGCAAGTAATATTATCATTCAGGTCTAGAACGAAATTAACGAAAATGTCTGCAATGCAGCTTGATGAAAGCACGGATTTGTGGGATGTGTCACATGAAGCTCAGATGATAGTATTTGTCCGTTATCGAGATTCTGACATAAAAGAAAATATTCCTTTTAGCGAGAACCTCCAGTACCGAGGACAGCATGAAAAAAAACTATTCGTGTGCCTGTTATTTGTCAGTTTACAGTGACAGGGTAGAACTTATGACTGGATTCAAAATCCATTTAGTCGAAACGTGATATCAAGCTCCGGTAAAAATGTGATGACTGTAAAATTTGTTGCCGAGCCGAGATTTGACAAAATCTTTGCTATAACATAGCCTCAAATGTCTCATTGATTTTGTATATGTTTCTACACGCCTTTTGATTTATGACATAAATATCACCTTTTTCACGTTCTGAAAATGGGGGTACGCAACCTTTTCGAACCTGGGGTACGCGGTATGGAAAAGGTTGGGAGCCACTGGTTTAGTGAATATCTATGACAAAAATGTACGACGGAAATATCAACCGCGGCACAAATTTGCAGCGCATTTTCGTCGATCTGAAACTCTAACTAGACCTACGTTGCCCGGGCAACTTGAAGTGTTGGGGCAACCTTTGTCCGGCTTCGCCGACTAAAGTGTTGCGAGAGCAACACTAATGCTGAAGTTGTCAACTTAGCAAAGCTTTTAACACGGTATGTTCTAAAAAGAATCATCGCATGATCAAAAGCTATTGTTCAGCGTTGTAAAACCAACAACAAAACAATATCGGAAAAAGGGACTAAATTGACTTTGCAGTCTGTTGAACTTTATCCTTTTCAATCGTAGACATCGTGACGGATCAAAACTTGGAACAATATCCTATATAATCTAGTTGGTATTATAAAGCTATCTGTAACTTTTTAGGATTAAAATACCATAGATGACACTATTCATTATTACGAAACTACCTTGTTTTACATTATTGTTTGTACCCGTTGCGTAAACAGTAAATCCTAGGTTACAGCGATAGACCATCGATACAAACTTTCTTACCGTCAGATTTATATAAATCGAATACAATGTGCAACAATTTGGACAAATTTCTAGCCCCTCGTGAACCGATTCTACTTACAAGTCCCTCTCCCGTGATAGACATCAAGTTCACCGGATAAAAATAATGGGTACACCGGCTAGCAAAAGTTGAAAACCCCTCATCGATGAAGATTTTTGTAGCATAACAGCCGATTATTACTTACAAGTCCCTTGCATGTCTTACAATTTGGAACCAAATGTTCTTACCATCGAATACACCGGAACAAATGACAGGTACACCAACTAGCGAAAGCTACAAACCCCTAATTGCTGAAGATGATTATGAGCTAACAGTCGACTGTCGCGTACAAGTCCCCTACTTGTCTCACAACTGGTATCGCCTATTTTTGGTTTTAGTGTGTACCTTACTACTGAAGTTGTCAACCCCTTGAAACTTTCAAACTGGTGTAGGCTATCTCATGAAGGAATTTTTGTACCAAAAAATGGATGACATATACTTCGATCAGCTGATCAGCGGCTATCGATCGATCGGCCGTCGAAAAAAAAAATTCTACCTGTCTTTTAGTTCAAAAGTTGACTTTTTTGCCGTAGGCCAACTTTCTAACGTCACCACTTAGAAAGGAGCAAAGGATAAGCTCTAGTTTCTTTAGCAATGAGAGAACTTATAAAGTTTAAGAGGTACATCTGATACTATTTGTCTACCGCAGACCCAAGTGCAAAAAACAGAATGATAAACTCAGCTGAAGTCGCGTACACAAATGGATAGAAACAATGGATGGCAGCACTTTCGGATCCGTGTGAAAAAGCCACTTTTTGGTTTCTGTAGATTTTTCTGTTTATCACTCAAAGAAGATATGTTGGCTGTGGGGTCGGGTAACTGCCGCATATATTTAACACTTATAGATTTTAGTCCATCTTCAATTTGAAACTGGTGCCGGCCTGCTTGCGTGCTAGAACGGAGCTTTCCACTCGAAAGCAGAAACATGGTTTGATGAAACGAAAGGTTGGCTGCACAACTTCAGATAGTCCTCTCTGACATAGGCTATACAACTCCACTTCACTTCGCATACCGTAGGCTCTGGCTCGAGGACAAGCAAAAATCATCCTTTTTGGCCCCAGGCAAGAGTTCTACGGAGCTTTCCAAAATGTAATGTCATATTCGTCAATCTGGCCTAAGGTCCACACTTTCCGTAAAAACTGCACAGGTTAGACCCTTACCAATTACCAGGAATTAAATGAAATCAGTGGCATAGGAAAAAAAAAAAAAAAAAAAAAAAACGAGGACAAAACCTAAGTGTTGCTCTCGCAACACAATTTCTTCGAACTGTGCCCCACGGCTTACTACTGTGGGATTAAAATTGTGGTGCGTACGCGACGTACGGTATGTCCTGATCCCTTGTCTCAGTAACTCGATCAGGCATTTGTTGCGTGATTAGTACCCCACAGCGCTTTGCGTCCTTTTTCCTGGCTTTTTCTAGGTATTCATTTCAATTTTGTGTAAAGGCTAAACTTTTTGGAGCATAAGAAAATGACGAGTCAAGAAAATTGAGAAAATTGACTTAATTACCTTAATTCTCAGTTGGGAGTAATTTACTTCCTCGCAGATGACGTTTGGTTGGCTAAGAATTAGTAATGTTGGTTTGCTTACGTTCTCGATTAGAGACGATTTCTGTTGGGAACCCGTAATTGTATATGTTTATTCGCTTTAGCCGTTTGCATTTTTCTATTGATTTCTAGTTTCCAACAGAATCTGCCTCTACGAATGTAGTTATTTCTATGTCAGTGGAAAGACGTGGTTATCCGAGAAATGCACCTGTTGTCACTTAACCTCTGTCCTCCTCGTTCCATATTTTAGTTCAGCAAGTCTAGCCTATGGGGAAGAAGACGTGATCGGAAAAGAATCACCGATGAATTCTTCGTTGAAAATACTTTTTTGCATCCCTTGGGAGACAAAGCACCGATCGAAATGAAAAAAAAGTATCCGGTTACCTTTCTAGAAGCGTTTCTTTTACTTAATTTATTAGCCGTTTGATCCAGATTCACGATCGCCGCTTTTTGTGTCAGCAATTTAGCTCCTGGAAGCTTTTTAATCGTTCGGAAACCAGACAGCAGATCCAAAGATGCGATACTTGAGATTGGGATTTCGAAAGAAATCTGTGCTTTTGCCTAGAAGAAAGAAAACTGAGAAAACTTTGGATTTCGGCCGGTGTGGGGTTAGTTAAAAGTTGTCTTCTGTCTTGTAAGTTATTATTGAGAGGGCAGGGTAAGGTACTGTTGAGTTGATAGCTTTATTAGTAAGATATTCTAAAACAAAAATTCTTAATATAATACAAAATGTACTCATTTGAGCATACACGGCACAATAAATAAAACTCCTTGAGCCCACGCTGACTGGAAAATGTATATTCAAACAATGCATAAAACAGATACGCCAGCTACGATGCTGTGGCAGCGACAGCCTGACGAGGACCCTTGCCAAGAAGGGACTATCGCCTACAACGTGTTGCCGCTGTCTTTTCTGTTTTAAGCATTGTTTGAATATATAATAAATAAAACATGAAATTAATACAATACAGTATTGCGTTAGTAAATGTGAATTGGCACTTAAATACAAATTATAGACACTTAAAGGAGTGTGGTAAATTAATAATTAAATAATTGCACTCACCTAAAAAGGGTAATCCAACTTCGTTAAGTCTAACGTTTTCTCTTACAACTCTTGGTTTCAACTACATGAAATTAATGAAGAGCAGCGCGCGCGGGATCGGGACGGTTGACAATAAGAAAGGTTGTTTTACAACAGGTACAATTTTATTAAAGAAGGTAAGCTTAAAATGACATAAAAGTGTCAGAAATGCCAGTGGCACACACAAACGACACTTTGTTGATTCGCCAACGAAAAAAAAAAGTATGAACGATGGTTACAGTGAAAACTTTAAAACACTTCTAAGTCTTAGGTTTATAGGAATATTTATTTATTTTTAGTTGGAAATAACCGTTTTGGACACGAATGACAACGTCCCACAGTTTTCTCAGCCATCTTATGAGGTTGAAGTTTCGGAGGCGGCTGAACTCGGGACCGAAGTCCTTGTTGTATCAGCGAACGATCCTGACCAGAACTCTAAGCTGTTATTTGCGGCTCACACTGCCAGCAGTGCCACTACCTTGAAGAAGTTTCGAGTTGAAGCTAGTGGTCGAGTTGTGGTAGCGGAGTCTCTCGATCGGTAAGCATATCACCCTCGCACTTCTCTCCGCTGACTTCTTCCCTTTTCACCTATCACGCTAGGCAAGATAGTGGATGGTATTTATTCGCAATTTACTTTGGGAAGAATAGACATCTAACGGGAGCTCTGCGAGTTATTCGTCACTGTGCTGCCAAGTCCGAGTCGGTGATTTTTGTCGTACCATAAAAGAAAGAAACGCGAAATCTCAGGTTGAAATAGGTATAAGTAAAGAAAAAGAACGAAAATATTAAAGAATATTTTTTTTTTACAGTAAACTAGTTAACATCGGGTAGTATGTATGGGAAACTAACTTAAAACGAGGTTAAGGGAGAAATTTTGAAAAATAATACATAATTTTTGGATATATGTGGAAATTTGATGAATAAAGATGGAATTGTATTTTTTTAATAGTAGACTAAAGTTATTGTTCATAAAATTAAATTTTATAGAAACATTCCTTCATCTGACTGCGAATTATAGGTGACAGTAACTTTAATTCAGCTGACTCATGTGTTAGCGCTGTCAGCTAAAATTTTACTAAATAAATAAAAAAATATGAAAAGGTTTTGGATTTAATTAATTAGTAGTAATATTTGACGGTGCAAAACGGATAAGTCAGCTACATTTTATTAGTGCTATATTTCATTTTCCGGCTTGAGCCTGAAGAGGACCCTTGCCAAGAAGGGCCGAAATATAGCTCGGATAAAATGTAGCTCACTTATCTGTTTTGCACCGTCAGATATGATTCGCAGTCAGCTTGGGCTGAAGGACTACCTATTAGTAGTAATTTCAACAAAAATTGTGGCCATAATGTTTATTGTTGTCACACAGTAAATTCGGGCTCTTTTTGGGATCCCAAAACGTAAGTGGAGGGATACCTATGACATCGCAAGAGTTGTCCGTCTGTCCGTCCGTTCGTCCGTCTGTCCGTCTGTAAGCACGATAACTCTCGAAGGGAATGAGATGTTTTGATGAATCTTGGTGTGAGGATTCGTTGGGTCGTCGGACCAGTCAAGTTCGTGGATGGGCTTTGTAGCCCTACATTTAGGGGTGGGGGTTCAAATTAAGGGGCAAACAAATATTTTGAAACAGCTAATGTGATAGTCGATTATGGGGTAAGAAGACATGCTGAGCACGATGGTGAAAACTATTTTGTCATCGGACGAGTAGTTCACCCGGAATCTGGCCAAAACCGGAAAGTTTGTTAAAAGTAAAAGTTTTATTTGAAGTTGATTAGATGTTCGATTTAGGGGTAGGAAAACATGCTGAAGACGATGGTGAAAACCATTTTCTCGACGGACAAGTAGTTCGCCCGGAATCCGGCCGAAACCGGAAAGTTTGTTAAAATTAGAAGTTTTATTTCGAGTTGATTAGATGTTCGATTTAGGGCAAGAAGACATGTTGAACACTTATGTGAAATCAATTTTCTACCCCGACATGTAGTGGGGGAGTCCGATTTGTCATCGGACGAGTAGTTCTCCCGGAATCCGGCCAAAACCGGAAAGTTGGTTAAAAGTGAAAGTTTAATCTGAAGTTGATTAAATGTTTGATTTATGGGTAAAAAGACATGCCGAACACGATGTGAAAATCATTTTCTCGCTGGACAACTAGTTCGCCCGGAATCCGGCCAAAACTGCAAAATTTGTTAAAAGCAAAAGTTCGATTAGATGACAGATTAAGGGGTAAGAAGAGAGGCTGAGTCGGTTTATGACAATGGTTTTTTACCCGGACATATAATTATTCCGGAATCCGGTTGTAACCGGATTTTTTTTTAAGTCAAACTTTTATTCAAAGTTGATTAGATGTTCCTTTACAGGGATAAGGAGATACGCTGGTTTTGTTTCTGTATTTTTTTTTGCTGGACTAGTAGTTCGCTCGGAAATCGGCAGGAAGTCTCGGTCAGTATCGTCAAATAGATATGGCTGATAGAGGTATATCTGAACTTGGTTTTCTCTGATAATTAGCCTGTCCAAGACTGGATCTGGCGAAGACAAGACCCGACTGTCTGAATCAAATGTTAGATTTTTGGGATCCCATCGACACCTTTGGTCTTGTTATCAAGGGCCGAGACCGAAATAGATTCTTATGTTTTCGGTGTCCGTTTATTCCCTGGGTATTCCGTCATGGCATGATTGCTGCAAAGAAAAAACAAATTAAATAGAAATTGTGTCTATCTCAATGACTGGCAATTAGAATATGCCAGGCTCAAGCTCAAGCTCCCTCGTAGTCACATTAGAAGGGTTGTATCGTTTGTCTCCTAGAATGTGTGCCATTCTTATTACGATGGCCAGGGGTAGAGCGTAGCTGCGGTTTACTTTCTGAGTTTCAAGATACTATGCTCCACCATTGATCTGTCGGGTTCCGGAACGAGATTCTTGGCGCTAAAATCATCAAATTTCAAAATTCAGTTTGAAATCAGTTTTATCAAACACGTTTAACCAGGAAGAGAATGCTTTGATGGTTCATTGTTGAAAAGAGCGAGCGATCTAGTCATGAAATGTTTCCCAAACCCGCACAGACTGCCACGGAGTCATATATTCCCCCGAACAAGTAGAAATATGAATGCCATCCCCATCTGTCTCGTTGATGTGCTATTTCCGCAGGGAATTAAGTACCAGTTTGAGCACTATCCCCAGGTGCTCCAGCCATGTCATAAAGTCTTCGATTTTCTCCCAATTTCCTTATTCATGGAAATCTCTTTAGGTATGAACAGATTTGACACTATACTTTCAATAGAATTTTATTTTCTGTTCGAGCCGCTCCTGATGAAGAATTACAAGGAGGCGTCATTATTTTCGGAACGAAGTTTCCGAGTTATTTCGTCAATTGATTGATTCGTGTGCCTCGGGCGCCCTTTGGAAATGTTCACGAAATCGGTAGAAATTCATTTTTCTTCCCGAGTGTTTTGACAGGAACAAGACGAAGGTAGGAGAATTTGGGAATCGTATTTTCGGTCGTGCACGAACATTTAGAAAGAAGAGATTTTAAATATGAAGCATTAGTCTTTGTGGTTACCTGAAGCCTCTGAAATCTGTAAGGAAAAGCGTTGCATAGTGACAACATTTGGAAATTTGGAATGGAGTTGCCAAATGCTATATGATTCGAAAAAGCAAAGGACAGTGGAGATATGCTTCGAACGGAACCTAACTTTAAACGACGCCGAAGAATATGAAGCAAATATTCGTTCACAATACTGATTGCAAATAAGGATTTAATTAAAATAAAGTCGAAATAAAGCCATTTATTGTAATTGTTTTGGAAGCTTTTGTACATGTTTACTCAGTTGCTTTTGGATTTGCAACAGTTTTACGTTATTTTTATTACCGTGCAATTTATTGCAACACAAGGAACAGAAGGTTAAACACAGCAGAAATCATCTACTGTACCATTTTGACCTATCTAAACTGACTTGAAGTAATAGCTTTGTGAACTACATAAACGATTGCAGAAGCGCTCTTTTCGAGCCATAACTTTCTGTGTGGGATTGTAGAGTACTCGGCACTCGGGATGGCGTTTACACCAGGTCATATCTCTGGTTCATATACACCTGCAATGTTAGTTAAATTATCATGTGTAACGACAACCATTTTTACGTTCATCAAATTGAAGTTTTCCAGATTGCACAGGATGCACCTATTCCCAAAAATGCACCAGTCTCCCCTACTCTCTTTTATGTGTAATTAAATAGAATAGAATATAACCTGTTTACACGAAAGCCCGAAGGCCATGGTAAAGACATAAAGGGCTTGAATACTCATACACTACTAACAACATACAAATAAAAAGATAATAACTATTGGATTTGCAAATCGCGGTGGCGCAAACCAAATCCGGAGGAATTTCCCCAACAGTCTCACGTCACAAAATAGTTTATTTTCTGAATATTTTAGCCATCCACTCTTTACCAAACACTCTTTCACTAAATACCTCAGATCTTAAATCATTTAGCTTTCTACACTCACACATAAAATGGCTCAAATCATCATTCGCAATCCCACACATTGGGCAGAAGAAAGGCGGACCAGTCTTTCCACGACATTAACCAATATAACTTCTCTTCTCACCAAACGGTATGCAATTTCCCCGAAAACTTAATAACAACCTTATTTCCTCCCTTTTTAGCCCCGCTTTGAAATAAACCTCCTCCCCCAACTCTCTTTGACAGTTGTGACTAAACTCAAGGACCTACAAGCCGCCAGGTCAACGTGCCACCTCTGAATTTCCGGATCCTGGAGGAACCCTTGAACTTCCCTACCAATCGAACCAACCTTAATAGATGGGTACCCCTTATCTTCATCCCAGTAACCTCCTATGCCACATTGATCCAGGATGCCCTTCACGCGGTTTGGCCAAGAATCCGACCTACCATCCCTCAGTGCCTCTAGTTACGCCGCTTTCAACAGCCGCGTACGAAGTAGAGCTGTCAGTTTTTCCCACTACCTGACCATCTGGACCAATCGTAACGACTTTAACGTAGGTTCCATTCCGTGGTTCCGTTCATCAGTTGATTCCTATACCCTGTGGTATAGATGGAATAGATTTCAACTTAAAAATTTAATCGATACTCGCAAAATTGAAAAATAAGACAAATTAAAAAAGATGACGAATTTTTGCAATTATCTCAATTATCGTAAGAAAAATGCAATGCAAACGGAATCTGCGTATACCGTGGGTTTATATCTGAAGTCGGAAATTCTTATTAGTTTTGCAAATTAGATTCTTCTGTTCATTAGACTTGATAAACAATGGCGTTAAATCCCAGATAACATATTTTAACTACGCTAAACAGTAAGCTTAGCAGAAATGGTAATGTTTGGCCTAATCATAGGGGTTGGGGTTTCTTACTTATGAAACCCATGTACACCAGGTTTCAGTCAGGTACACTTCCTAACTTTGTCATCATCATCTTTTAAAACAAAATTTAAGTTGAAAGTCCCCTATAATCAGTTAGGTAAGAAGGGAAAGGTGATGAAAAAGGAAAACATTCATACGTGAAACATTGCACCAGTATCGATTTAAATAATAGGGACTTTTACTAGATTTATTCAATATTCTTAATGGGAGACTATGGTCATTTTCAGGCGCTGGAAGCTTACTCGAAGGCTGGTAGCTGTAAAGGGCTCCCCATAAGCTTGCTTGGCAAATTTAATTTAAGACATGGCTTAGAAACTGGCATTTGAAGAAATGGACAAGAAAAAGTCTACACTACAGTCCGAAAATTCTTTGTTGAAACGTAAATACCTTAAACTCAAGGTTTGTGAGTTTCTGACAACCTAAAAACTCTTATTATTCTTACGAACTGCAATTGTTCCTTCCAGTCAAGCTAGAGTTCTCAAAATAAGGTCAAAATATCGATGTTCTAGTTATAGCAAGCCTGGAAGTGTTCCTACTCGTTGGACGTGCTTCTGGTCAATGATACGGGGTAAGAGAGGGGGAGAAGAAGCATAGGCTAATCTTGTGTGATTTCCTAACTTGTCATCTAACACACAACAGTTTTTAGAATTAACACACTCCAGCTCAGCATTATTTTTCAGCTTTATTTTCAATTTTTCAGCGAATATTCGAAATTTTCGCAAGATAACATGGAGATATGAAACTTTACATCTATACCCTGTGGCCAGGGCCGTATCCAGGGGGGTGGGCAGCTAGTGAGTTCGACCCCCCCCCCCCCCCCCCAGTCATACACAAATCCTCAATTTTTGGGCATGATACCCCTGGGAAATTTGGTTTAACTGAGACTAGTTACATACCTAAATAGGGTCTTGTTCCTGTCCCAGATCAAAAGATACCTGATATTACTTACTATCCAACCTCATTTTCCAATTTAAAATGTTAGAGCACTTCCAAGAATTTTGGAGGCCACTTCTCTTCTAGTGGGTTTATCCTATCCTTTTTCAGAAAATTGCTGCTAGGTAGCATGGATGAGGCAAGCTTTTCAATCTGTTCACTGGAGCAAATATTTCCTTTAGATTGTTTGCCTTTTATTGTATTTATTTTGAGTGATTTTTTTTTACTTTTTTTTTTTACTCTGACTGTTGACTTTTTGACAACATGGAAAAGGATTGAGTAACCTAGTGGCAACTACCTGGAAAAAGGATAGAGTAAACCCACTGGGAAAGAAGTGGCCTCCAGAAAACTCTCTGTATCTTGGAAGTGCTCTAACTTTTGAAAATTAGAAAATGAGGCTGGATAGAAAGTGAAATCGGGTACCTTTTGGTCTAGGACAGGAAGAAGACCATATTTGGGTATGTAGCCAGTGTAAGTTTAACCAAATTTCACAGGGGTACCATGCCCATACGTTAGGGCATGCCCAGACGCTGGGGCACTATGCCCAAAAATTGAGGATTTGTGTATGACTGGACCCCCCCCCCCCCCCCAACGAAACACATACAAATAATCGTTCATTATAGGGTTTAACCACTGATCCATGTATTTTGTGTACCTTTTGGTCCGACCCAAGGGCAGCTCCCCCCCCCCCCCCCAAATAAATTTCTGGATAAGTGTCCGTGGACCTGCATGTGGCTCTATCGCTTTACTGTTTCCTGTTTCTTAGCAGGCCTGCTTGCACAGCGAAGCTTAATTGTCAAATAGAGAACCGATGCGTGGTAATGGTGACGGTATTAGTCGGGCAACAAATCACAGACAGCATTTGTCGGCACATAGGTCATGATGGCTGGAAATGATAACCGTAGGAAATTATAGCGTAGTGTACTCTCGCTATCGAGAGATGTTGCGTAGTTTAAAGCAAGGAACTGGAGTTATCTTTCTTCCGTTTTATCGAGTTAAATGTGTCACTCCTGTACCCATACTCTTAAAGCACAATGGACACTTCTAATGCTTTATTTTATATTAAATGCTTCACAAATAAACATTTCCGACTTCCTTTAGAAGGCGCTACGGAAATCGCCCGTTTTCTTGTTATCCCTTGTCTTTACCTCTCTGTCATTTCGGCGATCCAAGTCTTAGGAGCTGGGATATCGTGGCAGGAAATTCAAAAACTCCCAGCAATGCTTGATAGAAAGGGATATATTTGAGATGTCACCAATAGTTAAGCAGCAGATGCAGTTTACCTGATTGTTCTAGTGTGTCATCAGAAGTTCCATGTTTTAAGTGCCTATTAAAAGTTTTTCTTTGTGGAATAGTGTTGTGAAGCTTGATTAACTTGCTTTATAAAATGTACCAGGATATGCAATAAGTTTATAAAAAATAACATAGCTACTAAAATCATTAAAAAACAACTGATTTATGTTGTTTATGTTGTTAAATCAGACAAGCTGATTTATGCATAAAATAAAGATCTACTAAGTGTTATAGGAAATATCACTTTTATCTTTGTCCAAGCTAGTAAATTGAGCATGTACTGGCCCAAAAAATTACGCTTTGAAATATCACACAGAGGAAACTGTTGAAAAAGCTGCTGAGCTAGGGGGTAAGCATTGTTCCTAGGTTGTTACAGAGTGGGATGGGGGTAGTTTGATCTGCCCATTGAACTTTAAATTTCCTCTAGTGAGTGAAACTTTTATTCTAGTAAAACTTTAAGTAGTTTGGGTTATTATATTATCCCGTTTCTATGTTCCTGAGAGTTTTTTATTTATATATATATATATATATATATATATATATATATCTATCTATCACGTTGTCACTTGGCTATGTCTCGTAGTCAAATGATTCTTTTCTCCTAGGGAAACTATGGCACATCACACGCTGATTATTTCAGTGCAGGACAACGGAACGCCCACGTTACGGAATTTTGCAAGAATCCAGATACATGTGAAGGATGATAACGACCATGCCCCAGACTTCCCACAAGCGGTGATAGATGCACGGATTCCCGAAACAGCCATAGTCGGCAGCACTGTTGCTGAAGTTGTCGCCATTGACAGAGATAAGGGAGAGAATGCGAAGCTGTCTTACTCGATTGTCTCAGGTAATGTTTAAAGCTCATGTCGCGTTGATAATACTAATCCACTCTAACTCAGTAATTGCTAATGATTTGTCTCCTGATTTTTCTTCCGAAAAGTATTTAACAGCGAGAACTATACTGAAGTACACGTTCTGCAATTATGTTTATAGATAACTATATCAAGAGATGGAAATAGTAGCAACATTTTGGTTAAGTCACGATGTTCTGAGTAAATTGGTAATGGGAAGGTAAGTCGCATCTATTTTCAGCTTGGATGCTAAGGCAAAGATTGGAACTATTCTTTGTGGAAAACAGGCTATTTAAAAAAAAAAAAAAAAAAAAAAAAAGTGATCCTAAACCTATTTGTCTGAACAGACGGCAAAGTGTGGCTTAACATGTTTCTTTACCTTTGCGTCAGAGCCAGTCAAGATAGTTTTGATGCTCCTACCACTTCTGCTTAGCTGGTGAGCACTGGCTTTGCAGGCAAGGCCGTATCCAGGGGGGGGGGGGGGTAGGGGGTTTACCCCCCTCCCCCCCCCCCCGAAACATACAAAAGTAACCATTTTTATAGGCTTTTCCCTGTGATCTATGTCTTTTTTGTACTTTTTTTGTCCGACCCGCAGGCACCACCCCCCGAAAGGCGACCCCCCCCCCCCGAAATAAATTCCTGGATACTCGCCTGTCTGCAGGCTTTACTTTATTGCTTATTTAGTCAGTAGGTTTGGCCCATTCTTGGCTTTAGTATCAAGGGCCATTATAGGTAAATTGAACAACAACAATTATACAAATTTAGACTATATATAGGTCCCCCCCCCCTCCTCCAGCGCATAGCGGATTTTCCCGTTTCAACCGGCGGGATAGGCATTTATCTTTCAAGGTACTTTAAGTCGCGGTCGTTTTGAAAAAAATCTGTCCACTAGAAACCAGACACGTATCATCCCTTATTTTCCCAGACATGCTTTCTTTCGAACGCTTGTTTGCTTATTGCAGATCCTTTGGCCTGGCAAGAATCCGTTTGTTCGGATTAACTGGAGAGAACCTGGGGCAGACCTATCTCGCTCGATCCCATTTTTCAAATGGATTACTCTATTGATTCGAAACTGGACCCAGTTGAATCTCCCTGTCTTGTAGGGAGGGGGAGCGAATTGCCGTATCAGCACCTTCGTTTGTATCGATTTACAGCCGAAATTAGTATTCAGTAGCGTGTAATAATATCCATTTTTCGCTGTTCTCTTTGTGAGGGGAAAGGCCTAATTTCCTTGAGAAATGGCTAAGGATTAGGATCTTTCCCATGTAATATATATACCGCTTTGATGGTATAAGCCGAGGTGTTTGTCAGGGATATTTATATTGACTCGGGGAGGGGACACTTGAACCTTGAACACTGCAGTAGGTAAGGATCCTCGAGGTATGTTCGCGTAGACTGTTTTGAAAAGTTGATTGTTACCGTCGTGCTAATTACCAGGTTATAATACGGAATTTAATTTGCGTCTTCTTCTTCTTTTTTGTTTACCAGTTTAGTACTAAAATGGATTAGATAACGGGAATACCGCGAAGCTTGCATATAGAAGGGAATAGCATAGAGAACTGCGTGACTGAAGCTTCGTAGTCAGCCAGATCAACTCTTGTACACCAAACGATTTGATTGCTTTTCTTCTATTTCCTTCGTTGCTTACGAACAGATTTAATTAAGAATTTGGGCTACTACAGACAATAGTCAGACTGATTTTGTTCTCGCTGGACCGTTTTATTAAGATGCGAATCGTGATCCGTTTTGGAAAAGTTAGGCCGATAGGTTCTAGTGCTTGGATAGTAACAAAGGCCCATAATAAGTTGTTCTTCAAAAACTTATTCGTAAGTTCCTTCCGGTGCCTATCCTTAAATAAAGCCATCTCCTCCTTTATTTCTGAACTGTTTTGTACACTACCTGGTATGGTCCTGATCGGTACATTTTTTGGCCAGATAGAATAGATGTGCCTTGAAAGGAAAAGAAAGAGATTTTCCCTGCATGTCATTGAATTAGTTGCGTTTATGAAGATACCATGGTATCTGTTACCACGGTCTAAAGTCGTTTTTGCAGTTATCATGGTATCTGATACCACGGTCAAAAGGCGTTTTTGCAGTTATCGTGGTATCTGGCCAGTCATCGTGGTATCAGATATCATCTCACTTTCATCAAATTGTGTCAGATTGGTCAGAAAGAAGTTTCGCACTTAGTGATGTAACTGAGTGTTGTTTTTCTTTTGGGATGACTACGAAAAGTGAAATTTCGGCAATAGCCGTTTTTGCAGAGCACCGTTTATCAGATACCACGATAACTGCAAAAACGACTAATTGCAGATCCAGTTACCGTGGTAACAGATACCATGGTATCAGCAAAAACACAACTATTGTTTTAGATTCTGCATCGTTCTTATGTTGTTTTATTCTCGCTACGATTTTTAACTCGGTGGCCCTGCCTCACATTTTATACATCGGACCTTTCTGGCGAATGTTAACTAACACTGATACAAAACAAATTCGCTCTATTTATTTTCGTTTCTGTAAATTCCTGCTCCGCCTCCCTCCTTGGACCCGAAATAGTAAAATCGTCACTACTCACAACATCACTGACCCACTTACAGCAGTTGGACAACTTTACAGAATTACAACAATAAGATTAAGCATCAGTGGGAGAGCATTCTTCTACAATAGGATAGTTTTATAGATAGTATAATGCTGTAGTAGTCTCTATGTTGTGTTTGGTTTCCTCTTTTTATAGTGTTTCCTTCTTCTTTTCTTTCTTTATTCATACTCCGTCTATGACATGTGCTTTCTGATGTGTGAAAAATAAAATTATAATTATTAATTATTATTTTAGTTTTGGAATATGTAAGCTAGTTTGTTAGTCGTTGAGGACGGTTGCCGGAAGTGCAACCGAAAAATCGAAATTTAAGTTTATCCCTCGTTTAACACCTTAGAGGCATAATTAGCTGATGAATTACAAAAGCTGAAAATCTTTTTTCTACTTCCATTGTGAATGGTCAGCTTGGCTTCAAACCTTATACAAATTGCCTTCAAGGAGCATATTTTGTTTTGCTTCATTTTCAATAGGACTAGACCAATTTTCTGTGTCTGTGAAAGGATACGCAGAGCCCCATCTACTGTTTGGGATCTCAAAACGTAAGTGAAGGGATGTCTATGACATCGCTAAAGTTGTCCGTCTGCCCGTCTGTCTGTGAGCACGATAACTCTCGAAGGGAATGAGATATTTTGATAAAACTTGGTGGGAAGGATCCTTTGAGGCAAGGGAAAGGTCGAGTTCGTAGATGGGCTCTGTAGCCCTAAATTTACGGGTGGGGGAGGGGGTTCAAGTTAAGGGACAAACAAATTATTCTTAAACAGCTAATGAGATAGTCAATTAAGGGATAAGAAAATATACTTAACACGGATTTGAAAACCATTTTCTCGCCAGACAAGTAGTTAGCCCGGAATCCGGCCAAAACCGGAAAGTTTGTGAAAAGTAACAAAATTATTTGAAGTTGATTAGATAGATGTTCGATTTAAGGGTAAGATGGCATGCTGAACGCTTATGTGAAAATCATTTTCTACGCGGACAAGTAGTTCGCCCGGAATCCGGCCCAAACCGGAGAATTTTTTAAAAGCAAAAGTTGTATTTGTAGTTGATAAGATGTCTGATTTAAGGGTAAGAAGAGATGCTGAATCCGTATTTCACAGTCACTTTTTAGCCGGACATATAGTTCGTCCGAAATCCGGCTAAAACTGGAAAATTTGTTATAAATTAGATCTTCATTTCAAGTGAATCAGATGTTGGATATAGTGGTAAGGATATATGCTGAATTCGTTTTTTAGCTGTACTTTTCGCCGGACAAGTGTCCGTCTGTCTGTGAGCACCATAACTTTCGAAGGGAACGAGATATTTGGATGAAACTTAGTGTGAGGATTCTTTGGGTCAAGGGACAGGTCTAGTTTTTAGATGGGTTCTGTAGCTCCCGAACGGCCGATATCCAAGCTGGATGTCAACTCAGTTTATTGGTGCACTCGACTGGCCTTACTGATTTTATCGGACGCAATGCCAGACCACTATTTGGTTTCCTGGTAACCCCCCCCCCCCCCTTCGTCAAAATAGATGTTCTTTATAGGGGTAAACACACATGCTGAATCCATATCTGAACTTGGTTTTCTCAGATGATTAGCTATTTGGCCTTAATCTGTTTCTAAATTTTAATAGTAAAAATATTCAATGAGTCTGGCGAAAGACAAAACCCAATTGTCTTTATCGAATATTAAATTGTTTGGGATCCCAACGAAACCTTTGGTCTTGTTGTCGTAGCAGCGCGTCATCTAGCGGAATATCTTTGTTCTCTGGTAGATTGTTCTAAAACGATATGTGACGTCAGAACATAAGTGGTAGCCCAATCCCGTTAGAAACTTTGCTAATTTATTCTTAATTCATCCTCGTCTTTCTTTTGTTTACTGTGGTAAGATCCTCTCAGTATAATGGAGCAAACAAGAATAGTAGCGTTAAGCAAACGAATCAATTTCTCTTTCCGGATTCTCGACGCGGTTTGATAAACAAAGGACATTTTCCAGGGAACTCCGGAGGATTTTTCCGGATTGACGCTGATACCGGACGAGTGTCCTTGGAGAAGACACTTGATGGCCAAACATCCAAGGACTTCTCTCTAAACGTCCGTGCCGTTGACAGCGGTCTTCGTCCCCTCTCCTCCAGATGCGGTTTGCATGTCACAGTGGTTGTCGCTGACAATTCTCCCCCGAGGTAAGTGATGTTGGTGAAGTAGACGACGCTGAAAGTCCCAAGGTTGCAGTCCGACTGCCACAGGATTTGGTGCGAAATTCAGATACAGATATTCGGAGGATCTGATCTCAGTGCTTCGATTCAATTCAGTTTAATTTAGAAAGCACATAACGGACAAGCGGATTGGTTGTGTTTAAGTCATGACAAAAATCTACATGTAAAATAGCGTGTTGTTGGCATTTATACCGACGTCTTGTCACATGTATGGTCAGTAATATCATACCACTAATAACATATAAAATGAGATACAATGTTCAGATCTACTCCGAGTTATATAAACAAGCAGACGAGGGGACGAAACTCTGAGCGTACCTGTTCGCAAGGCCGCAACTGGTTTCAAAGGAGGCATAGGCTCAGCAGCTTGACCAGGTAAACGTATTCGGGAGTGGACACAATCTGAGGGGGAGGATATCGCGGTGAGATGGGCTGTCCGAAGATCCTTGCTTTCCTAAGTTAGATGTCGGATCCGGATTTGAAGGACAAATCTATAGAAAAGATTCGTCCGTAGGCCTACAGATATCTGCTTTCGAGACTTCAGTTCCATTTTCCAGTATCATGACGACAGACAAAAAAGGCAGCAGATGCTGTTTTGGCGGTTTTTCGGCTCTTCCTGGTAATGCTTGTTATGCATAAAATTTCATGCATAACCTGTGTCATGACAACAGATTATATCCCAAGTGTTGTCTATTGAGTGGTGTCTGTTGAAACCGCGCATCCTTGTGTTATCTGATATGAAACTTCTGACAGTGCATTCACACATAAAATTTTAAGTATCTGATCGATTGCACCTCATATGGAGCAGAAGTAAAGGCCAGTCCGTACCCTTTTTTCCTATTTCTTGTTTTCCCGAGAGGAAGTGCGTTCCGCCTTAAACGAACTAGAGCGTCTATACTTTTCCCGTTTAACCCCGGCGTGAAATACGGTTCCTGCCCTATCCCACTTTAGCCTATACTCAACGCTTCAGGGATATACAGTTGTAACAACACGAAGTATTGAATTCTAGATGATTATAATAACTTTCGCAAAGCGACTGTTGGCGCAAATTCCCTGTTGCTTGAACAGTCACATTGCCTCGTAGTCTCCAAGTCCCTTTTTCTCATATTCGCATTGTCTCACACGTAGTGCCTTTTTGCCCGATTTTGGCAACCCATAAAACGAAGAGAAAAAGCTAGTATAAAAGGAGCAATGAAATTGTATTAAAGGGCAGTCTAGTCTACGTAGTACCGGTATAGTCTAATATGTACCAACCGCTCGGGTACACGCTACACGTATATCAGATGCTCCAGTTAAAGCATAAAAGGTTAGAGATAGTCCTAATATAACACAGTTTGTCCTATGAGCTAGCTCTTTCCGGAGGAACCATCGAAACAGTTTAATAGCCTGGAAGCTTTTTGCTTTCATTCTTTTGACAATAATCCCCACACTTTCACTCCAAAGAACTCTTGTCCCCATTCACCCTTATTACTTCAAACTGCTGTGTCGACCTGGTGAGGTCCTCGTGAAACTACACAATTGAAAACATGAACCCTGTAAAATCCCAAGTGATTGGCGGTTGACGTTGATTGACGGTTGTCTGTTCATAGTATTGAGGACTCAACCGGTGATTCCAAGCAATTGCTAACTTGAAAGACTTTACTTTGTTCACGATGAGACTTGTTTTGACGGTTGTTTGTGGCCTGTTGCCAAAATAACCTACTAAAAATTCCCTGACACGCCGTCGAAACCAATCAATCTGTCAGTTATTTAAGCAAAAGTTAAAGAAAGTGCCACACGTGGCATACGAAATTGGCACTTAGTTAATAAAATGATTTTAAAAGCGAGTAATAAAATCCTAGCATAAGGCATTCAAAAGGTTCGGAGGCCGCAAAAAAAAAAAAAAAAAAAAAAAAAAAAAAATGGACGCTCGGCCGCTGTACGAAATCTTTTTAAAGGGTCATGACCTTAGTTTGAAAATTGGTCAGTCGAGAATTGGTCGTCCGTCTGCAACAGGTTCGGAAGCCTCGTAGCAAATCTTTTTAAAGGGTCGTGACCTGAACAAATACAGACACAAATGTGAATACCTGCATTTCAACCCTTCGTCAAACGTTTCAAATACCTCAAGTGCCACGATTTCTCTTGGTTCATCCGTCGTCAGCTCAGCCGATCTCTACGATGGCTTGGTTTAACCTTCAATGCTCTTCAGTTTTTCAAGGTGCATGTCAATCTTTCCGTACTGCTTGTGGGCGCATCGTCCCTAACCAAGGTTGCTACAATCGGAAAGCCTTAGGAAAATTATACAGCCCTTTCTGCGGTCCTTCACTTTTATTCGTTCTGGTGTAACGCATGTTCTGTGAATCACAAAAAATCAACGAAGAAGCCAAGGAAAATGGGGTTTGTAAAGGCCAACGAATATACTGAAGTAAAAGGCGAATATTTCGGGAGGACAACCGCCTCCCTTCCTTTGCAAACCCCGTTTTTGTTGGTTTGTTCGTTGATTTTCCTGGCACTTGCAGCTCCGCTCAAGTGCCATATACCGATCACTTTTCGGTCTGTCGGTCTGTCAGGTCACTCATTTCGAGTTAGGGTACTTCCAGAAGTGTTAGGACGATGGAACTTGGTTAGGGACCCTACCAAATCAACTTGGAAATAGTCACTTTCTCGATTCAGCCACCGTGGGAGGAGTGAAGGGAGGGGGAATCCGGATTATTGCCATACTTTTAACTTTCGAACAGAGAATCGGATCCTAATGAAACTTGATATAGGGAAAGACCTCCTGTCTCAGATGTCACACTTCCGGAATGGATCCAGTTACTTTGGGGGGAGTTGGAGGGGGGGGGGCGGAAATCGTGTGACATGTTTAGAGTGGATAGATCGGGATGAAACGTGGTGGGAGTGGATGAAACGGGGATCGGATCCGAGCACTGTGGGGGGGGGGGGAGTTCGAGCGAGGGTTCCGGAATTCCGGTGATCCCGATTTAAAATGCGTACACATGTGCTGGATCGATGAAATATCTCAGGGACTCGACAGTTGTAACTTAAGAACAGTCGTTTCTCCGATTTATCCATCGTGGGTAGAGTGGAGCGAGGGAGAATCCGGAATCTTGAGAAATGTCCAACTTTTGAACGGGGGATGGGATCTTTATGAAACTTGATATTCGGAAAAAACTCATGTCTCAGATGTCCCATTTCAAGTGCGGACAGGATCGGATTAATGTGGGAGAGTCTGGGGGGGGGGGACCGGAAATTTTGTGACACGCTTAGTTTGTGGCGTTTGGGATGACACTTGGTGGAAAGACCAAACGACTAGACATACCAGTGACAGAACCGGACCGGATTCGGGCACACTGGGTGGACTTGGAGGGTCATCCGGAATTCCGCTGATCGCGATTTAAGGTACTTCCTGGTGTGCTAGGACCACGAAACTTGGCTTGAACATTAGAGACTTGACAGGATTGGATTGGAGTTGTCACTTTCTAGATCCGACCATCCCTTAAAGTATTCTCTTCACCGCAAAGTACAAAAAATACTTTTAAGCAAAATTTGCATTTTCATGATCCACATGAGCCCATGATCTTCCCTTAAGAGTTTTGCTTAGAAATTACTTTCTAGCACCCTTAAAGTGCGCGTCTTAACCGAAGAGTAAAAAAATACTTATGACCAGACCATATATATGCATGGTCCGAAAAGGCCCAGGATCAGTTTTTCCTCAAGGGTTTTGATTACAGATGAATTTCTATCACCCTTAGTGCGCATCATCACAGCCAAGTGCAAAAAAAGAATTACTCTTTACCAAACGATACATTCTCGTATCGCACTACGTCCATCGTAGTCTTATATCAGGGGTTTTGCTTACGAATGATGACAACAAAACCATGAATTGGCAAATCCCTACTTTCATTCTTTTACCGAGCGTTGCAAGTGCCATATGAGCTTCCAGCTCTTGTTTGTGATATGTCAGGCCTATGTGGTTTAGGAAATTATCTATTTTCTGCTAAAGAAGGAACTAAAAGGATCAGATCGTGCTGCTTCAAAAATGTGAAGCACTCTGCTCCATCTTTCAGAATTATGCCACAACGACACTCTAACGGATAAGTATCAAGTTCAGGATGCAAGTATTACCCTTTCCAAAGTCTCTCGTCTCTAGTGAAAATCATCGACAACTGGACCCAACCAGTGCCACCTTCTATCCTCTCTCCTGGCCGGAGATTAAATTGGTGTTACCTTATGTGTTTTGTATTTGTTTTTATTTATTTCTATTATTTTCTTTATACTCTGCTTTCCAAAATGGCGGGTGAAAAATAAATTGCTTACTTACTTACTTAAGATAATGTTATCACCAGAATATTACGACAAAGAAGCCTACATACATTACGAAAAAACGGCTGAGTTCTAATCAGAAGCCAATATTTAAAAAAAAGCAAGTAAATACATCGCCCTTGATATTGGGATACTAACACAATGTCTTAAGAATAATGCCCATTATTCTTTGCCTGACAAGCCATCTTCCGAAATGGTTTATTCGCTTTCGAAGACGTTCTCAGCCGTCAAGTTGCTCCAAACATAAAAGTCTTCACTTGCTTTCAGTAATCACCGTTTTTCCAGGTTCACAAAAGACGTCTTCGAAACAGACGTCCTTGAGTCAGCACCTTTTGGGTCCACCATCATCACCTTGGAAACTGCGAGTGCTTCCTCTCCATTGTTCGAAATCCTGAGTGGAAATTCAGATGGGGCATTTGAGCTGAATCCGACAACTGGAATTATGACGGTTAACCTCGGCCTGGACTACGAGACGAAGCGAGTTTATAATATGACAGTCCAAGCGACCAACATGGTGAGAAATTCAGATTTGTCTAACGAAAAGAGATAATTTTTTCCAGGAAGATGAAAAGGCACTGTAGGATCAAGGTGGAAGTGGGGAGCTTTGATCAGTTGCAAAGCAGTTAAGTCGTTTGGTGTAGCTTAGTTAGAAGGAAGTAGGAAAAGGAACTAATATCATGTCAATTAAATAATAAGAAGATAATCTGTTTAAGTTGGGATTTGTCGAGAGGTTCATAATGGAACTGGTTGTTATGATAACATCAGATCGAATTTGATGGTGCTATTGGTGCTAAACATATTAGTCAGCTGTAATTTATATATGGACCTTTCTTGGCAAGGCCTTCTTCAGGCCTTAGAAAAAAAAATGTCAGCTTGAAAGAATAGTGCTTGATGGAGAATTTGAAAGAAATCTGACGATCAGCATTACGAACCCTCTATTTACAACCAGCCCTGATCTAGAGTTTCAACTTTTTCTAGGCTAAAAGATACACTAGGTCGTCTTTCAACCTCCTATCAGTATCTACTTCAGAGAAGAAAAATCACCATCGTCAGTCTAAATATCCCTTTATAAACTTTGGGGCCACGATGATACCTTCTGTAACTGTTGTTAGGATACATTATACAAATTGAACCACGCACGAAGACCTGACCTGGTGCCGGTGGTATGGCAGTTGCCCCTCTTCCTTGCCAAGCTTGTAGTAAAATACCAGCGGATTTCAAAATGGCGAATTGTGACACATAGCCATGTTAAGTTAGAGACGTTATCGCTTTCTGAGATGACAAGTAAAGCGAATGTGCTAGGGCATAATGAACCGTTGCAGGCTCTGCTCACTAGATGGCGTTGGGGTACCAGACCACTATGAATCAATCAATCACTTTTATTTCAACCCAAATAGCACAAGGCTAACGTGGATGGGAATTGGAAAAATAAACACTCAATAACAATACAAATAAAACACAAATTAACATCCCAGTAATACGAAACGAATATAAATCAACTACAGTTAAAATGTTTCGTGAAATATGGAACAAATAAATTTGGCTATCTTTCTGAAGATTTCGGAGATTTCACTAGATTGACTATAAAATATTTCAGTATTAAATGCGTACTCCGCAATACAGTTAATTTGGATTTCGTTCTCGATCCGCTATCTGGTCAAGCGCAAAGACTGAAGATTTTGCTAAACCACACTTTTCTAGAATAGGCCTTAATTATCCTGATACCAGAATAGGGCCGACCATAACCATCCTCCTTCCCCCTTATCGCTCCAGTCTTCAGGGTCATCCTTTTCGTCAGCTCACTCCTCCAATTTGAGCTTTAGAGGACAAATATCTTCCAATCTCCTGGGGAGACGATGGTCCTAGTGGTTTTAGAACCAAAATCTCTACAGCTATTGTCCAAGTAATTCGTTCTAGGAAAGTATCTTAGGCGCCATGGGTATTCCCCCTTGAGGGACGTAATCAAATCTGGACCTCCTCCCCTACTCGATAGGGGGACATCACTTAGGGGATAGCTCAGGGGAAGCAGGTTGTCTGGTACAGTGGTTTGCATGTTTAAAGCATCAATGAGTAGTGTGAACAAAGACAATTAAGCTGAATTCGACTGTTTAAATACGGCAGAAATAAATAGCCAGTAACTCGGTGCATAAGGGACAAGACACCTCCTCGCCCGCGCCGAATATGTTCTCTTTTTTTTTCATAATCAGTTCAAGGACAGCGGCGGTATTTATGATTAACACAAACTTTGAACGATCTAGTTCATCAAATTAACACCTAATTTCTACTAAACAGGACTGGGACGCATTCGGGGAGCCGGGTAATGTGACATAGCCTATCTTCCATTCAGAGATCTCTCTTCGTGCATGACTAGAAGAGAATCATCCTCTTCATGGTAACGCATCATGCTCGAAGAATCAGCTACACCCCCCCCCCACCCCTCACATGCACCAGCTTTATAAAAGAACATTTGTTCGTCAACCTTGACTTGAGAAGCTGGAGTAAAAAAAACAAACAACAAGGTTCCTTGCTTGTTTTCCCAAGTCTTATCGTGTATCACGGATGAAGAAGGCGAAAATTGCCCAGAAAACTCCTCAGTCCCCTGGCTTTTGTGCAAAATTAATGACTAAAGCTAACTCCGGAGGTCCAGTTCCGTTTTTTGGAGTGTACAAAGCGAAAGCGTGCTTGAAAGCATATTGGTTTTTAGACGGAGATTTCATGTCCAAGATGCTAGAAAATGTGGAAAACAGAATGAGCTCAAGCATGAAACCAAGTGAAAATACGTTTTGCTTCTGTTCGGTTTCTGATCCAGTAAAATCTTAGTTTTTTTTTAGGAAAACAGTTGAGTAAGTTGCTGTCTTAAAGTTTGAACTACCTGTTTGTTCAAATACGGCTCTTCGAGCTTAAAAAAAAATAAAAAATTCAGGAGCATCGTTTAAATTTGTGTACCAAAATTGGGAAAAAGTTATTGTTGAAAAGGTATCCTGTGAAATGTGATTGTTTGACTATGGAAGATTCGCCGTATAAGAGAATGCAGAAGTTTCTTCGTGATTGAGATGAGGGGTAAGTTCTATTCCATTTGAAACTTTTGCGCGACTTGGTATCGTACACTTCTCAGATCGTCTGTTAAATGGAAGCTCATTCTTAGCCTTCGTGTCAATTGCGGACTATGGGGATATATAGCAGAGATGCTCTATGATCAGTTTTGGCTCCTTTGCACTCACCCACATTTTCTGTGTCAGTTTCTACCTTTCGGCCCATCCATTTTCTAAATTATTTCTTGGTTTCTACTAGTATTTCTTTCCTAACTTTAGTTTTGTAAGTTAAGAATTACCTTAGATCGCATTGTCCAGCGACAAAGGTGCCAATGCTCCTGTAGAGTCGGTGGTAGCGTGATGATTATTTTCATTATTTGTTTCATTGGTTTGAGAATTCATTCAGCAACATTAACGTATTTACAATCAAATCTATACTTCTTCTCGATAAAAGCTTCCTGATCTCTGTTTTTATGGCACTTGCACAAGTACCGATCGCTCTGTCGATGGTCGGGCGGTCCACTGTTCTCTAGTTAGGGTACTTGCAGATTCCAGATGTGCTAGGACGATGAAACTTGGCCCGAAACCTGACTGATGTTAGGAACCCGACCAAATTAACTTATTAATACTAAATACTCTTTCAAACAAATTTGGCGCTAAGATAACCTGTTGTCCCCAGATGGCCCATCTATTCCCCCCCCCCTCCCGTCTTCTGTGCGTCGGTCCGAGAGGAATACTGGCAATCAGTTTTCCCCATATCCCGCTAATTCTTCTACCCAATTTTTACGTAGTTTCATCCCATCATTTATTTCTGGTAATTTCTTGTAAGTGTAGTAGTTAATTTGTTTCTTGCGTGTCTGTGTATTTTGTGAATTTGTATTCCTTTTCTAGCTTTTAGCTATTCTGATTAAACTTGATTGATTTATTTATTGATTCATTAATCATTGCCGGGGGAATGAAGGGACGGGGAATCCGGAATCTTGAGGTATGTATAACTTTCGAACGGCTGATCGGATTCTAATTAAACTTGATATTTGGTTTTTGTGTCTCAGATCTCCACTTAAAGTCCGAACCGAATTCAAAGACTGTGGGGAGAGTGGGGGGGAACCGGAAATCTTGTGACACGCTTAAGTGGACGGATTGGAATGAAATTTAAAGTCTTTGATTCATTGGGCCGAGAAGGTGGGAGACACCATCATTTTTCGATGGGTCGAATTTTTACGAACACGCTGTTACCTTTGTTTTCCCCCAAAATCCTCACGGTAGCCGATGTTGTCCACAAGTCACTTGAACGCAATTCACTCCTGAACGCCAATCCGCCATTTCCTAATTAACGATTCATTGATCTCCTGGCGCTGGTCAAAAGATTACTAAAAGCTTCGAGAACATCGAGTGGCATGTAAGAGGATTAAAACAACTAAGTATATCACCATGTGGACGTTTAGATAATGTTGGAAGAAAAGATCATCCTACAGTTTGACATTTTTTGGTCTCGGAAGCTGAATATTATTTAGCTAAATTTCAGAATCTTCAAGAAATCACTATATCGAATTTAGTATGATTTACGTCGTTTGTTTGTTTTGATCTAGTTTATATCCTTAATTCTTGGGACTCGTGAATTAATAACAAGAAAAAACAGAAAACAAAATATTTAAAGAAATCGATAATGCAAATAATTAGTTTAATTTTTCTACCCACTTTCCATATGCCTAGTTACAATAAAAACATTTTGTTAGATCCTAAGTTGAAGTATGATTCCCCATCCTCTCCATGTCGGGCGCTTCCGACCCGCACCGCTAGATGACCCAGCGGTCGGATAGAGTCGTGGCTTCATCTTGGATCTCGGGTGGGGGGGGGGGGGGTCTAGACGTTCAAGTGCTAGAATGCTTATGATATAACTCCTTTAATGGGAAGAACAAGCACAAGCTTTCAAACGGCTGATCGTATCTTTATGATCTTTATATTTGGAAAAACCTCATGTTTCAGATGTCCCAATTGAACTCCGAACCGGATTCGATGCCTGTGTAGGGATGGGGGACACCGGAAATCTTGCTGTTTGAGAGTGGAGGGATCGGGATGAAATTTGGTGGGAAACAATCAGAAGCCCTAGATACAGCATTGACAGACCTGGACCGGATCCGGGCACTGTGGGGCAGCCGGAGGGGGAGGGGTGCAAAACGAATACGTCAGCTACATTTATTAGAGCTATATTTCGGCCATTCTTGACAAGGGTCCTCTTCAGGCTCAAGCTGGAAAATTAACTTGTCAAAACAAGCATTTGGATTGTCAAATAGGATTCGCAGTCAGCTTGGGCTGAAGGAATATCTGGTTCCGGGGGTTTCAAATTAAGGTACTTCCAGATTTGCTAGGGCGATGTAACTTGGCAGGTATATCAGGGACCCGACCAGATGGACATGGAAATAGCCACTACCCCGATCCGACCATCGTGGGGGGAGTTGAGGGAGGTAGAATCTGGAATCTTGTGGCACGCTAAACTTTCCGACGGGTGATAGGATCTGCATGTAACTTCAAATTTGGAAAAGGCAAGTGTCTCAGATCTTCTATTTTAGGTCCAGAACGGATCTGATAAGTGTATGGGAACTTAGACTGAAGGTTTTAAGACGAAACTTTGTGGAAAGAACAAGCAAAAGTCCTAGATTAGAACCAGACTTGATCACTCAAATTCGTTCTTTCTCCTTCTGACCCAACTTTGCAAGTGCCATATCAGCTGCTAGCTCCCGTTTGATTACATGCAGGCCCAGCCTGTTATTATGTGTGTAGTGTTGGTCCTTTTTTTTTATATTCATCCACTTTTCGGGGGTTATTTGTAAGGACCACTATTCCGAAGAAATGAATAGTAAGTACTATGTAGTACGTAGCAATAGTGATAACAGTCAAACTCCATCGACAGTCAGTAAATCATCAAGAGTAGCCATTACAATAAGACTCGGAATATAGCCCCGGGCCATAAACGAACACGAGTGAAAAAGCCACTTCTCATAGTTTCTTTTATGTTTCGCTGCTCGAGTAAACAAGATTGTATGTATGAGCTTCCTCTTCGAGGATGGGGGACATTAGTCATCATTTTGCTTAACTTTGCAAGGTGCTTTTCCATTCTTCTATGTAAACTTTCTTCTTGGAATTCAGGAAGGATCTACTCCCGAGGAGTATAATAAGATTGAATCTGTATTCTGTTGTGGCGCCTCTTCGGTATCCGAATTTGAAAACGTGTTGGCACTAAAGTAATTGTTAGAACCTGTAGCCTGGGCTAAGATTACAGTTTTTGGCATCTTGGGCATGGGACCTCGTCAGTTGGTCCACCCGTCAGTTCGCCAATTCCTAAAATCTGACTTTTCGCCCACCCGAGAACCCTTCAGTTTGCCCACCTTTCTGTTCGCGCGAAAAATTCGTCACTGCGTCCACTTTGAAATTTGCCACACCTAACCCGCTAGGTTCCGTCAGTTCGCTCATCCCTCAGATCGTTCACCTCCAGAAATCCGACAATTGGCCCAACCCAGGCCCCAACTCGTCTCTTATCATTGTAATCAGTTAGAGAAATGGACACAATTCAAGGGGAAAAGTAAGAAGGAGACATTTGCGACATTTCCTGGTTTTCATTAGTGTAAAATTATTAAATCATGAGATGCTTTTGGGTGCGGCAGTTCTGTTTTCGGAAAGATGGGGAAGAGGAAAGGACGAATCAAAGAGTAAAACGACACAAAAATTGCAGCGAAACTTTTTGCGTGGCGATGCTGGTGGTAGTTCATACGGAAAAAAAGGTAAGCTATAAGTTTGCACCAGACGGCGTAATTGAAAACCACGATGAATTGACTTCTTCAGCATCGAACCGATAGTCAAGAAACAGACCAAAGTATTGCTCTCGGCTATAGCCATTTCTTAAAGAAAGCGCAAGATTAAGTAGTTTGTCCGTTTTCGTCGTATGTTAGTTTACCCTGCGATATAACTCACCAACATAATTCTAATTCATGTTCATCAAGTTTGACTACAGTCATAGCCAAACTAACAATATTTTCAAAGTTGGGCATCCTTGGCTGACCCAGATTTTATTGGCTTGGATTGTCACTTTTCCACTTCGCAAAAGCCATGACGGTTCTAGAATCATTTGTTCCTCCTCTTTAGAAACGATTACCATTTGTAATCTAAGGCGATGCTATGCTGGGCATTCGGAATTTCAAGACGGGATTCCAACACGGTCGTAGTAGAATCAGCTCAGATTTATTCCCACTCAAAGGGACAGGGCTAGAGAGCTATTTAATACTGTTGGCCTAGGAAACTTGTCGGACACATTCTCCATTTTTCTTCTGAAATTGACCGAGCGATCCCGGTGGTCTTTTGGTTATGGGGAGGGGATCCGTGAAAAGGCTACTATGAAGTCTTTAGGCCGTCAGCCTCAGATAACGTTAACATTCCTGCCAGGAAAGCACAGAAGGCGACCTTTGCTAGGACAAGACGCGAACTAATATCAATTTAAAAACAAACAGAATAAACACAAATTAAATGAACATAAAGAAAAAGAAGGGAGCGAAGAAAATAACCAGTTTTTTTCAACTTTTAGGATACAAGAAGAGAGTAAAAAGTTACAAGAAAGGAGGAACTGAGGAGAAAAACCTGGAGGACAGACATCAAAAACTTTTTTCTGTAATGCGGTCGTGCAAAAAAGCTGAAATGAGCAAGTGGACTGCCATAATCGATGCAAACAAGACCCGAAGTTTCGATGGGACCCCAAAGGGAATTATTTATTCGTCTTCTGATACAGAAAATTGGTCTTGTGGATTTTCGGTCTTTCCCAGATTTACGTTAGTTAGGCGGGCTGGTGGCGATGGTTAAAAGGAAAGGAAGTAATGGAATACTATCGAACAATTCTGTTTCGGCGTTCCTTAAAATTTTAGTATTAATGTCAGAGTTTTCCCAGAGTTTTCATATTCTGCTATAGCCATTTACTGTTCAATCCGTATTGTCGCTCTCCGCTGCGCGAACCTCCTCTCTATCCGTCTCGGAATGTTCCTTACCCGAATGGCATCGTATGTCTTCCGCAGGGAACCCAATGCTCCTTGCTTGAATCCTTTCTAATCAAACCATCCTAAGTATGGTGTTCGTTCGGGCTAAGAGACAATATTGTTTGCTTCCCTTAAGCTTGGGCGTTAAGATCTTGGTCTTCGTGACGGATTAACCAATATGCTTTTCCAGGCTGGCCTTAAGTCATCTGCCGTTGTGCTCGTGCATGTCCGGGATGCGAATGATAATCCTCCAAGGTTCGTGAGTTACTTCTACGAGGGAGTCGTTAGCGAGGCTGCCGCAGTGAATACGGTTGTCTACAACGCTAATAGGACCAAGGAAGGCCTAAGAAGCTCCGGTCTCCCACTTGTGCTATTAGCCGAAGATGAAGATTCTGGGATCAACAGCCAAATCAGCTATGAAATCTCGGAAAATATGGCAAAGGCTTATTTTAGCATCGATTCGAGCACAGGTCAGTACCATCGTTATAGATCGATTGGTGTTTATGAACACTAAAAGCCCTAATGGGCCATGGTTAATACCGTAGTTCATTTTCCAGCTTGAGGCTGAAGAGGACCTGCCAAGAAGGACCAAAATATAGCTCTAATAAAATGTAGTTGACGTATCCGTTTTGCATTATCAAATAGGATATGCAGTCAGCTTGGGCTGAAGGAATGTCTACCGATACATAAATTCCAAATAAATCCAGTAAGTAAATAAAAAAAAGTTCCAATATAATTCACCAAGCAACCCTTTCATCCTAGTTACCCACAATTTAAACCAAAAACAAACAAAAAATCGAAAAGAAGTTCTATAAGTAATCGTTCGTTCGTCACCTTCTGGAGGACCCACTACTCAGCCAATGACTGAAAATTCGAATTTGAATTCTTTGATTTTAAATAGCTCAAAGGCGGCAACGTGCTCAAATTTTGTTTTCTTGACAGAATAAGTATGTTAAAAAAAATATACGTTAGAATTACAGTTTTGTTACAAGGCGCCAGGAAATAAAAGCCATGCTGAAGGAGACACGACCAGGCTAAAACAAAATCAAATGCGTTGCTGTGCGGGCCATTGTAAATGAGTACCCAGATAATCGTTAACCCCTCGGTCCAATTCCGAAATCGGAAGTTGTTTGAGTTTTTGGGATCCCAAAACGTAAGTGGAGGGATACCTATGACATCGCAAAAGTTGTCCGTCCGTCCGTCCGTCTGTAAGCACGATAACTCTCGAAGGGAATGAGATATTTTGATGAAACTTGGTGTGAGGATTCGTTGGGTCGTCGGACCAGTCAAGTTCGAAGATGGGCTTTGTAGCCCAACACTTAGTGGTGGGGGAGGGGGTTCAGATTAAGGGGCAAACAAAATATTTTGAAACAGCTAATGTGATAGTCGATTATGGGGTAAGAAGACATGCTGAACACGATGGTGAAAACCATTTTGTCATCGGACAAGTAGTTCGCCCGGAATCCGGCCAAAACCGGAAAGTTTATCGAAAGTAAAAGTTTTATTTGAAGTTGATTAGATGTTCGATTTAGGGGTAGGAAAACATGCTGACGACGGTGAAAACTATTTTCTCGACGGACAAGTATTTCGCCCGGAATCCGGCCCAAACTGGAAAGTTTGTTGAAAGTAAAAGTTTTATTTGAAGTTGATTAGATGTTCGATTTAGAGGTAGGAAGACATGCTGAAGACGATGGTGAAAACTATTTTCTCGACGGACAAATATTTCGACCGGAATCCAGCCCAAACCGGAAAGTTTGTCAAAATTAAAAGTTTTATTTTGAGTTGATTAGATGTTCGATTTGGGGCAAGAAAACATGCTGAACGCTTATGTGAAAACAATTTTCTACCCGGACATGTAGTTCGCCCGGAATCCGGCTAAAACCGGAAAACTGTTGGAAGTCAAAGTTTTATTTCTAGTTGATTAGATAAGCGATTTAGGGGTAAGAAGAGATGCTGAGTCCCTGTATGACAATCATATTTTACCCGGACATATAGTTAAACCGGAATCCGGCTGGAATTGGAAAATTTGTTATAAGCTAAATTTTTATTTGAAGTTGATTAGATGTTCATTACTGGGGAAAGAAGATTACCCTGATTTCGTCTTTGAGCTTTCTTTTTTCGCCGGGCAAGTAGTTCTGGAGTTCGACTGGAACCGGGAAAATGGAAGAAGTGGCAGGAAGTTTTCGTCAAAACAGATATGACTTATAGGGGTAAACACACATGCTGAATCCATATCTGAACTTGGTTTCTCAGGTGATTAGCAATTTGGCCTTAATCTGTTTCTGAATTTTAATTGTAAAATGTTCAAGGAGTCTGGCGATGACTGGATCTGGCTAAGACAAGACCGAGTTGTCTGGATCAGATATTGAATTTTTGGGATCCCATCGAAACCTTTGGTCTTGTTTTGGGAGCAGCTGTCTGACCGATGCGTTCCCGTACAAATTTTCGGTCGGAGTCCTTCCCAAGTCTGCATTTGTTGCCAGGGATTGTTTATCCCCTTGTATCTAACAACCATATACCTCCATCGATGAAGGGGAGTGTGTTTTTGAAAGGAATCGTCGAGCAATTAATCCGTCGTGAAAAGGATTATATTTGCTCCCAAGGAAACTTTTCAGAAATGTAACTTTGAGAAACACAACGATTAGAGGTACTAAAAAAAAAGAATAACATGGAAACATTCTTACGTTTTCAGTTACCAAGCGTAATCGGTACAATGTGGCTTCCGAATCGGACTAAGTGTGTTGTCGCGCCAAGCTGAAGCTTGCTTTCGCTACTGTACGAGCATTGCTGATCTAACTGCCAACGACTATCGACATAAGCCGTATTGCCGACTAACGCAACGAGACACTCAAATTTCCTCAAGCCGTTTCCAGCATCAAGTACCGCACGTCGGCTCCAGTTATTCTCCCCCCTTGTTACTAATTATCCAGGGTTGGTCACCAAAAGTAACTTCGTACACCCTGGAAAGTAACCCAAAAGTATCCAAAGTAACCCAATGCAATGTAACCCAAAGTAACCCAATGGAACAAAAAGTAACCCTGAGTGACCCAAAGTATCCTGAGGTAACTCGTACACCCTGGTTCTTTGTGACCAGCCCTGGCTAATTATTTTAATAACCAATAAAATTTCACGTTTGTTGTTCATTTGTGCCTGTTCGGTTCTTGATTTGTTTCTGTATTTTGTCTTAAGTTTTGTTGTTGATGGTATATTATCTAGATGTGTTAGTTATTAATGTGTGTTTATTTATTTTCTTTTTGTTGCCTATTAATTAGCTTTTACTACTGTGGCAATTTTTACATTAAACCCCCTTAAGATGCGGTAGATAAGATCTATTTCGTAAAAGCCCAAAGGGCCATGGGAACAACATAACAAAGCGAAACCGGAACTTCAACTTCTAATTACAGAAAAACTTTCAGTGAGACTGATGGTCACCTTATATTTTACCTGTATAATACTAATACAGCATACTTCCGCAAACGTTCCATCCATGCTTCAAACCGCAGACCCGAGTTTTGTACGGTAGACTCTATCCCCCCTAAGTCCTAACGGCAACTCCTTTTTTTGTCCACTTGCTTTGTTTCCTACCATTTTTCCCACTTCGCGCTGCTTCGATGTGTATCATGCTGTTGACGCTTATGTGGATTTTTCGTTTTTTGCTAGAAGTCAACGGGCTTGGAAAAAGGCTTAAAACAGCCAAAGCCGCGAACAGCTTGTTGAAAGCAAAGCCTAGTTCTAAAGTATTCAGCTATCTCAAAATACTGAAAGATAAACAGTAAATACTGAGAGGGTCATTTAAGGAATCTTCCCAATGTCGTATATCTCTAAAACCTTTACTTCCCAATATTTGTTTAAATTTGAGTGTAAGATTCATTGTCTAGCGGACCTTCCCGAGAAATAGCCTACACTCGACTTACACGGCGTAAAGTCGTCTTTATTTAGATTTTACAGCATAGGTGAAACCCAAAAGCACCAACTTCCCAATCTCAGCCTAACAGGCTGACATGGTCTTTAATCTTCTCTTTTGACAAACCGGGATTTTCTCGAAGCAGGCTCCTTGTCTCGCTTCCTTGGCAAGCCGTTCAAACGTAATAAGTCTGATGTTTCATTAGCATCATATTTTTATCATGTGATCATTTGGAGTATCGTTAAGGATAATATAACCATTACTGTTGATCATAAATTATTCTTTTGACGTCCCAGTTAGCCTGCTATATTGTTCGACATTCCTCTTAATAAAACCCTTTTCTTATTCCCGAGAGAAATGTCGCATTTATTTCGCCTGAGTGGCGAGGAAGCAGAATGTTTACTGATTACTTTGGTGAATTTTACGTGTAACCTTGCCTTATTTATAACCGGCCATTTTGAAAAAGCGGAGTAAATGAAAGAAAATAAATAGAACATATAAATACACAGAAAAAGACACTAAATTTTCAGTGCATAAGGTCGTGCGCTGGCTGGTCCCTATTGTCCATGATTTGGTATAGCGACAATACAGAAGGGTAACACTTGCATCTTGAATTGTGAACTTCTCCGTCAATGTATGGTAATGACATAATTTCGACAGATGGAGCAGGTGCTTTGCATATTCAAAATAATATGATCTCGTCTTTTTAATCTCCTTCTTTCGCAGAACAAGAGTGCACCACAACGAGATAGTATAGAAGGAGCGCAGAAGGTGCTGTACAGATTTTCGAAAGCTTTACGAGTATAGTGCCCCCCGTTGGGGACCATGCCCCCAGGCAGTACTGACTGATTCACAGACTTCTTGAACAACGGAAGAGCAAAATTTTGACAATGTAGATTTTAATGTTATGTTCATAAATTATGTGAATGAATTGAATTTAGTTTTTTTATATCCCATCTCAACAAAAGGAGGGTGAAGCGCCCTAAAGGTGGAGTAACAAACATAATAAATACAAACACTAAATACAAAAAATATCAACAAAGACGATTAAATAAATAGCGCTGACCACGAGTGAGACAACATTGACACAGAAGAACGAGAATCCTGAAACCGTTTATCAATAACAGAAGTTGGAGAGATTAGGCGGAATTTACTCATCAAATAACTATTTCTGGTCCTAGGTGGATAACTGAGAGAAATTCGCAAAACGAAAATACACTCTGCGGACAGATAATTTCTGAGATTCAGGTAAAAACCGCCAAATGGGACAAAGAGAAAGAAGATTTTTCTTCAAGTTTTAGGTTTTTTTTACCTTTTTCAAGTTTTAGGTCTTTTAGGTTCCTGCCTATTGGCATTCCAAAGTAAGTCAGTTTCTCAGACAGAGGAACTTGAAAACTGTCTAGGGAGACGGTGTTCAAGTTTTCGGAGTGTCAGTCAGGAGACAGTGTCCAGTGGTCAGAATGTTAACAGTGTTTCTTTTATTTTGCGGATCTTGTTAGTCTGTGTTCGTTTATGGTTTAAAGCAGAGCTGGATCCTGACAGTAATCCATTATGTTCATCTCAGCAGTAATCGCTGACACCTGCTGTTGTCCCCTACTCTCCGCTTTGATTTCGCAGTTGCTTTCCAGATCCAGCCGTCCCATGGAGAAAACAACAGCCGTTTAAAAAATGAAATCTCATCGTTAGCTTTAACTCCCAACAATTCCTGTGAAGCAACTCATCAAAGTCAAAATAATATAATAAAACACAACTGACATATCCGTTTACGGCAGTTAACCATGATTCGCAGTTAGCTTTAGCTGGAGGAAGTTTTAACCTTAAGTTGCTGCTTTACTAACATTAGTTGCGTTTTTGCAGATACCATGGTATCTGATACCACGGTCAAAAGTCGTTTTCGCAGTTACTGTTGGATGTGATACCACGGTCAAAAAGCGTTTTTTGCAGTTATCTGGTATCTGGCCAGTCATCGTGGATTCTGATATTCAGATTCCACAGTCTGGCCGTGGTAACTGACCGTGGTATCCGGAAAAGTCGTCTCACTTTCATCATCAACAACAATAGAGCCTAAGATTTTCTCAAATTGGTGGGAAAGAAGTTTGGCACTTCGTGAAGTGGCTGGATATCAGTTTTTCCTTTGGGATAACTCCGAAAAGTGCAATTTTGGCGATTGTCGTTTTGCCAGAGCAACCGTGGTATCAGATACAACAGTAACTGCAAAAACGATTAATTGGAGATCAGGTTACCGTGGTAAAAGATACCATGGTATTTGTGAACACGCAACTATTTACTCTCTTGGGGTCACCATCAAAACCAGTTACGTTTTAGTCACCATCACGATTTTAGACGTGAAACATTGTCCAATATAGCAACCTATTCCGAGCAAGAACGGAAATAAAAATGAAATGAGACCTTAAAAATGTTGGTAAAGATGAACGTATCACATGCTGGTACTTGAACTCACAGATATTACATTGTTAGTTGTTCTGCTGTGATTCTATTACACTCATAGAAAGAATATACATTCCTTCAGCCCAAGCTGACTGCGAATCATATTTGAGCAAAACGGATACGTCAGCTGAATTTTATTAGAGGTATAAGATAAGATTTACTCCGTAAAAGCAGGGAGGGCCATGAAAACAACACCAAAACGAACCGTAACCTCAACAGCATAACTAGCTACAACAATCTGTCCGTATGGACCATAGCCACCTTAAGGAATCTTCCCAGATTTCTAACATCGCTAAAACTTCTGCTTTTCAAAATTTCTTTAAATCTTTCCTCCCCCCACACCATTTCCCCAAATATTTCCTTCCTCAAATCTCTTAACTCTTTACATTCACCCATTAAATGGAACATGCATTCATCCATTCCCCCGCACATCGGACAAAAGTAAGGACCACACAACGTTCCAACCTTACCCAAATATTTTCTTCTTAATCCTACCGGTAAACAATCTGCCCTAAGGCTAATTAACAATTGCATTTGATCTAAAAAGAATACCCGCCTTAGAATAAATTTCTTCCGTAAAGCCTCAGGGAATCCGAAGCAGCCAGCCTACACTGCCAGTCGTGCACCTAGCTTTTCTCTTCGGGCTTCTTGGCAAGGGTCCTCTTTAGGCTCAACGCCGCTCAAGTTGGAAAACGAACTTGTGGAAAAACGAACATTTCGTTTGTTTTCCAACTTGAGTGGCTTTGAGCCTGAAGAGGACCCTTGTGAAGAAGGGCCAAAATATACCTCTAACAAAATCTAGCAAACGTATTCGTTTTGCACTATCAAATATCATAGAAAGATATTAAGAATCGCGGCATCACCGAGCTGCAGTCAGATGGTGAGCAAAGGGATAAATCTCTTGCGAGTAGCAACTTGATCGAAGTGAATGAGTGCGTTTTTTCTTGTTTTGTCTTTTACTGTCGCGGTTGTATAGTATATATATTAAGCGGTATCGCTGACCACTTTGCTGGTTGTTCATTTTCCCAACTTTTTGCCTGGAGATTGAACACCTCTCCCTAGAATTTCTACTGTTTCCGTGAGCATAAATATGATATCAGCTCGCGTGTGGTGAATACGGAAGAAGCCATTTTCTTCCACCAATTTCATTTGTTTTTCCTTGTCATTTTAGAAATTACCTTGTTTCTGGAGTTTCCAGCCATTAAGGCTGGGCCAAAAGGAGACCTAAATGAATAAGGTAGCGTCGAACTCGTCGCAACGAAAAAACAAATCAGAGACTTGTTTTCATTCTCTTCGAACTTACATTTGCTTATCGATTTTTCTAGGCATCGTGGAGACAGGTTTTTATAATCCTTTGAATCTTGAGAACAAGATTGTTCCGTTTGCTACCGTGTGTTTTGAGGTTAAAACACCTCAAGAGTGTTAAAAATAGACAAAGTTGCTTAGGATTGTTCCATATTTACTTTTTAAGAATACTCGAGGTGTACTACAATTTTAAAACGATATCTGTCATAGAATATAATATATTACCAAAAAAAGGTCGGTTCCATGGCAACCAATTTTTTTTATAGATTTTTACTTATAGAACTAGCAAACTCCTCCAATTCTAAAAGTCTCATTCTGTGCTCCATCGCAAGCCTCAAGGAACGCCCAAGTTTTTTCTGAGTAAGAAAACGTTCATCGTTCATCATCCTTACCATCCATTCTTCATTATATTCTCTCTCGCCAAATACCTTCTTTCTCCATTCATTCAGTTCCACACATTCGCACATCCAATGAACTACGCTTTCATCCTCATCACCGCACATAGGACAGAAGTAAGGGCCGATTGGCCGATTCTCACTTTTGCTTAACCAATATATTTTCGTCTATTGAAGCGAATATATTGAGAGTGCAGAAGTAAATCTTCAGACAAATAGCTTAATCCCAAGCCCAAAGCCCCTAGCGGCAATCTCTCTTCCCCATTTAAGCTAGGTGCCCATAGAACGCGAATTCGGCATCGCAAGCGGAAAAACTCCGCGTCGTCAGGCCACCAAATTTGCGCCGCTCCGTTGCAGTTAGAAGTTAATTCTTCAGTTCTTATACTTCTTTGTTTTTATACTTCAGGTCAAATTTTATTCACGTCGCGTCTCAGTTCGTAAGCGGGAAAAAAGTCACGTTCGTTAACGTTATTTCGGCCATCTGCTATAAAGGTTTCTGTTTTACAGGAGCATTGAAAACCATCGCTCCACTCGACTACGAGACTTACACCAAGTTCGACTTCACGGTCAGGATAAGAGACAACGGCACTCCGCGGCTCCTGTCTGAAAGCCATGCCCGCATACACGTGGAAGTCATGGATGTTAACGACTGTGCCCCGAAGTTCTCGCAACAAATCTATAATGCCAGCCTCTTCCTCCCCACTTATCCCCAAGTTCAAGTGGTTCAGCTGCAGGCCATTGACCCAGATAGTCCAGAGCGTAGCCTTGTGTATAACATCGTTGCTGGAAATGTCGACAACAAGTTTGCCATCGACCAAAAAACTGGGCTAGTGACTGTCGTAAACTCAACGCTACTTAGGCCGTTTTATCAGCTCGACGTTACCGTCTCGGATGGCCATTACGGCTCAGCGACCCTGCTGACCATAGCGGTGGACGCCATTAGAAATGACAGCCTGACGTTCACGCAATCGGTATTCACAGGGTCTGTAATGGAAAATTCAACGAAGGTCCAGCGCGTTGCCGTTTTGCAAATTTACGGAACTGAGCTGGACGAGCACGTTTTTTTTCAAATATTGAACCCCAGTGATATGTTCTCGATTGGAAAAACATCTGGAGTGATTTACACGACAGGAAAGCTATTTGACAGAGAAACTAAGGATAGATTCGATATTTTCGTGGAAGCGAAAGTGGAAGGAGATTCGAAAATGGCCCACACCAAAGTGGAGGTGACCGTCAACGACGTTAACGATAACCGACCCATTTTCGTAAATCAACCTTACTACGCTCTTGTCAAAATGGGATCTCAGAAGGGAGATGTTATCGCAAAGGTAATGTGTTTCTTTCTTAAGAAGGGTGGAGTCAGTCCGACGGGATTCCAGACCGTTTGTCCCATTCAAAAGGATTTAGCTTTTTTCCATTTACGGAGATATATCGAGGGAAGGTTAATGGTTAGACAGCACAGTAGAAATGCCGAAGAAAGTGAAGATCTGCCAAAGCCTCTCGATGCATAATGGGGCTAGGACAAATGCCACCCTGACCTCACGCCCCTCCTCGGAATTGAACCTCCCTTGGACTTTGTCCCCCCCCCCCCACAACCAAGGCATTATCCACTGAACGTATTCAATTGCTGATGCCCCACGCCGCAAATTGGATGTCTCGTTTACTGTAGTAACTACGGGTCTGTTGTTGGGGAGGTTGGAGGGGACTTGAGGTACCAGGTAGGATACTTAAAAAAGAATCGGATTCACGCTCACCGACTATTTTACTGATTTCCTCATTTAGATATATACAATTTGTACTGCGGCACACTGACCTCTTGACGGGGGAGTGGATGTCTAATGTCTAAACTTGCCAGCCTTGTGATGAAATCAAGATGAAATTAAATATACCCCCGACAGTTGCGACAAAGCCTTCCGGCTGCGTTTAAAAATGAAACTGGTGAAAACAAAAAGAAAAATAGCCTATTTTAGTTATTCTGCTCCGCTTTCGCAGGTAGTCTAGATGGTACAGTCCTAGTGACCTTGTTTGAGCAAGCCGAGTAGTCAGCCATGGAATAAGTTGGTTTTGGTAGCCTTGACTAATCTGCTATATGCCCTTTCCCGATGAATTTATTTTAGCCTGCGTAGTAGTATGGTAGTAATACGAAAACGTTGCATGTAATACTATGTAATAGCAAAGAATACTATCATATAATGTGCCTCAGACTGGTCTAATTTTATATTGTAGTATCCAGTAGCATCCTGTCTTGCCATAGTAGCATCCAGTCTTGCTAATAGTAGCATATAGTAGTATGCAATAACACGGTAGCCTTGAAGTACAAGCATGTAGTAGCATCGTTAGTACTACATGTTACTTTTGGGATCCCAAAACGTAAGTGGAGGGATACATATGACATCGCAAAAGTTGTCCGTCTGTCCGTCCGTCCGTTTGTGCGTACTGTAACTCTCGAAGGGAATGAGATATTTTGATGAAACTTGGTGCGAGGATTCTTTGGATCAAGAGTAAGATCAAGTTCGTAGATGGGCTATTTAGCCGTACATTTAGGGGTGGGGGAGGGGTTTTAGACTATGGGGCAAATT
Organism: Branchinecta lynchi; assembly: GCA_023053575.1. Lineage (NCBI taxonomy): Eukaryota > Metazoa > Arthropoda > Branchiopoda > Anostraca > Branchinectidae > Branchinecta > Branchinecta lynchi. The sequence continues at coordinate 14,271,904 of JAKZAP010000001.1, forward strand.
AAATATTTTTATACAGATAATGTGATAGTCGATTATGGGGTACGAAGACATGTTGAACACGATGGTGAAAACCATTTTGTCATCGGAAAAGTAGTTCGCCCGGAATCCGGCTAAAACCGGAAAGTTTGTTAAAAGTAAAAGTTTTATTTGAAGTTGATTAGATGTTCGATTTAAGGGTAAGAAGACATGCTAAACACGATGGTGAAAACCGTTTTATCGCCGGACAATTAGTTAGCCCAGAATCCGGCCAAAACCGGAAAGTCTGTTAAAAGTAAAAGTCTTATTTGAAGTTGATTAGATGTTCGATTTAGGGGTGGGAAGCCATGCTGAACACAATGGTGAAAACCATTTTCTCGCCGAACAAGTAGTTCGCCCGGAATCCGGCCAAAACCCGAAAGTTTGTTAAAAGTAAATGTTTTATTTGGAGTTGATTAGATGTTCGATTTAGGGGTAAGAAGACATGCTGAACACTTATGTTAAAACAATTTTCTACCCAGACAAGTAGTTCGCCCGGAATCCAGTTTTATTCGTAGTTGATTGGATAGTCGATTTAGGGGTAAAGAGATGGTGAATCCGTGTATGACAATCATTTTTTACCCGAACATATACTTCGACGGGAATCCGGCTGGAGCCGGAAAATTTGTTATAAGTTGAATTTTTATTTGAAGTTGATTAGATGTTCAATATTGGGGAAAGTAGATACGCTGAGTTCGCTTTTGAGCTTTCTTTTTTCGCCGGAAAAGTAGTTCCGGAATTCGGCCGAAACCGGGAAATTGGCAGAATTGGCAGGAAGTTTTCGTCAAAACAGAGATGGCTTATAGGGGTAAACACACATGCTGATTCAATACCTGAACTTGTTTTTCTCAGATGATTAACCTGTTTTTGAATTTTAATAGTAAAAATGTTCAAGGAGTCTGGCGAAGACATCAAATATTGAATTTTTGGGATCCCATCGAAACCTTTGGTCTTGTTCTTACTGCTTCATAGTACTATTCTGAGATACATTTTTCATCGGGTTGTTGTACTATCTGTCAAACGTTAAGTATGAATGATATCGGCATAGCCTTTGGTTAAGTTGTGCGAAATGAAAGGATTTGTAATTCTGCCAAATTCTGGTTTTTGACAATTTTTTTCATTTATGCATGGTAAAGCGTTAGTGTTTGTCATTCTTGATGAGCTTTTTCCTTCGGGTTCAAACGCTGGGTATTGCCAACGTCTGGCTTACCGCATCCAAAAATCAGGTCTTCATGTTTGATTAGCTTAGACCGTTTTGTTACGTGCAGTGCTGGGAGCATAACTGCAGATCGATGTACTTGGATTTGACTTGTTTTACAACTTTTCTTTGGCAGTGTGTTACAACTTTCCTTGAGTAGTTACTACTGATGTAGAATAGCTAGTAAACCAACTTAAGTAAAATTACTAACTAAACATTCTCAATTACGGTCTCAAGTGCATTCTGCTTGGATCACACCGATTTTCACATTTAACGTCTCTTTGGCAGCATTTTTCCACCAATTAAAAGGCTTCAGACAAAAACTGATGAAACTCGGACAATCTCTGAAGCACACTGGAGAATCATACTAAATATACCAATAGATGGCTGAACATTCTAAGCTGGAAATACAATGTTCTCTCAATGCGTCCTACTTAAAACGTGCATTACTTGAAGTAAAACGGAAGTACAAGTAAATGTACTTCAAACTGAAAGCCTACCTTAAGTAGATTTTTGTGAGGTACTTAAAACTTGATACTTAAGTGCAAAATTTTGAAGTATTTTATAGTTAATACTTAAGTAGGGCTAGTCCCAGCACTGGTCGCACGTGCTCGTAACCTCCTGTTTCTAGTAAATAAAAGAAAGAGGGAAAATAAAGTTAAGTCGTTTTATGAGCTAAGTCCCTAGATAATCAATGATCACAGAAGATCGTTCTTGTAAAAAGGGAAGTTGGAGTGGCAAGTTAAAGCAGTTTTGTTGCTGCAACCATGTTTTCTGCCAAAATAGGAAAGTTCGCATGCGGGGGGCTTAGTTCTCAGAAGCTAATGGAATTTTGAAGAAGATCATACGTAATGGTTTGGAACTGGAGAGACCCTTGTTACTTAATATTTAATGGGTCGTCCGTCCGAAATTAATCTTTTCCTGAACAAAAAATTCCGGTATCATTCGGGGCCTGGGAAGTTCTCCGACCGTTTTACCTTACTTTGTGATTTTCAAATAGGAACTTTTATTTCTTCAGCTGTCCTTTCTGTCGAAAGTACAGTTCTGCTCGTTCATACACGTTTTCTCCAGTTTTTCGTGTAATTTTAAGTGGCTAAGAGCTTGTTATTCAGGAGAACAAGGGGGAAATGACAGAAGGTTTTCCATAAAAAAAAAAAAAAAAAGCTCTTATGCCTCAAAGCAACAGCTCTGACTGGAACCTACCTTTTCACGATAAAGTAGCTGAAGCATCGTTTTTTTTTCGGAAATGCCGTTCTTGCCCTTGGAAATTAGCGTGTTTTCTTTTTGTTAGCGCTGTCCACGCCTCCTGCTTTCTGAAGGGGAGGTTCGGCGCAAAAAAAACAAAAGTAAACTATGCTCGTCGCTCGTGGCTTTGCGCTGCTTGACTGGCAAACTTGGCTCGGACAAGAAAACAATCTAAACAAGAGCTACGAGCTCATATGGCACTTGTTACGAGTAGGCAGTACAAGAAAGTAGATGAGAACGTGATAAAATACACCCGCCATCCAAAAATGCGGTTTGGAAATAGAAGTAGGATAGTTTGTTTTCACTCACTTCTAAGCAGTTCCGGCATCGTCTCGATTATCAAATGCACATGACTGTTCAAACTTCCAAGTTTCAGCCTAATAAATCCACTAGTTTGATCCCTAGACGTGCTACAATATTTCCGGTACTCCCTCCATCTCCCCCTACCGTGGCCGAATCTGGTTCGGACTAAAAAATGGATCATCTAAAGTATCTTCTTTTATACCACCGCTAAAGTTTCGGTCGAGTCTGAGCATTTTTGGAAAATTCTGGTACCCCCTCCCCCCACCAACGTTGTCGGATCCGGATCCCTGCCCAAAATATGTCATCTAGGGTATATGCTCTCTCTAAGTTCTATGTTTCATTTAAACTGATGCACTCGTTTGACTCCTATGCGAGCCTCAAAGTTTCCGGCAATCTCCCTCCAATTCCCGCCACTGTGGCCGAACAGGACTTGAAAACATAAACGTCATATCTCCTAATTCCCTCTTCCTGTCCATCAAGTTTCACTGAAATTGGAGCATAGCCTATCTGCAAGTTTCCAGTACCCCCCCCCCCCCCCCTACCTTGGCCGCATCCGGCCCGGACGCCAAAGAACAAATCTAGGCCGCATAAACTCTGCACTGTCGAACTTGCATCTCATTCGGGCCATTCGTTTGGTTTTTGTGCATGTCAAAAGTCCCCCCCCCCCCCAATTCCCCAACCGTGGTCGCATTTGTTCGAACGCATCTTTTACATGTCGAGGCCATCGATTCTTATCACCCATTTGTTTGACCCTAGTTGGTCGTATCCTAGTTTAAATAAATAAGTCAATTAAGTCGGGTCGCTAATATGCCTGCAAAGTTTCATTGTCTTAGTACTTCTGGAACTATTCTAACCGCCGACTACCGGTATTCCAGGAAACCCCTCTACCCCCCCCCCCCCACAGAGCCCCGAAACCATCTGGCTCCGTCTAATTCGGATCTAGGCCTAATGCTTGTTCTCTCCATTAAATTCCGTCCCAATCCCTCTGCTTTAAGCGTTTCTTGAGTTTTCGGGTCCCCCCCCCCATCCCCACAGGTATAACCCGACCCGACCCGGACTTAACAATGATCATCCGAGGCGATAGCTCTTTCCACCATACAAGTTTCATTCAAATCCGATCACCCGTTCAAAAGTTATACACGCCACTAGATTCCGGACTCCCCATCCATCCACTCCCCCCACTATGGTCGGATCGGGGAAACGGCTGTTCTCAAGTGAACCTGTTCGGGTCCCTGACATACCTGCCAAGTTTCATCGCCCTAGCACATCAGGAAGTATGCCGAACTCGCGGGATCGCTAGAAATCCGGACGCCCCCCCCCCCCCAACTCCCCCAGAGTGCCCGGATCTGGTCCGCTTATATCAATGACGTATCTAGGACTTGTGCTTGTTCTTCCACCAAGTTTCATCCCGATCCTTCCACTCTAAGCGTTTCTCAAGATTTCCGGTTCCCTCCTCCAACTCCTCCCAGTGTCATCGGATCCGGTCCGGATTTATAGTGGGACGTCTGAAACACGAGGTCATCGTAAATATAAAATTTCATCAAGATCCGATCACCCGTTCAAAAGTTATACACGCCACTAGATTCCGGACTCCCCATCCATCCACTCCCCCCACTATGGTCGGATTGGGGAAACGGCTGTTCTCAAGTGAACCTGTTCGGGTCCCTGACATACCTACCAAGTTTCATCGCCCTAGCACATCAGGAAGTATGCCGAACTCGCGGGATCGCTAGAAATCCGGACCCCCCCCCCCCCCCCCCAACTCCCCCAGAGTGCCCGGATCTGGTCCGCTTATATCAATGACGTATCTAGGACTTGTGCTTGTTCTTCCACCAAGTTTCATCCCGATCCCTCCACTCTAAGCGTTTCTCAAAATTTCCGGTTCCCTCCTCCAACTCCCCCCAGTGTCATCGGATCCGGTCCGGATTTATAGTGGGACGTCTGAAACACGAGGTCATCCTAAATATAAAATTTCATCAAGATCAGATCACCCGTTCTAAAGTTATACACGCCACTAGATTCCGGACTCCCCATCCATCCACTCCCCCCAGTATGGTCGGATTGGAGAAACGGCTGTTCTCAAGTGAACCTGTTCGGGTCCCAGACATACCTGCCAAGTTTCATCGCCCTAGCACATAAGGAAGTATGCCGAACTCGCAGGATCGCTAGAAATCCGGACCCCCCCCCCCCAACTCCCCCAGAGTGCCCGGATCTGGTCCGCTTATATCAATGACGTATCTAGGACTTGTGCTTGTTCTTCCCACCAAGTTTCATCCCGATCCCTCCACTCTAAGCGTTTCTCAAGATTTCCGGTTCCCCCTCCTCCAACTCCCCCAGTGTCATCGGATCCGGTCCGGATTTATAGTGGGACGTCTGAGACACGAGGTCATCCTAAATATAAAATTTCATCAAGATCCGATGACTCGTTCGCAAGATAAAAATACCACACATTTTGGCTTCCCCCTCCCTCCACTCCCCCTCCCAGATGGTCGGATCGGGGGAAATGACTATTTCCCATTTAATCTGGTCGGGTCCCTGACGTGCCTGCCAATTTTCAGCGTCCCAGCACATCAGGAAGCACCAAACTCGTGGGATCACTAAAAATTCGGACTTCTCCCCCCCCCCCCCAACTCCCCCAAAGTGAGCGGATCCGTTCCGGTTATATCCATCACGTATCTAGGACTTCTGCTTGTTCTTTCCACCAAGTTTCATCCGGATTCCTTCACTCTAAGTGTTTTCCAAGATTTCCGGTTTCCCCCTCCGACTCCCCCCAGTGTCACCGGATCCGGTCTGGATTTAAAATGGAGGGTCTGAGACACGAAGTCCTTCCATATATCAACTTTCATTAAGATCCGATCACCCGTTCGTAAGCTAAAAATATTTCGTTTTTCCTATTTTTTCCGGATTCCCCCTCCCTCCACTCTCCTCCAGATGGTCGGATCGAGGAAGCGACAATTTCTAATTTAATCTGGTCCAGTTCCTGATATGCCTGCCAAGTTTCATCGTCCTAGCTTATCTGGAAGTGCCCGAACTAGCAAAACCGGGACCGACAGACCGACAGAACGACTGACGGACAGAAATTACAATCGCTATATGGCACTTGAGTAAGCTCAAGTGCCATAAAAACCGTAATTGTAAAACGAAAGCAGTGAAGGTGAGCGGGAATTTCTGCTTTTAATTCTATAGGAGAGCTATGGAAAATGTAAAGGGCAGAGTAAGTACGAGGGGCATTTAAGCAGTTTAAAACGTCGCTTGGAAAATGCCTTGAAAGAATAGTCCTTCGGCTAAAAAGGAATAGTTAGCTCATTTAAAGGCATTCAAAATATGCCTCAGTAAATCTGGTCCGCCCGGCGGTCTTAATACTACCCTTGGAACCCGACCAAGGTTCACTTATTAAATTAAGGCGTTTTGGGTGTGACACTGAAAGTCTTCTCCGTGCTTACCTGCGCTATGTTCGATCATTGCTCGAGTACGCGTGCCCGGTGTGGGGTCATCTGCAATCCGCACAGCGTACCTTACCTATTACACGACATAGAGTCCGTCCAGTAAAGAGCAACTAGGAGATACTCCGAAACCGCGACATAGGCCTACTATACGAACAAGCCCTTGAGAAACTGAATTTTTTAAAACTGATTTTCTGAATTTTCTTTTTTTTGCTGGACTAGTAGTTCGCTCGGAATTGAGGCGAAACCGGAAACTTGGTAGAAGTAAAGCAGGAAGTCTTGGTCAGTATCCTCAAAATAGATATGGCTTATAGAGGTATATCTGAACTTGGTTTCTCTGATGATTAGCCTGGCGAAGACTGGCAAAGACAAGACCCAATTGTTTGAATCAGATATTAGATTTTTGGGATCCCATCGACATCTTTCGTCTTGTCATTAATATGTTCAAAAGTTTCAGCAGCATGTCTCCTAACTCTATATCGACTATATTAAAACTGGATTTAGTGCGAACTACTTGTCTGGCGTGAAATTAATTTTCATATTCGGATTCAGCATGTTTCCTTACCCCTAAATCTCATTAGCTTTTAGAAATATTTTGTGTCGTCCTTTAATTTGGAACCCCTCCCTTACCCCTAAATATAGGGCTACAAACCCCATCTTCGTACTTGTCATGTACTTTGACCCAAAGAGTCATCGTGCCAAATTTGAACAAAATATCTCAACCCCTTCGAGAGTTATCGTGCTAACAGACGGACAGCCGGACAACTTTTGCGATGTCAGAGGTATCCCTCACTTCAGTTTTGGAATCCCAAAAATAAAAAAAAACATTTTTGACCAAATGATACATACTCATGATCCCCAAGGACCCCAAGTGCGCACGATCATTTTTGCCTCAGGGGATTTGCTTACAAGTGCATCCCTTAAAGTATAAATAATACTTTCGAGCAAATTATACATTTTCATCATCTCGATGAGCCTATCATAATTTTGCTTCAAGGGTTTGATTACAGATGAATCTCAGTGCGCATCATCACACACAAGTGCAAAAATAAAATACTTCTTACCAAACAATACATACTCGTGATTTCCAAGGACACATAATCATTCTCATCTCAAGGGTTGTGCTTACAAATGATCACAACGCACCTTCGAATTGGAAAATTCCTACTTTCACCCTTTGACCCAGCCTTGCAAGTGCCATATCTTGTTATTTGTCCTTTCCAAGCTTTCCAGTATCAAATTAAATACGAAGATGTTTCTGTTTCCTTCCAGGTTCTTGCTATTGATCATGATATTAAAGAAAATGGAGACATCCGGTACGAGCTTCTTAGAGGAAACGGAGAATTCTTCAAACTAGCCAAAAAGACCGGGGAGATCACCCTGCGCCAGGCGCCGCACAATCATAATGGAGATTACGAGCTTGCTGTTGTTGCTTATGACGAAGGTAGTTTAGTCGTTATTAAATAATCCTATATCTTATATAACATATATTCAAACAATGTTTACAACAGACGTATATCCGTTTTTGTTTTTTTTTTTCTTAAAGCCTCGTAGTATCTTTTCTGTTCTTCCAGTGCAGTTTGAATTGGCCAGGTGACTATGCTTCCACTTGCACCGGTGAGGCCAACGGTCTTATCTTTTTTTTTTTTTTTTTTTTTTTTTTTTTTTTTTTTTTTTTTAACTTAAAGGACACCTGAATGAAGAGTACCAAGTATCATCCCTATCTGTATGACTTCCGTTAACATTGCCTGCAGAAAACCCAATCCAAATACGAAATAGTGTTTCCAAGCTATGATTTTTGCTTCATTTTGCATCTGTCCTTATTTCAGTACCGATACCGATCAATTTTAGAAATGAACAAATATCTCCAGTCAACCCTTCTTCTGGAAAATTTGTTAACCAGTTAAGCCCAAACGTATGTCTAGAAGAAATTCCAATACGATCCGGCCAGCGCTGTACAAGATTTGAATGAATTGCGCGTTTTGTCTTGCAGTCTGCATGTGCCAACCTCCAGAAACGAACATCCCTATTTTGAAAATGTCACGCTCAGGAGAAGAATGCTCTCCGTGGCCATGTCTGTAAATGCATTCTCCATGGTGTGTTCAAGTATGGTTTCATTGTTCAGGTGTCCTTTAAACACATGACTGGCCTATCGTTTAGCGTCACCTACACTTTCCTCTATCTCTACGTTTATTTTTTAATTTCTTAAATTTTTTTTCATCAGTTCTTTCTAATCTTTACACTTCCATCCTATCTTTATTTATAAAATTAAATTAACAAAAATAAATTCAATAACAATATTTACTCTTTCCACTATCTATACATTTCAATCATATTATACAATTTTAACGTGATTATCTTTCAACTATTTTTTTTTCTAATCATTCAAACTATTTCTATTACAAAATTGTAAACAACCGTTGTAAACATTGTTTGAATATTAGTCGTTATTAATCTCATGTTCCCTACGTAACAGATGGGTTACTTTCTGTCATATTGGCGTACTGTGTGCCAAACTGGCGTATTTTGACGGAAACTCGCAGGAATATTTTTGCAAGGGGCCTGTGGTGTAAAACTTGGTTATTTTTCTTCCTAGCTGGTTTTGGCATGATATGAATTTTCAGGAGAAGTTCATTTTCCAGCTTGAGCGGCTTGAGCCTGAAGAGGACCCTTGCCAAGAAGGGCCGAAATATAGCTCGAATAAAATGTAGCTGGCTTGTCCGTTTTGCACCGTTAAATATGAATTTTTCTGGAGAATAATAATTGGAAACTCGCGTTAAATGTTAGAAAGTCACAGCTCCTGTTTCCTCTATGCTTACGAAAGTGCGGAACTTCGAGAAGACATAAGAACGTAAAACCAAACAGCCAAATTTTTATTAAATTCGCGAAACGAGGGCATGCACAGTATTACCATATCTCTTCTGTTTTTTTTTGTCTTAAATTTTTGGGGTTCTATGATAATTTTGAGGCTCAAGTTTTTCTTGGGATTTTCGGCAAACAAAATGATTCTGGTGTTTTCAGAAGTCACTGCATATTTTTTGGAACTCGATCTGGCAATACTGGCCAAGATTCTGCGACTTCTTTTTTCCTGTTTGTTTCGTATGCCACCAATCTCTGCAGCCCTGTATGCGCAAGAGCGAGTAATGAATGCCTTGACGGTGAATCCGGTCTCCTAATCTGCACTTTACGCATGCTCTGTTCGCACTTTGTGCTTACGAGGTGGCGTTTGGGTAAGGGGCTGTTTGGGATTGGCCGGCAAAGCTACGTGCCAAGTTTTCTGTGAAGAAGTTTTTTCATAAGCAACGAGATATGCGGCTTATTGGTTATCTGGGCTTGATCTTGTGCACGGGCCTGGAAACCTTACGGAAACGAAACAAAACAAATATGTAGTTTCTCGTGGTTTTTGGTCTCTAGATCTCTAGAGCACATATTTATCAGTGCTTTACTGCACAAACGGTTCCATTACAAGACACGTATGCAGTAGCAATTTCTGAGCTTGCTGCCAACCTACGGGTAAGCTACATCCGCCTGAAAGATCCAACACATCTGTGAAGCGGGCAGCTAGGCTCAGGCGTCATGCAGCAAAAAAAAAATTGAATCTGGGTATTAAAACTGTGAGTGGGCCCATATTGATCTTTGCCCCCCCCCCCCCCGGAGATTTGCTGGAATGCCCCTCTCTAGCCAGTCATTTATTGGTCCTACGGCGCATTGGTGTTTAAAGTTTAACCGAAGAGGGCTGAGATAAGACAATCTACTTACCCATCACATATTCACTTGAATACGTTTCAAGGCCCCGAGTACGTTTCAAGGCCCGACTTACTAATAATGTAACAATAAATAACATTGCAGGAAAGGCTTTCGCCTCTACGAATTTACTTATCTAGAACTTAGGTCCTCGTGTCTTATCTGTGGTACATAGTTCATCAGCGTATACGTCCCTCATTTCTGCTACCGCGAGCATACCCTCTGGCATTGCTTCAGAGTTGTGTTTGCAGCGGAGAGATCTTGGCCGTAGGATCTCCTATTTCTCGGTCCTCCCATTTCTCGCCTCTTTATATCAGATCCGTATAATCCAATTACCATCGTTTTCCTTTGCACTCCGTTCCAGAAATTTCAGGTGATATTAATCCCACTGCATCTCTAGCAGCACGAGCGAAGAAAGGGGCCGGACTCTGTTAGATTTACTTTGTTGCGTCTCACGGGCTTCTGTTATGGTGTTCTTGGGTAATTGGATTGGACTGGGAGGGAGCCCCTTTCGACTATGCCGTTTCCAGGCTATCACTAGTTTCGTTTTTGCAGATACCATGGTTTCTGATACCACGGTCTAAAGTCGTTGTCGCAGTTACTGTGGTATCTGATCACGGTCAAAAGACCGTTTCAAAGACACGGTCAAAAGACCCCGACCGCGGTAAGTGACCGCGGTATCTAATAAGTTACCTCATTTTCATCATTACCAAAAATAGAGCCTAGGGTTTTGTCAAATTGGTGGGAAAGAAGTTTAGCACTTAGTGCTGTGACTGAAAATCAGTTTTTCTTGGGGGATGCCTTGAAAAGCGCAATTTCGGCAGTTGTCGTTTTTGCAGAGCAAGCGTAATATCAGATGCCACGGTAACTGCAAACACGACTAATTGCAGATCCAGTCACCGTGGTAACAGATTACTTTCATTTACTTTAGTTGCGTGGTATCTGATACCACGGTGAAAGTCGTTTTCGCAGTACCCGTGGTATCTGACACCTCGGTCAAAAGGTGTTTTTGGGATCCCAAAACGTAAGTGAAGGGATACCTATGACGTCGCAAAAGTTGTCCGTCCCTCTGTCAGCACGATAACTCTCGAAGGGAATGAGATAATTTGATGAAACTTGGTGTGAAGATTCATTGGGTCAAGTGTAAGGTCAAGTTCGTTGATGGGCTCTGTAGCCCTAGATTTAGGGGTGTGGGGGGTATAATTGAGGGGCAAACAAAATATTTTTAAACAGCTAATGTGATAGTCGATTATGGGGTAAAAAGACATGCTGAACTCGAATATGCAAAACATTTTCTCGTCCGACAAGTAGTTCGGCCGGAATCCGGCAAAAACCGGAAAGTTAGTTAAAAGTAAAAGTTTTATTTGAAGCTTATTAGATGTTTGATTTAGGGGTAAGAAGACATGCTGAACACGATGATGAAAACAATTTTCTCGCCAGACAGGTCGTTCGTCCGGAATCCGGCAAAAACCGGAAATTTTGCTAAAATTAAAAGCTTTACCTGAAGTTGATTAGATGACAGATTTAGGGCTAAGGAGACGCTGAGTCTGTATACGACGATCATTTTTCACCCAAACATATATTTCGTCCGGAATACGGTTGAAACCGGAAATTTGTTTGTAAGTTGAAGTTTTATTTGAAGTTGATTAGATGTCCATAAGGTTATACGCTGACTTCGTTTCTGAGTTTTCTTTTATTTGCTGGACAAGTAGTTCGCTTGGAATTCGGCCGAAACCGGAAATTTGGCAGAAGTAAAGCAGGAAGTTTCGGTCAGTATTGTCAAAAGAGATATGGCTGATAGAGGTATATCTGAACTTGGTTTTCTCAGATGATTAGCCTGGCGAATACTGGATCTGGCGAAGACTGGATCTTGCGAATACAAGACCCAGTTGTTTGGATCAGATACTAGATGTTTGGGATCCAATCGAAACCTTGGGTCTTGTTGCAATTGTCGTGGTATCTGACCAGTCATCGTGGTATCTGATATAGAGATATACATCTGATATACAGATACCACGGTCGGACCGTGGTATCTGAAAGAGTGATCTCACTTTCATCATCACCAACAGTAGCGGGAAAGATGTGACTGGATAATTTTCATTTTTGCAGAGCAACCGTGGTATCAGATACCACTGTAAATGCAAAAACTACTGATTGCAGATACAGTTACCGTTGTACTGGTAACCCTGGTATCTGCAAAAAACGCAACTTTTCTTGAAAGCCGAATGTCAAATTACCAAGAAAGGAGCAAGACAGTTTTTGCAGCTTGATATTTTTTATTTGTTTGCAATAACAACGCGTAACGGGAATTCAAGAACACATATCTCCGCTACTCTCTATGATATTGAACAAAAAAAAAAACTAACACGTATACGAAAATGATTAGCTGAAGGGGTCTGGGTAGGGGTTAATTGAAAGAGGTCATGCCAAGGAAAGCTGGAGCTTTCCTGAGCCTTACAGCCACCTGAGCTTCTGCTGGGTCAGTCAAGCTGCAGTTTTCAAGCAGGAACGAGTACAAGTAGCAGTAGTTTTTTTACCCCAAACCCTTGATGGTAAGCCATGTAGCCTAAATTGTAGAAGTGAAATTTAAATATTATTAAAAAAAATGGAACCCGGCAAGACTACCCTAAGGGCCTGTTTCGGCGCCAACCAATGTACTTCGGTTCAGAGTAACCAGTGTTTTCGCGACTTTCGGTTCTGATGAACCGGTGTTTTTGCGTCGACCAGAATTTGGTTCGGAGATCGGTTCCGATCTTCGGTCAGGAAATTTTGGAACGGTTATCGTTACCGTTCACGATTCTTGGTTCTGATTCAGCTTCACCGTCATCAACTAGAAAATAAAAACAAAGGCGGAACAGCAAATAGAAAAATGTTCTAAAGTTAAAATAAGAACTTACATAGTCCAAAATATAAATTGAATATTTTATTGATTCTTAATTTGAATTTTATATTCAATTTTAAATTTTAATTTTTAACTTTTAATTTTTAAGATTAATTTTATTTTTAATTTTTAGTTTCAATTTTAATTTTAATTTTGATTTACAGTTTTCAGTTTTCAATTTGTAATAATGATAAAAAATAATAGTAAAAAAAAAATTAAAACTAAAACTAAAAATAAAAAATAAAAATTAAACTTAAAAATTAAAAGTAAATATTCCTTCAGCCCAAGTTGACTGCGAGTCTGATCGTAATTATCGTTTTTCCAACTTGAGTGTCTTTGACCCTGAACAGGACCCTTGTCAAGAAGGGCCGAAATATAGCTCTGATAAAATTCAGCTGACGTATCCGTTTCTCAGTGTCAAATATGATCGCACTCAGCTTGAGCTTAAGGAATGTTTAATTTAAATTTTTAATTTTTAGTCTTAGTTTTAATTTTTAATTACAATTTCCAGTTTTTAATTTTTCAGTTTTACCTTTAATTTTTTCTTTTGCTATTATTACTATGATTTTGTATTATCGTGGACAGATACAGCCTAACACAAAACCCAGTCAGCTGCTGATATAGATCCAGTTGCAGCTACAAATTCTTCCTCCATCTTTATTATCAAATATCTTTCTTCATCACGTGATCGTCTTCAAATTTGAAACGTGTTTTCGCGTAATTTCCAATGTTTTGGGAGAACCGATTTTTGGTTACGATAAAAAACTGTTTTCGCGACAACCGGTTACCGGTTTCCGCTGAACATCGGTTGGCGCCGAAACACACCCTAACTGTACCAGGATATGTTCTTCAGTTTCGTGAGGTTCACCCCTACTGAAATCACCTATTTCGCCTCAACCTCTTTTAGACCGGCCTTAAATATGTCTCCTCCCCCAAGAATCTTTGGCTTTTGGGCCAAATCCTCCGCGTCTCTCTGGTAAGAAATTCTACAGGACATCCACTGTTTCAGCTTTCAATTCACCAAATAGCTTACAGCTTGAACAGGAAGTCAGAGTCGTACAAAATATTTTCGGTTGACGTTTGTAGAGGGAATAACAAATTAGCGAATAAAAACTTACATCTGAACTACCTACACTGTCAGAAGTTTCATAACAGATAACACAACAACACAAGGATGCTCAGTTTCAACAGACAACACTTGGGATGTAACCTGTCTTTGGGAAGTAATTCAGCAGATGCTTTTTTGCTGTTTTTCGGCTCTTCCTGGCAAAGCTTGTTGTGCATAATGTTTATTATTTTGTCATTTGTTTGACCCTAGTTGGCCGCATCCTAGTTTAAATAATAAAATAACTATTGCTTAACACTTTCAGTATCACAACAGATTACATGCCAAGTGTTGTCTGTTGAAACTGCGCATCCTTGTGTTATCTATTATGAAACTTCTGACAGTGCTGTATTCCTCTTTACAACGTGTTAAAAATTGGTGTTATGGATATGGTGTAAATCACTCTAAACGCTCCGCTTGTTTGGTTGGAATTACTTCCATGTTCTGAACTTTCCGCTTACTAAAGTAAATGAAAGGTCATTTGCAAACTCTTTTGAGGTATAAACTTTCGGGAAATAGAATTGAGGATTTCCTGCGGCTTTAAGATCGCAGCGGTAATTAGGGTTTTCGGTTCTTTCAGAAGCTGGGCTAATTTGGTTGGAAGATTCTAGAGACCAGAGAAGGATCTGCTTTTCTTAGTATTTTAATTACTTAGGGCCACATAGCGATCGTAATGTCTGTCCCACGTTTGCTAGTTAGGGCACTTCCACCTAACCTAGGACGACGAAACTAGGCAGGTATGGGAAGGACCCGACCCGGTGCTGAAGAAAACTTCCTTCCCGGGTCCGGTCATTCGTGTGGGGGTGGAAGGAGAGGGAATGCGGGATTTTTTGTCCGACTTCGAACACGGTTCCTCGTTCCAAAACTTGCTTGGAAGATGCTGCTTGACGGATATGCAGCTGGGGATATTGATGGTCTCCAAAAATTCAAGATATTTTATGGCTCAAGTGCCATATACCAGTCGCTGTTCTGTCGGTCCGTTCATGGTACTTCCAGACCGGCTAGGACGGTGAATATTGGAATGCTTATTGAGGACACTACCTGACTGAACTAGAAGTTGACATTTCCTGGATCTGACCATCCAGAGGGGAGTGGACGGAGGGGGAATCCGGAATCATGTGGCACACATAAATTTTCGAATGAGTTATCAGATCTGGATAAAACTTGTTCGATGGAAAAAGTTTGTGTTCTAGATATTCTGTTTCAGATCTGGATTGGTTCGGCAAGTGTGTTGGGAATTGAGGGGGCGGCATCGGAACTCTTGTGGCGCGCTATGCAGGGTGCTTCCAGACGGGCCAGGACGATGTAAGTTGTCAGTTACTTGGGACCTGGGCAGATTGTCGGATATTGTCCCTTTCTGGATCCGGCCATTCAAGGGGCATTGGAGGGGGGGGGGGGAATCCGTCTGAGCAAACGTTCTAGATATCCTGTTTACAATTCTATAGCCTATCAGATAGAGCAGGTCCCGGAAATCTGATCGGGACGGAACTTAGTGGAGAGGACTATCGTATGCTTCTAGGGATCTGGCGTGGAGTCTCGGCAGAGCCATCTAACCGTGACAGCGCGAACCTTAGCATCCATACCAACTACCCATGTGAGCTTTCAACTCTTGTCCTTCTTCCTGAACATGCGAAAACCAAGGCAGTTTGATAACTTGCACCCAGTGTCGGTGATGGTAATTCGGCCATGGGAGATCGAAAGGTCTCGAAAACTGTTGATCGCGGTAGATGAGTAGAAAGAAAGAGTAAAATGACGTTGGAGGGAATAAATCTTAAGGTATTCGAAGTTTCATTGACAGTGCATCAGTGCTATACTAGCCAATATTTCTTAATTGTTCAATATCACGTGCTTCTTCTTTCCAACCATTCTATATCCCTCTTGCTCGTATCTTTGGTTTTGGGGATTTCGGGCAGTCTCAAAAACCTGCTTAACCCCCAATCGCGGTGATTATAAGCGGGACACCAAAGGGTTTCGAAAACCGTCGAGCACTGTGGACACAGGAACAGTAGGACTTGGGAATTTCAGTATGAAGCGAGTGATTACGGGTGGGATCAATGCTATATAGCCCAAGTACCACATTCCCTTACAAATTCTGAATCGTTCATCCGACAAATGCGACCGTGAATAAACCTGAAGTTCTGCAACTCGCTGAAAGGAATCCGTTCCTCGTCCTCTGCAGCACGATAATTTCTCTTTTACTGCTGGTCTCTGGAGTCGGTAACTCCGAAACACCTGCGGCGGGATTTAGAGATTGCAACTACAGCCTGACAAGTAAGAGGCAAACAAATGTTTAGTTCAGTGGCTCTATATAGCCTAGCTTCTCGTCACCCTGTGTTCTGTCAGCAAGACTTTATTTTTGTAAGCTGGTCTTCTGGTTGCTTGTGCTGTTTTTTTACTACTATGCTATTCTGCGTTGCACATTGTCAGAGAACGCGGCTTAATACGCTCGTCGGATAAATGGGTTAAATAGCGAAGACAGTGTCCTGGAAACTCTTAAGGCGACTAAACGGCAGAGCCTTCCCAGTGGTTGCTTCACCTTCGACTACCGCCTCCGCCTTGCACAGGCTTCCCTAGAAACACAATCCATCGCAAAGTTTCCTATGAGAGGCTTTGTTTGCCTTTGATGGCTGGCACTCTGACTGTAGTGAGAGTAGGTGGAAGCGGCTGACGCACGGTTTCTTTGGATCCCAAAACATAAGTAGAGGGATACCCATGACATCGCAAAAGTTGTCCGTCCGTCCGTCTGTAAGCACGATAACTCTCGAAGGGAATGAGATATTTGATAAAACTTGGTGTGAGGGTTCTTTGGGTCAAGAGTAAGGTCGAGTTTGTAGGTGGGCTCTGTAGCCCTACGTTTAGGGGTGGGGGAGGGGTTTAAATTAAGGGGCAAGGAAAATATTTTTAAACAGCTAATGTGATACTCGATTATGGGGTAACAAGACATGCTGAACAGGGTGGTGAAGTAATTTTTTCGCCGGACAAGTAGTTAGCCCGGAATCCGGCCAAAACCGGAAAGTTTGTTAAAAGTAAAAGTTCTATTTGAAGTTTGTTAGATGTTTGATTTAGGGGTAAAAAGACATACTGAACACGAATACAACAAACATTTTCTCGCCGGACTAGTAGTTCGCCCGGAATCCCGCCAAACCGAACAATTTGTTGAAAGCAAAAGTTTTTTGTTTGAAGTTGATTAGATGTTCGACTTAGGGGTGAAGAACGCCATTATTAAAACCATTTTCTCGCCGGACAAGTAGCGGAATCCGGCCAAATCCGGAAAATTTTCTAAAAGCAAAAGTCTTATTTGTAGTTGCTGAATCCGTATATGACAATCTTTTTTTTTCCCCGGACGCATAGTTCGCCCGGAATCCGGCTTGAACCGGAAAATTTTTCATAAATTAAAGCTTTATTTGCATTTGATTAGATGTTCGATAATTCGTTTTTGAGCTTTGTTATTATGTCAGATAAGCAGTACCCGAATTCGGCAGAAACCGGAAATTTGGCAGAAGTATGCTAAGGCAGGAAGTTTGGATCAGTTTCGTCAACACAAATATGACTGGGGTAAACACACATGCCGAATCCATATCTGAACTTGGGTTTTCTCAGATGGTTAGCTATTTGGCCTTGATCTGTTTCTGAATTTTTTTAGTAAAAATGCTTAAACAGTCTGGAGAAGACATGACCCAATTGTCTGGATGAGAAATTAAATTTTTGGGATCCCATCGAAACATTTGGTCTTGTTCATGTTATAGGACTAGGTTGTCCGTCCACTGTAATTCTAATTTTGTCTTGAATTCTTTATAGTTCATTCTCCTATTTGCTTCTGTTTCATTGCAGGATCTCCGGCGCTATCGTCCGAGACATTGGTCTCCATCAAAGTGGTGGATCACAACAGTCCAGTTTTTGAAAAGTCTTTCTACTACGCCGCAGTACGAGAGAACGCCCTTCTCTACTCCCCTATTGTTTCCGTTTCCGCCTCAAATCCAATGGACAGGAAGCTAATATTTACCATCACCTCGGGCAACGACATGGAAGAATTTTCTCTTGACTTCGAAACAGGTATGTTTCTACAGAACGACTGATCATACACCACCCGGCGATATGTTTGGGCCAACGGATAGCTCCACGCCATACCAAGGGCCAGAGCCAAACCCCTGGGGAATTCCGTCCCTACCTCCTGGCGGTTTTATACGGTGCTCGAAGGTTACCTACTTCAGGGCAGTACATGTTTTTGGTATCCCAAAATGTTAGTGACGGGACCCCTATGACTTCGTAAAACTTGTACGTCTGTTAGCACGATAACTCTCGAAGCAGTTGAGATATTCTCTTCAAACTTGGCATGAGGACTTTTTTGGCCAAAGTACTGGTCAAGTTTGAAGATGGGCTCTGTAGCTCTAAATTTAGGGTTGGGGGAGGGGCTAAAATTAATGGACGAACAAAAAATATTTTTCAAAAGCAAATGAGATAGTCTATTTACGGGCAGGAAACATGCTGAATCGGAATATGAAATTATTTTCTCGCCGGACAAATAGTTCACCCGGAATCCGGCCGAAAGCTGAAAATTTGCAAAAAGTAAAAGTTTAATTTGAAGTGGATTAGAGGTTCGATTTAGGGGTAAAGAGATATGCTGAATCGAAATACGAAATTTATTTTCTCACCGGACAAGTAGTTCGCCCGGAATCCGGCCAAAACCGGAAAATTCTAAGTTTTATTCGAGTGTGCTTAGATGTTCGATTTAGAGGTGAGAAAACATGCTGAATCAGCATATGACAATTATTTTCTGCCTGGACTTACAGTTCGCCCGGAATTCTGGTGAGACCCGAAAATTTGTTAAAAGTATTTTTTTGTTTCGATGTATGGGTAAGAAGACATCCTAAAATCGTTTTCGAGATGTAGTTTTTTGCCAGACAAGTAGTTCGTCGTGAATCTGGCCGGAATTGGAAATTCGGCAGAAGTAAGGTTTTGATCATTTAAAGTAGATACGACGTCGGATATATGGCTAAACACACATGCTGAATCCATATCTGAAATTGGTCCGATGATACCACTTGCTTTAATCTGTTCAAGTCTGGATCAAATATCTGGATCCCATCAAAACCTTTGGTCTTGTTCTATGAGATGGCATGGGGAAGGGAGGGACAAGGAGGTGTAAATTTTGGGCTCTTGTAATCTTCTGGAGGATTTGCTTAAACTTGAAATATTTTGTTCACTTTGAACTGCGTTGGTAACCAAATAGTTCAAATTGGAACTCACTATTTCTCAACCTGTCGTCTAGCATATCAAAGGGTGTTCTTAGACGCTATTAGTATGTTTATCAGAAGAGGACTCAACAGTTGAGGTTTCAGGATAGTTCTTTCCTTAATTTCCCCTTGGGTGAAGAAGAGTAACGTAGGCCTGTGCCTTAGGAGCGATGGTGGAAACATGCAGTAGTAGATGTTAGTAGTAAAAAGAACAATCCTTCTGGTAGTGTTCCTTGCTGTAGCTTTCCACTTCAACTACGTGCACACCAGAGCAAAATAACTCTAGAGAGTAATGCGTGAACTTCGAAAAAGCGACACAGTCAAATCGCAGCAACACTTGCTCCACTACCGGATACGAACATCCCTACCGAAACTCAACCAATGGCAGAGCAGAATATTTTGCTCTGACCAATCGTTAACGAGGGCTGGCTAGAATCTACGTCCGCGACTGCACGACAGTTAGATTTGGGTAGAAAATATTCTACTTTGGTCGAAGCGAACTTTAAACGCGCGAGAAAATTGTCTTCTGAACCCAGAATTACTCTTATTAAGACATAAATGGAGAAATTCGCATAATGGCATGCGAGCTTTCGATTGCGAAATTTTGTCAGACTGTGTGTGCACGTATCTTAAATCTTCCTGTATTGTATCGCTTTAAGTAACCATTGCAGAGCAAGCTAACAACCTATGAGCCTTAGAAAATACCTGAAAGACGCCTAAAATAAAAAGAGCCTTAGAAAATACCTGAAAGACTTTTTTCTTTCCTGCTTTCTGACACGGGAGTGCAAAACAGTTCCTTTAAAATAAGGCTCGTAGGAAGTAATTTTATTTTGGTTCAGTAGCAACTTTACACAGTGCATGCCTGTCATGAATTCTTTTTTTTTCGGATAATTATTAGTTTAGTTTCAATTTAGTTTTTCATTAAAAATCTTGAAACGGCTGTAAGCCGACTAGTTGATTTTACGTCAACAATGTATACACTAAAGTTACAATATTTGAAACTGAATAATATATATAGAGCAAACCCACATATCACACTATGACCCATAACTGGCCATTTGTCTGTCAGATCACGTAACTTGTCAATAAAGTTACAATGATTAATATCCCTTAATCTTAGAACCTCCTGTCAAGGCGGGACTACTGCGGAGTGGACCTACAATAGCTTTATATTTTCTTGCTCGACTGAGCACTCGGAATCGCTTTACAAGGGCTTGAAACTGCCTTTGATATTAGGTCTTGTTTTGTCTTGGTGTAAATTATTGCTTGGGTATGTTTTCCACTCGTCCCTCTCTTCAGAAGGAAAAATGCCCGGTTATTTAATAGGACAAGCGGGTGGGCTCCACTCATTTTAAGGGTCGTGCGACAGCGGATTAAAATAATATTAATATAGTCTTCATGAAAATCACAATGTTGTTTTCAAACATTATTTCAGTGCAAACTAGACCTACGTTGCCCGGGCAACGTGAAGTGTTGCGGCAACCTTTGTCCGGCTTCGCCGGCTAAAGTGTTGCGAGAGCAACACTTTGGTTTTGTTTCTTCGCTGTCGGTTAAATGCTGAAATTGTCAACTTATCGAAGCTTTTAAAACGGTATGTTCTAAAAAGAATAATTACATAATCAAAAGCTGTTCTTTAGCGTTGTAAAACCAACAACAAAACAATATCGGAAGAAGGCTATCCGTAACGTTTCAGGATTAAAATACCATAGATGACACTATTAATTATTACAAAACTACCTTATTGTTTTACATTACCGTATCGTTTGTACCCGTTGCGTAAACAGTTAATCCTAGGTTATAGCGATAGACCATCGATACAAACTTTCTTACTGTCATATTTACAGAAATCGAATACAATGTGCACCAATTTTCAAAAATTTCTAGCCCCTCGTGAACCGATCTTACTTACAAGTCCGTCTCCCGTGATTGACATCAAATTCACCGGAAACAAATAACGGATACACCAACTATCAAAAGTTGCAAACCCCTCATCGCTGAAGATGATTATAGCATAAAAGCCGATTATTACTTACAAGTCCCATGCATGTCTTACAATTGGGAACAAAATTGTTCTTACCATCGAATACACCTGAGACAAATAACAGGTATACCAACTAGCAAAAGCTGCAAACTCCTCGTTGCCGAAGATGATTATGAGCTAACAGTCGACTGTTGCTTACAGTCGACTGTTGCTTACAAGTCCCTTACATGTCTCACAACTGATATCGCCTATTTTTGGTTTCAGTGTGTACCTTACTCCTGAAGTTGTCAACCCCTTCAAACTTTCAAACTGGTTTATCTCATGAAGGATTTTTGTTCAAAAAAATGGATGGCATATATTTTGATCAGCTCTTCAAGGGCTATCGATTGCCCTAACCACAACAAAAGCATGTAGGAAAAAGGGACTAAATTGTCTTTGCAGTCAGTTGAACTTTATCCTTTTCAATCGTAGACGTCGTGACGGATGAAAACTTGGAATAATATCCTATATAATCTAGTTGGTATTATAAAGCTATCCGTAACTTTTCAGGATTAAAATACCATAGATGACACTATTAATTATTACAAAATTACCTTATTGTTTTACATTACCGTATCGTTTGTACCCGTTGCGTAAACAGTTAATCCTAGGTTATAGCGATAGACCATCGATACAAACTCTCTTACTGTCATATTTACAGAAATCGAATACAATCTGCACCAATTTTCAAAAATTTCTAGCCCCTCGTGAACCGATTCTTACTTACAAGTCCCACTCCCGTGATTGACATCAAATTCAGCGGAAACAAATAATGGATATACCAGCTATCAAAAGTTGCAAGCCCCTCATCGCTGAAGAGGATTATAGCATAAGCTTTTTAAACGGGATGTTCTAAAAAAATTAATCATATGATCAAAAGGTATTCTTCAGCGTTGTAAAAACAACAACAAAATAATATAGGAAGAAGGGACTAAATTAACTTTGCAGTCAGTTGCACTTTATCCTTTTCAATCGTAGACATCGTGACGGATGAAAACTTGGAACAATATCTTATATAATCTAGTTGGTTAATTATTATGAAACCACCTACGGGGTAGTCCACTATTAATTATTATGAAACCACCTCATTGCTTTACATTTTCGTTTGTATCCGTTGTGTAAACAGTTAATCCTCGGTTACATTGATAGACCATCGACACAAACTTTCTTACCGTCAGATTTATAGAAATCGAATACAATGTGCACCCATTTGCAAAAATTCCTAGCCCCTCGTGAACCGATTCCTACTTACAAGTTCCTCTCCCGTGATTAACCGGAAACAAATAATGGGTACACCAGCTAGCAAAAGCTGCAAACCCATCATCGCAGAAGATGATTGTAGCATAACAGCCGATTATTACTTACAAGTCCCTTGCATATCTTACCATTGGGAACCAAATTGTTCTTACCATCGAATACACCGGAAACAAATAACAGGTATACCAACTAGCAAAAGCTGCAAGCCCCTCATTACCGAAGATGATTATGGGCTAACAGTCGACTGTTGCTTAAAAGTCCCCTAAATGTATCATAACTGGTATCGCCTATTTTTGGTTTCAATGTACCTTACTATGAAGTTGTCAACCCCTTTGAAATTTTCAAACTGGTGTATCTCATGAAGGAATTTTTGTACCAAAAAATGGATGACATATACTTTGATCAGCTCATCAATGGCTATTGATTGCCGTCGAAAAAAAAATTCTACCTGTCTTAGTTCAAAAGTTGACTTTTTTGCCGTAGGCCAACTTTCTAACGTCACGACTTAGAAAGGAGCAAAGGATAAGCTCTAGTTTCTTTAGCAATGAGAGAACTTTTAAAGTTTAAGAGGCACATCTGATACCGTTACTCTACCACAAACCAAAGTGCAAAAAAAAAAAATTATAAACTCAGCTGAAATCGTCGCAGACATGGACAGAAACAATAGATGGCAGCACTTTCGGACCCGTGGGAAAAAGCCACTTTTTTGTCTCTGTAGATTTTTCTATTTATCACTCAAAGAAGATATGTTGGCTGTGGGGCCGGGTAACTGCCGCATATATTTAACACTTATAGATTTTAGTCCATCTTCAATTTGAAACTGGTGCCTGCCTGCTTGCGTGCTAGAACGGAACTTTCCACTCGAAAGCAGAAACATCATTTGATGAAACAAAAGGTTCGCTACACAACTTCAGATAGTCCTCTCTGACATAGGCTATACAACTCCACTTCACTTCGCAAACCGTAGGCTCTGGCTCGAGGACGAGCCTCAGGCAAGAGTTCTACGGAGCTTTCCAAAATGTAATGTCATATTCATCAATCCGGCCTAAGGTCCACACTTTCCGTAAAAACCGCACAGGTTAGACCCTTCTCAGTTACCAGGAATAAAATGAAATCGGAGTCATAGGAAAAAAAAAAAAAAAAAAAAAAAAAAAAAAAAAAAACGAGGACAAAACCAAAGTGTTGCTCTCGCAACACAATTAAATACGTGTAATGGACAGTAGTGATAATCAGACATCTACTGGCGTTACAAACTACTGATTTCGTTGTATTCCCGCTAGAGCTCGCTCACGATAAAGTCCAGTGGAGTCACGATCTTTTACACATTATCGCAAACGTGGGCAATTATGGTTTATTGAAAGCGGAAAATTGGAATGTTTAATTTTTAATACGACTTCGTGAAGAGGTTCCCGAGATCTGAAGGCAGAGGGCCTCCGTGGAGTTTAATCCGGGACCAAGTACAGGAAATTCTCGACTTGTTCGTTGATTAATAGTCCCGCATGAAGCAAGAAATGTATGGCATAGTCGAAGAGATTATTAATGGAAAACTAAATGTATGGTGTTTGGTAGTTAGATAGCTTGTATTTGGTTTAGTTGCGTACTGCTGATATGCGACTAGTTTTATTCATGGAACTAACTTCTACTAATGGAATTTTTCTCTTTTCGCTTCATCTGCAGCCCAACATACTGGTAATACTCTATGTAAGTATTCGTCAAATGATATGCACTTGCCTGCCTTCATCGTTTACTCACAATTGGCTTCCCACGTGCTTACCTTTTGAATGGCTCAGTTTGTCTGCTGGTTGCTTGTACTTGTTTTGCTTATCCAAGGCTGTCCTAAATTCCCGGGAGTGGGGGTGGGGACGGGAGTGGGACCCGTCGGAGTTATCAGGCTGCAGAATTGGTCAAAACCAGAATTTCTGTCACTGATTGTTTACATTTTCTGTTTTAGCTTCCTTGAATTTCTTGTCCATGTCTTGATGCATGTGCTTCCAGTTCTGTCGTATTTGTGAAGTTAACTTTCTTGAGATTTTCCTGTATTTTACGGCCTGCCATACCGATTTCGCAACCTGATTGGTTTTGTTGCTTGTTTCTTTCTGTTAATGTATGTCTTCCGTTATTGTTTATGTTACGATATTCCGATAGTCCTGCGTTACCTTGAAATGTCCTTAACTTTAACTGACTCTGATCCCGTCGCTTTGGAGTTGACTACTTTCATTGCCTTTTTCTTCCTTTTGTTGTTTCTCGTTTTCATTATTCTATTCTGTTCTTCATTTATATTCCGTAGTTACCGTACCTCCATTCCGTATGTATGGTCTTGAACCAAGAGAGGTTTCGTTTGCTATCAAGATGTATTTACAGTTTCCTCCTGGCAGTTCCCGGAACAAGCGTAACCTTGGGCAATGTTTATGAATAAAGCAGCGTATTTTTTCTAAGGCATAACGAGCAACTGGGAGGGAGAAAAGAAACTTGTTGCTAGAAAGTTAGTATATGTTGACGGTAAATAAATAACGAGCTTTTCGAAAGTTAGCGCGATTAGAGCCAGGTCCCTAGTACATTCGTGGTGTCGTATTTATGGTAGGAAACACGGTTGCCTCAAAAAAAGAATTTTCACTGTGACGGCGGTCGTATGAGTGGTGCGACATCCCCTCGAGTGGTAGTTTTAGTCCTTAGCGCCGGTGTTTTACTGTTGGTTATTTTTTTACTCGTGATTTTTTTTTTACAAGTTTGGTTTTTCCAACTTGACAGGCTTTGAGCCGGAAGAGGACCCTTGCCGAGAAGGGCCGAACTACAGCTCTGTTCAGCTGACATATAGGTTTTGCAATATCAAATTTTACTCTTGGTTGCATTTGCCCGAGACACCCTTTCCGGTCAATAACGATGAGTCCCATTTGTCAAGTGACTAGGCTTGTCCTGTTCACCTTTTACGTCTACAGTCAGCTTAATTCCTTTTTTCTCTCCAGGTGTCCTGACTTTGATTGCCCCTTTGGACTACGAGCAGCGACAACATTACGAACTTGTTCTGAGAGCCCTGGATAGCGTGACTGGAACCTTTTCGGAAGTCGTTGTTGCCATTGATGTTCTGGATGTTAACGACAATTATCCCGAGTTCATCCAGGCTGTGTATAATGTCTCAGTCTCAGAAGCTGATGCTGTTGGAAGCACGGTTCTGAAACTGAAGGCCTTTGATATTGACTCAGGTAGGAATTTTTTAATAGGCTATGTTTTCTAGTTAGGCCTATTGGTTGTCAAGTATAATATATTTAAATTTTGTACTGTGTCGGTGAGAATTCTTTTATTTAAGACGTATTGCACGCATCTATATTGTCTCCCACTTTTTTATAACTATCTTGAAACGACGATGTGTAAACTAAAAGTTTGTTTTAACAATGCATTCCGTCATCTCCTTTCATACAATCGACGTTACTCTGCTAGTCAAATGTTTTTAGAAATGGAACTGAATCTTTTGATGTTAGGAGACGGAAAGCGATAGTTAGTTTTGTTGCAAGGGTAGAAGTTTCCGAAAATCCACTTTTAAAGGCAATTCGTGAGAATGCAGAATGCCGTTCCGGCCATTTCTACCGACTTTTCTGTCGACTGTGTTATTGCCCCGAGCCACCGAATGGTTAAAACGATTGTATATATTTAGTAAAGAAATTTCCTGTGTTAGTGCAATTTTATTATGTGATGTGTAATATCACGAATTAAATAGATTGATTGATTGATAATATAAATCGTTTATTGACCACAGTAGCAAAGATAGCTAGCAAAGGTAAGTCAAGCTAGCACTTTCAACGGGATATAAAATGGCCAATGATAAATGACAAATAATACCAGATAAACACGACGAAGAACTATTAAACGAACGAACAAAGTACGGCACGAACGAGTTAACATATCTTTCAGTTGCATGCGCTGGATAATATTTTAACTTAGCTTTTTTTTTAATGGGTTGGAGTACGCGTGTTGGGCCTGTTTTTATGGCACTTGCCCTTCGGCCAAGTGCCATATAGCGATCGCAATTTCTGTCCGTCCGTCGGTCTGTCGGTCTGTCGGTCTGTCCAGGTTTTGCTAGTTCGGGCACTTCCACATAAGCTAGGACGATAAAACTTGGCAGGCGTATCAGGGACCCCAAATGATTAAGTTGGAAATAGTCAGTTCCCCGATCCGAGCACCGTGGGGGGAGTGGAGGGAGGGGGAATCCGTAATCTTGAGGTATTTTTAACTTTTGAACGGGTGATCGGATCTCGATGAAACTTTATATTTGGAACGACCTCATGCCTCAGACGACCCACTTAAAATCCGGACCGGATCCGGTGACTTTTGGGGGGAGCTGGAGGGGGCAACCGGAAATCTTGGGAAACACTATGAGTGGAGGGATCGGGATGAAACTTGGTGGGAAGACACCTAGCAAACACTAGATACATCATTGACATAACCGAGCCGATTCGGGCACTGTGGGGGGAGTGGAGGGAGGGGGAATCCGGAATCTTGAGGTATTTATAACTTTTGAACGGGTGATCGGATCTCGATGGAACTTGATATTTGGAAAGACCTCATGCCTCAGACGACCCACTTAAAATCCGGACCGGATCCGGTGACTTTTGGGGGGAGCTGGAGGGGGGCAACCGGAAATCTTGGGAACTGCTATGAGTGGAGGGATCGAGATGAAACTTGGTGGGAAGAGACCTAGCAAACACTAGATACATCATTGACATAACCGAGCCGATTCGGGTACTGTGGGGGGGAGTGGAGGGAGGGGGAATCCGGAATCTTGAGGTATTTATAACTTTTGAACGGGTGATCGGATCTCGATGGAACTTGATATTTGGAAGGACCTCGGACCTCAGACGACCCACTTAAAATCTGGACCGGATCCGGTGACTTTTGGGGGGAGCTGTAGGGGGCAACCGGAAATCTTGGGAAACGCTATGAGTGGAGGGATCGAGATGAAACTTGGTGGGAAGACACCTAGCAAACACTAGATACATCATTGACATAACCGAGCCGATTCGGGCACTATGGGGGGAGTGGAGGGAGGGGGAATCCGGAATCTTGAGGTATTTATAACTTTTGAACGGGTGATCGGATCTCGATGGAACTTGATATTTGGAAAGACCTCATGCCTCAGACGACCCACTTAAAATCGGACCGGATCCGGTGACTTTTGGGGGGAGCTGGAGGAGGCAACCGGAAATCTTGGGAAACGCTATGAGTGGAGGGATCGAGATGAAACTTGGTGGGAAGACACCTAGCAAACACTAGATTCATCATTGACATGACCGAGCCGATTCGGGCACTGTCGGGGGAGTGGAGGGAGGGGGAATCCGGAATCTTGAGGTATTTATAACTTTTGAACGGGTGACCGGATCTCGATGAAACTTGATATTTGGAAAGACCTCATGCCTCAGACGACCCACTTAAAATCCGGACCGGATCCGGTGACTTTTGGGGGGAGCTGGAGGGGAGAACCGGAAATATGGGAAAACGCTATGAGTGGAGGGATCGAGATGAAACTTGGTGGGAAGACACCTAGCAAACACTAGATATATCATTGACATAACCAAGCCGTGTCTACTCGTAACAAGTGCCATATGAGCTCGTAGCTCTTGTTATTTTCTTCAACATACTCAGGCAGCATTGATCTCTAAAGTTTCGAAGTTTAAACATTTGTGGCCAAAACTTGTGGTTAAATGGTGCCTGCGTTGCTCAAGGGAAGGGAGACCGTGCGCAACGTATGCCTTAAGTGAGAGATCTTAGGCCCTAGGCAGCGAAGTACTAGCTTAAATTGGCTTGGTGTGGGAATTGACTACCCCGTCTTGTTTTCTACCGCCCATCAGTTCGCTTCTGACCGTACGGCCGTCTCTTCCAGCCCGATAAAGTTTCGGTCAATCAATCCTCTCTGTGCACGTAGCACTCTGAAAGTTCTAATTTGAGTAAATCTGATTTTTCTTCGAAGTCCTTGTCTAAGCTAGAACTTTGCAATCCTAGTCCTGTCTTTAATTTTACTGCACACAGAACCACCCTCTATTGGGACAGCACCAAGGACAGACAAGATTTTGGAGCGAAAATGAATTCCGAACTCCTTGAGTTGCGTTAGTTGCGTTTTCAGCGTCATAAACTTACTTAATAATTACTGATACTACTACGGCTGTTCTAACATCTTCCGTTTCAAGAAGAGAACTCCCGAACAAGATTCACTGGGCAATCAAATATGTTCTTGTAATTCCTGACTGAACCCGATTCTGACCGCATAATCTGCTTGATTGGACAGTTTCCCCCCTCAAAAATTCTAAGCCACTATCCCCGCCCTGATTTTAAAGACCCTCTGTGAATGTGACCGTGTATTATTCCCGGGCAAGATTTTGTCAAAGCATTTTAGTATGACTGTGATAAACAGACTGAAGATCGGACAGATTTGCGGTATCGCATATTTTAGCTTGGATCCGAAAAACCATTATTGCGCCCATTTTCCAACATCGGTGAATGCTGTGGACGCTGAAAAGTCAACCTTACATGGGATATAATTGAATGAACATCTTCAGTTCAGCAAAAGTTGAATGAAGAATTTCCGTAGGTCAACTACGAAACAGTTAAAAAACACTCAGACTCGACAACCTTCCGCGCTATTTGCTTAGGAAGCCTTTGTTGACAGTTTCTTCCTGTATTCGCTTACTAAAATCTCTTTCCTGATTCCAGGCTCCTATTTCTCAATTCCAGGTGACAACGGGAAGGTATTCTACCAACTGCGTCGTGATCCAGATCAGCCTGAAGTGTTCCGAGTCGACGAGAATACTGGCGTTATCACCTTCATCAAACCGCTTGACTACGAGTCCCAGCATCTGTACCACCTCACTGGGATTGTTACCGATTTGGGTGTTCCACCTCTTTCTTCTTCTGTGCACATCTGGGTGAACGTGAAGGATGAGAATGACAATCCACCCAAGTTTGAACAGAGAGATTATTCCTTCCTGCTCAGCCCTGATGCTCCAAGAGGGCAGTTTCTTGGCATGGTGAAAGCATGGGACCCAGACTGGAGGGATCAGCTCATTCTAAAGTACACAATCACAGGCGGCGATGAAGCGCAGAATTTTGCGATCGAAGAATCGACAGGCATAGTGACGCTTTCGAGTTGGAATCGATTCCCGAAAGCGACCAGTGTGGCTTTGAATGTTTCGGTGACGGATGGTGTGTACAGTGCCTCTACCGGGCTTGTGATTCAGCTTTTGAATTTGAACAGTCATTCGCCAACATTTGAGAAAATGGTGTGGGAGGCGACGATTCGAGAAAATCTGGCTCCAGGCATGTTTGTTGCCAGAGTAACCGCAATGGATGATGACATAGGAGATACCGAGAGACTTTCTTATTCAATTCAAGGCCAAGAGTGAGTATTTGAAGTTGTTGGGACGAGGCTGCCGTATCTTCTGGGTTGCTTCCCAGTCCAAACCTCCTATAGTATATAAATTTTTATAAAAGGTTCCAGGTAAAGCCTAGGAATTGTGCGATTTTTTCGAACGACACAGTTAACCTACTTCTCGCAAACCTTCCGATGAGAACTCTCTTTGGCTTGCCGTAAAGCTCTGCTCGCTCATAGGCCAAAGAAAATTGAATAAGGGAACCCAAGTTGGTCTGGAAATTTTGGATTCCCTCGGTTTTGCGGATTAATTGTAGGGACAACGTACTTTTCGTTCACTATATACCTGACCGTTTGTATATATATATTTATCTGTGTTGAAAAACACAAAGGACATATACAGGATAAACAAACAACTCATATGAAACTAAACAAAATAACAAACTAAAGAAATAACACTTCTCAGCTCGAGTGCTTATTGCGCAAAATAAAAAAAAGAAGCAATCACTCTTGGTGACGTAGATCGTAAGATACCAAGAAGCTGCCCACCATTCCCAGAAATTAACAAACCCCTTAAGTGCAAAAGCTCCTGGCACCTGAAAAGAAAATGATCCAGACCATCCCCATCTATATAACTCCTGAGTTGGGAAAAAATTTAAATGCGAATAAATATGATGTGTAACCTCGCTACAAGTGTGCACACATGCCCCTACTGGCATTTTCCTTACTATGTGTGCAAGGTACCTTCGGCTGAAATAAACTCGGTCATACACACGTCCTCAATTTTTGGGCATATTAGTCTAGCGTCTGGGCATGCCCGAGATATGAGCATAGTGCTCCAAGGTCTGGGCGTGACAGAACATATGAGCATTATGCTCATACGTTGTTGCACCATGCCCTGGAGCAGGAGCGCAGTACCCATATACAAATCTGTTTGACAAGTAAATTTTCCGTTCCAGATTTCAGTTCAACTGATTTAAATGGGGGTACTGTGACTTTACTCCAGGGTGTACTATGACGACGGAGCACCATGTCCAAAAGTGAGGATATGTGTATGACTGTATACACTGTAAAATCTCGCAGTATTTGCCACTGGGATTAATCTTTTCTCTACTGAGATAAGATTATCTCTAATTCGGATTAATCTTATCCCAGTAGAGTTTAGATTAACCCCAGTAGCAAATACTGCAGCTAACTTTAATCCTTACTCTGAGAGACTTTTTACAGTGTAGGCCTCTACGATAATGTTTATTCGCTATAGTTCTCTATAAACTTCATCTTTCTTTAATATTCTAGTTGTCTGTACCTGGTTTTCTGCCCACTACATCTACCCGCACTTATTTCCTAAGTAATATTGTCTTTGTAAGGTCGTCTGAATTCTTCCGGATTGACGAATTCAGTGGAGAGATCTACACCAAAAAGTCACTAGACAGAGAGGAGAAAAGCCAGTACGAACTTTGGATTAAGGCAAGAGATCCAGATGGAAAATCGGGATTTGCCCTCCTGAAGATCTTAGTGACAGATGATAACGACAACAGGCCGCAGTTTCTAGCGAAGGAATACAATGCAAACATCTATGCAAATTTCTCAGTGCGGGATTCCGTGATCCTTAGGGTAAGTTTGCGTTTTGAACGTAAGTTAGTGTTTTTTAAGTTCAGGGTATACGAGATAATAACGGTAATAACAGAAATTCATTTATTTCTTATGGAGAAATACAGGTGAATAAGAAAATATGTAAAAAAAAAGGAATCAGAGAATTCCATATCCGTATTATCTTGTCGATTAATTTGTCAGGTTGCACTTCTGTGGTTCGACTCTTGTGGGTTTATCAACCGGGGTCAGTTCCGGGTTTGAAAGCCAGTTTGACGATTATAACTAAAGTGGTAACAGGCTGATTTCGATTCAGTTGGGGCTTCTGGGGAATTTTCGAAAGCTTAGAGAGATTGATAGGAATAGTTTTCTCAGGACTGTGGGAATTGCCCCATGTTCATTCTGTGTTCTCATATTGCTACAATTTGATCTTGTCTCTAGGTTACCACATACGCCACATAGGTAATCAATATGGGGTTTCCTTGTCTGTTTTTGGTCGAAGACCAATCCAAAGTACTTCACCCGCTCTTTTACAGCTATTAGTTCGTCTCCCATGTATATGCGCGGGTTGGGTCGGGGAAAGGGAATTCTGTTGAAGAGTACTGACGTGGTCTTTAGGGCTAGGTTCTATACGGGTCGTCGCATTTTCAGTTTCGAACCTGATACAGTTAAAAATAAACTCCCTCTCAGGATACAGCATGTAAACAGCGGCACTATTTTTTCCTTCTTCTGCTTTCTGCTTCAAACCTTGAGCTGACCCTATACTTTCCAGACTTGTGCTGGACGAAAGAAAGTTTTAATGAGTGTCCCGTTTCATCCGGTTTGCCAGATTCTATTAGCTGTCGTAGGCCACTAGTTCTGTTCCACTGAATTCCGTCGCTTCAGTACCTTCCTATCAAGTTTATTGACTGTTATTGACAAGGTGCAGAGTGGAATCAACTTTATGAGCCGCTGGCTATTAATTTGCTTTAGAAAAAGACTTTCCTTCGGCGTTGCTCTACAAGGATATACTTGGCCTAGGCCATACTAGGGCAGAGGGAGGAGTACCGTCCGTGCTTATTCGGATTTTAGAGACCTGATGCGAGATCTGCAATATCTGCATCGGGATTTATATATACGAAGAGTGACGGTACTGGATCGCTGCGAAAATTGAATGCTTACCTGTTAAAGTCATTCGTATTTTATAAAAAAAAAAAAAATCTCCTTGTGCTCCTGAACGGCTAGATATTGCTTATTGTGAATCAATCTTCAGTCCCGTGCTACGATGTAGGTATTTTCTTTACTTTTTAAAACGAGTGAAAACGACCCAGGCCCCAAAAATGTTTAAGTTAGGATACAAGGTATATAATGGTTTAGGTTCAGGTTCTTTAATTCGAATTTATAACGGTATAAATCGATCCCTGGGGGCCGACAGGGATACAAGCTCGTCAGTTTGGCCCCATAAAGGAGTGTACATCACCTGAATAAACAAGAAAGGTCAAGGCAAAACAAGATCTACGCCCACCCTTCGGTTTTGGGTGTCTCTTATTCTCATGCTTTTTGCAGTTTCAGGCAGTTGACAGTGACATCGGGGACAATGGACGTTTGAGGTACTCCATCTACGAATCGTCGCAGTCGAGGGGGTCAGATGTTTTTGACATCAATCCTGATACGGGAGACATTCGTCTTGTAACCCCGCTGACTGGGAAAGGTACTTAGGCTTTTTGCTATATTGCCTGTCGTACATTTTGGTGGCAGAAAAGGGAAGGGTAAAATGATGTGGGAAGAATGAGGACAGAGTTGGGACCTTCAAAGGTGAAAAATTGGGGAAGGATTTAATTCGCACGGGTGGTTGGGAAGTTTTTGAAGGTCAGCTGAATGGCAGAGCAAGTGTATCATCGTGTTTGAGAATATTAATAGTAAGATGATGCATAGAAGTCCGTTGCTGACCCTTCTGGCGGACAGATTGTCCAAGGGATTCTTGCAAGTATTGATTTATTTACTCATAATATGTACCTAATTACCCCGTCTCTTTGTACATTTGTGCACTATGATGATCTATTATTATTATTATAATTACTTCAGAAGGTAAGACGTTCAAGCAGTCGATCGCTTTGTTTTGGAAAGATCACCTGTTCTGTCAGTGTATTTTGAGATTGAGAATTACCAGCCACAAATCTTGAAGTCGTGTCCGCGCAGACCAGTTATTGAATTGTCTCCGGTGTCGGGAGAACGTTGTACGGTGCCTTGTCATTAGCTTAACTACCGCTGGCTAAGAGCGTGTTCCACCCTACTTACTGTAGTTACTATGCATGACGTCACAGAGAATGTTCCATCCTTCTAATAATAGCAACTACTATTTACTATTTTCGTTCCAACGTCATAGATAGTTACTACGCTGACCGTTCCAACCTTCTCGAAATAGTAACTATTTGCTTACCATGCTCCGGAGCGTATAGTAAGCGTGGTAACTACGAATTGTAACGTGATCGGCCAGATTAGCCCGTGGCATGATATGTCGCCGAATATAGAAAAATGTGTTCCAGTCTTAACGCCAAGAAGCCAAATTTCGTGACGCCATGCATAGTAACTATTATAAGTAGGTTGAAACACGCTCGGACACTGGCTTCTTGGCGTCAAGGCTGGAACGAACTTTTCTATTTCGGTGAAATATCGTGCTGCGGGCTGATCGGACCATTCACGTGACATAGATCGTAGTCACCACGCTAACTATGTTCCCGAGCGTGGTGAGCAAATGCTTACTATTTCATTAACGTTTGAACGGTCAGCGTAGTAACTTTTCGTGAGGTTAGAACGAAATAACAACTAATAGTTACTATTGTTAGAAGGGTGGAACACGCCCTATGGAAACTCATACAAGGAGTTCACCGGATTCGCGATAGCCATGGAAGAAATTTAACAGTGCTATAGTTTGGGAACGACTGGTTAAAATATATCGATACATGGATAATCAGGGCTTTGATTACTGAGAAATGATGAATAGAGTTAATTAAACCTGACAAATTTTCCCTCCTCCCCCGTCTTTCTTGGGATGGCACACCTGTCGCTAGGAAACTAAAAATCCTTGAACGTCTACCGATTGAAACTGAAAAACTTCCGGGGAGTCGCGTGCTTATGGAGGTTCTGCGATAGATGGATAAGTCTTTTTGCTAACCAGAGATATATCCTGGCTTACGTTCAAACTATTTTGGTATCGTCAAAGCTACATCGCATAAGTTCCTAAATAAATCGTCTAAATCGCACATCAGACATACAGCGATCAGAAGGAAACCCTTCGACACATGGATCCAGAATTTGTCCCAGAATCCTAGCTGATTTCTCACTTCTGTCATTTTCCGTACGGGAAGGTTGAAAAGGTTTCGGGATCCAGACAGAAATTTGACTCTATGCGGATTCGGCAAGGCTTAAGACTGATAACCAGATTTGACCGGAAAACGGACTTGAAGAATTTCTAGAGACCCATTTGAGACCAGTCATTCGCTAAAATCTCAGAGACAATCGCTTAATGATCGGACCTTTTTGCGACTAATACAGACATGGAAAAGAGGCCGAAATCCAGTACCGTCGTTGTTTCTTCGATGGCAACTAGCAGTCTTCTCGACGTGGAGCTTTTTGCAATTTGTTCCTCTTTACGGAATCTGCATTTGATGCAAAAACGTCTATAACAAATTGCCATCCCTACTCGCTTCCGCAGATTACCTGCACTTCAGTCTTCTTCTCCTCTTCAATCCATCTCTTATGTCCAGCGAGTAGACAGGCACGCCCTGGCTTGCAAAAAGCGTTCCCATTTAGTCCCTAATCCCGATGTTTGCTCTACTTCTCCTGCTAATTAATTTCTTTCTCTCACATCCCGAATTTCTGCTCTAGGGCTTTCTTCTTTTCCAGAAAATGAAGTTTTCCAGTTTTTCGTCCGTGCTGAAGATTACGGAGTAAGTCCTTTAAGTGCAGAAGTCTCTGCGACTGTTTTGATAATGAGTTCAGAGGACAGACCCCCTAGACTGGAACACCCTGTGACGAGCTACTTCTTGCTGGAATCTTCACCTATCGGTCAGTAATTTTTCTTCGAAGCTTTATCATTATTGTTATTATTTATTTTAGTCCTTGAAAACTGAAAAGTACAGAATTGATATGAAACATATAGTTGAGATCAGATGATAGAGATAGATGAAATATACAGAGAGATGAGTTTATTCGACTTCTTGAGATTGCAGTTTCTTGGATCCCGAATTTTAGTAACGGGATGATTTCGTAAAGTGTGCCAGTCCGTCCGTATGTTAGTATTCGTATGTCCATCCCTCCCGTCCGTGCGTTTTCTTAAGGGTTTGAGATAGTTCGTTCAAACTTGGACCGAGTGTGGATCGAAGTACAGGTTAGACTATAGATGGGCCCCGTAGCCCCATATTTGGTGGGGGAAGGGTAAATTAATGAGTTAAAGAACAAAGATGACGGTTAAATTCCAGTAAATTCTCGTTACTAAACCGATAAAAAAAAAGTCTCATCTTGAAACTGCAGGAGCTAATTTGGGCGTTGATCGAGGCTGCGATGTAGCATATAACGAGATTCTAGGAAGCATGTCGGTGTTAAACAAGCTAATGCATTCATATAAATTAGTTGCGTTTTTGCAGGTATCATGGTACTTTTACCACGGTAACTGGATCAGCAATTAGCCGTTTTTGTAGTTACCGTGATATCTGACACTATGGTCTAAAGTCGTTTTCGCAGTTACCGCGGCATCAGAATATACCAGCAGTTACCGCAGTTACCAGTTACCGTGCAGTTACCGTGGTGTCTGCGTGCAGTTACCGTGGTATCAGATACCACGGTAACTTCAAAAACGCCTTTTCACCATGGTATCAGATACCACGGTACCTGCAAAAACGACTTTCGACCGTGGTATCAGATATTTTCTTATAGAAGTCATAAATCCTTTCTTCTTGTTTTCCTTCCTTTTTTGGGGGGAGGGGGGCAAGGGCGCTTTGTTGATGGAAGATCGTTCGTTCGTGGATTTTTCTTGTCAGTTTGTTATGTCTTTATTCTTCTTTTTTTCTCTCCTTTTTCTTTTGTTGATTTCTTTGATTTGTTTCCCTTAAGATTATGTGAATAAAGAATAAGCCCCGCCCATTGCCAGCCTTATGGTGGGGCCATAAAGAGTTAATGGTGTTTTTATTTTTTATGAATAAACTAAAAACTAAACTAAACTTTTGACCGTAGCAAAAACGCAACTATTGTGTTGTCATGGCCCTTGTACTTTTTGGGATCCCAAAACGTAAGTGGAGGGTGTCATATAATATGGATATAGACAGGACCAGGTTCGATAGCTATGTACAGTTCAGAGGGATACCTATGACATCGCAAAAGTTGTCCGTCTGTCCGTCTGTGCGAGCTATAACTCTCGAAGGGAATGAGATATTTTTATGAAACTTGGTGTTAGGATTCATTGGGTCAAGGGTAAGATCAAGTTCGTAGATGGGCTCTGTAGCCCTACATTTAGGGGTGGGGGAGGGGGTTCAAATTAAGGGACAAACAAAATATTTTTAAACAGCTAATGTGATAGTCGATTATGGTGTAAGAAGCCATGCTGAGCACGATAATGAAAACCATTTTCTCGCCGGACAATTAGTTTCGTCCGGATCACTTTTTAGGGATGTTCAGTTTAGGGGTGAAAAGACATGCTGAACACGATGGTCGAAGCCATTTTCTCGCCGGGCAAGTAGTTCGCCCGGAATCCGGCCAAAACCGTTAAAAGCAAAAGTTTGATTAGATGACAGATTAAGGGGTAAGAAGAGAGGCCGAGTCTGTGTATGACAATCATTTTTTACCCAGACATATAATTAGTCCGGGATCCGGTTGTAACCGGATTTTTTTTTATTAAAACTTTTATTCAAATTTGATTACCGGTAGATGTTCTTTACAGGGATTTGACGCTGGATTTGTTTCTGTGTTTTCTTTTTTTGCTGGACTAGTAGTTTGCTCAGAATTCGGACGAAACCGGAAATTTGGCAGAAGTAAAGCAGGAAGTCTCGGTCAGTATCGTCAAAATAAATATGGCTTATAGAGGTATATCTGAACTTGGTTTTCTCTGATGATTAGCCTGGCGAAGGGTGGATCTGGCGAAGACAAGACCCTATTGTCTGAAACAGATATTAGATTTTGGGGATCCCATCGAAACCTTTGGTCTTGTTCGGTAATGTATTCATTCGGTCATATCTTCCACACCAGTGCAGAGATGCTTTATTTGGACTCGGTCGGTTATTTTCTGAGAAAGCGACATCTTGCAGGGAGATCGCGACTCCATAATAGGAAATTGGAAGTGTTGCTATCTGCCATTTATCTTGTTGTAGGCCGTCGGTTTTAATTGATTAGGAAGTCTCGCATAGAGAGAATACAAACAAGTTCATTATAACTGTCAGGATTTAATTGCTAAGGATTTGTATTCCTGAGAATATATAAAGTATATACATATCTGTATAATGGTATTGTTGGACCGGTGGAACAACTTCTGTCAGAATGTTCTGGATTGTGAGTCAGAGTGCACGTGTAGAATAAGGTTTCCTCAGTTCGAGTCCAGGTGCATGCCAAGCATATTTTAGGCTATCGACGGTTTAAGAAGGAATCGAATAGAATTTATCCAAACAGGACTATTGTCATATGTGATTTCCTCATCACTTCACTGTCGTCGTTTAGTTTTTATGGACTTGCCTTCCGGCCAAGTGACATGTATCGATCTCTTTTCCGTCGGTCGGTCGGTTAGTCCGGTGATCGCGAGTTAGAGTACTTCCAGATGTGCTAGGACGATGAAACTTGACAGGCATATTAGGGACCCGACCAAACTAGCTTGGAAATAGTCATTTCCCCGATCCGGCCACCATAGGGGGAGTGGAGGGAGGGGGAATCCGGATTATTTACATATTTATAACTTTTCAATGTGGAAGCGGATCTTAATGAAACTTGATCTTTAGAAAGACCTCGGTTCTCAGATGTCACACTTCAAGTCCAGAACGGATCCAATGACTTCTGGGGGGGGGGGGGGGACCGGTAATCGTGTGACATGTTCAGAGTGGACGGATCGGTATGAAACTTGGTGGGAAGAACAAGCACAAGCCCTAGTTACATAGTAGACAAGACCGGACCGCATCCAAGCATTGCGGGGAGAGATGGAGGGAGGGTTCCGGAATTCAAGTGATCCCGACTTAAGATGTTACACATGTTCTAGGACGATGAAACTTGGCAGACATATTAGAGACCCGACCAAGCTAACTTGGAAATGGTCACTTCCCGATCTGACCACCGTGGGGGGATTGGACCGAGGGGAATCCGGAATATTGACGTATATATAACTTTTGAACGGGAAATCGGATCTTAATGAAACTTGGTATTTGGAAAGACCGCGTATCTCAGATGTCCCGTTTCAAGTGCGGACAGGATCCGATCAATGTAGGGGAGTGGGGGGGGGGGGCGGAAATTGTGTGACACGCTTAGAATATAGCGATTGGGTTAAGAATTGGTATGAAGAACAAGCGTAAGCCGTAGATACACCTGCGACAGAACCCGGACTCGGTCAATCTGGGGGAGTTGGAGGGGGGTTCAAATTCCGGTGATCGCATTTTAAGGTAGGCTCCTTCCAGATGTGCTTGGACGATGAAACTTGGCTTGAACAGTAGAGACTTGACAAGATTGGCATAGAAATTGTCACATCCCAGATCCGACCTTACTAATCTTAACCGGAAAGTACAAAAAATACTTTTAAGCAAAACCTACATTTTCATGATCCCCATGAGCCTATGATCATTTTTGCCTCTGACAAGTGCACAAAAACGACAACAAAAATCACCAAACGATACAATCTCGTGATTTCCAAGGGTCCGTCGTCATTCTTATTTACCAATTCTTACAAGTGCCATATGTGCTTCCAGCTCTTGTTACCTGCCGAAATATTGTTTGTTGTTATGACGCATAATGCTGTGATTCTTTACCCTGCCAAGCCAAGCTAAGAAGAGTCATTCTCCTACCAGCAGTTCTTCTTCGTAGATTATTGTTGGAGGTAATGTTGCAGTTTCTAAGAAGTGCTTTCTCTCAGTTATGCTTAATATTCAGGGATAATGGGGGACTGTTAGAGAGGATATGGGGCTTTGCGAAGTTGCTCTAGTTGACCATTGTTTTGAAGTAGCTTTGTAGATTGCCCATGAAAATACAGAGAAATGCTTTAACTATTTCAGTCCATGTCCTTAAGCATAATGAATGAATGAATTTATTCCCAATAAAGCCCAAGGGCCATGGCAGGAAACATAACACAATAAAGAAAACAAAATATCATACTCTCCAACAACAACTATAAAAATAGTTCACAGTGGGCCATAGCTAGCTTCAGGAATCTACCGAGCCTTCGGATCTCACCAAAACACTTACTTCCCATCCTTAAAACCAAATGCCTGCTGCCTGCTAGAGTTTTAAAAGTAAAATTTGTACTATTCTCTGTTCCAGTATTCCAACGTACCTGACTCCTTCGAAAAATACAGCACAATTTCAAAGGAGTCGGGTACAACCGGCCCCTTAACTTAGAAGAGAATTGCACGAACAAAGTTGCATAATATTCTGACCAATGAGCTTCTTCAGAGTGATAAATCGAGAGCCTGACCCGCGTCGAAAAGTGACGGACATGGCAGAGCGTATAAAGCTGTGCAGTTTCGGTAGCGTGGATAAAATGACATCAGAAATTCGAAATGAACGTTCAAATTACGGCACTAGTAATAGGTACGTTAGGTCCTTCAAATTAATTTAAATTGTACTAGCAAGCGAGCAAGCGACGCGGATCTGTTACCATTTTCTTCCTCGTTCTGAACTTGAGTTTCTTACCCCAGGCTGCCTAATCGCCAGCGCAAAGCTTCTAGAGAACGGCGAAGATCCCATCCAATTTAGCATCGTGTCGACTAATGGCTACGGCCGTCCTGTGAGAAACGAGATGGTACCTGAATCTGACGGGGATCAGAATAACATGTTCGCAATCGACAGCGAGGGAAGAATTACTCTACTTCGTCCCGTTGATCGGGAAGAACAGGTAGGTTTCACAAGCCTTGGGAAACGGGGCAGCGATCACGAAGACTCCCACATTTTTAAGTAATATTTTCCACTGGTTTTGCTAGCCAGCGAAAGTATCTGCCTGCAGACCTTAGCCGAGCCTTTCGAAGGTGGCGAAAATTGACCAAAAAAGATCTCTTTGACATTCGCCTCTATAAAAAATCTCTCTCCCAGACACACTTAATTTTTCTTGAAGCTCGGGAATCCGGTTTCCCCGCAGAGAGCGAGAAAAGTTTCCGTCACACTGTGTGTCGATCAAGAGAAAGTTGCTGAGATCCTTCAGATTCAGCTTGTTCGCTTTTGCTTTTACGACACGGAAGCTCTTGGAATCTCTTTTTCTCCCACTCTGCGCTAAGAGGTTTCTTGAGGGTTATGCCAGGTTGTGCAGCGTCGAAAAGGTTGAAAAAGCCGTCTGCAGTATTTTAGTCTCATAATGGTGGACCCACCTCAAAGCAGAGCCGAAAGCGCTCTGTTTCGTCTGCTCATTTCTCATTCACCCGCGTCACCGTTGGTCCGTACCCATTTCGATCAGCTGTTTCCCGGCGCCGACAAAAAAGGTAACGGACAACTAATCCCGTTGAGCATGTCTTGTGTTTCACTTCAGACAGTGGCGTCTTAAAAGGGAGTGCCGAGGGGGGGGGGGAACTCCGTATTACCGGAAATCCGGAACCCCCCTCAAATGGACGTTCCTAAATTAACTGACCGTAGGAATACTCGTTCAAAATTTTTCCCCCCTCGCCTTCCGTCTTCCTTGTGTCGGTCGGAGAGGAATCTAATTTGTCTGCCCAGTTTTTGCATAGTTTCATCCCGTCATGTACTTCTCGTCATATCTTGGAAGTGTATCAGTTAATTTATTTTGTGTCTGTGTATTTCGTAAATATTTTATTCCTTTTCCAGCTTTAAGCTATTTGAAAAATAAACTTGATTGATTGAAAAAAAATAAAAAATAAATAACACTCCACTAGAAGCGTTTAAAATTGATCAGCTCGGCGGACTTTCAGTGGGAGGTTACACTGTCAGAAATTTCTTTACAGATAACATAAGTGTAACATCCCAAGTGTTGTCTGTTATGATTTTGCAAAGGTTATGCATAACAAGAATTGCCAAGAAAAGTCTAAAAACTGCCGAAAAAGCTGCTGCTGACTTTTTCTGATATCATGCTGATAAACAGAAATGTCAGCAGATGTTTTTCCGGTGGCATTCGACTCTTCTTGCATGAATAACGTTTGCAAAATCATGACAGCTAACTTCCCAAGTGTTATCTTTTGAAGCCGCGCATCTTTGTGTGATCTGTTATGAACCAATTTAGAATTACGAACAGCTCTATAACTCTCATTCACATTAACATCAGTCTTGTTAACATCAATATCGGTCAGTGCATGGCTCCAGAGCTCAGCTGTGGCCAGCTTTCGCCTACTTACAAAATTGATTTATTCCACTATTATAAATATATTTATATTAGTGGG
Source organism: Branchinecta lynchi (assembly GCA_023053575.1). Taxonomy (NCBI): domain Eukaryota; kingdom Metazoa; phylum Arthropoda; class Branchiopoda; order Anostraca; family Branchinectidae; genus Branchinecta; species Branchinecta lynchi. Next base: position 14,313,834 of record JAKZAP010000001.1, read on the forward strand.
GGCTTCTGGCCACCCCCCTGATGGACGGCTCTGCTGTGCACGTTTCGACACTAGAATACTGTTCTTTGATAAGAGGGCTATTAAGAGAATGGACAACTCGCCGGATAGGTGTGCTTATAGGTGTGCTCGCTAGTGTGCTTAGCTAGGCAGATGGAACCATATGTTCTCGCTGGTAAATACTTCCTCGAAGCTCCCTTCCGTGCCCTTAATATCGCTTCCCGTTATAAATGACTATTTATTACCACCAGTCACTCCCTAATGCCCAAGTCTAGCAAGTTCTTAGTACTTGGCAGAATTTATATATATATCTTTTGGTAGGACGTTTACATCGTGATGGTAAAGGCAGCTACGATTGCTTCACCTAGTCTCTGTGATGTTGTCACTATTGTGATCCAAATCACTGATCTCAACGACTCCCCTCCCGTTTTCCACTCTTCCGTGTACACAGTTTCTCTTCCCGAAAACACTGTGAAAGACACACCAGTTTTCAAAGGTAAGTCCTTTTCTTCCCCTTGAAAAATAATGGAGAGATAAAAGAGTCACCTGACAGAACCATTCTTTTTTTCGGTGATGAGTTATAATCAGTGCAAACACGAGACGAATCTGGTCTCAAAAAAAGAACCAACAGGTTGACGACCGGTCCAGATAATTATGATGTTCTGTGGGTTTTGAGTTTATTAAAGGTTAACTTCCGAGATCAAGTTTGATATCGCATTATAACAGTGAGACGGCCATGGAAGATATCCACCGAGCGCAGCGAGGTTGGTGTTTTAAATAACCTTCGGGCTTGTTATTCCGATATCAACTGAGACGGAGGTATGTTAACTACTATAACTCTTTCGAATAGTACTTTTATTTTAAGTAACCTGATCCTCAGTCTTCTTTGGTAGTACTAGCTTTTTATGCTTATAGTACAAAATATTCTTTGAGCACAAGCTGACTTTGAAACATTTATTCCAACAATGTTTTCAACGGATACGTCAGCTACGATTCTTCATCAGCGATATTTCGGCCCTTCTTGGCAAGGGTCCTCGTCAGGCTGTCAGTCCTCTTGTTCAACTTCGGGGAAGGAAATAAACCTGTATAATGTAGATTACAGGTAGATTACAAAATAAACCTGTATAATGTAGATTACAGGTTTATTTCCTTCCCCGAAGTTGAACAAGAGGACTGACAGCCTGACGAGGACCCTTGCCAAGAAGGGCCGAAATATCGCTGATGAAGAATCGCAGCTGACGTATCCGTTGAAAACATTGTTGGAATAAATGCTTATAGTACAATCAATCTAGCGTCAAATATGACTCGACCGCAAACAAATTGCAACAGAAATGATTTTTGCACCATCTCGTAAAGAAAAATACTTTACAACATATCAAAAGTTGAGATAGATGACTCGTATCGCAATTAAAATTCACCCCAGTTTTATACACAGCATCTGCCTACTCATGAGCCTAACTAAGAGGGACAAATGATGACTCTAAAATTAGTGACGTCAACCAAATACAGAATTAATTAACTAATAAGTAATTATTAATAATTAATACAGTACAGTTATTAATTGGCCATTCAACACACCCATTTGGGTCTCTATTTGGTCCTAAGTGCAAACAATGGATAATGTATTAGAAATATGGATTTCTGGAATAGAGATGAATGTGAAACACTTTCGGTTGGCCGTATCTTTAATCTGATGTGATATTCGAGTTCAGCACATACAGCTAGATCAGAAATGTGTTTCACTCGAAGTAAACACTGAGCTAGATAGTCCTTTAGCCCAAGCTGACTGCAAATTGACGGTGCAAAAGGGATAAGTCAGCTCTATATTTCGAAATGAAAATGTTCGAAATGGAAAATTAAACAGTTTCGTTTTCCGGCTTGAGCGGCTTGAGCCTGAAGAGGACCCTTGCCAAGAAAGGCCGAAATAGGAAATATAGCTCCAATAAAATTCAGCTGACGTATCGGTTTTCTACCATCAAATACGAAATGTAGCTCTAATAAAATGTAGTTGACTTATCCGTTTTGCACCGTCAAATATAAAAACTGAGCCTTAGGAAAATAAAAAATAAAAAGGGGGGGGGGGCGGCTCTGCAAGATGGTGTAATATTATTTCTGTTGCAATTTGTTTGCGGTCAAACCTTATATTGACTGTACTATTAGTGAAATGGCAACCCTAGCTTACTGTTGACATGTGAAAATGACTACTGTAGTAACGGGCCACTTCTGTTTTTAACAATACAAACTTTAGCCAATAACCAGCTTTTACAATCGTGATGCCGTCTAGCAGCGGGCTTTTAGAGAGAAAGAATTATTCAGTTTAAACCAGTATTGCCACTGGTCGCAAGTCCTAACTAGTAAATACAAAAATGAAGCATAAAAGTTGAGGAGTAAAATTATAAATGATAAAGTAAATTGATAAAGCAAGATTTCCCGAATAGTTGGTGGAAAGAACCTAGTTTCATAGACAATGTCACTGGTTCTTGCAGCCGAAATTCACAGTTTCCGTCCAAAAAAAGTGGCAACCAGGCGTCAGCACTTTTTGAACCGAAAGAAAACACATCTGCTGCTGAAAAATTAGCGCAAAATCAAGAAAAAGACGATGATAATTGCTCAATATAGCTACCTTTTGGAAACCAAAGGAAAGTGAGATGTTATTTTAGTTGGCAAGTTGTCTTTTCGGTGGAAATGTGATTATAACAAGGTATGAACCAGGTTGGTTTGCTTGGAAATGTAAGATTTCTTTCAGTTTGAACATTTTTTGTCTGTGTTGTTTTTCAACTATTTCTTTATTATTTTATAATTTGTTTTCTTCTGAAAGGGGTGTCTTCTATTGATTTTTTTGGAGGTCAGGTTCTACTTTTCAATAGAGGAGGAAAAAATTGCCCAATGAACATCTGCGGAGGTTAATACGGCTTCGTATCATCCTCTCTGGTATAAACCTCCACAAAAGTAATATTGTCATAATGCAACACAAGACCTGTGGGATATAAGGAAGTGTGCAATACATACCTGTTCGAGAAAAGTTGTATCAAAATATCAACACAGATCATGGCTTCAGGCCTAATGGCGTATTGATTGCGTTAAAGTTTTTAATGTTAAAATCAATGACGCCAAGTTGACACATCAAGATAAGTAGTACAGTCTAAAAGTAGTATAAAACAAATTTTTCTCCGGTCCCTTGACCAACATTTGACAAAGTAATGTCTAGGTGAGATATAGGCTAAGGAAAAGTCGATGTTTCGGATCGGTACTGCAGTGTAAAAAAAATATCTTGCAGTATTTGCTACAGGGATTAATACTTCAATCCTTTCTCGGAGAAACTCTTACAGTGTGCTTAACCAAAATCGAAGTGTCGGAAAAGTTAGCGGTGTCTTAGCGACGGGTTTGGTCGCGCGAGTATAGCGGAGGGTAGCTAGTAGTGTTTTGTAGCCTCTTGGTGCTACTTCTTTGTGCAAGGACAGTCAATTGATCTTGTTGTTGTTTTTTCGCCTTTGCTTTTGCCTTCGAAGACAGGGTGTCCTAATGGAGATATCTCACTACTTGAGTGTGCTACTTATAATCGTCTCCCGCTGCCACGAATACAACAGAGCTGAATCAGGAAAGATCACTTCTTTGAGCTTCTGCGCGCATGACTTGCGCTTAGATTATGGGCTTTCACCCTATGGCTGGAGCTTCACGGTAGGCGTGATGAACGAACTTGCACTTCTGGTTCAGATTTTTTCTATCTCAGCTCTACCCGCTCATCGCGGAAATCCGTAAACGGCGGTGCTAATACTGGATATTTTGTACTGGGAAGGCTAGGCGTTCCGGGCGATACTTAAATCCTCTAGTATCTTCATGTTTTTGGAAGTTTAAGAAGGGGCTAACTTTTTCCGGGCACTCCAGTCCAACATCAGATTCCACTCTTCTTCCTCCTTCGCTGAGAAATAGACCGATGAGGGTTGCTCCTCGTAGCTGCTACTTTATTACTTCTTCCCAAATCTCTGTAACCTCGATTCAGTGGGTTGAGCGACGATTTTTTTTTCTCTCTGAATATTCCACCTTTTGAAAGAAATGGACCTACTTTTCGGTGTGATTACCTTTTTATGACCTCACACAGCCATTGCCGAGGATGCTGACAATGGAAACAATGGAGACATAACCTATAACGTCGCCGAGAACGCCACGTCCGATGTCACTTCCAAGTTTAAGATCGATCCCAAGTCTGGCTGGATTTCAACTATCGACAGGTTGGACCGAGAAACACAGGACCGGTTTGTGATACCGATCGTTGCCCATGACAACGGTAGCCCGAAGAAGTCAAGCGCGACGACTCTAGTGGTTGACCTGTCGGATGTGAACGACAATCCGTCTCAGTTCTCCCAGAGCCACTATGTCGCCTCAGGTGAGCTTGTTGACTTTTAAGTGTGTTTGCGGTACGTTCGCTACTTGTGTCACATCAATGTGAGGAATTCATCCGACGACTTGTGTTGCCCTTATGCAATTTGCCTCTCCTCAGGCTGAGGAAATCGCTGTCAAATTGCGTGATTATATGCTCTTTCGCCCAACCAAAACTCTCGCAGGAAACGGTAGCACTTGTTTAAGCTCTTGAGTGGGGAGCTCAGATTGCGGTTTGGACAACACGTTCCATCAAAGTTAGGGAGAGAAATCCCATGGTAAATACTACGCTTTCCAAGAGTCCAGTAATTCTCTTTTTCCGAAAAAGGTAAAAATTGTACGAATGTAAATTCTTCAAAAAAAAGAACTTTGTCTATGAACGGACCGAAGTTTTGACTCAAGTGGAACATTCTCAGTAATGTAGCCTTATTAGCTACTTCGAAATACCACAAAATCACGAGCTTTCAATCTGACGGTTAAGTTGGTTATTGTCGGTAGCGGCCTTGGTTGTATAGGTTAATGCAAGCAGCGACGCTCTTTTCTGCTATTTAACAACTTCCAGGGAGGCTACTATTTTCAGATAAATTGGTCAGATGACAACTGCCTTTGATATTGTTTGATGTTGCTTGAAGCCTGAGATTTTCTAAATCCCGCACAGATTTACACAGTAAGAGGAGCCTTTCCTTATCTGTTTCGAAAGTCGGATTTTCTGCCTCATTGGCTTTAACCTCTCTGAATATTAGAAGTACCTGAGCTCCTGGAGTTCCTCTATCTCTCCAACCTTATCCTGGCTTTGCCTTTTCGGCTAAGCAGGTACGTTTTAGTGGGAAACCGGGGTCATAAAAACTTCTCACTTTGACTGAAACTTGATTCATTTTTCTCTTAGGGGCAGAGTTAAGGTTTAAGTGGGAAAGGGCGAGGCATAATTCTCAACCTGAGTGAATACGGATCTGAGTTCTAGCAGTAAATGGGCGGGGCCTCAAGGTCGTTTCAGGGCTGTCTGCTTTGCCTCGAAAAAGAGGACTGAGAAGATTGGGAGTAAATTAAATCTGAATCCGAAGCTTCGCTTCCACCTCTCCCCGAAAATTCGGTACTGAAAATTTTTTGTCAAGTCGGTTACAGTGTCGGTATACGAATGTTGGAAGTTGCAATGAAACAAAATGTGTACTCCATTGTCTCACTAGAGTTTAACCGAAACAGGCAAAACCTGGAAATTCATTAAAATAAACATTTTCAGCTTGATCGTGCAAAATAGGGTTGAGAGAATAGGCTGAATCAAAATCTGCGCATCTTTTTCTCGCAGGACCATTAGTTTAGCGGAATCTGGCAATTACTGGAAATTGGGAAGAATTAAAATTGGTAATTCAGGTCTACCGGAATTCGACAAAAGCCAGTAATTTGTCAACTCACCGCGAAACGTCCTAGTTACGTTGTTCGAGAGGTCTTAACGATAACAGGCCCAGAACATGACGCTAGTTAATCTGACGCTAGTCGATCGCTGCGGGTCCCAGCCAAAACCGGAAATTTGACTATGACTGAAATTCAGAGATAGAGTGTGGTTAGAAAAACTTCGTAACCGTCTCATCCTTTGGGGGCGGTGTTCCCCTCTCTACTACGCTAACGTCGATTTTTTCGTAGGTCGTAATTAATTATTCGTAACGTCGATGTATTTCTTTGAGCGTGTTCCACCCTTCGAACAATAGTTACGATTAGTTACTATTTCCGTTCCATCTTCACGAAAATTTACTACGCTGACCGTTCCAACCTTGTCGGAATAGTAACTAATAGTTACTATTTCCTTACCATGCTCGGGAGCCTAGTAAGCGTCGTTACTACGCATCTCTGTAACGTGATTGGTCGGATTCGCCCCTGGCGTGAGATCCTGCTGGAAAATAGAAAAATCATTCCAGCCTTGACGGCAAAAAGCCAGGAATCCTTGACGTCATGCATAGTAACTACGGTAAGTAGGGTGGAACACGCTCTTTGTTTAAGTGGGAAGTTGTTCAAATTTAAATTTTTTGAAGGATTCTAACTACGTCTGGGTAAGAATTGAAATTTCATTGAAGATCAGGTGCGGAGTCCACGTGAGATCTTGATCAGGACTGAGAATAAGATCGGTTAAGACTAAACAGCAATGGTAATGAGGAAGGGACCCAGCATTTTTTTAAATAAACTGAATTGAACTGAACATTCAGAAGGCCTCTTTTTATATTAGCTTGTTTTCATTTTCAGTGAACGAAGATGTTGATTTGGGAACCGCCGTCGTGACCATTAGCATGACAGACCTTGACCTTGTCCGAACTGGTATGCACTACTACATCACAAGTGGTGATCTACGTTCTCAATTAGCAGTGAGGTCAAATGGCGAACTTTACGTAGTTCGACACCTGGATAGAGAAGACATATCTTCTTACAACTTGGAGGTTACAGCCACGGACGGACTTTTCGTCTCTGGGACCTCTGTTACTGTTGATGTCCTTGATGACAACGGTAAGAAACTTCGATTAGAACTTGATCTAGCCAGCCTTTTCGTGTACAGATAGTATTACTATTCTTTTAGTTTCCTTCGCTGATGTAAATCGAGAACATCTTTGCGTTAAAACTTAATTCAGTCAATTATCGTATTTATTCCTGCTGTTTTACAACATAATAACATAGGACTATCAACTTATACCAAATATTGTTGATCTATATAATTCACTTTAAAATTAATACGACTTCACAACTTCACCTTCCGTCGCACATCGAAACGGCAGAGGCTTCGTCATCACTAGCATTTGAAGAAGTGATAACCCATAACTTTGATCCTTATTTCCTGTTTGTTTGAAATAATAATAATAACATCGTTTATTTCCTGAATAGCTCATATAATTACTCGCTAGCGTCAGATCGTCACACAATTATTAACACGGCTAAAACTTAATACTCACTTCTCAATAATTACCTTAAAATATTTATATGTATCTACAATTACTAACGAAAATATAACAGTTCAGAATTAAAATAGTTTACGAAATATGATATAACAGTGCTTATTTGCTTATTATTCCTTATCATTGTTGGTCACATAAGGAAAGTACCAGGTTCGACGTTGTATATACAGTATATTTTCAAAGTCCGCCAATACTTCTAACACGTTGCACTTACACAACTTGGTTTGAGTTCGAGTTAATGAATTGCCATGAGACTTGCTCTACGTTCAGTGGATGTCTAAATTAAATGATAAATAGGCAGTAATGCGCTGATTCCTCAAATTACATTGTTCCTCCATCGAAGTCGACGAGTGAAGTACTAAGAAAGAATAAGCGAATGAGGAAATTGCACACTTATTCGTACGGACAATCTCATACCAATAACAGTCAATATTAAATTCGCGCGTCCAATATTTTCGCGCGAACGCAAACCCTCATAGGTTTTTTCTCCAGCGCGAAAGTGTTGTTTTTTATTTATTTTGTGAATGTTGAAAAAATAATAAACTTGAACTTGAACTTGAAAAAAAAAATAGTATCCAATCTAATAGTCTGCCGATCTTCAGTAAATAGAGACCGCTCAATTGGAGGAAAGATGGCATGGGAGACCTACATTTGCCCGCTTTCCAAGGTACAGGAGGAGTATGTGGCCCACTTAGTGATAAATTCAAAAAATTAAAGCAAATCTTTATTTTGTTGGTTATAAATTTTGGGTGGGGTCCTGATAAGTTGACGGCCATCGGTTACCCTCGCTTGCGCATCTTTTTTTTTTCGTGTGTTTTTGGGTTGATCTTGCTACGTGTCGCTGGGTTTGTGGGGTGGGAATTATTAACATTTATTTTTAGAATTATTTATATGTAAAATAGTTTTCTTTTATATTGTACCGGGTTTTTGTCAATCGACCTAGTGTCTCCAGCTTGACCCTATATTTATTACGATTTTATACAGAAGTGTAATTAATTAACTAAAACCTTGAACTTACCCCTGGTGACACCTAGAGTGCGAAGCACTATCGTATTTGAGGGTTAAGTTTGTCGGGGGTGATTAAAATTGGTAGAGCTCCCCGGTGGCCTGAAGTCTACGGACTCCAACCTCATCGTGGATGTTAGTGGACATGTTCTTAAAGTGTTCAAACTTCGATTGGAAAATTTAGTTTATTAAATTTGTTTATTATTCTTCTTCAAATATGGGAAAACATTCAACAGTTAACGAAAGATATTACGAATGCAAAGTAAACTAGTTCGAATCGTTCTAAACCTAGAATGAACAGTACAAAATGCACTCGGTCCTTGATCGCAATGAAGAATAAACGAATAAGAATTGGATAATTACCCATCATAAGCTTTAAGACTCAAAGAATTATATTTCTCTTTTGCATTCTTCAAGCTCCAAGCCCCTCCGTGCTGATCCCGGTATGATTGTTAGAGCTGGTCGTGTACTTACGTAAGATATAGTTGGCAGTAAAAAGCTGTAGTCTTTTTATTGCCTCAAGGATTTGAAGAAGACTGTGACGGGGCTGAGGGAATGACGGTCCTGAGAAGAATTTCTGATTTTGCCAATATTCTGTACTTGGTCGATAGGCGAGTAAAGGGTATAAGCATGGATTGGGAATTGTGGCCTTCAGTAGGGTAGAGCGCAGGGTCCTGGGTTTTACGGATACTTTTCTATGCCCTATGTTTAGCAACACTGAATTTGGCTGAATACCTTAGCTTTTTTATACTATCGGTATTTTCACGTTGTTTATCTGATATTGTATATATATATATAAAGATGTACAGTTGGACCACCCTCCATGTCAAAAAGTGCAGTAAAAGAGAAAAAATATAATTACGCAGTAAAAGATGAAGATAAATAAAAGTATTACCAGTGGAAGAAAAGATTGAGAAACGTCAAACAAACGACAGAACAAATATCAGTGATAAAAATCTTGGGACCGTGTTATGGAGAGTGGAACCAGCCACTCATACGGAAGAACTGTTGGTTTAAAACTTACGGTACTGTTCATTAAGCAGGCAGTTTGACTTCAAGCTTACCCACTCCCGTCCCGACCTTCTTTCTCACTCGTCACATATTTTATCTTTAAAGGACCCCTCGCACTATTTACTGTTCAGTATTTTAAAATGTTTTAATACTTTAAAACTAGGCTGTGCTTTCAGCAAATAACCCACGGTTTTGGCTGTTTTAAGCCTTTTCCAAGACCCGTTTACTTACAGCGAAAACAGGGAAAACATTTACATAACCGGTTTCTGATGGAAAAACTTCTCGCAGACAACCGTCGACAGCGTGATACAGATTGAAGGCAAACACGTCAAGTGAAAAAATCAGCGTGGTTTTGTTAGAGAGGTTAGAAATGTACCGCACGAAATTGGGTTCTCCGGGTTTAGAAATATACGGAGTGATTATGGAAGTAGGTTACATTTAGTATTATGGGTGAGACAGGTCCTTTAAGGATTGCTTATGGTTTATCTGTATACTCTTGGTGACTATCTCTCCTTGCTGATGCAAAATCTCCAGCCTCTCCGGGTAGCTAGCGGAAGAAAGGCAGAAGTGGTGTCACAACTGCTGCCAAAGATCGCGGTGACTGATTGACACAGGATTTGAGTCGCTGAGTTTGAGTCGTACAGACACGCTTACTCCTTCTTCCTGAGCATCGCTGGCGTGTTTTGGACTTAGTCATACAGAGTATTACTGGACCTTTTCAACCATCCGTTGCAGAAGCATCTTAAGGAGTTCCTGTGTTTGGGGGAAGTACCATCTGTAATTACGAAATATGCTCTAATCTCGTAGCATAGACGTGTGGGAGTCACCTTGGGACACGACTTCCAGGGACGACTGGAATTCCATTGTTATTTTTTTTTCAGATAACCCACCGTATTGTTCCAAATTCCGCTATAAGGAGTCAATCTCCGAAGGCGCTCCTCTGGGCACTTTGGTTTTCACGGCAGGAGCTCGGGACAACGATGAGAAAGCCAATTCGAAAGTTAGGTACTTCCTGACGGGAGATGGCGCAGACGACTTCTCTATTGACTCGACAAGTGGTAAGTACCAGCTACTTATTCGATCGGAAGGGTACGGCTACGGAATAACCAGTATTTTTAAAAAGGCTAAGTCAGGGGAAAAGGTCTTCCGTGATTCCATTTAATTAAGGATGTAGTGTGCCTTGTGTGCTTCTGTACGAATCTTAAAGGACCGGTTATACAAGTCGAGGCTGGATTTATGATTTTGATGGCGGGTGTGGGCGGCAGTTGACCTCACCTGGTATGTTGACAAATAACCAAAAGGGCTTACAACTATTGAGCTTTTATTCGACCTAATTCACGTAGTGATGTTCTTAGGTGATGCTGAGCAACCGTTTCTTACAAGAGTTGGATAGTTTGGTGGATATCGTCGGAATCCTCACTAAAGGTTCAGAATTCCGGACTTTGGCCTTTCCGAATTTTGAGCAGACGCATTGCTGGTGCATGTCAGGGCTCCTTGGTGAACATCGAACAATGGAAAAGACCTGCTTTTATTTTGGATATAACAATCTACATGTATACTACTGTCGGCCGAACACCGACAAACATTTGCTGAAATTTCATGAATAAGCACAATTGTATGCCTTTATTCAAAAAATGCATAAAACGGAAAGGTCAGCTACGATGTTTAGGCACCTATAAGGAGTCAATCTCCGAAGGTGCCCCTCTGATTGTATGCCTATTGCTTGCATTTGTTCTTTCTTTCTGTGGATCCTGGGCAGAGGGGGGGGGGGGGGGTCTATCTCTTCCCTGCGACGCCAGTCTAATTTTAATCTTTCTTTTTCCCAGAATTTTGCTCTCGCAACCCCTCGCACTATTTACTCTTCAACTTACAGTATTTTAAAATATTTGAATACTTAAAACTAGGCTGTACTTTCAATAAATAACCCACGTTTTTTGCTGTTTTAAGCCTTTTCCGAGACTCGTCGATTTGTAGCGAAAACAGGGAAACAATTTACGGAACTGGTTTTTCTGATGGAAAAACTTCTCGCACACAACCGTTGACAGAGCGATACACATCGAATGTAGCAAAACTCGGCTAGTAAGAAGATCAGCGTGCTTTTGTGAGAGGGGTTAGAATGCACCGTACGAAATGGTTTTTTTTTAGAAATATATGGAGTGATTACGTAAGTAGGTTGCGTTAGTATTATAGGTAAGACATGTCCTTTAAAGTTTCGTACCCACCCTGAAGGTACTCCACTGATTCTTGCGTTTGCACTGCCTGTCTTCTTTTGGAGACAAAACAAGCACTGATTATTGCTTCTGAAAAGCCAGTTGGTCATGAGGATTTGTCTGCAAATTGTGCTGTGTATACGTCTTCTAGAGAGGGTGCTATGAGGTAGAAAGCTATATTGAGTCGCTACAAGTCACTCGTTCCTGTCTCTCCCTTGTCAGACGGTGTTTGCAATATCCAGCATTCCCTGTTGGTGTTTTTGTGGTTAAGCTGTGGAGGGAAATCGAAGGGAAACTTTTAAAGGAAGTCCCATATTGTTTTTTTTGTTTTTTTTTCACGGTTCATGTGAAACAAAATGGGCAAGGCTGTATCCAGGGGGGTTGACCCCCCCCCCCCCCCCGAAACATACAAAAATAACGATTTTTATAGGTTTTTCCCTCTGATCTATGTGTTTTTTGTACTTGTTTGTCCGACCAGCAGGCACCTCCCCCCCCCCCCCCGAAATAAAATCCTGGATACGGGCCTGATAGAAAGTATTCGTGAAGCGTGCACCACCTTAATTTCGTGATCGCGTCCAGTTTTTTGGACGCTCAGTATTCTGGCTCTGGCTCCAGACTGTTATTCCCTCATCCCCAGAAACTTTACATTGTCGTTTATCGCGGTATTTTTAATGTTCGGGCAAAGCAAACTCTGTGAATCTGCCTTTTTTTGTGTAATGCCTGAGAAAAAAATCTTCGGACCACTAACCGGTGTTCAATCAATCATTTATTAATACCAGATTATCCATTGGATAGCATAGGCTGACGACAAAGTAATCGTAAACTACACGACGAAAGAAACAATTAGAATAGTTATGTACAATTAGTTTGTCAAATTAATTGAAATACAATGCTAGATATACGATAAAACACTAAAATGGATGTTTCTTCGTCGCTATCAAAAATCGTTGGCAACAGAGACCAACCAGCGCACGACCTTCTACACTGCTTCCTGACCGATGATTGAAAATTAGTGTCTTTTTATGGCATTCGACCAAGTGCCATATAGCGATCGCAATTTCTATCCGTCCGTCGGTCTGTCGGTCCGGATTTTGCTAGTTCGGGCACTTCCACATGAGCTAGGACGATGAAACTTGGCAGGCATGTCAGGGACCCCAAATGATTAAGTTGGAAATATTCATTTCTCCGATCTGAGCATCGTGGGGGGAGTGGAGGGAGGGGGATCTCGAATCTTGAGGTATTTATAACTCTTAAACGCGTGATCGGATCTTAATGAAACTTGGTATGTGGCAAGACCTCGGGACTCAGACGATCCACGTAAAATCCGGACCGGATCCGGAATCTTGAGGTATTCATAAGTCTTGAACGGGAACCTTGGTATTTGGAAAGACCTCGTGTCTCACGCGATCCACATACAATCTGGACTGGAGCCGGTGACTTCGGGGGGAGCCGGAAAGGGGAACCGGAAATCTTGGGAAACGCTTAGAGTGGAGGGATCAGGATGAAACTTTGTGGGAAGAGCAAGCACAAGTCCTAGATACATCATTGACATGACCGGACCGGATCCGGGCACTATGAGGGGATTTGGGGGAGGGGTCCAGATTTCTGACGATCCGTGAGTTCGGTATTTCCAGATGTACTATAGGACGATGCAACTGGGCTGGCATATCAGGGACTTGAACAAACCAACTTGACAATAGGCGTTGACGAGGTACCGGAGTTTCCCGAAAAAAGCTTCGATCTGAGTGAAACTTGATAGGTGGTGCGAGGAGCTGCCTTAGATAATCTGTATATGTGGCTGAACCAGATTTGGCACTGGTTTTGAGGGCGAGGCGTACCGGCAATAGTACGGCACTCCTAGGAATCAAACGAGTACGGTGAAACATTTGCCCTAGATTATCCGAGGAATTGCCGGAGATGCTCAGGCTCGGGTGAAATTAGATACCTTATTTCTAGGTCCAGTCCTAGGAGGGTTGAAGGGGGGATTTTGTGACATTCTTATCTACTTTGTTGTACCACCTACTCGTAACAAGTGCCATATGAGCTCGTAGCTCTTGTTCTGTGTCTGTATGTCTTTTATTTATTTTCTTTTGTTTACTCCACTTTTTGGGATCCCAAAACGTAAGTGGAGGGATACGTATGACATCGCAAAAGTTGTCCGTCCGTCCGTCTGTCCGTCTGTGCGCGCTTCAACCCTCGAAGGGAATGAGATATTTTGATGAAACTTGGTATGAGGATTCATTGGGTCAAGCGTAAGGTAAAGTTCGTAGATGGGCTCTGTAGCCTTACATTTAGGGGCGAGGGGGTTCAAATTAAGGGACAAACAAAATATTTTTAAACAGCTAATGCGATAGTCGATATTGGTGTAAAAAGGCATGCTGAGCACGATAGTGAAAACCATTTCGTCGCCGGACAATTAGTTCGTCCGGAATCCGGCAAAAACCGGACAGTTGGTTAAAAGTAAAAGTTTTATTTGAAGTTGATTAAATGTTCGATTTGGGGTGAAAAGACATGCTGAACACGATGGTCAAAGCCTCTCGCCGGGCAACTAGTTCGCCCAGAACTCGGCCAAAACCGGAAAATTCGTTAAAAGCAAAAAATTTGATTAGATGACAGATTAAGGGGTAAGAAGAGAGGCCGAGTCTGTATATGACAATAATTTTTTACCCAGACATATAATTAGTCTGGAATCCGGTTGTAGCCGGATTTTTTTTTTAATTCAACCTTTTATTCAAAGTTGATTACCGGTAGATGTTCTTTATAGGGATTTGTCGCTGGATTTTTTCCTGAATTTTCTTTTTTTGTTGGACTAGTAGTCTGCTCAGAATTCGGGCGAAACCGAAAGCTTGGCAGAAGTAAAGCAGGAAGTCTCGGTCAGTATCGTCAAAACAAATATGGATTATACAGGTATATCTGAACTTGGTTTTCTCTGATGATTAGCCTGGCGAAGGGTGGATCTGGTGAAGACAAGACCCTATTGTCTGAATCAAATATTAGATTTTTTGGATCCCATCGACACCTTTGGTCTTGTTCGAAATGGCGGGTTACAAATAAATTACTTACTTACTTACTTACATTATCGAATTTTCATAATATTGTCTGTAGGCCTGTCGGTTATTTCTTCATGTTTTCTGAGCGTCGTTATAGTGTTGAATAAAATAAGGTACAAACGAGTGGAGATTTCTTGTCGGTGCCTTGAGGGTTGGTTGGTTGTTTTAACTTTCGCTTCCCAGCTTCTAGATTTGAGCATGTCCTCGGACGATCCTCGGTGGTTTCTTCGTATTCTGGGAGAGTATGCCTATGCATTTCAGAATGGAGGCATGCGTACCCGAATTTCATGTTCGTTCAATTTGCTTTAAGTGCGTGTGTACAAGTTGACAACTTGTCTTGATGTTTCTGTACTGAACATGTTTTATAAGGCTTGTAACCCTTGTTGAGAGGGAATGATATTTTCAGGCGAAAACGAAGAAACGTACTTGCTGGTGCGAATATGCCATTCTTGAACCAGTGTTCTTGATTCTGACCCCGTGTTATGAACACTCCTGATCTAGTTTTTTCCCTTTCCCTTTCCTAGTTTTCGGATGGTGACTAAGAAGCACACTTGCTGGCGCTACAGTCTATACCAGTGTTCTTTGTTCTAACCGCGTGTTATCGACCAGTTGTTTCTGCCGGACGGAGCTTAATATGACCAAACTAACTTTGCTTCTTTTTTTTTTTATTAGGGAAAATACTGGTAGCTCGAATGCTGGATAGAGAGGAACGGCCTGAGTATCGCCTCGTCTCTCATATACAAGATCGGGACAAACCTCAGTGGGAGTGTGCTGCCGACATCATGATCACCGTAACGGATATCAATGACAATGCACCACAGTTCAGAGCCAAGAATTTCACCGTTTCCGTTCCAGAAGACCTGGAGGTTAAGAACCTGATAACTATGGTCCATGCTTCGGACAGTGATGCTGGTAAGTTCTACTTTATTGTGATTAGAGCAGGGTTGCTAGTGTAGACTTTTCGGGCTCGGACCTTTAATGGCTGGCAAGGAATGTGCTCCCACCACCCTGAAACTTTCATGCCACTCGGATTACACATTTGGGACTTTAGCCTGTCATAACGGTTCCTGATTCACCCTCCCTCCACTCGCTAAGGATGGGCAGATCCAGAAACGTAGTTCTCTAAGAAGGGGTTGAATCGGGCTGGGTCCGCTATGTACTTACCAAAGTTTGTCCTCCTAACTTACCTGGGGATTTCCTAACTGTAGACCAGTGACCAAACGCTGCCATGGAACCTAGTTGTGCTAGAATATCATTGTAACTCGGCTAACTTCGCCTTAATTCCATTCTTCGTATTTACTTTGCCCCGAAAATTGGGCGTTAAAATTAAAACGGTGGCGCGATTAATTTCGTCCAGCGGATTCTGTCGGGTTAAAGATGCGCAAGGAAGTATGAAATTAGAAGTTTGGTGATAAGCTTTATTCAAATACAAGAAAACTCATAAGCTCGCTTTTGTTCGTCATATCTTCTACATTTTTCGTAAAAGATTAGAAGTTCCGGTCTGTATTTTCTTGGAGTTTGTCGTTTCGCAGCATTAAAACTTTCATGCAAACTTCAAAGTGAAAGTTCGTGAATCCCATGCATCGTTAGAACTTCGCTTTGCTTTGAATCTCCTTTTACGAAATTTTCGAAATGGACCTCGTGTAAAGTTTTGCCGCCCGCAATAATTAGACGAGTGTCTTAAGTGAGAGTCTACACTCTCCGACGAAATGCTCCACCCAGTTTCGTTTCAGATGGGTGAAATATTGACAGTAAATATAGAAACAGTAAACGAGAGGAAAGGTTGTGCTGGCACCTCAAAGTCTGGAATATCTTTATTATTGTATCAATCAATCAAATCAATCAATCAATCAAGTTTAATCCGAATAGCTAAAAGCTAGAAAAGGAATACAAATTTACAAAATACACAGACACACAAGACAAAAATTAACTAATACACTTACAAGAAATTACCAGAAATAAATGATGGAATGAAACTACGTAAAAATTGGGTAGAAGAATTAGTATCGTGTTAGTAGATATGGGTTTTTGTAATATGTTCGAATCCCGGGAATACAGAGTAGATGTATGCTTATGTGAACGTTTGTTGATATTGGACTTTGCCATTTCCATGTACTTGCTGTGTCTAAAGACTACCAATTAACCAGATTAGGTAATTAAGGGCATCTGAAAACACATGAGTAGGGTTTTTGGATCTTGATTCTACCATTTAGCCCAAAATTGCACTGTTCAAATTAAAGGAACTGTTCACATAAACATTCATCTACTGTACTGTTGATAGTTTAGCTATTAATTAATGGTTCAATTCAAATTAGTGATATATATGTATAGATAGACAAAAAAAAATATCGGCCGCGCTCGGATTCGGGCTCTTTATTGATTGATTGATTGATTGAAAAGAAATTGGTCGCAAACACTGTTGCTGTGCGGAGACTGAAGGTGCCGACCCTCTTTTACTATAGTAGAAGTACCTTACTTCGACAACGTCGCCTAACTGTTAGAGGCACCGACGAGTGTGATAAAATTCAAACCTAACAAATATGAACGCCAGCAATAAGTAGGGGAGAGGGGGCAGGTTCGTCACGTTTTTGCTTTTTTGCATACCAAGATTTTGTTTTAGGGGTCTGTTGATTCCTTTTTTTCGACTGTTTAGAATCGTGTCTTAGCTGTTATTGCTATCTTGTTACCTGTAACACTTTCTTTGCAAATCTTATTTTCCTATTAGCTACTTTCGTCCGGACCTGCCCCCAGACCGGGGACAGGTTCGTACATGGCTGGGACAGTTCCGGACATCATTTTTGTTTTACCCAGGAAGGACATTCAAGAGAGTTGTATACACATTTTTTCATTTGCTTTCGTAGCCTCAATTCAGTTTCGTTCATTTGTTTCCGTTTGGCAAAACTGCACAAGTATACCGTCACTTTATCAATATCTATTATTGTCATCCGGATATGCTATTACCGCTGGGTCTGAATATGACTTGTTGTCTTCCAGAATCGGTCTTAAAGGCTTTATGAGCCTTTTTGCTGACTTTTTTCCTTCCCTCTTCCGATTTTATCTTCTTTCATTATTTTTTTTTTTTTTCCATTCAGCTTTGCTGTCCGAACCTGCCGCAAGTGTTTTTGTTCGGACCTGCCCCTGGTTCTGTTTTCACAGAAATAAATCTGTAACTCTCATACTTTTGTATCAATCACGGAAATTCTTATTCGACATGTCTTAAATCACCGACGATATAAGTGGGTTCGGAACTACAAAATGAGGTGCCAACTCCATGAAGTAAAACTCCATTGCGCGCAAAACAAGACCAAAGGTTTCGATGGGATCCCAAAAATTCAATATCTGATCCAGACAACTGGGTCTTATCTTAGCCAGATCCAGTCATCGCCAGACTCCTTGAACGTTTATACAATTAAAATTCGGAAACAGATTAAGGCCAAATAGCTAATCATCTGAGAAAAACTTCCTGCCACTACCGCCAATTTCCCGATTTCGGCCAAACTCCAGAACTAATTGTCCGGCGAAAAAAAGAAAGCTCAAAAATGAACTCAGGGTATCTTCTAATGAACACCTAACAACTTCAAATAAAAATTTAACTTATGACAAATTTTCTGACTCCAGCCGGATTCCGGTCTAACTGTATGTCCGGGTAAAATATGATTGTCACACACGGATTCAGCATCTCTTCTTACCCCTAACTTGGTTATCTAGTCAAATAGAAATAAAACTTCAACTTCTACCAATTTTCCGGTTTGGCCGGATTCCGGGCGAACTACATGTCCGGATAGAAAATTGTTTTCACATTAGTATTCACCATGTCTTCTTGCCCTAAATCGAACATCTAATCAACTTCAACTAAAACTTTTAATTTTAACAAACTTTCCGGTTTGGGCCGGATTTCGGGTGAACTACTTGTCCGTCGAGAAAATGGTTTTCACCACCGTGTTCAGCGTGTCTTCCTACCCCTAAATCGAACATCTAATCAACTTAAAATAAAACTTTTACTTTTAACAAACTTTCCGGTTTGGGCCGGATTCTGGGCGAACTACTTGTCCGTCAAGAAAATGGTTTTCACCGTCGTCTTCAGCATGTCTTCCTACCCCATAATCGAACAACTAATCAACTTAAAATAAAACTTTTACTTTTAACAAACTTTCCGGTTTGGGCCGGATTTCGGGCGAACTACTTGTTCGATGACAAAATGATTTTCACCATCGTGTTCAGCATGTCTTCTTACCCCATAATCGACTATCACATTAGCTGTTTCAAAATATTTTGTTTGCCCCTTAATTTGAAACCCCTCCCCCACCCCTAAATGTAGGGCTACAAAGCCCATCGACGAACTTGACTGGTCCGACGACCCAACGAATCCTCATGCCAAGTTTCATCAAAATATCTCATTCTCTTCGAGAGTTATCGTGCTTACAGACGGACGGACGGACAGACGGACAACTTTTGCGATGTCATAGGTATCCCTCCACGTACGTTTTAGGATCCCAAAAAGTGACACTATCATCGTTTCGCTATGATAGTACGAGTGTAAATGTGGGAATTTTTTTGCAGAAGAAGCGTAGTAGAAAGTGTAATAGCTCTAAAAAACAATTTCGCGTAGTTTAAATTTCCACAGCGAGGTTTGGAGAGCCGATGTCCGGACCTGCCCCCCGCTTTAATTCAAATTAAAGCCCCTCACTGTATTTGTTATCTTTCCCTCACTGTATTTGTTATCTTTTTGTCTCAGTTACTTTTGAAAGATCATATTCTTTTGACAAAGAGTTCGCCCCGGATCCGGCCAAAACGGGAAATTTAGCTTACGCCAAACATTCTGAAGTCGATTAGAGACTTGATTTGAGGGGAAAATACATGCTGGATCGGTATCTAAGTTTTATTTTCTCTCCAGAGAATTCATTTTGTAGGAATTAAAGGTTTGGAGCTGCTAGTTTCTAGCCCCATAAGTGGATGGTTATTAAGTACGCAACCGACTATATAACAGCAACCAGTATAATACCATATTATAATGATGACGACTGAACGGCTATTTGGCGCGTACGCGTCGCGTTTGAAAATTAAGTTCAATCGAAATGAGTCACCGTTTCTTATACATATTGAATAGGTTGCTTTTGTATCTGTTCTATATTTATACCCGATCATGTGTATCAGGAAGTCCGACAAAATGTACACCTTTGGATCCTATCGAAACCTTTGATCTTGCTCATAACGTCACAGTTTTATCACTGTTTTCGCTGCCATGGAAGAACACCTATTCCGGATATTTATTTTCTCACAATTGCAAGTTCAGAGCACCAGCGTTCGCCTTTGTTCTCGACCTTTAGCTTTACGTGTTCTCATGAGGATCAAGACGGCTAATGACTCCACTCCTGTGCATATGGTAAAACCACGAAAGATATTACCCCTCCGCAAAACCAAGAACATTACGGTAAAGCATCTGCTTCCTACTTTCACGGTTCCCGCCACGCTGAATTCTTGAACTGCATTTCTTGCTTATTAGAGTAAATCTTAGGAGGAAGGTTTGAAATAGTTCCACTTCATTCTGGTGAGGTCATTATTCGGTTGAGATAAGCCTAAAGTTGGATCTTTTTGGATCAGGTTAAAAAAACGACTCCCTTGTTTAAAATCAGTCTTATGAAAGTATTAAGGAATTTTCATAACGTCGTTTGGTATACTTCTAAAAAAAGAATCTAAAATCCCTTTTCGTATATGTGACCCTGGAGCCTAGAAAACCGTTTCCACGATTTGTCATTGATTAACTCTCAAGGTGGCATCTGTTTCTGTCAGTCTGTATGTCCGTCTGTTAGTACGATAACAACTGTTGTGATATTTTGTTGAAACCTGGTCAGGGTTGAAACCCGCTGGTTCAAAAATACAGTTGATAAATCTGTTTCGGATTAAGTAGTGCGAAAAATATTCTTGCAAGCTAATAAGACGGTTTTAGGGGAAAAGAGGCACGCTAATAAGTGCGAACACACGATCAGGACCGGGAGCTCCCGGACCGGAATTCCTGCCCGGAGTTTCAGCACCATCATCACTTCCATATGGAAAAGTTGAAATTTGTTCAAGTTGACCATGAAAGTGCAGGATATCCGGCCCGGAAATCCTGATCGTGTGTTCGCACTTTAAACCCGTTTTTGAACGACACGTAGCTCGTTCGGAATCGAACCAGAATCGGCGAATTTGCATAAAGTTGATTAGAGATTCAGTCTAGGGCTAACGGGTCATGCTGAAACCATGTTTGGACTTTATATGGCTTAAGCTGAAATAAAAAGTGTTATTATTATTATTATTATTTAATTGTCCGGAAAAGTAGCGCATCTGGAATCCCTACCCGGAAAGGTAGCTCATCAGCTGGAATCCGGCCAAAACGAAAAATTTCGTACAAATAAAAGTTTTTTTTCTGGTGGTAGATTAATGATTCAGTATAGGGTAAGGTTAGATGCTGAATGCATTTTTTTAACTTTATTTCTTTGTTGGATAGCCTAAGTAGTTCGACCAAAATTCGATACAGTTAAAAGTTCTTTCTCTGAACTCGATTAAACAGTATAGGTAAGGATACATGCGGATTCCGTTTTTTGAACTTCATTTCTTTCGTGGGTAGCCTAAGTGTTCGACCAAAATCCAGCGAAAACGGGAAATTCGGTGAAAGTAAAAGTTTGTTTCTGAAGAGATCGGTGTAGGATTCAAAATATAGGCTGAATCCGTAGATGAACTTTATTTTTTCACCGGACAAGGAATTCGTCCCGAATACGGTAAAACCCGGAAATTCGATGGAAGTTAAAGTTGATGTCGTATTGTCGAAGTCTTATAGAGCTTTTATCTGAGGGCAAGAATGTACTTAACCCGTATATGTTCTTAGATTTCTCAGCGAATCGTTGGTCAGCGGAAAACTAGAACTTTCACTCTTTGTACATTTCTAATGTATCTCTATGTAAGGTTATTGGGATCCCAAAACGTAAGTGGAGGGATATCTATGACATCGCAAAAGTTGTCCGTCTGTCCGTCCGTCCGTCCGTCCGTCCGTCCGTCCGTCTGTCCGTCCGTCTGTAAGCACGATAACTCTCGAAGGGAATGAGATATTTTGATGAAACTTGGTGTGAGGGTTCGTTGGGTCGTCGGACCAGTCAAGTTCGTAGATGGGCTTTGTAGCTCTACATTTAGGGGTGGGGGAGGGGATTCAAATTAAGGGACAAACAAAATATTTTGAAACAGCTAATGTGATAGTCGATTATGGGGTAAGAAGACATGCTGAACACGATGGTGAAAACCATTTTGGCATCGGACAAGTAGTTCGCCCGGAATCCGGCCAAAACCGGAAAGTTTGTTGAAAGTAAAAGTTTTATTTGAAGTTGATTAGATGTTCGATTTAGGGGTAAGAAGACATGCTGAAGACGATGGTGAAAATTATTTTCTCGACGGACAAGTGTTTCGCCCGGAATCCGGCCCAAACCGGAAAGTTTGTTCAAAGTAAAAGTTTTATTTGAAATTGATTAGATGTTCGATTTAGAGGTAGGAAGACATGCTGAAGACGATGGTGAAAACTATTTTCTCGATGGACAAGTATTTCGCCCGGAATCCGGCCCAAACCGGAAAGTTTGTTGACAGTAAAAGTTTTATTTGAAGTTGATTAAATGTTCGATTTATAGGTAGGGAGACATGCTGAAGACGATGGTGAAAACTATTTTCTCGACGGACAAGTATTTCGACCGGAATCCGGCCCAAACCGGAAAGTTTGTCAAAATTAAAAGTTTTATTTGGAGTTGATTAGATGTTCGATTTAGGGCAAGAAGACATGCTGAACACTTATGTGAAAACAAGTTTCTACCCGGACATGTAGTTCGTCCGGAATCCGGCCAAAACCGGAAAACTGTTGGAAGTCAAAGTTTTATTTCTAGTTGATTAGATAAGCGATTTAGGGGTAAGAGGAGATGCCGAGTCCCTGTGTGACAATCGTATTTTATCCGGACATATAGTTCGACCGGAACCCGGCTGGAATCGGAAAATTTGTTATAAGCTAACTTTCTATTTGAAGTTGATTAGATGTTCATTACTGGGGAAAGAAGATACCCTGATTTCGTCTTTGAGCGACAAGTAGTTCTGGAGTTCGGCCGGAACCGGGAAATTGGCAGAAGTGGCAGGAAGTTTTCGTCAAAACAGATATGACTAGGGGTAAACACACATGCTGAATCCAAATCTGAACTTGGTTTTCTCAGGTGATTAGCTATTTGGCCTTAATCTGTTTCTGAATTTTAATTGTAAAAATGTTCAAGGAGTCTGGCGAAGACTGGATCTGGCTAAGACAAGACCCAGTTGTCTGGATCAGATATTGAATTTTGGGATCCCATCGAAACCTTTGGTCTTGTTGCTGTCGGTATACGGATAGTAAGGCTGTATCCGTCTAACTCATTTGTATTTCTAGCAGGTATGGTACGATCGGAACCGAATATAAACCGGAGATTTCGGAAAGAACGAAATCCTCTGATAAAATTAAGAACGTGTTGTGTAGCATATACAGAACATGTTGGATAAATTATTTGATAGGTTTCCTACTAGGATTGGGATTCCAGTCGTAATCTGACCAAAGTCCCTGACCTGGGGACAAATAACTTGTTCACGGGATCTGACGAATACAGAAAATCTAACCCGATTGTCTGGATGAAAAAGTCCAGTGAATAAGTGAACCTTAGTGATCCCATCGAAACCTCCGGTCTTGTTAGTTGTAGTTTAATAGTTTATTCTTTACCCTTTATCTTTAGGAAAAGGCTAGTGACAGTATAATAATACTAAAAATTTATGGGAAAAAGCCTAATACGGCCATACAACAGACGCCTGAAGCGCCAATAACAATTTATACCACTAAAAATAAAACACAAACTATTTTTTTTTTTCATTGCATTCAAAAACGAAAAAAATGACCTCGCCAATTACACTTTTACTTGTCGATTTTAAGATACCAGGGAAGAGAACCAGGGTGTGACATGGCATACAGAATAGCGTTCATCGACTACCGATTGATGAATCCCCTGCCAAGAATAACAAAAAAATCAGTATCTCGCGGCATTGCTGTTAACAATAATAATATTATGCAAAAAATAGGCCAATGGCTTCATACATTCCTTGGACGTACTCATTGTCCAAGGAATTCTTTGAAGCGTTGATGGAGTCATTCGATACTGCCTCAGATCGAAGAGTGTTCCAACAGTCCACCACTCTGGTTTGGAAAGACCGTCTACCAGTACCCTTAAAAATCGCCAGCCGCTCAGCTTAAAGTCATGTACAGTCTGTTGTTCAGTTAAAAAAAAATTTCAGGGCTCGGGAGGGGGACAATATCCGCTCTCCTCTGTTTTCCATCTGAGATTGATCTCTTTCTTCGTCTTTCAGGCAATAACCGGCGTGTCAGATACACCCTGCTCTCTTCATCCGATGGCTATTTCGCCATTAACGAAATATCGGGAATAATCACGCTAGCCAAGCCGTTGGACCGGGAATCCCAGCTCTATCACAACATCTCCGTAATGGCCATCGACCAGGGGAATCCACCTCTAAATACGACAACGTGGATTTATGTGGCTGTACTAGACGTTAACGACAATCCGCCAGAGTTCGAGTCGAAAACGTACTTTGCGAGTATTGAAGAGAATGCTTCCATAGGGACGGAGTTGATACAGCTTCTTGCTACGTCCCTGGATACGGGAGTAAACGCAGAAATTACCTATTCCATCCTCGGCGGAAATGAGCACAGGAAGTTTGCCATTAATTCTAAAACTGGTGAGAAAGTTTGTCTCTTGAGTTGTACTAGGTACTTTGCGATGATGTATGAACTCAAATGAGATTGCAAGAGACTTGGGAAATTGGAAACCTAAGGAAAATGTGAGGCAGAAATATGCATTCCGTTGGGTAGAAAACACTTATCAGATTGGATCGACGATTGTAGCGTATAATTTTTTATAGAAGGGTAAGAGTACAACTAGTACGGGTGTGCTGTCGGTTCTTTTAGGCTTTAGTACTTTGTGGTCCCGTACTAAGGAGCTCTTCGAAAAGCGTATCACGTCTTCTTCTATAAGGGATTTTTGCTCTGCACCCGTAAAGTTCCACTGTTCAACACCATTGTTGCTGAGCGCTGTTGAATAGCCGAGTGTATGTATTGTTCGCAGAATTCCCGGACCTATGTCATGTGGATACTGTGTGTGGATCTGCAGTACGCGAACTTGCATAGACCTAGTTGACAAAATCAACTGGCTCTTTTAGCGGTATGCTTATTTGTCGGAATAAATTTGACTGATACATCGAAATATAAAAAATGACTGGTGCCCTCAATAATTCTAATAGTATCTGAAAGTAAATTCGCCTCTAATTAGAAACTTCGCTCCATACGTGTTCCGTTAGTTCTGAGTTTTCTTCTTTTTTAGACATTATTCAAAATCGAGAGTAACGTGTACGTAGTAGAAAAAAAGGCTTGGCTCATTTGTGTAGACTCGACACGAAAAATGTAACGACACAGTTGTATATATAGATATGTATATATATGATTTGTATGTAATATATATGAGAATCTAAATTCATGCGGTCGAAGTAAGGAAAAGGAATGACAGCATAGATCATAGCATCTTTAAATCATAGTATAGGCCTAGCTAAAAATTAACCATTCAGTATAGAATGCTAAGAGGTGCTGTAGTCTACAAAAAAGCTCCTATAGTAGTCTACTAAATACTACTTTAGTAGTCTGTATGTATGGTATATCTGCGTTTAGAGCTCAGGGGCCTGGATGTTTGACATCAAAGCTCCCGGCTTGAATTGGAACTGTAAAGTGCAGTGTGTGATAAATTAGAGAGGATAACATTTTTGTTCCGAAATAAGATGAGGTGGTGCTCTGGGATCCGTACATCCCTGACGTTCAGTTTCTTTATTTGTTATTCTGGCAATGAACTCAGCTTGATCTGCCCAAAACCAAGTCCTCGCTTTTAATTAAGATGCTTACGACGTTTAGTCTAGAAGATACCATTTAACGAAAAAGATAACAAGAAGAGAGCTTTGAAAAGTTGGCTATTACTGTTTTGCGGCAAATCTAGAAACGTCTAACACCTTGATTTATTGGTAAAAACTTGAGAGATAAAATGGTTGCCAAGCGGAAAGCCCCCCCCCCCCAGCATTCCTACTGAGTTTCGCAATGAAAGTTGGGTTATGCATAGAAGCCCTTATCCAACTTGAGTTCGTATAACGAGCGTGCCAAGATTCTAATTAACCTGTTTTCAGGGATGATAACAATCGTCGAACTACTCGACTTTGAGAGAGCCAATGAGTATTACTTGACAATCCAAGCCGTGGATGGCGGTATCCTCCCGCTGAGCAACCACGCCACTCTTAATATATCTGTCCTGGATTCGAATGACAACAAGCCTAGCTTCAACCACCCCTCCTACGCCGCGACAGTAAGAGAAGACATCCTAGTGGGAGAACCCGTCGTTAAGGTGACCTCGAACGACCCAGATAGTGCCGAAAACGGACGAGTGAGTTACCGGATCCTGGCCGGGGATAAGATGGGTCAGTTCGTGATCAACCCTGATACCGGAATGATCTCTGTTAACAGTGCTCTGGACCGAGAGATGGTTGCTTCGTATATCCTGGAGATTGAAGCCAGAGACAATGGTGTGCCGACACTTGCAAGCTCGGTCCAGGTCGTTATTGAAGTAACGGATGCCAACGATAACGCCCCCCAGTTTTCCCAAGTGAATTATACAACGGTGGCGCAGGAGGATAAACCCCTTGGCTTTGTCATCCTTAGGCTAACGGTCACGGACGCTGATACGCCTGTTAACGCTGGTCCGTTCTCGTTTGAGATTACTGCTGGCAATGACGATAACTCCTTTCGCCTTGACGGCGACGGGGTCTTGAGAATGGCACGTCCCTTAAACCATCGACTCAAAGACACGTACTACCTTGGAGTGCGTGTGTACGATCACGGCATGCCTCCACTTCACTCCGATACGTGGGTAACGGTGAAGGTAATTGAGGAGTCACGATTTTTCCCGATAATTACACCGCTGGAAATTACTATTAATACGTTTGGAGAGGAATTCTCGGGCGGTGTAATCGGCAAAGTACACGCGACGGACCAAGATCCTTACGATTCGCTTAATTTCTCCGTCGTTCCGGGAAAGGGGTCCTTGAATTTATTCGAAGTTGATAAAGAGGACGGAACGCTGATAGTAAAGCCCGGCCTCGACACAGGAGAATATTCAGTGAACATCAGTGTAAGTGACGGAAAGTATTCTAGCTATTCAACTGTCAGTGTTGCCGTTGTACCAGTTGTTAATGAAGCACTGTTGGAAAGTGTTATTCTCACCATTCGCGATGTAACGCTGGAAGATTTTGTTCTTATTTACCGGAAGAACCTGATCAAGACGATTCGACATATGTTGAACGTTCGCACAAAAGATGTGCATATCATTAGCGCACAAGTTAGCTCTACCTCCATTAGACGTTTGCAACGTGATACATTCCCTCTATACGAGTTCTTAAACGTAAGCTCTCCTGTATGGCGAGCGCGCGAAAATCCGAAAAGGCCGAACATTGATATTCTTTTTGCCGTCCAAAAAGCCAGCTCTGAATTTTACCCCGCTTCCATTTTGCGTAAACAGTTGCAGGAAAATATGGCAGCTCTCGAAAACGGTGTGAATGCCTATGTGGCTGGCGTAGCGCAAGGGGCTTGCACGCCTAAACACTGCATCCATGGAAGATGCGAGGATCGGGTGAGACTTAGTGAAAGCGTCACCACCGTCGTGACGGAGCGCCTCAGTTTTGTGACACCAAAGCACACTTTTTCGCCAGTTTGCGTCTGCAAGGAAGGATTTATGGGTAAGCTTCAGTTTGAGTAGAAAGTTCTGTTGAGGGGTTTGAAACGACGGAACTTCCGTTTGACAGAATTGTCTGAATGTACAGTGTATAAAACACACAGTCGTAAGTAACTTAAAGGACACCTGAATGAAGAGTACCAAGATCACCCCTATCTGTATGACTTCCGTTAACATTGCCTGCAGAAAACCCTAGTCCAAATGCGAAATAGTGTTTCCAAGCTATGATTTTTGCTCCATTTTGCATCTGTCCTTATTCCAGTACCGAACAATTTTAGAAATGAACAAATGTCTCTAATCAACCCTTCTTCTGGAATATTTTTTAACCAGTGAAGCCCAAACATATATCTAGAAGAAATTCTATTACGATCCGGCCAGCGCTGTACAAGATTTGAATGAATTGCGCTTTTTGTCTTGGAGTCTGCATTTGCAAACCTCCAGAAACAAACATCCCTATTTTGAAAACGTCAGGCTCAGGAGAAGAATGCTTTCCATGGCCATGTCTGTAATGCATTCTCCATGGTGTGTTCAAGTATGGTTTCATTGTTGAGGTGTCCTTTAAAGACCGCCTCGCGATACGCTGTTTTACTTAAAACAGAATCTGTTTTGTCCGTCGAGCTTTTTCTTCTGCATACTACTGTTCAAACATTCAATCCCTTCGGGCTCTTACGATTATTTATATCTGTACGATCGATCATTTAGAATGTCTTCTTTAGTTATAACTATCTTTCTTACGTAAACTGAGATGCTATTTAAAATGAGAATGTTTGATGACTCGAATCTTGTCCGACAGTGATCATGGCCCACAACAGAGGTTAGGCTGGTACGAAGTAGATGGTGAAGGTTCCGCAAAGTCCGGGGTTTGAAACGGACTTCAACTACTCGCGTAGTGGAATGGCGTTAGAAGAACTTCGTCAAGGACACAACTCAGCGCGAAAATACGAAGTAATCAAAGACTGATTGCCTCCCAGTAATTTGAAGAGATTTGTTACGTAGTGGGTGTAAGGCTCTAGCAGATCGCTAAGAAAAACAAGAACTAGGAGCTCATATGGCACTTGTTATGATTAGGCGGTACCTGCCATCCAAAATAGAGGTTCAGGCCTAGAAGTATGATATGCTATAGTTTCACTCAAGCCTGAGCATTTCCGATCGCCTCGGATCATCTGGGGTAAATAGCTGTTCTAACTTCCAAGTTTCAGCCCAATAAATCCACTAGTTTGATCACTATAGACGTGCCACACGATTTCGGGTACCTCCCTTCAACTCCCCCTACCACGGCCGAATCTGGTTTGGACTTGTTTAAGAATCATCTAAAGCATTTTCTCTTACGGACTATCAAGTTTCACTGGAATCTGGGCGTTTTTTCTAGGAAATTCAGGAACCCCCCCCCCCCCCCTCTCACCGTGGTCGGATACGGTTTGGACCCTAAAATATGTCATCTATGCTCTCTCTACATGCCAAGTTTTATTTACATCACTGCACTCGTTGACCCCTATGCAAGCCACATAACACATCTCCTCTTCCCGCCGATCGAGTTCAACTGGAATCGGAGCATAGCCTATCCGTGGATTTCCGGTTCTCGCTCCCTCCCCCCCCCCCCCCATATTTGATAGTGCAAAATGGATACGTCAACTGAATTGTTCTTATTTACCGGATTTTGCGGTAATTGAGCCTGGAGAAGACTGACGTTTCCGTTTTGCACTATCAAATATGATTCGCAGTCAGCTTGGGCTGAAGGGATATTTACCCCCCCCCCCCCCCCCCTGCCGTGGCCGCATATAGTTCGAACGCATGTTTGGCATGTTTATGTCATCAGTTCTTATCACCCATTAAGTTTCAATCGAATCGGACCACCCCTTCGGAACTTACGAAGTCAGTTTCGATTCCCCTTCCCTTACTCCCCCAAAAATTGTCGAATCAAGAAAGGGAAGTTTTGCTAAAGGCATTTAGTCGGGTCGCTAATATGTCTGCGAAGTCTCATCGTCCTTAGCACATCTGGAACTATTCTAACTCGCGATATCAGTAATTCCGGGAAACCCCCTCGAACTGCCCCCACAGAGCCCCGAAACGATCTGGCTCTAAGGGTTTGACGAGTTCTCCCCCACAAGTATCGGATCCGATCCAGACTTGACATGGAACAACTCAGACATTAATTCTTCCAAGTCTCATTCAAATCCGACCACCCGTTCAAAAGTCATGCATGCCACTAGATTTCGGATTCCCCGTCCCTCCACTCCCCCCACCATGATCGGATCGGAGAAACGATTATTATCGAGTCATTCTGTTCGGGTCCGTGACATGCCTGCCAAGTTTCGTCGTCCTAGCAGATCAGGAAGAACCGATCTCGCGGGATCCCCAGAAATCCGCAGCCCCCTCCCCACTCCCCCACAGTGCCGGAATCCGGTCCGGTAATGTCAACGATGTATCTAGGACTTGTGCTTGTTCTTTCCACTAAGTTTCATCCCGATCCCTCCGCGCTAAGCGTTTCCCAAGATTTCCGGTGCCCCCCACCCGTTCAAAATATGAAAGTCGCGAACTAGCTTTTGGAAAACTTACGCAGACCCCATTCTCATCATTGCTGGATTAGCCATCTCGTGAACGTAGTCCCGGGAAGGTCTTTTATAGAAAACTTGTTCCTGTTCAGAATGTTCATTCCCACGTTAACAGTTGAAAGCGGAACGATCTGCATATCCAGCAATTGTAGAGGTTCTTGTTTTCGAACTCAATAGGGAAACCTTGAAAGGTTTGGTTCTACCACTCAACAGTGCGGCTATTTCTCTTCCCCCCAACCAACCCCCTTGCCATTAAATATTATTAGATCGGATAGCTTAGCTTCACGCCTATTCTTTGTATAAGAAGTTCTAGTTCTGGGTTCTAGACGTTGTTGGGATCATTAATATTAGAATGCGGCACTTAGTGCATTGCTGTATGTATTTGACGAAATTATTGACAGGCGATTGGAACACAACCTATGTCGCGTGTCAGCTTTTGTTATGCAGCCAGTCACCGCAAATGATGCCTATGCTTTTTTTTCGTAAGCCTAAGTTTTGAAAGCTAATATCTTATTCTCTTCTTAGGTGAAAGGTGCGAGGCCATCCTCAGTGAGTGCTCAAAGAACCCGTGCTCGAGCCCACAGGTCTGTGTCCCCATTCAGACCCCTCCAGCATACCTCTGCAAATGTCCTGACGGATTCATTGGGCCAGGATGTGGCCTGGACGTCTCAGAACAGTGTGAGGACAATCATCCACGCCCAGGCGACCTTGCTCCATGCTATGCTCCCAGGAGTCCGCTGTCGTTTACAGGGAAGTCGTACGCCCAATATTCCCTGGCTACATCGATAGATAAGAAGGTGGTACTTTCATTGAGATTGAGGACTGCCCAACCGACTGCGAATATAATGTTCGTTGCTGGAAGAGTAGACTACAGCATTCTGGAGGTAAAGGAAAATTCTGCTTAACGGAGTTGGAAGGTGGGGATTGTTGTTCTGTAAATTTCGTCTACCACAAATATGAGTCGTATGTTGTATTCATGAATGAGGGGATCTAGATCAACGAGTACATCATGTGTGTAGGATTCTTTCTATAATGCTGTTGTTTGTACTCAGTTTAAGTGGCTTAAGTACCGGGATCCGTTTGCACGGCTTATGGCTGAAGCTGAAGGTCGAGTGGCTCTAGCCGCACGCTCAATACAATCAGCATAACGTCATCTCAAGTTTCCGTGCCCTATCATCTGACATCACAACGAATTTGTTTGGAGTGCTAAGTCGTGCTTAGCTAACTTATTTTGGACAAGTTTTAATACGAAAACGTGCATTTTGACTAGATGTTTCGGGCGCGTGTTGGATGGGCCTGAGCTAGAAGCTGTTGTGGAAAAGCTTATGCCACTTCTTTAATCAGCCTATTAATATTTTCAGATGGTGAACGGGCAAGTGCAGTACCGCTTCGACTGCGGGAGCGGCGAGGGCTTAGTGCGAGTATCGGGAACCTACGTCAACGACGGGAAGTGGCACGAAATTCGACTTCAGCGTCATGGCAACAAGGCCGAGCTCTACGTTGATGGGAGGTTTAGTGCTCATGGTTCAGCGCCAGGGGTTAATGATGTCTTAAATTTGGAGAACACGGATGTTTACTTCGGAGCAGAGGTCCGGCAATTACCTGGAATCCCAGGCTTTGACGATACGAGGATGGGATTTATTGGGTAAGCTAGCTTTCTTCGTTCACTGTCAGCTAATGAATGTCAGGTCAGTCGATTTGAAAAGGCATGACCATGGTTCGGTCAGGTCAGTCGATTTGAAAAGACATGACCATAGTTCGGTCAGGTCAGTCGATTTGAAAAGACATGACCATGGTTCGTTACTCAAATCAAGTTAGTAAAAACTTGAAGTAAGAAAAATAGGATGTTAAGAAAGAAAAACTAGGAGTAGTAACTTTTGGAAAAAAAAATCTTTCGGATCTGTCCTTTGGCGGATTTTTTTTTTTAATGTGTTGGAGATGTCTCCAATAGGGGCAGGATCAGGTAAATGAAATAATCGGTATCTCCTTTTTGTGATCCAAAACCCGTCCGCGTAAGTTTACAAACGAACCTTAATTATCAGATATCCTTGTCTGTGAAAAGTATTCCTAATGGACCCATCGAAACTTTGGTCGTGTTATCACCATGCTCTGTCCAGGCTTGTTCCACAAACTCCCTTTTGACTGACATCTGTCCAATTAGCCTCTCTTGAACATCCACAGTTAGGCGCAGAGTTTCCTAGGTGCTGCCCTTATCCAAAGTGTCCCCTGTTGTAGAATGGCTCGTCAAGTTCCCTTTGTCCCAATTGATGTTACGGAAGTGTAGCCCTGATTTTCTGTTTGAAATACCTCCGCACATCCTCACCAGGGAATCGCACGAGTTCCACCATTCCAACTTCTCTCTCATTTTGCCATAGTGTTTGTTGTTACGTTGAATAGAGTGCTTTAGAGAATTGTGGAGTCGGAGTTCTGATATAGCCTGTCGGGTTTGGACTGGAAATTCGAGTAGCGCCATCCAGCGAATGCCGTGCCGGAATTCATCCAACATCATCCGTGTAAATCTGTTACGAGACATACAGGCTGGAAGGGATGTAGTGTCGAACAGCGGGCTTTTGTACTTGTTTGATAGAAACTACTCTTTCCTTTAATCTAATTTGTGTCTCGGATCTTCGAGATCTCATTTGGTCTTTGATGTCTTTTACATATTTATGCTTTACTGGGAGGGATCAGAGTAAATACACAATATTTTAAGTGTTCAGGTCGTGGGGTCCGAAGCGAAATCGTGAAGAATGTCCTAAGTGAACTCTCAAGCTTGAATTTCAAACGCCGCAGCGTCAGTGGAGAGGGCGTGTGGGGCAGCTGTCCTCCCACGAAAAATCCTGTCAGTAAATTGGCAGTGTTTGTCGGTGCTTCGCACCGACAACCGCTTTTTATCATTCCGTTTCTCTTACCGGTAAAAGCTCCGTCGGCAAAATAGGAATCTTCTCGTTGGGAAATAGGCAGGGTTTGTCGGTACGGCACGCTTTAGCATTCCGTATCTGATACCAACAACTGTCGGTAAAATAGGACAGTCTTAGTTGGTAAATAGGCAGCGTTTGTCGGTACGGCGCGCTTCAGCATTCCGTTTCTGGTAACGACAAAAGCTCTGTCGGTATAACAGGAAACTTCCTGTTAGGAAATAGGTAGCTTTTGTCAGTACGGCAAACTTTAGCATTCCGTTTCTGATACCGGCAAAAGCTCTGTTGGTAAGCCAGGAAATTCTTGTTGGAAAATCAGCAACGTTTGTCGGTGCGGAGACGGTGCGCGGACTCGGTACCGATAAGAGCTCTGACAGACACTTTCCTCGTTTTGTTTCTGATACTGACGAAAGCTCTGTGGATAAATCATGAAACTTGTTGAATGAAAATCGGCAGCGTCTGTCGGTGCATAGATTCCGTTTTTAGTAACGGCAAGAGCTCTGATAAAACGCTTTCCTCATACCTTTTCTGATATCACACAGAAGATCTGTCGGTAATCAGAAAGCTTCTTGTCTGATAATCACAATTTTTGTCGGTGCGGAGATGATACCGATAAAAGCCTTGTCGGGAAGTCAATCTGATACTCGCATCGAGATCCTGATATCCGTTGTTTTTCATTTTTCGTTAGGCTACGGTGACCGTCTTGTCGGTAAAATGGGAAATCTCTTTTTCGTTCCGTTTACATCTTGAATGGAAAAAAAACGTGTCGTTAAATTCAGTAACTGTGAACTAATCGCCAGTGCGAAGACTTTTTCGTGTGATGGCTAGAATATTCTCTTCGGTAGATCCGAAAATGTTTTGGGTAAAAACACTAAACAGACACTTCTTGGTTCCTTTCTGTTCCTTTCTGTTCCTTGACGGCAAACCGACCACACCGGCAAACCTGTTTGCCTAGTTTGTTCTGGATGATTTCTCTGTTCCCACCCATAAACTGCTCTTTTGGTTTGATCTGGTTTTCGATGGTACGGTCAGTTCGGGAAACAGTCCACTTTATTCAGTGACTTGTGAGTTTCAAAGTCCCGTCAGTGATACCCCAACCAACTCGGCCCACCGAGGTTGGATCGGGCCAGGATCGCAAAGCTTATCTCAGTTGCTCAACCGATTTGGTCCCTAAGCGTTTGAGAAAATGTCCGGGATCCACTTCCAATCCCCCCAGAGCACTACCACCATGGCAAGAAGAAGTTCGGACACATAAATGGCATATTTGATATCTGTTTCTACGATACATCAAGCAACACTCCAATTGGAGTATTTCCGAAAAATTTCCAGTGGGCCTAGCGGTACGGTACCCCCCCCCCCCCAGCCGCACCTTCACTCCACAGAATTCACATCCGGTTTGGGCCTCAAACTACATGTCTAGGTCCCATGATTTTTGTACCTTTCAAGTTTTATCCCAATCACCCTATCCGTTCGGCCCCTACTGGTATTGCAATAATTCCGAGACCTCCTTGCAACTGTGTTCTCGGACACGGATAAACTGAATATCTTGGGCAAGTTTCAGCCAAATCCGAGCACTGTCTGGGGCCCATGAACCCGTTATGTTTTTGACGAGTATCACAAAAGTTACCGTGACCCCTTCCTTCCACTCACAGTTGTCAGATTTCTTTCGGACATAGAAACAGCAAACTTAGGGCATCTGCTCCCATCAGCCATCAAGTTTCGTAAAACTGAACTGCCCGTTCACTTAACCTGTACTTTGATTTGACGCATCCTCATACCAAATTTCAACAAAATATTTCAACCCCTTTGAGAGTTATCATCGTGACAGACGGACAGACTCTTTACGAACTCGTAGGTGCTAAAGTTTTGGAACCCCAAAAAGCCGCTTAGGTTACAAGCGTAAATCTTCAAGCAGTGACGTAGTCTGTTGCAATGTCTGTCACTTTTTATGGCACTTGCCGTTCGGCCAAGTGCCATATAGCGATCGCAATTTCTGTCCGTCAGTCGGTCGTCTGTCCCGGTTTTGCTGGTTCGGGCACTTCCAGATAAGCTAGGACGATGAAACTTGGCAGGCGTATCAGGGACCGGACCAGATTAAATTAGAAATAGTCACTTCCCTGCTCCGACCATCTGGGGGGAGTTGGGGGAGGGGGTACAAGGAAAAACTAGGAAAAATGAGATATTTTTAACTAACGAACGGGTGATCGCATCTTAATGAAACTTGATATATGGAAGGACCTCGTGTCTCAGAGGTCCCAGTTTAACTCCGGACCGGATTCGGTGACATTGGGGGGAGCTGGAGGGGGAAACCGGAAATCTTGGAAAACGCTTAGATCGGACAGATCGGGATAAAACTTGGTGAAAAGAACAAGCACAAGTCTTAGATACGGGATTGACATAACTGGACCGGGTCCGCTCACTTTGGGGGGGTCCGTATTTTTATTGATCGCGCGAGTTCGGTAATTCCTGATGTGCTAGGACGATGAAACTTGGTAGGCATGTCAGGGACCCGAACATATTGACTTGAGAATAGTCGTTTTATCGATCCGACCATCGTGGGAGGAGTGGAGTGATGGCGAATCCGCAATCTAGTGGCATGGGCAGCTATTGTACGGGTGATCGGATTTAAATGAAACTTGATATTTAGAAAGACCTCTTGCCTCAGACGGTCCATTTTAAATTCGGACTGGATCCGGTGACAATTGGAGGATTTTGAGGGGGGAACCGGAAATCTTTGGAAACGCTTAGAGCGGAGGGATCGGGATGACACTTGGTGGGAAGAACAAGCGCGAGTTCTAGATATGTCATGGACTTAATAGGACGGGATTCGGGCACTCTGGTGGAGTGGGGGGGGGGGTCCGAATTTCTAGTTAGCGCCCGAGTTCGGTACTTCCTGATGTGCTAGGACGATGAAACTTGGTAGGCGCGTCAGGGACCCGAGTAAATTGACATGAGAATAGTCGTTTCCTAGATCCTACCATCGTAGCAGGAGTGGAGGCATTGGGAATCCGCAATCAAGTGGCACTGGCAGTTTTTATGGCACTTGAGCTTACTCAAGTGCCATATAGCGATTGTAATTTCTGTCCGTCAGTCTGTCTGTCGGTCCCGGTTTTGCTAGTTCGGGCACTTCCAGATAAGCTAGGACGATGAAACTTGGCAAGCATATCAGGAACTGGACCAGATTAAATTAGAAATTGTCGCTTCCTCGATCCGACCATCTGGAGGGGAGTGGAGGGAGGGGGAATCCGGAAAAAATAGGAAAAATTAGATATTTTTAGCTTACGAACGGGTGATCGGATCTTAATGAAACTTAATACATGGAAGGACTTTGTGTCTCAGACCCTCCATTTTAAATCCAGACCGGATCCGGTGACACTGGGGGGAGTTAGAGGGGGAAACCGGAAATCTTGGAAAACACTTAGAGTGGAGGGATCCGAATGAAACTTGGTGGAAAGTACAAGCAAAAGTCCTAGATACGTGACTGATAGAACCGGAACGGATCCGCTCACTTTGGGGGAGTTGGGGGGGGGGAGAAGTCCGAATTTGTAGTGATCCCGCGAGTTCCGTGCTTCCTGATGTGCTGGGACGATGGAAATTGACAGGCATGTCTGGGACCCGACCAACTTAAATAGGAAATCATCAATTCCCCGATTCGACCATCTGGGGGGGGGGGAGTGGAGGGAGGGTGAAGCCAAAATTTGAGGTATTTTTAGCTTGCGAACGGGTGATCGGATCTTGATGAAAATTGATATTTAGGATGACCTCGTGTCTCAGACACCTCACTTTAAATCCGGGCCGGATCCGATGACACTGGGGGGAGTTGGAGGAGGGAACCGGAAATTTTGAGAAACGCTTAAAGTGGAGGGATCGGGATGAAACTTGGTGGGAAAAACAAGCACAGGTCCTAGAAACGTCATTGACATAACCGGACCGGATCAGGGCACTGTGGGGGAGTTGGGGTGGGGAACCGGAAATTTTGAGAAACGCTTAAAGTGGAGGGATCGGGATGAAACTTGGTGGGAAAAACAAGCACAGGTCCTAGACACGTCATTGATATAACCGGACCGGATCCGATGACACTGGGGGGAGTTGGAGGAGGTAACCGGAAATTTTGAGAAACGCTTAAAGTTGAGGGATCGGGATGAAACTTGGTGGGAAAAACAAGCACAGGTCCTAGACACGTCATTGACATAACCGGACCGGATCCGATGACACTGGGGGGAGTTGGAGGAGGGAACCGGAAATTTTGAGAAACGCTTAAAGTGGAGGGATCGGGATGAAACTTGGTGGGAAAAACAAGCACAGGTCCTCGACACGTCATTGACATAACCGGACCGGATCAGGGCACTGTGGGGGAGTTGGGGTGGGGGTCCTTTTTTCTAGCGACCCCGCGAGTTCGGCATACTTCCTGATGTCCTAGGGCGATGAAACTTGGCAGGTATGTCAGGGATCCGAACAGATCGACTTGAGAACAGCCGTTTCCCCGACCCGACCACCGTGGGGGGAGTGGGTGGATGGGGAGTCCGGAATCTAGTGGCGTGCATAACTTTTGAACGGGTGGTCGGATTTGAATGAAACTTGTCTGGTGAGCTATCGCCTCGGACGTTCAGTGTCACGTCCGAGTCGGGTCCGATACCTGTGGGGATGGGGGGGGTGGAAAACTCAAGAAACTCTAAAAGTAGAGGGATTGGGACGAAACTTAATGGATGGAACAAGCATTAGGCCTAGATGAAATTGACGGAGCCAGATGGTTTCGGGGCTCTGTGGGGGGAGTTGGAGGGGGTTTCCTGGAATTCCGGTAGTCGTGAGTTAGAATAGTTCCAGATGTAAAACGACAACGAAACTTTGCAGGCATATTAGTGACCCGAATTATCTTGACTTAAAAACCTGACACAACATACCCCCGGAAACTTCCGTTCCTAGATCCGAGTATTTTTGGGGGAGCAAGAGAAGAGAAATATGGAAATTGACTTCTATAAATTGCGAACGAGTGGTCTGATTCGAGTGAAACTTCATGGGTGATACGAATCGATGGCCTCGACATGTAAAACATGCGTTCGAACCATATGCGACCACGATTAGGGGGATTGGGGGTGGGGGGACTTTTGACATGCACAAAAACCAAACGGATGGACCGAATGAGATGCAAATTCGACAGTGCCGAGTTTATGCGGCCTAGATTTGTTATTTGGCGTCCGGGCCGGATTCGGCCAAGGTAGGGGAGGGGGTACTGGAAACTTGCAGATAGGCTATGCTCCAATTTCAGTAAAACTTGATGAGGGAATTAAGAGATTGGGCCCGATTCGGCTCCGACAACGTTGGTGGGAGGGGGGGATGTACCGGAACTTTCCAAAAATGCTCAGATTCGAGTGAAACTTGATAGATGGTATAAACGAAGATGCTTTAGGTGGTCGATTTTTTTTATTCCGAACCAGATTCGGCCACGGTAGGTGGAGATAGAGTGAGTACCGGAAATCGTGTAGCACAGAAAATCGAGACGATGCCGGAACTGCTCAGAAATGAGTGAAACTAAATATCCTATTTCTATTTCCGAACCGCATTTTTGGATGGTGGGTGTATTTTGTGACGTTCTCATCTACTTTCTTGTACAGCCTACTCGTACAAGTGCCATATGAGCTCGTAGCTCTTGTTTAATGGGTGATTGGATTTGAACAAAACTTGGCAAGTGGAAAGCTATCGTCTCAGATGTTTATTCAAACAATGTTTACAACGGATACGTCAGCTATGATTTTTCATCAGCGATATTTCGGCCCTTCTTGGCAAGGGTCCTCGTCAGGCGTGAGATAAAGAATATTTATCTCAGATGTTCCATTTCAGGTCCGGGGAGTAGTGGAGGAAGAGGGAATCCGGAATGTTGAGGTATTTAGAACTTCCAACGGGTGACCGGATCTTAATGAAAGTTGATGTTTGTAAAGACGCCAAGTCTCAGACGACCCAGTTCAAATCTTCCTGATTTTCTAGGACGATAAAACTTGGAAGACGTATCAGGGACCCGAATAGACTGACTTGACAATAGTTATTTCCCCGATCCGACCACCGTGGGGGTTGCGAGAAATTTTTGATATGCATATAAGGGTCAAGCAAGTGGAGTGATTTGCCTGAAATTTGGAAGGTACAGAGATCATATGACCTAGATGACATTGTGCGAACCGGATCCGAACACGGAGGGGGGGGGGGAATATTTACCGGAAGTTCCCCCAAAAATGCTCGGATTCGAGTGAAAGATAGGTGGTAAGAGAAAATGCTTCAGGGATACAGTTAGGAGTCCAGACCAGATTCGGCCGCGGTATATGGGAACTTGGAAGGGGGTACGGGAAACCTTGGGCACGTCTAGGGACATAGCGAGTGGGTTTCTTGGGTTGAAACTTGGAAGGTTAGCGATGGCTTGGAGTTGAGGGACTTGAGTGAAACTCGATATCCTAATTCTACACTATAAAAAAAAAATCTTGCAGTATTTGCTACTGGTATTATTCTTATCTTTATTGAGATAAGATTACCCCTAATTCGGATTAATTTTATCTCAATAAAGATAAGAATAACCCCAGCTTAAAATATTGCATCCTTATTCGGAGAAACTTTTTACAGTGTATGTCCGGACTGCATTTTTGGATGGCGGGGTGTTTTGTGAAGTTCTCTTTTACTTTCTTGTACCACCTACTCGTAACAAGTGCCATATGAGCTCGTAGCTCTTGTTCTGTTTTGCAAGACTATTGACAGCATAATATGTTCCTTGTTTCATTTGATAACCATTGGTGCCAGGAAGCGAATGGCTAATTCGTTAACTTTCATTAGAAAAATATCTCAATTGGTAAGTTACAGTTTGTTATTACAACGGCTGTAAGCTGCGCTCGCCTTTTAGGCTTGGCCCCCCACGAAAATAGGCTAGTTTCGCCAGTGCCTAGCGTAGCATGGAAAAGAAAGCATAAAAAGGCCAAAAACTAAGCTTTCGAGATTGATATTGAACGATATTGAGTACATCTAACTAAAGGTGTTTTTCTGTGGCAGATCTCCGATTGTTAGTCACAGAAACTAAAGTGTGTACCGCACAGTCGACCGACAAGTGCAGTCTCGGGGAATTGCCGTTTTGTCTGTTTTGGCGGTAATTTGAGATATCCGAAAAATAAACTCCAGACAAAATCTCAGTAGTTAGATCCTCAGGCTTACCTCCTCACGCTTACTGCTAGAAGGATCCTCAGTCTTATATCTTTCTGCATGATAAAGTAGCTAATTTTTTTATTTGGACTTATATTTGCAGTTAAACTTGACTTCCCCCTCCAAATTTGAGTCACTAAGTCAAAAATCCTCTCGACAGTTGTTTGTCAAATTCGAGCCAGAAAAATCTTGTTGGTCACGGAAACACACTTGGACCGCGGAAACATTCTTTTCGAGCCACAAACTCTTGCTGGAATCGCGAAAAACACCTTAAGAATATTTAATTTGCTCATTCTCGATCTGGTCATTTTAGGTGTATGGACGACATTCGAGTGGATCGAAGCCTTCTTCCCTATCACATCAGTGGAAACTACGTTGTCGCCGCTAGCGTCCCAATTGGCGCTCCACCTCCGTCTGTAGTAGCAACGCTGCGCCGCTTTACGAACGTCGAATTCGTCTGCCGACAGTCCCTCATAAGACCAGGGTTGTGCGGCTCCCAGCCGTGCATGAACGGCGGAACCTGTATAGAGGTGGTAGGAGTGACATATCAATGCAAATGCCATGACCGCTTTGTTGGCGCAAAGTGTGAGATCGACACTGATCCTTGTGCATCGTCTCCTTGCTTGTACGGAGGACACTGCTTCAATCTTCAGAATGACTACCGGTGCCAATGTCCGCAAAGGTTGACTGGTAAGTCCTATTGACGCCTATGCACGTACCTGATAATATCTCCTTAGGACCAAAAGGAACACGATGGATCGACTTTCATTTGCTCTACCAAGGCGTACAGGCTTATCAGCAGGGGCGTCACTAGCCTTTTACCTTTGGGGGGGGGGACGTCCGGTTTGTGCCGACGGACTAACAAATGTGCCGACAAAACACGCCGTATTTCCCGCCCGCCCAAAATAGAACCGGGGTAAAACTAACTGTAATGCATCAATTGAGGTTATTCCTTTGATGTAATATCGTATTTTAAGTTCACATATTTGGCTTTTCATTCTACCCTTCGCTAAAAAGCAAAGCTTCCAACGAGTGTACCAAGAACAAGTTAACTAAGCGCCGCAGGCGAAAATTTTTAAATCTGCCTTTTTTTCCGTAAAAATTTAGCTATACCTACCATACAAGTTCTAGCTTTTAATGTTTTTCAGCGAATTTCAATCCTAAAATGCGCCGCAGGCGAAATTTTGCGTGAACTAACTGTAACAACGCATCAATTGAGGTTATTCCTTTGGTATAATTTCGAATTTTAAAGTTCACATATTCGTCTTTTCATTTTAAGCTTCGCTGGAAAGCGAAAATTTTTGTCATCTGTTTTTTTGTGGAAAATTCAGCTATAGTACCAAACAGTTTCCAGCATTTAACGTGTTTCAAACCCCAAGAATTTCTATCCTAAAAGGAAAAGTAAATGATACACCTAAGGGAATACTACAAAATGCGCCGCATGCGAAATTTTGTGTAAAACTTACTGTAATGCATCAGTTGACATTGTTCCTTTGATGTATATTCATATATTTTATTTCACATATTCGGCTTTTCGTTTCAACTTTTGCTAAGAAGCGAAGCTTCCAACGACTGTACCCAGAACAAGTTGAACTAAGCAACGCCAGCGAATTTTTTTTAAATCTGTATTTTTTCTGGAAAAACTTGCGACCGACAAATGTTTGCAGAATTTGATCTCTTACGTACAAAAGACCCGGTGTGCGGACAAGAATACCGACGCCCGACAAAAGCATTCAGAATTCGATTTCTTCTGTGTTTTGCCCGACAAGATTGTAAAGAACTTCTTTTTGTACACGTAAATAGAAGCCGATGTACCGACGAGACTTGAACTTTCGGCATGCGCCCGATAAAAAGTTACAGAATTTGATTTTTTTTTTTTTTTTTTTTTTTCTGTAAAAAGAACCCGATGTGCCGACGAGAATACCGACGCCCGACGAAACCATCGAGCATTTGATTTGTTCTGTGTTTTGCTCGACTAGACTGTACAGAACTTGGTTCATACGTGTAAAAATAACCCCTTGTGTCAATGAAACTTAAACTTCCTGGGTGCGCCCGACAAAGTTTGCAAAATTTGATTTCTTACGTATAAGTAGAACCCGATGTGCCGACGAGTCGACCGACGCCCGACAAAAGCATAAAAAAAACTATTTCTTCTGGAATTCTTGTGTATAAAAAGAACCCGATGT
The DNA here is from genome assembly GCA_023053575.1 of Branchinecta lynchi. Lineage (NCBI taxonomy): Eukaryota > Metazoa > Arthropoda > Branchiopoda > Anostraca > Branchinectidae > Branchinecta > Branchinecta lynchi. Next base: position 14,356,100 of record JAKZAP010000001.1, read on the forward strand.
GATTTCGGGTTCTCCAGTGCTTTGCCTGACAAATGTTTGCAGGATTTCATTTCTTGCGTGTAAAATAACCCGATGTGCCGACGAGTCGACCGACGCCCGACAAAAACTTAATTTTTCTGTTATTTCTTCTGGATTCCTTCTGTATAAAAAGAACCCGATGTGCCGACGAGAATACCGAGGCACGACAAAAGCATGCAGGATTCGATTTCTTCAGTGCTTTGCCCGACAAACGTTTGCAGGATTTTATTTCTGACGATAAAAACATCCGATGTGCCGACGGATCGACCGATGCCTGATAAAAAGCATACAAAATTGTATTTGTTCTGTGTTTGAAGGCGCTTCGCGCCGACAAACAAGTGAACTCTCGCCGGGCTTCGCCCGACGAAAGTACTTCCTCAGGACCTTTGGGGGGGGAGTCCCCCCCCCATAGTGACGCCCCTGCTTATCAGAACTATTCTCTTGCACAAGATGGAGACATTTGGAATGCCATCTCGACAGCTAATAGGAGCCGGGTGAGGCGGCGATCGTTAGATGCCGTTACAACGTATCTGTTTCATTTGTTCCTTAAACGGAACTTTATTTTCTTGCTCATTCAGGTCTTCACAGTACATTTTTACGTCTCAAGTCTGACATTTACACCCTAACTGAAAAATCGGCCATTCTTTTGTGTTGTGCTGCATTATTCAGTTAAAGCCGAAAGTTCCCTTAAATAGCTCTCCACGTTTGTTATTCGGAGGTATTTTGAAAAGCAATTTGGGGCAGTGGCAGTAAATAAGGCTCTCAGAGACGCGATTGACTTCCCTTGTTTGTGTTTGTGTCGCTTGCTGTCTTCTAAGAAGAAATTCACAGTGACAATGAAAAGGAATAGCTCCGGTAACGGAAACAGCTTGGCGTGACTGTCTTTCTGGAAATTTAGAATTCGCATGTTCAGTATATAGGCTACCGGTCTTGATCAAGGAAGAATTACCCTGTTCTCGTCCAGAATTAAAGAAAAAAGGATTTCCACTTGCTTCTTCGAGTCAGTTTCATCAGCAGATCTACTTTCCAGCTCCTTATTGTTTTGGTTGTATTCTGACTGGCGATAACATAATAATAATACAAAGCAAGAAAAAAGGCTTTCGCCTCTAGATAACTCTTAAGAAATTTTGAGTAGTAGAACTGATCAGAGTTAAAAATCCCATCAACAATGCACTTGAAACTATTGATCGGTTCAGCATTAACCGCATCTTCGGTAAGGCTAAATAATGACGAAACTCATATGATTTTTCTCCGTAAGTAAAGTTTCTGCTACTTAATCACCCTCCACCTCCTCCCGCTGGGTTCAGCTGAACAGCGCGGTACCACCATGGCACCGTGGTGTTTTTTTCTGTCTGCGAAATGAAATCATAAACCATTATCTTGCCACTGTTAGAGAGAAGGTCTTCGGCCCTACTTGACCGGATCACTTTGATATGCATGTAACCGGGGTTTTATTTCTAGGCAAGCGGTGCGAATACGGCCGTTTCTGTAAACCTAACCCATGTAAAAACGGTGGTGTCTGCGAGGAAGGCTTATCGGGACCAATTTGCAAATGTAAGGGCTTCACAGGTGAGCTCTGCAACACCGATGTGAACGAATGCGAGCCGAACCCTTGCCACGCTGGCGGCACATGCCTAAACATGTTTGGAACCTTCAAATGCTCCTGCCCTCCAAACGCGACTGGCCAGTATTGCTCGGAGGTGGTCTCCACCTTTGGAGGCGTTGTGGGATGGTTCACCGAAATCCCGCAGAGTGTCGCCATTGGCATCATGGTAGCTTTCGTGTCCCTGTTGGTTCTGATTATTACGGTAGCATCCTGCTTCTGCTGGCGAAGGAAGAAGAGAAGGAGCCGGCGGCGATATTTTGATTCCAACGGAAGGGAGATGATGCCTCTAAATTCGATGAGCGATTGCGACTATTCAAAGAAGATGTCAAAAAATGTCAACTTGGAAGCGGTTGCGTCCCAGGTAATACCAGTAGCATTTTATATCATATTTTTCAAGCCCGCGTAGGATATTCTCTTATTTGTTTTCATATTTCTTACTTTTTAGCCTGTGGCTCCTCCTCCTCTTGTTACGTTCTTTTTGTATTTGTTTTATTTTTACACTTGTTTATATATTTTAAACACCATTGTTCTCAAACACTAGTTTTAACACGGTTTCCTGTTCCTATTCCCTTGTAGTTTTCACACAGTTTTGTGTATGCGTGAGTGGGGCATTATTATTCCAATTGCTTCTGCTAGCCCTGCCTTTTCCTTGCAAGGTAGCCAAAAAGAAGCTCATTTTGGGAGCTGAAATGGCCTTCTGCTGATCGAGTGGTCGCAGAGGTCCACGGGTGCAGAAACTATGGGATTCCTACTCATATCTGGGTCCAGTAAACTATCCCTTGAAAATTTTTCTTGGCTTGATTCGAAGCTGGGCAAAACCCATTCCCGACTTTATCTTTATGAAGAATCAGTTCTGTGGCCGTTGACGTCAACTTGGTCAAACACAGTTTTGTCTTCGAAGGAGCCAGGTTGTTCAAAAGTTGTGTTTGGAACTAAAGATGAAAGGAACAACTTGCAGCAGTCTAGATCGACTGCACATTTTATTTACGGAGTTATAAGGCTGTTACTTTTTTAGCTGTGATTGATAAGGACATTTTTCTTTGCCTTGCAGGTTCCTCCTATGCTACCACCTCGCCCGTCGTCCTACACCCCTAGCGGAAACGAACAGAACTACGTTCCACTGAACAATTTAGACACCATAAGAAGCTATGGCTCGGCAGGGGATGAGCTAGAGACACTCCCGATGTTGAATCCTTATGGCCAAACTGATTTTTCGAATCTGAATAATGGCGGTCAAATTCATGAGGCTTTTGGTTTGGATGAAGACGAGTTCAGGAAGCAGCCGTGGCCGGAGATGGAGCACAATTTGGCCGGAAAATATTACGAAAAGCTTAGTAATGGTCAGTGTGCATTCTTATGGTTTCATTGTTGTCCGGTCTCCAGTTGTACCAGTTTGAAGTGGCTCGATTTTCGTTAAAGCTTTTTATAGAGATCTAGAACAGAGTTGAAGAGATTCTTCTAAAAATGACTAAAGACCTCTTGCGTAGAGTGTAAAAGCCTGGCTTGTTTTTTGGAGTGTTTTTTTTTTTAACTTTCCCGAGACAGTTAGCCCGGAAGAACCCGTGTCGAGACTTCAGATATTTTTTTAATCTGCATCCCTTTCTTGCTGTTCTTAGAGATGTGTATATTTTCTTGTACTCTGAAAATCTGGAGGGCTATCGCTGTACAAAAACACTGCAACAACATTAATGGCCCTGCCTCTGAGCAGCCAATCCTCGCCATCAGTTGATCTGTGTAACAGCTCCACTCCTCTCCGTTCAGGGAGTTCCTGTTAGCGTTCAGTGTATTACAATCTCGCCTGAATCACCACACATTCAACGCGAGTTAAATGCCACCTACAGCATAGTTTTATCCACACCTGCAGAAAATGTCCCTTATGTATTATTTAGTTTGTCTCTGTTCAGGTCACATTTAAAGGATCTGTCTTACCTATAACGCATCCTACTTCCATAATCACTCCATATATTGTTAAACAAGGAGACCCCAATTTCGTACGGTACATTGTAACCCCTCTAACAAAACCAGGCTGATTTTCTCACTTGCCATGTTTTGCTACCGCCGATTTATATCACGCTGACGACGGTTGTCTGCGAGAAGTTTTTCCATTAGAACAAGACCAAAGGTTTCGATGGGATCCCAAAAATCTAATATTTAATCCAGGCAATTGCGAACGAACTACCATACTTGTCAAAAAAAAAGTTCAGAAACGTATTCAGCGTATCTTCTTATCCGTATAAAGAACTTCTAATCAACTTCAGGTAAAACTTTAACTTATAACAAATCCCGTTTCAACCGGATTCCGAACGAACTATATGTGCCTGTAAAAAAAAAGATTGTCATATACAGATTCAGCGTGTCTTCTTACCCGTAAATCGAACGTCTAATCAACTTCAAAAAAACTTTTACTTTTAACAAACTTTCCGGTTTTTGCCGGATTACCGGGCTAACTACTTGTCCGGCGAAAAAATGGTTTTCACCTTTGTTCTGCGTGTCTTCTTACCCCTAAATCGAACATCTAGTCAACTTCAAACAACAATTTTTACTTTTAACAGACTTTCTGGTTTTGGCCGGATTCCGGGCTAACTAATTGTCCGGCGAAAAAATGGTTTTCACCATCGTGTTTAGCATGTCTTCTTACCTCTAAATTGAACATCTAATCAACTTCAGATACAACTTTACTTTTAACAAACTTTCCGGTTTGGGCAGGATTACGGGTGAACTACTTGTCCGATGACGAAATGGTTTTAACCATCGTGTTCAACATGTCTTCTTACCCCTTATTTGACTATCACATTATCTGTTTAAAAATATTTCATTTGCCCCTCCCCCACCCCTAAATGTAGGGCTACACAGCCCATCTACGAACTCGACCTTATTCTTGACCCAAAGAATCCTCACACCAAGTTTCATCAAAATATCTCATTCCCCTCGAGAGTTATGGTGCGGACAGACGGACAACTTTTGCGATGTCATAGGTATCCCTCCACTTACGTTTTGGGATCCCAAAAAACGGTTATGTAGACTGTTTCCCTGTTTTCGCTATAACTCAAAGGGTCTCAGAAAAGGCTTAAAACACAAACGAAGAAAGTTTGCTCAAGAAGATTCAAACAAAATTTTACCGTCTTGGCAGATAAATGCATTAGATTTAAAACGGTCCAAATTGTCTCGATAGTTTGCCCATCTAAAACCTTCGGTTATTTGTTGAAAGCACAGCCTAGATTTAAGGTATTCAAATATTTTAAAATACTGTAAGTTGAAGAGAAAATGATGCTAGTGTCTTTAAAGGTACGTGTACACAACAGTCTAGTATTTGCAGTACGAATTTCCTCCTTCGCTACGAAATTTCTACGCATCGCATGTAGGCTTCCGAGAGTGATGCAAATTTTGCATGTGAAATCTTATCGGAATATGCGTGCACGTAGCTTAAACGGATCGTAAGTGTTTTTATGGCACTTGAGCTTACTCAAGTGCCATATAGCGATTGTAATTTCTGTCCGTCAGTCGGTCTGTCGGTCCCGGTTTTGCTAGTTCGGGCACTTCCAGATAAGCTAGGACGATGAAACTTGGCAGGCATATCAGGAACTGGACCAGATTAAATTAGAAATTGTCGCTTCCTCGATCCGACCATCTGGAGGGGAGTGGAGGAAGGGGGAATCCGGAAAAAATAGGAAAAATGAGATATTTTTAGCTTACGAACGGGTCATCGGATCTTAATGAAACTTGATATATGGAAGGACTTCGTGTCTCAGACCCTCCATTTTAAATCCAGACCAGATCCGGTGACACTGGGGGGAGTTGGAGGGGGAAACCGGAAATCTTGGAAAACACTTAGAGTGGAGGGATCCGGATGAAACTTGGTGGAAAGTACAAGCAAAAGTCCTAGATACGTGACTGATATAACCGGAACGGATCCGCTCACTTTGGGGGAGTTGGGGGGGGGGGGGAGAAGTCCGAATTTGTAGTGATCCCGAGAGTTCCATCCTTCCTGATGTGCTGGGACGATGGAAATTTATAGGTATGTCTGGGACCCGACCAAATTAAATAGGAAATTGTCAATTCCCCGATTCGACCATCTGGGGGGGGGGGGGGAGTGGAGGGAGGGTGAAGCCAAAATTTGAGGTATTTTTAGCTTGCGAACGGGTGATCGGATCTTGATGAAAATTGATATTTAGGATGACCTCGTGTCTCAGACATCTCACTTTAAATCCGGGCCGGATCCGATCACTGGGGGGAGTTGGAGGAGGGAACCGGAAATTGTGAGAAACGCTTAAAGTGGAGGGATCGGGATGAAACTTGGTGGGAAAAACAAGCACAGGTCCTAGACACGTCATTGACATAACCGGACTGGATCAGGGCACTGTGGGGGAGTTGGGGTGGGGGTCCGGATTTCTAGTGATCCAGCGAGTTCGGCATACTTCCTGATGTCCTAGGGCGATGAAACTTGGCTGGTATGTCAGGGATCCGAACAGATTGACATGAGAAAAGCCGTTTTCCCGACCCGACCATCGTGGGTGGATGGGGAGTCCGGAATCTAGTGGCGTGCATAACTTTTGAACGGGTGATCGGATTTGAATGAAACTTGTCTGGTGAGCTATCGCCTCGGACGTTCAGTGTCACGTCCGGGTCGGGTCCGATACCTGTGGGGATGGGGGGGGGGGGGGTGGAAAACTCAAGAAACTCTAAAAGCAGAGGGATTGGGACGAAACTTAATGGATGGAACAAGCATTAGGCCTAGATGAAATTGACGGAGCCAGATGGTTTCGGGGCTCTGTGGGGGGAGTTGGAGGGGGTTTCCTGGAATTCCGGTAGTCGTGAGTTAGAATAGTTCCAGATGTAAACAAGAGCTACGAGCTCATATGGCACTTGTACGAGTAGGCTGTACAAGAAAGTAGATGAAAACGTCACAAAATACACCCGCCATCCAAAAAGGCGGTTCGGAAATAGAAATAGGATATTTAGTTTCACTCATTTCTGAGCAGTTCCGGCATCGTCTCGATTGCAAATGCACATGACTGTTCAAACTTTCATCCCAATAAATCCATTTGTTTGATCCCTAGACGTGCTACACGATTTCCGGTACTCACTCTATTTCCACCTACCGTGGCCGAATCTGGTTCGGAATAAAAAAAAAATCGACCACCTAAAGCATCTTCGTTTATACCATCTACCAAGTTTCACTCGAATCTGAGCATTTTTTGAAAGTTCCGGTACCCCCCCCCCCTTCCCACCAACGTTGTCGGAGCCGGTTCGGGCCCAATCTCTTAATTCCCTCATCAAGTTTGACTGATATTGGAGCACAGCCTATCTGCAAGTTTCCAGTACCCCCCCCCCCCCCTACCTTGGCCGAATCCGGCCCAGACGCCAAATAACAAATCTAGGCCGCATAAACTCGGCACTGTCGAATTGCATCTCATTCGGTCCATCCGTTTGGTTTTTGTGCATGTCAAAAGTCCCCCCAACCCCAATTCCTCTAATCGTGGTCGCATATGGTTCGAACGCATGTTTTACATGTCGAGGCCATCGATTCGTATTACCCATGAAGTTTCACTCGAATCAGACCACTCGTTCGCAATTTATAGAAGTCCATATTTCTCTTCTCTTGCTCCCCCAAAAATGCTCGGATCTAGGAACGGAAGTTTCCGGGGGTATGTTGTGTCAGGTTTTTAAGTCAAGATAATTCGGGTCGCTAATATGCCTGCAAAGTTTCGTTGTCGTTTTACATCTGGAACTATTCTAACTCACGACTACCGGAATTCCAGGAAACCCCCTCCAACTCCCCCCACAGAGCCCCGAAACCATCTGGCTCCGTCAATTTCATCTAGGCCTAATGCTTGTTCCATCCATTAAGTTTCGTCCCAATCCCTCTACTTTTAGAGTTTCTTGAGTTTTCCACCCCCCCCCCCCATCCCCACAGGTATCGGACCCGACTCGGACGTGACACTGAACGTCCGAGGCGATAGCTCACCAGACAAGTTTCATTCAAATCCGATCACCCGTTCAAAAGTTATGCACGCCACTAGATTCCGGACTCCCCATCCACCCACTCCCCCCACGATGGTCGGGTCGGGGAAACGGCTGTTCTCAAGTCAATCTGTTCGGATCCCTGACATACCTGCCAAGTTTCATCGCCCTAGGACATCAGGAAGTATGCCGAACTCGCGGGATCGCTAGAAATCCGGACCCCCACCCCAACTCCCCCCACAGTGCCCTGATCCGGTCCGGTTATGTCAATGACGTGTCGAGGACCTGTGCTTGTTTTTCCCACCAAGTTTCATCCCGATCCCTCCACTTTAAGCGTTTCTCAAAATTTCCGGTTCCCTCCTCCAACTCCTCCCAGTGTCATCGGATCCGGTCCGGTTATGTCAATGACGTGTCTAGGACCTGTGCTTGTTTTTCCCACCAAGTTTCATCCCGATCCCTCCACTTTAAGCGTTTCTCAAAATTTCCGGTTCCCTCCTCCAACTCCCCCCAGTGTCATCGGATCCGGCCCGGATTTAAAGTGAGGTGTCTGAGACACAAGGTCATCCTAAATATCAATTTTCATCAAGATCCGATCACCCGTTCAAAAGTTATGCACGCCACTAGATTCCGGACTCCCCATCCACCGACTCCCCCCACGATGGTCGGGTCGGGGGAAACGGCTGTTCTCAAGTCAATCTGTTCGGATCCTTGACATACCTGCCAAGTTTCATCGCCCTAGGACACCAGGAAGTATGCCGAACTCGCGGGATCGCTAGAAATCCGGACCCCCATCCCAACTCCCCCACAGTGCCCTGATCCGGTCCGGTTATGTCAATGACGTGTCTAGGACCTGTGCTTGTTTTTCCCACCAAGTTTCATCCCGATCCCTCCACTTTAAGCGTTTCTAAAAATTTCCGGTTCCCCACCCCAACTCCCCCCACAGTGCCCTGATCCGGTCCGGTTATGTCAAAGACGTTTCTAGGACCTGTGGTTGTTTTTTCCCACCAAGTTTCATCCCGATCCCCTCCACTTTAAGCGTTTCTCAAAATTTCCGGTTCCCTCCTCCAACTCCCCCCAGTGTCATCGGATCCGGCCCGGATTTAAAGTGAGGTGTCTGAGACACGAGGTCATCCTAAATATCAATTTTCATCAAGATCCGATCACCCGTTCGCAAGCTAAAAATACCTCAAATTTTGGCTTCACCCTCCCTCCACTCCCCCCCCCCCCCAGATGGTCGAATCGGAGATTTGATGATTTCCTATTTAAGCTGGTCGGGTCCCAGACATGCCTGTCAATTTCCATCGTCCCAGCACATCAGGAAGCACGGAACTCGCGGGATCACTACAAATTCGGACTTCTCCCCCCCCCCCCCCAACTCCCCCAAAGTGAGCGGATCCGTTCTGGTTATATCAGTCACGTATCTAGGACTTTTGCTTGTACTTTCCACCAAGTTTCATTCGGATTCCTCCACTCTAAGTGTTTTCCAAGATTTCCGGTTTCCCCCTCTAACTCCCCCCAGTGTCACCGGATCCGGTCTGGATTTAAAATGGAGGGTCTGAGACACGAAGTCCTTCCATGTATTAAGTTTCATTAAGATCCGATCACCCGTTCGTAAGCTAAAAATATCTCATTTTTCCTATTTTTTCCGGATTCCCCCTCCCTCCACTCCCCTCCAGATGGTCGGATCGAGGAAGCGACAATTTCTAATTTAATCTGGTCCAGTTCCTGATATGCTTGCCAAGTTTCATCGTCCTAGCTTATCTGGAAGTGCCCGAACTAGCAAAACCGGGACCGACAGACCGACAGACCGACAGACCGACTGACGGACAGAAATAACAATCGCTATATGGCACTTGAGTAAGCTCAAGTGCCATAAAAACGAAACTTTGCAGGCATATTAGCGACCCGAATTATCTTGACTTAAGAACCTGACACAACATACCCCCGGAAACTTCCGTTCCTAGATCCAAGCATTTTTTGGGGAGCAAGAGAAGAAAAATATGGAAATTGACTTCCATAAATTGCGAACGAGTGGTCTGATTCGAGTGAAACTTCATGGGTGATACGAATCGATGGCCTCCACATGTAAAACATGCGTTCGAACCATATGCGACCACGATTAGGGGAATTGGGGGTGGGGGGACTTTTGACATGCACAAAACCAAACGGATGGACCGAATGAGATGCAATTCGACAGTGCCGAGTTTATGCGGCCTAGATTTGTTATTTGGCGTCCGGGCCGGATTCGGCCAAGGTAGGGGGGGGGGGGTACTGGAAACTTGCAGATAGGCTATGCTCCAATTTCAGTAAAACTTGATGGACAGGAACAGGGAATTAAGAGATTGGGCCCGAACCGGCTCCGACAACGTTGGTGGGAGGGGGGGGGGGGGGGGGGGGGGTACTGGAAAAAATGCTCAGATTCGAGTGAAAATTGATAGATGGTATAAAAGAAGATGCTTTAGGTGGTCGATTTTTTTTATTCCGAACCAGATTCGGCCACGGTAGGTGGAGATAGAGTGAGTACCGGAAATCGTGTAGCACGTCTAGGGATCAAACAAATGGATTTATTGGGATGAAAGTTTGAACAGTCATGTGCATTTGCTACAGACAATCGAGACGATGCCGGAACTGCTCAGAAATGAGTGAAACTAAATATCCTATTTCTATTTCCGAACCGCAATTTTGGATGGCGGGTGTATTTTGTGACGTTCTCATCTACTTTCTTGTACAGCCTACTCGTACAAGTGCCATATGAGCTCGTAGCTCTTGTTAAGGTGCGGGCATGTTCGCTGTGGCACGACTAACATCACCTTCCCCTTGTACTCTTACATAGCTGAGCAGAATTTCATGACCACATGCGTCGCTGACGTATTGGGTGGGCCAGTGAACCTAAGCACGCTGGCAGTCGGCTTTCTGCTTCATGTTTCGTTATTGGGTCTTGCGTGTCTTCATAGGCATCGATAGAGATTCTTAGTATGTATGGAGCCGCTAGTACCGTTTGCCGACAGTGAGAATGTGTCGTATCTTCGGCATTAAGCCTGCCGGCGTTATCTCTTGCCAACTTCGTGAGATGACCGAGATGAAACGAACCTTAGCTGATGTAGCAGCTCGGAAATGTTTGTTTATTATCGAATCTCAGAACTATCCGCTCCGGCGGTTTACTCGAAATAGATATTGGAAGGACATGTTGCTTCTGCAAGGAACATTGGATACTTCGAGAGGCACAATGGGACCTCCCCCCCCCCCCCACACACACACAAACAAACCTTGAACCCTAATTACACCTTACCACTAGTTAAGTAAAAGTGCCGAAGAAAAAGTTTGCGCCAACACAACCAAGTAGAGAGTTTCAATGGTACAGCTAGCAGGCTATATAGTACGAACAGACATAACATGGCCGTCGGTGCTTTAGCTGCATATACTATGAGCGTGTTGCACCCTTCCACAAATAGTAACTATTAGTTACTATTTCCATTCCATCCTCACGAAAAGTTACTACGCTGACCGTTCCAACCTTGTCGGAATAGTAACTAATAGTTACTGTTTGCTTACCATGCTTGGGAGCGTAGTAAGTGTAGTAACTACGCATCTCTGTAACGTGATTGGTTGGATTCGCCCCTGGCGTGAGATCCTGGTGGAAAATAGAAAAATCGTTCCAGCCTTGACGGCAAAAAGCCAGAATTCGTGACGTCATGCGTAGTAACTACGTTAAGTAGGATGGAACACGCTCTATATAGAACAGAGGCAAGAATTGACTTTCAGACAATTAAGCCCTTCCTTTTACGCATACACCCTTGGCTTTTCCTATTTCAGCTGCGACTCACCGTACTGACTGATCCTTTCTGATTCCAGATTTTAAATTGAAGGCGACAGACAGCTCAGGAAGTGTTCGATTGAATCTAGTCAACAACTTGAAACCGAATAACAAGGAGATGACGGTGGCTTATGTAAAGGAATCGTCTGCGGGGTGCGGAGGGCCGATGTCGTCTACAGAAGACTTTGCTCGTAAGTGCTTATTGTTTACTTGGATTTAGGGGGGGAGGGGGGGGATCTTGATCGTGGGAGGTGAGTGGCCACGCCTGTGGAATACCCTCATAAATGACTGGTAACAAGACATCATGGAACTTTGGTGACTGTAGAAACGGTGGGGAAAGGAAATACTTAGTCTGGAAAGCTCGCTTGATGATGAGGGCAGTTGCTTAGGAAGCTGACTTTGTTTGAGATCAGAATTTCATATTTGAAAAATTCCAGCGTAAAAACTTATTGGACTTCTTCATCCAGACTATCGGGTCTTGTAGGTTTCCGGTCTTCGCTAGGTCTCGTAAGCATGTAAGCATCCATTAGCCAATTCCTTTCTGCCGTTTGCAGTCTAGCCCTGGTTACGAAGGAGTTCCAGTGTTCAGTAGCGTATATTAGGGGGGGGGCGACAGGGCGATCGCCCCCCCCCCCCGAAATTCTTGAAAAAAGGGGTTTTAACTGAAAAAACGTGTGCGAAATACGGGCGACAGGGGCGATCTTCATTCGAAATTCTCGGAAAAGGAGTTTTTTTTACGTGAAAACCGTACGCGAAAATACAAATTGAGAAGCTAAATCGAAATTATTTACAGTATGGTTCAGTACTTGATCTTAGAAACAGTTTTTGAGTCGTAGCGTCCATGATTACAAGATCAAATGGTGTTTTTTGCACCTACAGGTATTTTTAGTGTTAAAAACGGTCAAAATATTTATAAAAAAAACGAAAATTCTCGGCCTTCCGGCTTGTGGCCTTCGGACGCATGTTTTCACTGAGCTGTCGCCCCTCCGGAAAATAATCGGAATATACGGTACTGCCAGTGTTAGTCAGAAACCCACGGGATGCTCCGATCAAACGTGCTCTTTATCTATATATATGTCACCGTTTTATCAAAGGATTTTTTTTTCTTTCTAAAGTTTCGGGTTTTCATCAGAACGGGATTGTACCATTTCCATAAAAAGCGAGTATGGGGGGGGGGGGGGGGGCATTTCTTCACCGGCACGAAAAGTTTGAAGATTGATTCAGCTTGTCTGCTTATCTCCATGTCGAACCTCTAATTAGCTTCAGATCAAAACTTTTACTTTTACACATTCTCCGGTTTCGGCTGGATTCCGGGTGAACTACTTGTCCAGCGTATCCCTTTTTAAGTTTTCTAGCTCCCTACTTGTTAGCTTGTTCTGTTAGTTTTGTTCGTTTCAACTATATACTTTCGATAGATTAGTTGTGCCTGTTACAGATCTTTCTCTTACCTATAGACACATGTACTATTTCAGCTGGAAAGACTCCATTACTTCTGTAGTCTCTTAAAACTTATTTCTTTTGTCAATGTAGCCGGATCTTCGAAAGCCCCATGTGGAGTCCCACCAATACCTCCTCTGCCTCGGAATTATGCAGAATTCCAGCAGTCTCTGCATAATCATTTAGGGAATAGGAAGGGTAAGAATCGGCATGCGAATAGCCACAGTTTGGCTAGAATGCATGAAGTCTGGCGTGATACTTCTTACGCATGGCGTGGTTTTATTAGTGTGAGTTATAGCCGTTTTTAACCGGCATTGTATCCGTGCAAGAATATACCGCCGATCGTCAATGTGCTATTTTGTATCTTAGTAGCTAGTTACTAAGCTTAACAAAGGGCTCATCGGCCTCAGTGTCTCTTAGTTGGGACTGAGTGACTGCGAGGCATTTATTCACCCTTTCTTTTCTTGTCAGACTATCACTGGGACTGCTCTGATTGGGCCAACACAAGCACAAACCAGGCAGAGATTGCTGGAGGCTCAGTTATCGACGCCGCATCGTGCCATTCGCACGAAACCAGCGATTCAAACTGCGGCCACAAACTCTATGGTAAGCAAGCCTGAGATACATTTTGGAACCTTTTACCTTTACTCGAACGTGACAAGTGTGTTTTCCACGACCGCGCATTGCACAACCGTCGGGGGCAAACGAAACAGGGCTCATACAGACGCTTAGTGACGTAAATTTATTTGTGGCATTTAAATGCGTCTTCCATTCCACAAGGCTGGTACACCAGCTTATTTCTCTGAGTACCAAGGCATTATATTTTGAACATGTTCCACCCTTCTAACTTTTTTCATTCCAGCCTCGTGAAAAGTTATTACACTGACCGTTTCAGTCTTCTCGGAATAGGAACTAACAGTAATTATTTGCTTACCACGCTCGGGAGCGTAGTAAGCGTGGCAACTACGATCCCGTTCACGAGATTGGCCCGATTACCCGTGGCATTGATATTTTGCAGAAGATAGAGAAATTCGTTCCAGCCCTGACGCCAAGAAGCCAAAATTCGTGATATTATGCGTAGTATCTACGGTAGGCAGGGTGGAACATGCTCTCTAGCTGTGAAACCTCAAATGCCTTCTAAAGCCTTCCTCACAAAAATACTATTTTTGGTAATGGGCGTGATCTAGTCGGGTAAAGTCGCCAGTGCCGCAACTACCACGAAATTGTTCGCGAAGCCTTTTTGTGTTTATGGGATAGAACATGTTCTGAACTTAATTATGCGTAAACTCGAAAAAGTATAGCTGAGATTGGTTTCTGCAATCTTAGCCATGACCTGCTCAGCAGAGGATCTGAAGAGTAGCTCTATAGTCATAGAAGCTTTCAGTTGCTTGCGAGAAACGTATGTTTACGTTCGCGTTTCTAAAGCAGGATGGGAAGTATAAATATGGTTATTTGCGGTCTCATAATTTGCGAAATCGGGAAAGATTCGGCTCAGATGGCTCAGTTTTGGCCTCCTTTAATATAAAAATACCCGCCTGTTAGGTTTCAGTTTATTTTAGTTGGACTTTCCTTGATTGCTGTCGTCACGCTGGGCTTTTGTCCTAATTGCAGTCTGAGAGCCAAAATGAGTTTAGTCGAAAATTAACTACCCGTCCTTCTTTATTGCAGGTCCCCCATTAGATGAAAACGGACGCCTTGCTGTCCGTGAACCACCAGTCGGTGCTTGCGACGCGCCACTGCACAGCCCAACCGAGCAAGTAAGCTTTGAACAAATCATCGCCAAGAGCGGTCTTCGGCTAAGTCAACTTGGGGGCACAGGTGGTGAAGTCGCCCCCTTAAGTGAAATCAGTGACCTGAACGAATCCTTGCCTTCCCCTGGGAACTATATGGTTCACCCCAACGCGTATTTACCCACATATCCAGGGGCGCAGAGTGAGACAGAAGCAGATTTGACTTACGCAGACGATGACACGGAGGACGATGATGCCCCTTCGCTGTTGAGTGTATCGATACCTAGTCAGATTAGACTGCCGGATGAACGACTGTCATTATCGGCAAGCTATGCTATGCGAGAATCGATGAGTGACGTCTCGAATGTTTGTGATATTGAAGAGACAGATTGCGAGGACTCGAGTGACAGCCATCGTTCAGTTATGCAGACAGCATTATGATCATTACTTTTAGGGACAGGCCTGCTTAAAATTTAGACGTGACTTGTCTGTTAATAACAATTCGTCACTAAACCAGCTATATTTTATTGTAACTGAAGACTTCGTGGCTTTGTGCCAGAAATATTGCGGTGCAGATAAACTTATTAGGACTTAGAATGGCGATAGATATGAATACTATGTCCTTCCGTTGAAACAACCCTGGAAAGTTTCCGTTTCTCTTCTGGGATTGGGAGGCTTTCTTTTCGTCTTTCATCTCTAGTGGACGACGCTTGACAGAGTCTTATTATTTATCGTTATTATTCAGTTCTACAGTCTGGAAGAAAAAAAAAAATTTAAGTTTCTAGGGATGTTTTCATTTGTTTTGATTTTTGCGGCAGCTAGGGTGAGTAAGGTAAGCACAGTAAGTGGCTTTCTGACAACGTACACAAGACGTTAAGAAGCATATCATCACAGGCTTATGCCGAATGTTGCGCAGGCGTGATAGTATGTTCGTTATGTGCCTTATCCTATGCTTGTAGACGCCACATGTATGTCATCAGAGAGCCGCTTAGATGGCGTTCTAAAGATATAGTGAAATCGTTCCTGAGTATGGCATGTGAGGTTCATATAAAAAATAGTTGCACAAGGCTTAACATCGTTTTTGTTTATGGTCGTGATAATTCCATCATATCTTAAACTTTTCAGCGTCATCCGTACGACGTCAAAGAGCCATGTAATTTGATGCTCTGAATGTCCTACT
This sequence comes from Branchinecta lynchi, assembly GCA_023053575.1. Taxonomy (NCBI): domain Eukaryota; kingdom Metazoa; phylum Arthropoda; class Branchiopoda; order Anostraca; family Branchinectidae; genus Branchinecta; species Branchinecta lynchi. Next base: position 14,371,846 of record JAKZAP010000001.1, read on the forward strand.
TCACATCCCTTTCTCTAACCCGGTAGTTCCCATGATTTATATTTCTTTTATTCTTAAAAGACCACCCGTATGCGTTCCTTACTGGAAAGTCTATAAGATTGTCTCGAAGCTCCTTTGCTAACGTCCATCGTGTATTATCCAAGTACGTGCAATTTTGTGCGGCACCAAAATAATCGCTGCTTGAAGAGTAGCTAGAATTTGTAAATCGGTGTACATTATTTTGTACATTTTGAAAGTTGTTAGTACGTGATCTCTAAGGTGCCACATATATGTTTTTTTTAAGTTTTTACGTGGAAGTCAGTGTGGCGGATCGATCAGTATTTTGAATAAACTAGTTTTCAGCTAAGAGTTGAAAGTAGGTAATAGGAATCCGGTATATCTCCTCCCAGAAATGACGGTGTGCATCGCAAAACCTTAAAAGGGCTTTTTAGTGAGATCCGAATATACATGTATAGGACCCATAATACTTGGGCCGTTGATGATAATGAAGACCCAGGATATATCCATAACTTAGTTTGCCAGTTTTTTTATGGGACTTAAGCCTTCGGTGAAGTATCACATATCCATCATAACGTCTGTTGTTCTGTCCAGTATTTGCTAGCCCTGACGCTTCTACTTTGTCTAGGACGATAAAACTTGGTTTCTAGTCGTATGTTTTCAGATTCACAACTGTGCGTTCTGAGTTTTCCAGAATGCAAGTCATATGATTGAGCTTGCCAGAACGACATCAACCGCGAATTTCGCCTGAAAAGACCCGTTTCTTGTCGTACTTAACGCAGGGATTTTCTAGTCGTAAATTAGAGACAGTCGTAAGGTTTGAGCTGGCCAGATAAAGGCAGACAAAGCAGTTAGCTAATCGTGAACTTCGCCTTCAAATGACGCGTTTCTTGTCGTATTGTTCCATAGAGATTTTAGTAGTATGTTTTAAGCTTGTCAGATCCTTAGTTGTGTATTCTCAGTTTGTCAGAATCGCAGTCGAATGTCTGAACGTGCCAGAATGATATCAACCGTGAATTGTGTTTCGAGAGCAACACTTTGGTTTTGTCCTCGTTTTTGGGACCCCAAAACGTAAGTTGAGGGATACCTATGACCCCCGGCCAAAACCGGAGAATTTGTTTAAAGTAAGAGTTTTATTTAAATTTGATAAGATGTTCGATTTGCGGGTAAGTAGACATGCCGAATTCGCATATGACAACCATTTTCTCACCAGACGTATAGATCGCTCGGAATCCGGCTGAAACCGGAAAATTTGTTAAAAGTAAAAGTTTAATTGGAAGTTGATTAGAGGTTGGATGTAGGGGTAAGGAGACATGCTGAATTCGTTTTTGAGCTTTGTTTTCTCCGGACCGGAAAATTGGCAGAAGTAAGGCAGGAAGTTTCGATCTGCTTCGTCAAAATAGATATGACTTAAAGGGGTAAGCACACATGCTGAATCCATATCTGAACTTGGTTTTCTCATGTGATTAGCTATTTTGCCTTAATCTTTTTCTAAATTTTAATAGTAAAAGTGTTCAAGGAGTCTGGCGAAGACTGGATCTGGCGAAGACAAGACCCAATTGTCTGGACAAATTTGAACTTTTGGGATCCCATCGAAACCTTTGGTCTTGTTTTTGTTTGTTTTTTTCCTATGGCGCCGATTTCATTTTATTCCTGGTAACTGGTAAGGGATTACCTGTGGATTTTTTACGGAAAGTGTGGACCTTAGGCCGGACTGATGAATATGACATTACATTTTGGAAAGCTCCGTAGAACTCTTGCCTTGGGCCAATAAGGATGGTTTTTGCTTGTCCTCGAGCCAGAGCCTACGGTGTGCGAAGTGAAGTGGAGTTATATAGCCCATGTCAGAGAGGACTATCTGAAGTTGCGTAGCGAACCTTTCGTTTCATCAGACCATGTTTCTGCTTTCGAGTGGTCCACACTTTCCGTACAAACCGCACAAAATTTCAAGGGGTTGACAACTTCCGTAGTAAGGTACAAACTGAAACCAAAATGGGCGATACCAGTTGTGAGACGTCTAGGGGACATGTATACAACAGTCAACTGTTACCTCATAATGCTTTTGCTAGTTGGTATAGGCTACCTGTTATTTGTTTCCGGTGTATTCGATGGTAAGAACAATTTGGTTCCCAATTGTAAGACATGCAAGGGACTTTTAAGTAATAATCGGCTGTTATGCTACAATCATCTTCAGCGATGAGGGGTGCGCAACTTTTGCTAGCTTGTGTACCCATTATTTTTATCCGGTGAACTTGATGTCTATCACGGGAGAGGGACTTTTAAGTAAGAATCGGTACACGAGGGGCTAGAACTTTTGTAAATTGGTGCACATTGTATTCGATTTCTATAAATCCGACGGTAAGAAAATTTGTATCAATGGTCTATCGCTGTAACCTAGGATTAACTGTTTATGCAATGAGTACAAACGATAATGTAAAACAATGAGGTAGTTTCGTAATAATTAATAGTGTCATCTATGGTATTTTAATCCTGAAAAGTTACGGATAACTTTATAATACCCACTAGATTATATTAGATATTGTTCCAAGTTTTCATCCGTCACGATGTCTACGAAATACCAGTTGTGAGACATGTAGGGGACTTGTAAGCAACAGTCGACTGTTAGCTCATAATTATCTTCGGCAATGAGGGGTTTGCAGCTTTTGCTAGTTGGTGTATCTGTTATTTGTTTCCGGTGTATTCGATGGTAAGGACAATTGGTTCCGAATTGTAGGACATGCATGGGACTTGTAAGTAATAATCGGCTGTTATGCTACAATCATCTTCAGCGATGAGGGTTTTACAACTTTTGCTAGCTGGTATACCCATTATTTGTTTCCGGTGAACTTGATCTATATCACGGCTCACGGGAGAGGTGCTTGTAAGTAAGAATCGGTCCACAAGAGGCTAGAAATTTGTGCAAATTGGTGCACATTGTATTCGGTTTCTATAAATCTGACGGTAAGAAAGTTTGTATCGATGATCTATCGCCGTAACCTATGATGAACTGTTTACTCAACGGGTACAAACAGTAATGTAAAACAATGAGGTAGTTTCATAATAATTAATAGTGTCATCTATGGTATTTTAATCTTGAAAAGTTACGGATAGCATTATAATACCAACTAGATTATATAAGATATTGTTCCAAGTTTTCATCCGTCACGATGTCTACGATTGAAAAGGATTAAGTTCAACTGACTGCAAAGTCAATTTAGTTCCTTCTTCCGATATTCTTTTGTTGCTGTTTTTAAAACGCTACTGATTGTGTTCTTCTTAGAACATACCGTTTTAAAAGCTTCGATAAGTTGACAACTTCAGCATTTAACCGACAGCGAAGAAACAAAACCAAACTGTTGCTGTCGCACCACTTTAGTCGGCGACGCCGGACAAAGGTTGCCGCAACACTTCACGTTGCCCAGGCAACGTAGGTCTAGTTTTCCTTGAAAATGACCCGTTTCTTGTCGTATTTTACGAAGAGAATTTCAGTCGTAAGTTTTGAGCTTGCCACATGCGGCCAGGGGCGTCACGACCGGGGGGGAATGCTTTCGGCCAGTCGGTACAAAATAACCGAGTCGTCGCCAAGCGCTCGATTTTTTGTCATAACAGTTGATTTCTTTCATGAAAAGAGTCGTTTTTTCTGATAACTGGTCGATTTTTCGTCAAAATAGTCGTTTTTTTCTGGAAATCAGCGGATTTTTCTGAAAATCAGTCAATTTTTTGTCAAAAATGTCATTTTTGTTCTTGGAAACGGTCGTTTTTTCTGCAGAAAAAGTCGGTAAAAATTACCAGCCAGTCGGTAAATGCCTCGTCGCCCCCCCCCCCCCCAGACATTTTGGCTAGTGACGCCTCTGCATGCGGCAGTTAGGTGACTTTCGAAAGCAAGTGACCTAAAACAGGCTGATTTTCGGAAATTGTGCCTGCAGCGCGACCTTTCAACATTATCGTGTCTGGTTTTGTGCAAAAATCTCCTTATCTTACAAAGAAACAGGTTTATTTTTGTTTAAATGGCTCTGTGCCCCGTTATACAGGCTGTGTAAGCACTGTATGACGGGCCTGATGATTGCACTATTTTTCTTGCGGTCTAAATTCAAAGGGGAAGCACTACCACGTACCAACTTCCGGGAAAATATCCCACTCCGTTTGCAAGTTATCGGGGCACGCACAGATACGTCATATAGTAGGCAGCCTTTAAAATGTTTCGCAAAACTTTACCTGCGCCGTCTTTCATAGTCGCCTACTCGCTATCTGGTCGAATGGCCCGTAATTTAGGTGAGGTGTTAGGCCTAATATTTCAGCCACCTTAAAAGCTAGAAAGGCCAGAAAAGGGTCTGATCACAAAAAAATCGCATGCGGCGCTGAGTTTAAATTTGTCTTGGGTATATACGGTAAAAGCTACTGCTTAGGATCTGAGCCACGTTAAAAGAAGGAGTTTATGTGGGAAGTTGTCGAATATTGCCGGATGAAATTCGGCGTAGTCCTACCCTATTTCTATTTCGTTGAGGTGTGCATCACGTATGTGCGGTTTTAACCTTGAGATTTGGGGTCTAAGCCACATTAAAGGTAGAAGACACTTTTGGACAAGCTAGGGCGGGGAAACTTGACATTTTTTTGCGGACAGTAGCGCCGTTTCACTGAACGTCGGAAAACGTTTTAATTCTCTTGAAATCCCCTTGATTGCTGGACGTTCGAAATTCCCTAGAAATCCCCTTGAGTACTGGGGATTCCCCAATTCACAAATTTTATTTATAGTAAAGCAGCAGGTAGCCTGTATAGGTTAAAGGACTGTCTGGCACTTGCTTTTAATGTCTCCTTTGCTCGCTTCGGAACCTGACTCAAGACCGTACAGCGACCATTATGTCTCTCCGTCGGTTCGTCTGACCCGTTGTCTCGCTTTGCTAGTTTCGGCACTTCCATACAAGCTAGGACCGTGAAATTTGGCATGCATAGAAGGACCCGACCGATAATCAACGAATCCTTTTTTTCCGGATCCGAAGATCCATTTGGGGGTGTGGAGGTGAGCAATCCATGATCTTGACCCGTGTATCCCGAACGGTACAAGGCCATGGGTCTTAGATATGTAATTCTGGGCCATGACATGACGGAATCTGCGTTTGGTGGGGGAGTTTGAGGGGGTTCCTGGATGTCTTCTCCTTTGTGACACGTCCAAATCTCGAACTCGTGATCCGATTAGGAGGAACTTGTCGGCTGGCGAGAGCAAATTACCAAATGTTCTATTTGTATGGCCGGATGGTATGCGACCCTGAACTAAAAATACATGCTACTTACCCTTGCAAGTGCTATACGATCTTTGAGCTCTTCCGTACCCCTCGTCAAAATCCTCCACTGGGTTTCTATCCGATAAGGACACATAAATGTTAAATTGAGAGCATTTGCATATAAAACCCATCAAGTTTCATGAAAACTCAGGAACCCAGGACCTTCGACTTTAAAGGCCACTGAGGTACAGCGGGGCTTTTGAAATCTGCTCGCAAACCACTATAATAGTCACGAAGAAGCGGGCCATAGGAACAGTGATCCCGCCAAAGCCAAATCTATCGAAACACTTCACATCCCCATGTCACAGGGTTAGATATGTATTATGTAGATGGAATTTTATACAAGGGACTAGTACCGTGACAAATAAACCAGCTGATTTGTCATGGTAAAGTCACTTAAATTCTATCCCAGTCCGTCTACGTAGTATGTGGTCGTATCCGGCCCACACCTCAAATGGCACATCCGGTCCATGACTTTTGTACCGTCCACGTTTCATCACTATTTCCTTTTGGTCCCTATGCGGACCAACAAATTTCCGGAGCTCCACTCCACCGTGTCCACATGCGATTCGGACACATAAATATCAAATCTGGGGTATATGCTACTATCAACCACCGAGCACTTGAACACATGAAGTTTCATCCCATTCCCTCCATCCGTTGGGTCCCTATGCAGGACACCAAGCTTCCCCCTCCATCCTCTACCGGATGCGATTCGGACCCGCAAATTTTGCATCTACGGCACTTACTACCGAACAAGTTTCCTTTGAATCGGAGAACATCCGGTACCGAGGGCGGATCGATCTGGTATGAACCTCAAAATAAAATCTCTAGTACCCATGACCTTTGTACGATGCATTTGGTACCTGCGCATGTGCAAAAATTACCGGGCCTCCCCTTCCACCCAGGGAGTTATGGAAAATTAAATGTCTCATCTAGGTCATTTCTTTAAATAGGGTATACCAAACTTTCCTCGAACCGGAGTGCTTCCGGAAAAATTGTACACCCCTCCAACTCCTCATGCCGAGGTCGGATCCGGTCTGGACTTCAAAATCACACATCTGGGATAGATGATCTTTGTAGTTTCATTCTAATCCCTACATTACTTTGGTCCCTTGTATGTTCCAAAAGTCCACCCCCACCCCCACCCCCCGTGGTCATCGTATATTTTTGCTCCCCCAACACATAAAGTTTTCTTCGACTCGGGTCACGCAGGTCGCGAGTTTCCGTGTTTACCCTCTATCCCCACACGAATGATCGGGTTAATCCGCAAAAAGATGATTTCTCTGGACATTATCAGCCCAGTCCTTCAGAAGCTTGTCAAGTTTCATCGTCTGACCTTAGCAAAAGTGAGACAGAGGGACCACCAATACGATCGCAATATGGCACTTTCCGAAGGCTAACACCATAATACAAAAAGAGCATAAGAACGATGACGATCTTCGGGGGAAAATTGAAAAAATTGGCTGGAAAATGCAAAAAATACCGTGAAAATTGCTAAAAACAGAGCAAACGCGATAAATTTTTACCGCGACGCCGGTAAGTTTCCGGCGGCGCCAAATTTAAATTCAGTGCTGCTTCGGGTACTAGCCCGGATCCAGCCCTCGGTTTAAGACGTATAGAACGCTGATAGAACGTGTCTTTTCGGTACAAAAGACTAAAGGCGTGTTCTCGCCGTTCTCCGAGGACTCCACTTGAGGAGTCTCCGCGTTTTTGTTTGTCCTGGGGACTCACTCCCCATATTCTCGCGAGTCCCCACGGACGGGGAATCCTCCGATTATTACCGATTATAATCACCATCATCAAAAAGGACTTCCTTTCAGATTCGGGGGAATCAATTTTTGCTGCTGTTGGTGCAATGTAAAATTAACTAAAAACAATCAGAATAAAGAAAACCAAAATTAAAGTGGATCGAGATTAATTTCGTCAACTGCACATTTTTCTTCGAACAACATCTATTTTGGAAGCATTCCCCGTGTATTCGCTGTTTCTGTCGCGGAGTCCGCGTGGAGTGACTGCTATTCTCACCGTTCCTTTCAATTCCCCCAGGAGTCCTCGGGGAACGGCGAGAATACACCTTATGCTAGCCGGGCAGGATTTGTACCCGCATCCTTTGGCTTCAATTGCCGTTGAGCTAACCAACTGAGCCATCGAGGGGCTTCCAAACTCACTTGTTTTCTTTCCTCAGATCAGCAGAATCTCCCCAACCACAATATCACTCTCAAAAGAAACCATCACATGTTGAAAATGCTGAGCAAATCTTTGACCAAACGTCTTACCGATAAAGTTCGAAAAGAAGAAGAAGAAGTAAAGAATACCATAACAAAAACATTGAAGTTGGGTCAGGGAGTCTTCGTCGCAATTAAGTCTTCAGCTGTTCAGCACAATCGCCAAGGCCTCCACTTTAGCTCCACTTAGCTAGAAATGGACAGAGACCAAACGTTGGCATATTTTCAGGTAAAAAAAATATTCCCTTTCAGGCTATCTGCAGTATGGAACCAGGTTACAGGTATCAGAGAATCCTCCACTGAAAGAATCCATCCTCAGACTACTCAGAGCCTACTGCCTGACTACCTACTCATGGAAAGGATTCCCTTACTTGGAAGTATCACAAGACAGTCTGGAGGGACATATTTAGGAAGTTCTCTTTTGAAAAGGTATTCTCTTCATTCAGTCAGACTGGATCATATTCTCCTCCCCGGTCTGAACTAAGGTGTACCAGACAGAGGTGTTACTAGCCAAAATGTTTGGGGGGGGTGAGGCATTTACCGACTGGCTGTTAATTTTTACCGACTTTTTCTGCAGAAAAAAAGACTGTTTTCAACCAAAAAAATGAAATTTTTGAAAAAAAGACTGATTTACACATAAATCCACTGATTTTCAGAAACAACGCCTATTTTTACATTTAACTGTTTTGACGAGAAATCCTGTTGCTTTGCGCCGACCAGGCGCCGACTTGGGTTTTTTTACCGACTGTCCGGCAGCATAGGGGGGGGGGCATCCCCCCTCCCCCCCCCCAGTTGTGACGCCCCTGCCAGAGTTTCACACAAGCTTGACATCACCCCTTTGATAAATTTTACCTCAGAAAATGAAAAAGTTTAGTTTATTCCTATCTGTGAATATATATTTGAATATAAATTTACAGCCAAGCGACCAGCCATGCGTCTGTCATGTTTAGATTTATAAAACGACCTAGCTGGCCAGGGACAATCAAATCCTATGTTGGGTCCTCAGTCACGTGACATCAGGGTAGTACAACGCATTTTTTTCTTTGTTTTTTATTTCTCTGAAATTTGTATGTTAGTTGCAAAATTTTTGGTAGCACATACTGGGTTCCCTATAGAATCTTTGGGATTTTTTAGATTTTTCACTGTTTTTCATTAGTAGGCTGAATTCAGAACACGGTCACTGTGTCATACTACCTACCGGTAGGTAGTATGACACACCCTGGGCTCAGTACTACACATCTTTAATTTTCTGCATTTTCTTAAAGAACAATGGACACTTCTAATGCTTTACTTTGTATTAAATGCTTCACAAATAAACATTTCCGACTTCCTTTAGAAGGCGCTACGAAAATCAGCCGTTTTCTTGTTATCCCTTGTCTTTACCTCTCTGGCATTTCGGCGATCCAAATCTTAGGAGCTGGAATATTGTGGCAGGAAATTCAAAAACTCCTAGCAATGCTTGATAGAAAAGGATATATTTGAGATGTTTACCTGATTGTTCTAGTGTTTTGTCAGAAGTTCTATGGCTTAAAATGGCTATTGAAAAATTTTCTTTGTGGAATAGTGTTGTGAAGCTTGATTAACTTGCTTTATAAGATGTACCAGAATATCCAATAAGCTTATAAAAAATAACATAGCTACAAAATTCATTCAAAACAAATAATCTATTCAAATCTGAATTATACAAGCTGATTTATGTATAAAATAAAGATCTACTAAGTATTATAAGAAATATCACTTTTATCTTTGTCCAAGCTAGTAAATTGAGCATGTACTGGCCCAAAAAAATACGCTTTGAAATATAACAGAGAGGAAACTGTTGAAAAAGCTGCTGATCTAGGGGGCATGCATTGTTCCTAGGTTGTTCTAGAGTGGGATTGGGGTAGTTTGATGTGCCCATTGAACTTTAAGTTCATTTTTCCACTTGAGCAGCTTGAGCCTGATGAGGACCCTTGCCAAGAAGGGATGAAATCTAACTCTAATAAAAATGTAGCTGATTTATCCATTTTGCACCATCAAATCTTATCATAATTCACTCAAAAACTTAAATTATAGAAAACTAAAAACTTAGTATCTTAAGGAATCAAGAATATGGTGTTTTCAGCAACATTAACTAAAAGAGAACATTCCAGGTTTCATCCCAGTCACCCCATCGCCTGATCTCTAGCTAGGCATGCCCAACAACTTTCTGGGTTCTTGCAAATCCCCCCCCCCCCTACAGATAGTGGCCAAATCCAGTTCGGACAGATTATCTAGGCTAGGGCATCTTCTCATACTGCTTATTGTGTTGCGAGAGCAACACTTTGGTTTTGTCCTCGTTTTTTTTGTTTTTTTTTTGTTTTTTTCCTATGACTCCGATTTCATTTTATTCCTGGTAACTGAGAAGGGTCTAACCTGTGCGGTTTTTACGGAAAGTGTGGACCTTAGGCCGGATTGATGAATATGACATTACATTTTGGAAAGCTCCGTAGAACTCTTGCCTGGGGCCAATAAGGATGGTTTTTGCTTGTCATCGAGCCAGAGCCTACGGTTTGCGAAGTGAAGTGGAGTTGTATAGCCTATGTCAGAGAGGACTATCTGAAGTTGTGTAGCGAACCTTTCGTTTCATCAAAAGATGTTTCTGCTTTCCAGTGGAAAGCTCCGTTCCAGCACGCAAGCAGGCAGGCACCAGTTTCAAATTGAAGATGGACTAAAATCTATAAGTGTTAAATATATGCGGCAGTTACCCGGCCCCACAGCCAACATATGTTCTTTGAGTGATGAATAGAAAAATCTACAGAGACAAAAAAGTGGCTTTTTCCCACGGGTCCGAAAGTGCTGCCATCTATTGTTTCTGTCCATGTCTGCGACGATTTCAGCTGAGTTTATATTTTTTTTTTGCACTTTGGTTTGTGGTAGAGTAACGGTATCAGATGAGCCTCTTAAACTTTAAAAGTTCTCTCATTGCTAAAGAAACTAGAGCTTATCCTTTGCTCCTTTCTAAGTCGTGACGTTAGAAAGTTGGCCTACGGCAAAAAAGTCAACTTTTGAACTAAGACAGGTAGAAATTTTTTTTCGACGGCAATCGATAGCCATTGATGAGCTGATCAAAGTATATGTCATCCATTTTTTGGTACAAAAATTCCTTCATGAGATACACCAGTTTGAAAATTTCAAAGGGGTTGACAACTTCATAGTAAGGTACATTGAAACCAAAAATAGGCGATACCAGTTATGATACATATAGGGGACTTTTAAGCAACAGTCGACTGTTAGCCCATAATCATCTTCGGTAATGAGGGGTTTGCAGCTTTTGCTAGTTGGTATACCTGTTATTTGTTTCCGGTGTATTCGATGGTAAGAACAATTTGGTTCCCAATGGCAAGATATGCAAGGGACTTGTAAGTAATAATCGGCTGTTATGCTACAATCATCTTCTGCGATGATGGGTTTGCAGCTTTTGCTAGCTGGAGTACCCACTATTTGTTTCCGGTTATCTTAATGTATATCACGGGAGAGGGACTTGTAAGTAGGAATCGGTTCACGAGGGGCTAGGAATTTTTGCAAATGGGTGCACATTGTATTCGATTTCTATAAATCTGACGGTAAGAAAGTTTGTGTCGATGGTCTATCAGTGTAACCGAGGATTAACTGTTTACACAACGGATACAAACGAAAATGTAAAGCAATGAGGTAGTTTCATAATAATTAGTAGTGTCATCTATGGTATTTTAATCCTGAAAAGTTACGGATAGGTTTCTATTACCAACTAGATTATATAAGATATTGTTCCAAGTTTTCATCCGTCACGATGTCTACGATTGAAAAGGATAAAGTACAACTGACTGCAAAGTTAATTTAGTCCCTTCTTCCTATATTATTTTGTTGTTGTTTTTACAACGCTGAAGAATACCTTTTGATCATATGATTAATTTTTTTAGAACATCCCGTTTAAAAAGCTTATGCAATAATCATCTTCAGCGATGAGGGGCTTGCAACTTTTGATAGCTGGTGTATCCATTATTTGTTTCCCGTGAATTTGATGTCAGTAACGGGAGACGGACTTGTAAGTAAGAATCGGTTCACGAGGGGCTAGAAATTTTTGAAAATTGGTGCACATTGTATTCGATTTCTGTAAATATGACAGTAAGAAAGTTTGTATCGATGGTCTATCGCTATAACCTAGGATTAACTGTTTACGCAACGGGTACAAACGATACGGTAATGTAAAACAATAAGGCAATTTTGTAATAATTAATAGTGTCATCTATGGTATTTTAATCCTGAAAAGTTACGGATAGCTTTATAATATCAACTAGATTATATAAGATATTGTTCCAAGTTTTCATCCATCACGATATCTACGATTGAAAAGGATAAAGTTCAACTTCGACGGCAATCGATAGCCGCTGATGAGCTGATCAAAGTATATGACATCCATTTTTTGGTAAAAAAAAATCCTTTATGAGATACACCAGTTTGAAAGTTTCAAGGGGTTGACAACTTCAGTAGTAAGGTACACACTGAAACCAAAAATAGGCGATACCAGTTGTGAGACATTTAGGGGACTTGTACGCGACAGGCGACTGTTAGCTCATAATCATCTTCGGCAATGAGGGGTTTGTAGCTCTCGCTAGTTGGCGTACCTGTCATTTGATGAACAATTTGGTTCCCAAATGTAAAACATGCAAGGGACTTGTAAGTAATAATCGGCTGTTATGCTACACAAATCTTCAGCGATGAGAGGTTTTCAACTTTTGCTAGTCGGTGTACCCATTATTTTTATCCGGTGAACTTGATGTCTATCACGGGAAAGGGACTTGTCAGTAGAATCGGTGCACGAGGGGCTAGAAATTTGTGCAAATTGTTGCACATTGTATTCGATTTATCTAAATCTGACGGTAAGAAAGTTTGTATCGTTGGTCTATCGCTGTAACCTAGGATTGACTGTTAACGCAACGGGTACAAACGATACTGTAATGTAAAACAAGGTAGTTTCGTAATAATTAATAGTGTCATCTATGGTATTTTAATACTAAGAAGTTACGGATAGCTTTATAATACCAACTAGATTATATAGGATATTATTCCAAGTTTTCATCCGTCACGATGTCTACGATTGAAAAGGATAAAGTTCAACTGACTGCAAAGTCAATTTAGTCCCTTTTTCCGATATGGTTTTGTTGTGGTTATGGCAATCGATAGCCCTTGAAGAGCTGATCAAAATACATGCCATCCAGTCTTTTGAACAAAAATCCTTCATGAGATAAACCAGTTTGAAAGTTTCAAGGGGTTGACAACTTCAGGAGTAAGGTACACACTGAAACCAAAAATAGGCGATACCAGTTGCGAGACATGTAAAGGACTTGTAAGCAACAGTCGACTGTAAGCAACAGTCGACTGTTAGCTCATAATCATCTTCGGCAACGAGGAGTTTGCAGCTTTTGCTAGCTGGTATCCCTGTTATTTGTCTCAGGTGTATTCGATGGTAATAACAATTTTGTTCCCAATTGTAAGACATGCATGGGACTTGTAAGTAAGATCGGTTCACGAGGGGCTAGAAATTTTTGAAAATTGGTGCACATTGTATTCGATTTCTGTAAATATGACAGTAAGAAAGTTTGTATCGATGGTCTATCGCTATAACCTAGGATTAACTGTTTACGCAACGGGTACAAACGATACGGTAATGTAAACCAAGAAGGTAGTTTTGTAATAATTAATAGTGTCATCTATGGTATTTTAATCCTGAAACGTTACGGATAGCCTTCTTCCGATATTGTTTTGTTGTTGGTTTTACAACGCTAAACAACAGCTTTTGATTATGTGATTATTCTTTTTAGAACATACCGTTTTAAAAGCTTCGATAAGTTGACAATTTCAGCATTTAACCGACAGCGAAGAAACAAAACCAAAGTGTTGCTCTCGCAACACTTTAGCCGGCGAAGCCGGACAAAGGTTGCCGCAATACTTCACGTTGCCCGGGCAACGTAGGTCTAGTTAAATTTCAGTTAATTCTGAATTTCCAGAAGATTTCCTATACACCTCCAACCCCCCTCCCTTAATCCTATCCGACCAGGACCATAAAATGGGTTAGGCTATCTGGGCATATGAGCTTCACACCTTCGAAGTTTCATCCCATTTCATTCTACTGCTGAAAGATTTCTGGTGCTGGTGCCCAACATGGCAGAATCTGGTTCGGACCCAAAGCATGATCTGTGGCATCTTCTTTTACAATCTATGAAGTTTGATTGAATCTGAGTATTTTCCGGAAATTTATGTTACCCCCCCTCAAGCTCCCCAAACCGAGGCAACATCCGACTGGTATCAAAGGTTGGATCATCTGGACAGGGGCGTCGCAAGTGCATTTTCGATGGGGGGGTGCAGAGCAAAAAATTTACCGAATCTTTCAAAAATTTTACCGAATCCTAGAACTAAGAATTTGAGCTTTAAATTATGGAACAGAGACGACTACGGAGGAAGAGTAACAATAAAGGACAGCGTGAAAGACGATAAGCCAACTATTAGGCAGCGTTCTGGCGAAGGCCACATGGAGAATATACTGCTGGGCTTGCAGTAACAGCTTCATCTCTTATAGCCAATAGAAAATGAAATCGAGCGCCGCAGGCGAAAATTTTCGAAATTGATTTTTTTGCTGTAGGCTAAAACTAACTGCTTCTCTTACAAATTCTATCATTTACCGTTGATTAAACGCCGAGACTCCAAGAAGTTCCAAAAACCGGATGGAGCGACGTTCCGGCAGTAGCAGTAACTGTAGTCTAGTCAATATACTACCCATAATCACATAAAGTGAGCGCAGCAGGCGAAATTTTTTGTTGCTTTTAATTTTAATTTTAATTTCCATCCAAATTCTAGCTTTTAACGTTTCGAAATCTCAATCCTGAAACTGTCTTGAAACGGCGACGTTACACAAAATAGAGAATATTACGAAAAGCTCTGCAGGCGGAATTTTCGAAATATCTATGAATAGATATTCTTTTTGGAATCCAAAATAAAAGTAAGGACTTTCGATGATATCATAGATCATCCCTTTTGTCTGCGACCAGTGCTTCATTCGACCTCTTCTGAGTTTCGAGGTTCGTGGTAACTTCCGAATCCTGGCAATTATAACGAATAAATTACCGAATTCCACTTATTATACCGAATAAGTTTAGGCCGATAGCATGTTCGGGATTCTGTATAACTAGCGTATCCCGGTTATGATACCGAATTGTTTTGGTATCGAAAGACTACCGAACAATATTCATATTCGGTATACTTTCGTCGAAACTGGAACAAAGTCACTATTCGTGGTTAACTTCCTAATCCTGGAAATTATACTGAATAAATTACCGAATCCTAATCATGATACCGAATAATTTTGAACCAATAGCTTATTCGGGGTTCTGTGTAACTACGGAATCTGCATATATATACCGAATAGTTCCGGCATCGAAAAATTACCAAATGATTTCAGTAAGTTCTCTCACCAAATTCGTCATAACTACCGAATACCGGCAAATATACCGAATCCCGATGATTATACCGAAGAGATTTGTACAGATAGCCTATTTAGGATTCTATATAAATACCGAATCCCCGTAAATATATCGAACAGTTCTGCTATCGAAAAAATACCGAACAATTTTAGTAAAATTTTGGGCCTCCGGCCCAAGATTTTACCGAATCTAAAAAAAGGTGGGGGGTGCTGCACCCCCCCCCCCTTGCGACGCCCCTGCATCTGGAGCCTCCAACTCCAACTCATGTCCCCTCCAACTCTCACAGTCAGGTGCAGAGCCAAAATTTTACCGAATCTTTCAAAAAAATTATCGAATCCTAGAACTCAGAATTCGAGCTTTAAATTATGGAGCAGAAAAGATTACGTAGGAAGAGTAACAATAAAGGGCAGCATGAAAGACAATAACCCAACTATTGGGCGGCGTTTTGGCGAAACCCACATGGAGAATATATTGCCCGGCATAATTGCAGTAATAGCTTATATCTATTATATCCAATAGAAAATAAAATCGAGCGCCGCAGGGGAAAATTTTAGAAAGCCATATTTTTTTTCTTTAGTCTGAAATTTAACGCTTCTCTTACAAATTCTGTCATTTACCTTCCGGCAGCAGCAGCAGCTGTAGTCTAGTCAATATACTACCTATAATCACATAAGGTGCGCGCCTTTTTCCTGCCAAGTTTAATTTCCATCCAAATTCTAGCTTTTAGTGTTTCGAAATCTCAGTCCTAAAACTGGCCTAAAACCCCCGTCAAATGACGCGCCTTTCCACAAAACAGAGAATATTACGAGAAGTGCTGCAGGCGGAATTTTCGAAATATTTATGATTAGATATTCTTTTTGGGATCTATTGATGAAATCGTAGATCACCCCTTTTGTCTGCGACCAGTGCTTCACTCTACCTCTTCTGAGTTTCGACGTTTGCGGTAACTTCCGAATCCTGGCAATTATAATGAATAAATTACCGAATCCCAGTTATTATACGGAATAAGTCTAGACCGATAGCATGTTCCGGATTCTGTATAACTACTGTATCCCGGTTATTATACCAAATTGTTTCGCTATTGAAAGACTACCGAACAATATTCATGTTCGGTATACTTTCGTGGAAACTGGAAAAAGTCAGGATTTGGGTTAACTTCCTAATCCTGGAAATTATACTAAATAGATTACAGAATCCCAATCCGAATAATTTTGAACCAATAGCTTATTCGGGATTCTGTGTAACTACGCGGTCTCCATAAATATACTGAATAGTTCCGAAAAATTACCAAATGATTTCAGTAAATTCTCTCACCAAATTCGTGATAACTACCGAATACTGGCAATTATACCAAATCCCGATCATTATACCGAAGAGATTTGCACAGATAGCCTATTTAGGATTCTGTATACCTACCGAATCCCCGAAAAAAAAGGAAAACAGTTCTGCCATCGAAAAAATACTGAACAATTTCACCTCCCCCCCTTGTGATGCCCCTGATCACAGTTGCCCGAAGTCCAAAACACGCCAGTGAACCTCGGGAAGGACTAGCAACAAGCAACCATGACTCAAATTCTGTGTCAACCAATAAACGGGGTTGATTGGGGACAGCTGTGGTAATGCTTCCGGATCTTCCGCTAGGTAACCTACACAGCAATTCTCCATCGGGACGTAGAGTTAGTCATCAAGACTTGACTCTTGATTCAAGAGTATCCCGAAGGATACGCCAACCAGCAGAATCCTTTTTGATGGAATGCAGTCTCTTTACTTGTCTCCTGTCCTTGCCCTGGGAGGAGAACATGGTCCAGATCAGTTTAACACCAATCCCTGATTTTTGGATACTCTATGCAATCGCTAGAGTTGGGATTGACTGGTCCAGACTGGCTTCAGTCCAAGCTGACTGCGGCTCTTCTGATGACACCAAATGGATAAGTTAGCTTAGATTGGTTCCGGTAGGTCCGATATTTCAGCCATTCTCAGTCATCTTGGCAGGGGCTGGGCCTGGATAGAGGTCCTCTTCAGGCTGTAGTTAGAAGAAACAAACCTGCACATTACGTATATCCTAGCATAAATAGTCCTTGTTGGAATGGGGATTAAGGCACGATTGTCAGAGGACCCAACTTAGTACCTTGGGGGGTACCGCATGTTATTGTTTCAGCTGCGGAGACGGAACCATTCAGTTTAACAACTTGGCTCCGGTCTGAGAGAAAACTGGCCATCATACACTGAGAAAATTGACGTGCACCCATTTCAGAAAGGCTTCCAAAGCAACCGCGTGATCCAGGAGATCGAAAGCTTTTTTTTGGTCAGCGAGGATTAGGTCAATAAAAGAATCATCTTCCTCAAGAACAGTTAGTATATCATGAACCAGGCTAACCAAGTAATGTGTGGTGCTAATACCTTGCCTAAAACCAAACTGATTGGGGTCAAAATTGTCACATACTTAAGAAAGAAGCCAATCATACATAAATCTTTCTAGTAGCTTGGCCAATGCGGAAGTCTTCGATATAGGTCGCATATCATCAAGGCTAGAGGGGCTAGTTTTTTTGGTATTGGAGTAACCTCGGCAATTTTAAAACACTTAGGAAATATACATTGAAGAAGACATTGATTAAATACTGCTGCGATGGGTCTAGAGATTAGGAATGCGCATTGAATTGGAATCTCATTGTTAACGTGAGAACAGTTCGGGTTCAATCATAGAATTTTTTCCTCAACCATAGCAGGAGTAATGGTCGGTATATAAGTAATACTAGGCTCAAGGGGCTTATCACTCAAGGGGGGTAACGAATTACAAATATCGATCTGTCTGTCTGTTAGCACCATAACTCTCGAAGGAGTTGAGATATTTTGTTCAAATTTGGCATGAGGACTCTTTGAGTCAAAGTACAGGTCAAGTTCGAAGATGGGCTCTCAGCCCTATATTTAGGAGTGGGGGAGGGGTTTCAGAATAAGGAATGAAAGAAATATATTTTTAAAAGCTAATTAGATAGTCGATTGAGGGGTAAAGAGTTGTGCAGAATCCGAATATGAAAATAATTTTCCTGTCGGACAAGTAGTTCCAGAATCCAGCAAAAAACTTAAAATTTGTGAAAAATAAAAATGTAATCTGAAGTTGATTAGAGGTTCAGTCTAGGGGTAAGGAGACATGCTGAATACGTATATGAAAATTATATTTTCGCCGGACAATTAGTTCGCCCGGAGTCCGGCCGAAACTGGAAAATTTATTTAAAGGAAAAGTTTTATTTGAACTTGATTAGATCTTCGATTCAAGGGTAAGAAAAAATGCTGAATCTGAATATGACAGTCATTTTCCACTCGGATATATTCCACTCGGACATATTCCACTCGGACATACCTATAAGGAAAATTTGGAACCGGAATTTTGTTATAAGTAAAAGTTTCATCTGAAGTTGATTAGAGGTTCGATGGTGTGGTAAGGAAGGATGCAGGCTGATTCCGTGTATGTAAATTATTTTCTCGCCAGACAAATGGTTCGTCCGAAATTCTGTCAAAATCTGAAAATTCTTTAAAAGTTTTATCTGAAGTTGAAGTTGATTAGAATAAACATGCTGAATCCATATCTGAAGTTAGTTTTCTCAGATGATTAGCCGTTGGCCTTAATCTGTTTCCAAATTTGAATTGTAAATTTTTTTCAAGGAGTCTGGCTAAGACCGGATTTCTACAAGATCCAATTGGCCATATTCCTGTTCAGCGCTTCCAAGCGGACTAGTTTCTGTTAATCCCGCCATGCCTCACCAACACTTGTGTAGACATAGTAAAAAGTCGAATCCATAGGGTAGTGGGTCTCTTTCCCTTTCTGCTGCTAAAACATATGCAAACCCTCCATTACCTGGGACACAGATGACAGGTTTTCCACTCACTAACCTGTGGATCTGTTTTGCCATGTCTGATCCAAGTGCTGACGGTGAGGCACAGAGGGATTAACAGAAACTAGTCCGCTTGGAAGCGCT
Source organism: Branchinecta lynchi (assembly GCA_023053575.1). Taxonomy (NCBI): domain Eukaryota; kingdom Metazoa; phylum Arthropoda; class Branchiopoda; order Anostraca; family Branchinectidae; genus Branchinecta; species Branchinecta lynchi. The sequence goes on from JAKZAP010000001.1 coordinate 14,390,802, forward strand.
GAACAGGAATATCGCCAATTGTCTGGATCAGATATGAAATTTTTGGGATCCCAACGAAATCTTTGGTCTTGTTCTAATTACTAAAATGTTGTATACCCCTGTGAGGACTAAACGGACATACCATGCTCACCCCTGCCAGCATGCCCCGTTGTATGAGCGTGGTTATCACAAAAGTGCTTGGGCTACTAGACTGAACCACCTGGCCATCCTAAGCATGACCAAATAGCTGTGTGTCATCTGAATGTACTGTAATAGTAGAAAATTGTTGAACCACATTGAGCAACCAGCATTTAAGAGATAATATGAAAGATTCCTAAAAGTCTGCCAATTGATCCAAGCGAGACTTTTGCAGTTCCAGCTGATTTGGTTTGAATCCCCCGGAGATCTTTCATTTTATTTTTTATTTATTTAATGATAATCTGGTCATCTGTACTTTCTTTAGGAAGTGTCTGGCGTTGAGAGTATAGAGAGATGTCAGCAAATCCTGGAGCAGTTTAGTTGGAATTTGGAGGATGCTTTAAGGTCTCAGCTTGGCCTCCATGAAGACAGGCCTTTCACGAATTCCCCTCAGACAGTGAGGCAAGGAGGAAGTGCAGTCAGAACCGTGTCAGATAATAGAAGATCTTTTATTGGCAGTATTTTTGGACTATTTGAGCACTTTGTGGCCTTTCGTCCCAGATCAACAACAGGATGGATCTTCTATGTAACAACTTTGCCAGTTCGCATAATGCTTGATACGTTCAGTGGAGTGTTTTCATTCATAACTGCCTTTATACTTGGAGATCACAGACATGGTATGTGTATTCATTTTTTCGTTAGAGGAGGGAACAGTAAGCCCTAGTAGTAGTCAACTGAGAAGTAGTAAAGTTCCTCAAGCGGGATTTGAAACCGCAACCTTCGGCTACATCATAAAATAAATATCTAACAATAAGCTCTTCTTTAGAACCGTGCTAAAAAGGTGGAAAAATAGAATACGATTACTCTTCGAGTAAGCGTATACTTTACTCTTACTCTTCGAGTAAGCGTATTCTCGTTTGAAATTCAACTTGTTGGTGATATAAGTAGAGTAGCGAATAACGAAACAATGCCGACAAAAGCCCAGACCTGAGCCGCAAGAGTAGGCTATACCGAAATGCTTTGTGGGCAGGTTGTGTGCAAAAGTCGGCTCCTGCCAAAGCTTGTTTGACCACTCTGTTCTAGTAAGTGTAATCTGACTACAAATCCGACTTGTCGGCAAAAGTAAATAAAATAGCGCCGATAAAAGCTCAGACCTATGCTTACATGAGCAGCAAAAGTAAATCGACCTTTTATTAATTCTCGACAAAAGCTTGTTATGTCAGCTCGCTTCTAAGCGTGTTCTGCTTCGAATTCCAGCTTGCGAAAAGAACAAATAGAATAGCGAATAGTGTCGATAAAGGCTCAGGCTTACATGAGTAGTATAGTAATATAGTAAAAAATCTGAGCGCCTCCAAAACACCCTGAACCAGTTGCCATAGTTGGGTACAGGATGTTGTTCAGGAATATTGTGGTATTTCACCTTCAGAGGCTACTTCATTTTACTCCTGTCTTGACTCGACTTGATTCCTGAGAAACCAACCATTCTTTGTGTCGTGGTCCTGGCTTCCGGTGTCAAACTTGGAAAAATTGTCGCAGCTGGTTTTCCCAGCCATTCCGATATCAGACAGTCGGGAGGCCGAAACAATCTTGGCAAAGTGAAAGTTACGGGAATATGTATGGATTGGTTTTATAAGGACCTTTTAAGCTTCAAACATACATTTTTTAGCGATCACTAATCCAGCTGATGATGTCGTCTCAACATTGCAAGAGTTTGAAGAAAATTATGGAACAGTACACCCTGTATTTTATCAGGGAAGTTATAGCCAGGCGCTTGCTGATGCCAAAAAAGAACTTATGTTTCTTATGGTCTACCTTCACTGTCCCGACCATCAAAGTACTGATAAATTTTGCAGGTAGGGTAAGGTGTTTTGTTTTCTGGCTTACGGTTTCTTAACGATAGAGGTATGCTGAATTGTAAAGTGCCAGTGACAGGAGTTGCCATATTTTCATTGCATTCTATCCTTACCGAAACCATAGACCGGTACTTACCGAATTTCTGGCTAGTTGTAAGTTTTCCATACGCCCTTCATAAAATTCCTTCCAGATGTTATTATTTTGCCACTAGAAGCGCTAGCATAAAATAACGTTACTTCTTGGTGTGCGTTTAACCAGGTTTGTGTGGCTATTTTCAGTTCCGTTTAGGCCTAGCCATGTTTAAAGCTGTTTAAAATACCTCTGCCTCTGTGTGTGCTCTATCCAACTGTTCTGTCAAGTAAGTAAGTAACGTTTATGAGACAGAAACTTGCTAGCTAGCTAATTTGATTGTTTTTACAAAAATTTCATTCTTTTAAACACTCACAAGTTACGTAAATACTAAATACTACAAATATTAATATTACACTGACATTTTATTCGACATGTTAACGAAAAATGGTACAAATGTGGTACTGTGTCTCTTTGTTTTGATTTTAACCGTTTTTGGTTTCAGCTGCGAATGCGTACGATTATTTATTGGTGCATCAGGTGGGAGGATAGTTCGGTGTTGGACAGATGCAAGAACTTTACACCCAAACTTAAGAATTAGTATGTTGCGACGTTCATGCAGTGAGGGGAGGGATAATTCTGTTAGAAGAGATTCATAGGAACTGGAAGTTACTTGATGACCTAGTAACTGAGACTGCTCTCTTCTGTACACGCTCTATTTCGTCAGACACGTATGCTGTATTTTGGGCGAGAGGGTCCCATAAGGGGCATGCGTACTCGATTACAGGTCTTACGTAACATAAACTTCATCAAGTTTGTCTGTTCTGGCTTCCGACTTCAATGCTGACCACTGGTTGTCTTTCCAGGGGTCTAATCCGTGACTCGGTATGAACCGAAAGCGTAATCGCTTATTCCCCCTTGATATAACTTGCACCAAGATCTAAGGTATTATTGTTTCTCTAGCGCATCTGGCGGCAATTTGTCATTGAATTTTATGAAGGGCGTATTGTACAAGATAGGTGGCTTATATCTCTGTGTAGCAAGCTTCTGAGGTTCGGTTTGAGTGCCCTAATATTCAGAACTGCTTGAAGCTGGCAGCTTCCACACCGCTTCCGTAGGTTCGCTTCCGCACAGTCGAATCCAACCTTTCTGGATTTTCATGACAATAAGAATAGCTAATATCTGGTTTGGCTAATAGACACGTTCCAATCTCAACTGTCGATCACTGTTCCCTTTTCTCCTATTTCATTCATTGTGTAGGCTATATATATATAGTGCCTCTCAACAGTGTTGCTTCTATGACACCATCCACGGAACCTGGGGTGCATGGACCTTCGGAGTGATTGCACCTTCCGGACCCATCAAATCTGGAAGATGCCTGGCTGTAAGACCGGCTCAGGAAAAAGCCGAATCGCCCGTCCTAAATATCGGTTTAAATAAAGGCCTTAGCAATAACTAGCTGGCAGAGTCCGGATTATTTGTCATATATACCTCTTCCGAATTTTTTTTTTATTAGTTTTTTTTTTTTAGTTTTCGTTTTCGTTTGGGGAAGCACAGATTGGGCTTCTGGGACATTGGCCGTCAAATATGGTCCCGCGTTAGCATGATCTGCAAGGCTCGATGGGAAGGAGCTTCGAGACTCCGCAATAAACAAATCCATCAGAGTATACTGTTATGATCTAAATGACAATGGCGTGATTTAACGTACTAAGGAGCAGAAAGTATTGCGTAGTAAAACAGATAAATTGGGTGAAGTGCAAGACGGAATTAGCCTTGTATGCGCCAATGGTAAACCATGATACTGATCAACCCAAAGTCTGAAGAATCATCTGGTTTATGCAATCCAGTGTGTTTTTGTTATCATTAAACACCGCTGTGCAACTTACGTGGTCCGAGAAGCACTTTCTGTCTATCCTAAAATTGTGCTTTATTCTATTTCATTATTGTTATTATCGGTCTGGATCGACCGAGGGATGGACCTAATCATTCTTATGCTTCTTATTTCAGGAAGACTCTCATGAGCCCAGAGGTCGTCCAGTACATCAATGGGAATTTTCTGTTTTGGTCTTGTTCTGTGAAAAAGCCAGAGGGCTACAGAACTTCAGAAGCCTTGAGAGAAAACAGTTACCCTTTTGTCGGCATAATCGTTTTAAGAAACAACCGTATGTGTGTAGTTGGCAGAATTGAAGATGGTTTGGAGCCTAACCAGTTTTTAACCAAAGTACGGAAAATTGTAGCCGACAACGAAGCATATCTCATTGTGGCAAGAGAGGAAAGGTAAGAGTTATCGCTTCTTCCGCGTTTTTAATTAATTATTGCGTTGACGAGTTAGCGGAGAGTAAAGCATTGCTATGGCATGGCTATGGCATGTTCAGCCATGGTATCTCATCCTCTCCGCTCCCAAGTGCTCCCTCCCCCTATCAAAATGTTAGAAGTCGACCAGAACGAGTGGTAAGTTCTAAGGTTCCCAAGCTCTATCCCGTACCTACAAAACACGCTAGTGTTAGAATACATCCCACTTCTAACACCATTGTTAAGATGTTGAACGTGGAGGAAGTTTCCAAACCCTGTTCTTACACCTTGTTGAGAGGATGGACGAGTGGAGGCGAGGTTTAATGAAGATAAGGCTCCTCGGGTGTGGGCTGAAGATATTCTGACACCGTAGGTGCCCACTAGCCCCAGGACCAGTCAGGAAACCGGACAAAAGAGACAAGGGAAAGTCTCAGGGAATTCTGTAGCTCAGCCGCAGTCAATCCAGAAATCCCTAATCAAGCTGGTTAACACATCCTAGCGAAGCTGGAATTCACATATCCAGTCAAGCTCGAGGCCTACTAGCCGAGATGGACCATACCGTCTATAATTAATTTATCTTATGCAAATCGTGTGCAAGAGTGTGACACATATAATATAGCACTAATGGGTCCCTAACTAAATATATAAACTGGTCCTTACCATAAATTATAATATAGAGTAACTGAGGTCTTGCTCCGACCAAGGATGAAAGAGAACTCCTCTTGGCTGCGGATTCATTCCGCAGCCAAAATACTTAGAATGAAATGGAGCAAAGCCTGACCTCGGGTTAGCCAGCAGCTAACTGGAGCTAGTGGGTAAAGACCGGTTTCTTTAAGCCGCTTTCACACTGTCTTTTTTTATGTGTGTATGTGTTTTTATTCATTTTTTCTTTCGTTTAGTCCGCTTTTTCAGAATGGCGGGCTATAAATAAATTACTTACTTACTTACTTACCGAGACAGGCAACCTCTTCGTCGCGATTACAGTGATGCAACGCAGGCCTTACGCAGACAAATAAAACGCAACGCAAGAATAGAACCAAGTTGTATTCTTGCGCGTTGACGCATACGCACTTATTTTTTTAGTAAAAAATGCAAGATTTTGAAGACAAACCTCAGAAAACCTACTAATGACGAAGAAAAACTTAGTACTGACGAAAGAAACGAGAATTCAGCATAAGAAACCTAGGAAGAAAACGTAAATACACATCGAGCCTGGTGTGAAGATACGCTACGCAACCTGTACTCAATGCAAGATAAACGCATACGCAGCGCATCGCAACGACTCGTCAGTGTGAAAACGGCTTTATTCAGCAGCGTGCGAGGCGATCATACGTAACTCAACTTAACTAAATAGTATCATTGTTACACCGGGTATCTGTGCAAGCTAAAACTAATCGCTCTGTGTTTCATCCTGGAGCTCCGGGATGGTTTTAAACAGCTTGAAAAAGGAGCTAAGCGGATAAGTGAACAAATAAGTAAGGTTTATTAGACAAAACTTGCTAGCGAGCAAATTTGATTGTCTTTACAAAACATCATTCTTTTACTCACATTTGATTTTGACTGGCTTCAGCTTCGGCTGCGAACGCGTACGATTCTTTATGGGTGCATCAGGTGGGAGGATAGTACAGTGTTGGACAGATGCAAGGATTTTACAGCCACATTTGAAAATCAGTGCATCACGAAGGTTCATGCAGCGGGAGGAGAGATAAATCTGTTAGTAGATATTCATAAGAACTTGAAGCTACCTGCTGACCTAGTATACCTCAAAGGGCTCTCTTTTGTACACGTCATAGTTCGTCAGACACGTACGCTGTATTTTGAGCGAAATACGGGGGCATGCGTAATCGATTACAGGTCTTACGTCACACAGGTAAGTAGCCTTCAGACTATCGCGGTCGCAACCAAACTGCCTCATAACAAAAAATGAATAGGCTTTATTTGTATGGCACTTGCCTGCCGGCCAAGTGCCATACACCGATCACTCTTCCGTCGGTCGATAGGTCAGTCCGCTGTTTTCGAAGTAAGGCACTGCCAGATGTGCTAGCACGATGGAACTTGGCAGGCATGTAAGGAACCCCACCAAAGTAACTTGGAAATAGTCACTTCCCCCAATCCGACCCTCGTGGGGGGAGGGGTAGGAGGCGGAATCCGGAATTTAGTGGCATGCATAACTTTGGAATGGGTGATCGAAATCTTAATGAAACTTGATATCTGGAAAGATGTCGTGCAGGCCCGTATCCAGGAATTTATTTCGGGGGGGGGGGGGTATTGCCTGCTGGTCGGACAAGAAAGTACGAAAAACACATATATCAGAGGGAAAAGCCTATACAAATTTATTATTTTTGTATGTTTCGGGGGGGGGGGGTCACCCCCCCTTGGATACGGCCTTGATGTCGTGTCTCAGATGTCCCATTTCATGTCTGGACCGAATGCAACGAATGTGTGTGTGTGGGGGGGGGGGTCTTGTGTCACGCTTAGAGTGGAGCGATCGGGATCAGACTTGGTAAGAAGAACAAGTACATGTCCTAGGCCTATCAGTGACAGAACGGGACCGGATTCGGGCACTGTGGGGAGAGTTGGAGGGGGGGGGGGGCTCCGGAATTTTGGTATTCGCGAGTTCTTCCAGATGTGCTAGGACAATGAAACTTGACTGAAGCATTAGAGACTCGACAACATTGGCTTAGAAACTGTCACTTCCCAGATCACACAGTCCCTGAAATTACTCATCTTAACCTCAAAGTACAAAACATACTTTTAAGCACAATTTACATTTTGTGATCGCCATGAGCCCCTTCTCGTTTTTACCGAAAGGGTTTTGCTTAGAAATGAATTTCTAGCAGCCCTTAAAGTTTGCATCTTAACCGAAAAGTGAAAGAAATACTTTTGACCAAACGATTTTTGTTCATTATATCCAAGGGTCCATGATCATTTCGTCTGCAGGGTTTTCCGTAATTCCTGGAGTACAAAAAATACTTTTGAGCAAAGTATATACTTTCATGGTCTCGATGAGCCCATAATCATTTTCGCCTCAACGGCTTTGCTTAGAGATGAATTTCTAACGCCCTAAAAGTGCTTATCATCACAGCCAAGTACAAAAATAAAATGCTTTTACCAAACAATACATTCTCGTTACTTCCAAGGGCCCATTATTATTCTTATCCCAGGTGTTTTGCTTACAAATTATCACAACAGACCCACGAACTCGCAAATTCCTCTGGCCGAGCCTTGCAAGTGCCATGAGCTACTAGCTCTTTTATACATGCTATAGAAATATAATTAGTTTGTTTTTTATTTTAGAAATGAAAGACAGTTGAACCAGACAATTAGACGAGAGCAAGACGAAGCGTACCTAGAATCGTTGCGGGCAGACCAAGAGAAGGAGGAGAGAAAAAGGAAAGGGAAAGAAGAAAAAGAACGGCTTGAGCAAGAATTGATACGTAAAGAAGAAGAGGAAAAACAGAGACTCGAAGACCTAAAAAAACGGCGAGCTGCAACGAAGGACATGCTTCCCGATGAACCTGATATTTCAGATCCTGAGTGTGTCAGAGTCGCTATCCGACTACCCAACGGACAGTCGATAGTCAGAAGGTTTCTCAGATCTCACTCGCTTAAAGTAAGTAAAGTTTTTATGTTGGAAAAAGTCATATGTTAGCCTTGTTTGATAAAGCGCATATGAAGGCGTGAAGGACCCGTCGTACCTGTGACATTCACTCTACTTCCATAATCTTTCCATCCAGTCTTATTCCAGAGACGTGCTGCAACGCGTCCTTTAACAAGTAATCCTAATCGATGCCACGTACATGTTTTCGTAATTATTCCCCGAGGAATAAAACATGTTCTGTTTCCCTCGGTTGAGATAGAATCAATATCGCTCACACGGTTTGGTTCTACTCACGATTAGCCTACGTATTGCGCCTTGTGGCATTTGAGCGGATTTGCAGTGCTTTTGAAGGGAAACACATAGCAAAGAAGAGAACAGACGTTGCTGGTCACAAAGCAAGGTACTGTGAGATAAGCAAGATGGAGCAAGTCTGTTCCCTGTTGTTTTAAATAGAACATGTACAGTATTCATGTTTGAGAAAATTGACAGTGCTACTGAATTCTTCTGAAACCTGTCCCTCGAGAGACCATTTCAGTTTTCGACAACAACTGTTCGAGATCTCTCCACATTTTTGTTCTTTAGTCTAAGGTTGAGTGACCTCACATGAGTGGGAGGAATTGGGGTGATTGGAATTTTACTTTGGAAGCTGAAGGATGCAGGGTTATTAGAACTAAGCATTCCCTTCCTACATTTAAATTGGGTGGACATAGCTAAAAAAAGCGAAAGGACATAGCTAAAAAAAAAAAAAAAAAAAAAAAAGCTACGAGCGCATATGGCACTTCTTACGAGTAGGTGGTGCAAGAAAGCAGATGAGAACGTCGTCACAAAATACCCCCGCCATCCAAAAATGCGATTCAGGCCTAGAAATAGGATACCTTGTTTCCGGCATCGCGTCGGATCAGCTAGGGCAAATGACAGTTCTACCCTCCACGTTCCGGTCCAAGAAATCCACTCGTTTGGCAGACGATTTCCGGTACCTCCATCCAACTCCTAGTACAGCGGCCGAATCTGGTTTGGACTCGTGAATGGATCGTCTACAGATTCTCTTACCACCTGTCAAGCTTCACTCGAATCTAGACATTTTTTGGAAAATTACCAACCCCCTCAACCGCGGCAGCGTGTGGTTCGCACGCATGTTTTGCATGTCTGCGACATAAGGTTCTTATCACCCATAAAGTTTCACTCGCATCGGACCACCCGTTCGCAACTTGCGGAAGTCAGTAGGCTAATTTGCGATTCCCCTTCCCTCACTCTCGCCAAAAATGGTCGGACCCAGAAACGGAAGTTTTCCTAGGGCATTGTTTCGGGTCCTTAAGTCATTTGTGTCGGGTCACTAATCTCGAAAGTTTCATAGTCGTTAGCACATATTCTTTCTTTCGACAACAACTGTCTTAACATTACGTTGAACATTAATTGGAGAGACCAAACCACATCACCAACCAGACAGTTCGCTCTATCTCGCGCCAGCCACTGGTAACAGGTAAGGTCAGACTCCCCAGAACAGTAGCCTACTGGAGTGGCAACCAGAGGGAACCCGAAGAAAAGATAGGACGAAAAATACGCTTAGTCAAACGTACCAGCGAGATCTAAAACACATCAATTCGATAGTCCAACCCCAGTGGAAATACGTCTGGGCAGCAGCATAGAAGAGGGATGGCTGGATGCCTCTGGCGGCACAGAAGGAACTAAGGTCTATGGTAGCTTATCTGGAACTATCCTAACTCGTGATCAGTGGAATTGCGGGAAACCCCCTCCAACTCCCGTCACAGAGAGCCCCGATACGATCTGGTTCCGTCAATTACTTATCTAGGGCCAATGCTTGTTCTCCCCACCAAGTTCCACCCCAATACCACGACTCTAAGCGTTTCACAAGTTTCCCGGGGCCCCCTCTACCCCACCCCACCCTACCCCACACTCACACAAGTATCGGATCCGATCCGGACTTGCCATGCCAAGCTTCATTCAAATCCGATCACCCCTTCAGATGTTATGCATGCCACTAGATTCCGGATTCCGCTAGATCCCCTCCACGATGGTCGGATCAGAGAAACGACTATTCTCAAGTCAGTCTGTTCAAGTATCTGATACGCCTGCCAAGTTTCATCGTCCTAGCACATCAGGAAGTACCGAACTCTCAGGATCATTAGGTCTCCCCCCCCCCCGAAACTCCCCCACAGTGAACGAGTCCTGCCCGCTTATGTCAACGACGTATCTAGGTCGTGCGCTTGTTCTTCCCACCAGGTTTTATCCCGATCTCTCCAATCTAAGCGTTTCCCAAGATTTCAGGTCCCCCCCCCCTCCAACTCTCTCCAAGTCACCTGCTCCGGGTTTGGGACGTCTGAAACACGAGGTGTTACGAAATATAATTTCGTACCCCCCCCCCCCCTACATGGTCGGATCGGTGAAGTGACTATTTGGTCGGGTCCCTGATATTCTTGCGAAGGTTCATCGTCCTAGCCGGATTTGAAGTGGGACATCTGAAACAGGAGGTCTTACGAAATATAATTTTCCGGATTCCCCTACCTCTCCCCCCCCCCCCCTACATGGTCGGATCGGGGAAGTGCCTATCTGGTCGGGTCCCTGATATTCCTGCCAAGTCTCATCGTCCCAGCGTATGTGGAAGTGCCCGAACTAGCAAAACTTGGACCGACAGATTGACGGATGGACAGAAATTGCGATCGCTATACGGCATTGGCCGAAGCGCAAGTGCCATAAAAACCTAGCCCAGTCTAAGCTTCGAAGATTCGCGGATTTCAGAATACCGGTTCCATCGACATAAGCGGTATCATTTCAGTTATTTTGTCTGTCAGTGATGGTACAATCGGTATTTTTCTTTTAGTATCTTTACTACTTCGTGTTTTCCAACGAGGATGCTCCAAGCGAATTCCAACTGGCTACCAGTTACCCACGACGAGTACTGCCATGTAAGCCGGAAGCGGGTTCAGCTGATCCGCCAACAATTGCTGACTCAGGTCTAGGTAAATCGGAGGCTTTGTTCGTCTACGATCTCGAGTCGTAGGTGACCGAAAGTTAGGACTGAATTTAATTTTTACTTGCCGTTAGTTGTTCTGACCCTCTCAATTTTTCATGTGGACACTTCTCATATGGATTAAATGGACCTGTTAATGTTTTTTTTTAGTGATGTAACGATGGTACCTAAACGGTTGTTTCGCTTAATAAATTTGTGTTGTTTTATTCTGAGAAAGTTTTCGTCCCAACACACATCCGGATAATGTAATCTCAGGACTTCTCTTTAGCTTAGTTCCCACGGGGAGGGTTCGTTTCTCCTGTGAATTTTACTTCGCTAGAAACTACCTTTTTTTCGGCGAAGGTAAACTCCCAAGCTTCTCGGGGGGGGGGGGGGGGGGTAAACGGTGCGGATCTCATTGTGAATCTCTTCGTCACAAGTCTGACCAGCAGACAGTGAGAATTTCGTAAAAGTTTGAACGGGATGCTCAGGATGTGGCCCCTATTATTCACGTCTAACAAGGCCTAAGGTTTGGGCGGGATCAGAAAAGGGAATATTTATTGGTCTTCTTTCTCCAGACAATCGGGTCTTGTAGACTACCGTTCTTCGGCAGATCCTCGGAATCGTGTTGATTAAAGCACAACTCTTACTAGAAACGATCTTTTCCCTATGAAATGAACGAGCCTTTTGGAAATACCATTACTTCCCACCTAAAACAAGCGATTCTCTTGTTAGCGCCTGTCGAGTATATCCAGCCTTCCTGCTCTCCGACGCGGCGGCTGGGCGCAAAACATTTGAAAACTGAACCGTGCCTTGGTTTAGAAGTGGGAAAACTAAGCAAATAAAAGAAGTAATAAAGAGGGGAGTATCACATACTTCTATGTGAAAGAGTTGTCAGCGTACATTGAAGATTACGACAAACTTTCGTTGGGTGACGGGAAAACTCGGAAAGGCCGAAAAAGCGCTAAAAATTCGTAATTACGAAACGAAACAATGGAGAAAGGTGGGGATTTTAGAAGCTTATAATTCCATATGGGAGCTAAGTATACTATAAAGGGCAGAATAAGCAAGAGGGGTCCTTTAAAGAGATCCATCATATTTTCTGTCTTTAATTGCTGACCTAGCACAGTTAAGACCGGAACATCACGAAAACTCCAAAATATTCCGATCCAACATGTTCGTATTCTTTATTGCGGTTCGCAACGCCACATAAGTTTTATTAAGAGAGTTACGTTACTTAGCGATTTTCCTTGTTACATCTCCGGTACGGACTCCGGTAGTGCCATTTACCCGGTAGCAACGCGTCCTTTCTCTAGCAGACAAGAACAAATGAATACCATAAATTATATGACAATTTGTCGCCCAACTATCGACTTCGTAGGCTTATCCAAAGAAGCCTACAAACTCCGGATGCCAGATAAAGACAAAATAGGTCTACTAAATTTCCGTTGTTCGCCGGATTCCGTCCATAGTACTTATCAAGGAGGAAAGCAAAGTAGATAGTTCGATTCCACATGTCAGCTTGTGGCCGATTAACGAAACTTCTAAGCGACTTTTATCAAGAAAGTGTAACAACCATCCATTTCAAGAACCCCTATTTCGATACTCTAAACGGGCTTCAGACAAAACTTTTACCTTTTTCGAATTTCTTTTATTTGGAACGGGTGGACTGGTTGTCTGATAAATAAAGTCCAGACTCGAATTCTTTGCCCCTAGATCGACCGTCTCATTAGCTTGATTTTTTTTTAGGATTTAATAAAAAAAAACATCTGCACAGCTAAATTTAGTGCCACGGGCCTTTCTTCGAACTTGAGCTGTAGCCTACTTTGACCAAAAGGATCCACACACCAAATTTGAACAAAAGATATCATGCCCTTCCCTAGATATCTTGCTAACAGACGGATCGACAAACTTCACGAAGTCATGGGTATCCTGTCACTCTTTCTTAGGGACCCCCGAAATAGTCTACCATAGAATTACCATTCGATGGTAAGAGCAATTTTAGGTAAATGCCGCCCCTTTCTCGATTTCTGCTATTAACTCCTGTCTGAAACCAGGAATAATTTTTGCATGCTCCTTTTATTGACGAATATTCACAAATTATTGCGTCCACTTCGCTTTGTAAAATAATGCACGAATATACAATTGTGACAATCGTGGGAAAATAATAACTCCTCGGTCAGCAAAAAGAAATTCCAAAAAGCAAAAGTGTACACTAGGCTTTCGCATTTTGTACCATGACACTGTCATCAAAAACTACAATATGGCATAATACAATTATCAGGAGAACACAAAATCTGGTTTCAGTAAGCCAAACCTAACAAACGCGTTACAGCCCCCTTGACCCCATAAAAATAATGCTTATCGATAAGCTTTAGTCGGTAACTCAGGTCAGTGACAGACCGAGATAAACTATCCAGCCGTTTAGCTCCAAGTAAAAAAACAAAAGCCAAAGGTATCCTGTAAGACCGGTGAGAGACGAGGTTTCCGAAGCGACGATAGAAAAAACATGGACCCTTGGTTATACGGTAGTATTAATGGAGAAATCTTGACTGTAACGCTACCTGAAACGACTATACACTGATCCAGACTTGGCTTTGGGAAAAACAAATTAATATTTCTCACCTAAGCAACAAATAAAAGAAAACACAGCGGGAACGCTTTTCTATGCTGCAGTTTACTTTCTTCATTTCCTTGTAGGCTATTTGCCAGGGCTGACCCGATCTTCTCTTCACCCGCTTCGTTCTATCTTTACGGTCTATCTTTCTTCACGTAGCGCTCCACCCTGTGTACAACATTACTGCGCACAATCGAAATCCTGGCACTTGGCTGCGTTCCAAGCTCATATCAGTAGTAACCAAGAACTACCATCACCATTTCAGTATTTACGAATCGTGCCTTGGACAGAGTATCAAGATCGGTTGTCTGCACACCGGAATTCCTGTCTGGATTTTCGGCACCATCATCAATTCTACAAACAAAAAATGAGATTTTTTCAAGTCGATGATGAAGTGCAGAAAATCCGGCCAGGAAACCCTGATCGTCTAGCAGGCTGTAACAACGGTGGTAACTTCGATAACTATGCAGGGAGTTAAACACACAGTTTGAGGCAAATGCTATATGCGGTTTCAAGCTCTAGCACATACCTTAAAGAAAACGTGAAAGAAATGCGGACTGGTTTACCCTCCGAAGTACGGCACGCCTTAGAAAGGAAAATCGAACTTAGCTATGAGCACTCAACACTACCCTCCCCTGCAGATGTCGAGGTAACAAACTGTCCCCTTGACAGTACGAAAGCGATAAAACAGCTAAAGGCAGCACAAAGTTTCTTCCCCAGTCGCTACTTTGAGGACTGGAGAATTACCGAAAATTGAGGGTACTGACGCGGAAGCACTTTGTTACCCCCCCCCCCCCCCCCCCCCACTGCCGCTTACCGTGTTTTAGGATATTAATGAGGCAAAAAGAAATTTTGATATGATGGCACTATTCATCGGAGGACAACTAAGACAGAAACGTCATCAACAACAGAACTGATAGTTTCAGAGAAAGTCGAACAAGAAACCAAGTCAGTACGCCTGATATGATCGGGGACTTTGGCTTAGAAAAATCAATCGCAACATTCAGCTACGGTACTCACAGTATGGGCGGCCAATACACAGGCATCCTAACTTCCCTGCTCACTACACGTTCAATTAGTCAGTATGGACATGGACCGGGTTAATTTGGTCAGGAAAGATCAACTGAAATACTTATACACGACTGTACCACTCAGTAGCAGCAAAAAGCCACCGACAGCAAGGGAATATGGGCTAAGGAAGAACTTCTTTCTACTCTCTCGTCTTTCCACTTCTGCCATGTTTCTTTTTATTTCATTCACCTTCTCTTGTAGATTCTCCTTTCTTCTCTGTCGTACTTTTGGCCCGCTGAAAAATTACAACAAGTTAGCTTACGTGGAACTGAAACCGAATAGAACAAAAAGCCAAAAGTACGAAGAGAAAAAATGAGAGATTAACCTCCCCCCCCCCCCCCCCCAGTGCCTTAGCTTTCAACCTAGTCTTCCCTCGTAACCGCACCAACTATTATTACTGAAAGCTGCCAGGACAGTTCTTTTGTTCCATTTCGAGAGCACTGGTAAAAATAGCCGTCGATAAAACGACATTAAATCGTACCGCTGAAACAAAGCCTTCGCTATCCTTAGGCTCGTTAAATGCTTGGAAGGGCTTTGGGTTAAATTATCGTCAACATTTTAATCTCGTCGCAAATCAGCTGAAATATAAAACTCGTACGGCACAACAAAAGCCAGCGACCACGAAACTCTAAACAATCTTAATCTACATTACACGAACATTGAACAATGCAAAAAAAAAGATTCTGTACGGATCACTACTTGTCCGTTTACTGAACGTCGCAAGTTAATGCAAACAAACTAAGCAGGTTTTATTCAAGCTTCAGTACCCTCTAGTCAAGAAGACCATAGCCATTCAAAAAAAAAAACAGAAACACGAAGTATTAAAGCAGCTGTTAATGACGGTAACGTCTGGCAGCTGCAAACAAGATATGTAATTCAACGCAGCTCCGGGGAGTGGGGGCTTAATGCACTGTCTGATATATATCATATATATTGGTCCTGTGCATGGCATCCCCCATACCAATGCAACAGAATTCGGTCCTAATACCGCCTTACTGCGGTGGAACCCAGTGGCTTTCTTGTAAGGCCGATTTCAAAGCATACACCAACCCCACTCTTACGAAGCTATGGCAACAGGGAATTTCGCATCGACCAAGACAATATTTACGTTTCTTTTTGGAAAGGTCTCTAATCCTACAATGCTATCACATGGTAAACTATATTTTGATACACTCGCGACTTCTTAATCAATTCAGTTCCTGCTATCTTCACCAACTCCTAACCGGACAAACTTAAAGGTCGAGGCTCTTACAGCTTTAACTTCTGAAAAGTAGTTTAATTTATATTGCTGTTACATTCCATTTCAGGTGGTAATCCTTCGAGTCCAAAGTCTTCTTTTGCTGAAATTTTTACACAAGGTGACGCGAGGATAAATAAAAGTTACAATCTAAGAGCTGTGGCCGACGCAAACGACGGTAATCGTCAAACTGAATAACGTCGAATAAGCATGTTGTGCTGATACTGTCACCTTAGTACGCTGCCGCCCCCTAGAGGAGCCAATAGCCACCCTAGAGTTCACAACCTTTCGGCTGTGTAGAAGGGCAGTAGGCTACAGCTTGCATCTCTTATTCGGAGAAGAAAACATTTCTAGAAATCCGTAGCCTATTTGTCCACTTTTGTTAGTAGATGCTTTTTTGTAGATACCATGGTATCTGATACTACGGTCAAAATGAGTTTTTGCAGTTATTGTGGTATCTGGCCAGTTATCCTGGTATCTGATATTCAACCCCGGTCCGACAGTGGTATCTAAAAAGTCATCTCCCTTTCACAAAAATTTTGTCAAATTGGTGGAAAAGAAGTTTGGCACTTAGTGATGTAACTGCATATCAGTTTTTCTTTTGAGATGACTTCGATAAGTGCAATTTCGGCAATAGTAGTTTTTGCAGAGCAGCTGCGTATCAGATACCCTGGTAACGGCAAACGACTAATTGCAGATCCAGTTACTATGGTATCGGATACCATGGTTTTTGCGAAAACGTAACTACTGTATTATTGAAACAACGTGTATCGCTATTTTTCTTCTCTTTTTTTTTTTTTACTAGCGCAGCAACTCTTCTTGTTTTTCCCCACAGCCTCCTACTGGCTCTCTTCCACTCGAAGTTGAAATTTTGCATCACTTGCCATTTAACGTCAAAGATGACTTCGATAAGTGCAATTTCGGCAATAGTAGTTTTTGCAGAGCAGCTGCGTATCAGATACCCTGGTAACGGCAAACGACTAATTGCAGATCCAGTTACTATGGTATCGGATACCATGGTTTTTGCGAAAACGTAACTACTGTATTATTGAAACAACGTGTATCGCTATTTTTCTTCTCTTTTTTTTTTTTACTAGCGCAGCAACTCTTCTTGTTTTTCCCCGCAGCCCACTGGCTCTCTTCCACTCGAAGTTGAAATTTTGCATCACTTGCCATTTAACGTCAAAGTCTAAACAAACTAACTTACATTTTCTATTGCAACTATATCTGCTCTGCAAGGAGGACGGTACAGCTAGTACCGACCGGGCGCAAGCGTAACACAACTTATATCGCCAACTTGTGTTTAGCGGGATTGTTTGCCCGCACAGCATGTGAATAATGTAACCATAACCAGCTACGGCGAATCTCTCGACAGTATTTACCTGCGAGCAAGTTTTTTGTAAAACTAAGGTAATTTCAAATCAGTCGCTAGGAAGTATATCTTCAAAACAGCTGCCTAAGTTGATCAGAAAGTTCCTCGGTACCCTGACATGTCCTTGCTTATATTTGCTTCTGGCGCTACGTCAGTGAGCGTTTACCTTAGCCTCGTTTTTGTTGCATGATGCAGGTCCACTTCTCGGCCGATTCCGGACTGATTCTTCCTACATCCGTTTTTGCACTGCAGTGCTTTCGAGGAAGACCGCAGCGCCTCTCGAGAATCACGGACTTGCTCACCGACCAAGTCCGTGCTGCCCTGCAAGGTGCTGCAGGGCTGTCGCTTCAACCAAGAAGAAAGTGAATCCATATTGTGCAAAAGCAAAGAAGTGCTGCAGCAGCGATGCGGCAGCGCTATTGCAACAAAAACGAGACTCTTAAACCGTACCTTGCGATTCGTTCTGAACACAAGCAGTTACAGAGGGATGTATATCATCCTTTACACTGATTTGTCTTCCCTTCCTACAAAATTGCAGAAATTTCACTTAGCCCCCTTCCATTCTTGTATCATTTTAAGAAGGTGTTTGCTCAGCCCATTACCTCTCTTGATTCAAAGCCGAAGCAGATTCAGGTACAATAGCTTCTTCCGCTTGTGGCAAGTCTGTATTTACATCGGAAGATGGCTCGCTCGTCTCTTGTTTGGATTTCTTGGAATTTCCGTTTACCTCTGCTACAAACTCCTTGCGCTTCCGAGACTCTTCATAGACTGAAAAGAAAACGCGTCTTTAGATCCAATTAAGAGGTAAGATGAAATGTAAACAACAGAACCCTCACCCTCCCGGACTCGCGAAGAAGCGCACGCAGTCGCCAACAGCATTACAAGGAAACCGCGCCATCTAGGGTCCACGCCCTTAACTATCCCAAACATCATTCTTGAAATGCATTAAAACACGAAGCTGACTTCCACTCATCCTTGAAGTTTAACCGACAAGGCAGCTTATATTTACATCTGATACTTGAACACACTGACATATTTTGACCCACCTACGGGGTTTTGTATTTTTTCACCGGAGGCTCTAGTAATAACGTTCAGAATGTGCGCTGATTACAAGACAAGACAACCCAAACTTCATCGAGAGGCGGAGAATTTGAATTAAAAAACAAAATGCATTTCCAAGATTAAAGACGCTAAGCCTAGGAAAATCATTTTCCGAAACTGATGTTAAAACATGAGTTAAGACATTAGACTTGCAAGGAATCTGACATTTTAGTTTATTTTTCGGCCTGGCACTACCTAGTGTTTTATTTTGAGAGAGTTAACAACTTTACAACTTAGCTGTGCTTACAGAAAGCTACACAATGCTTCGTCTTTTTTAGCCTCTCTCCATTCCCCTTGCCGGAGGACAAATCTTGGCAAAATCTGGATAGCTGGTTTCCGGACCAATAAGCTTCTCTGAAACAATGACCGGGAGCCTGATACGTTACGCAAAGAGAACACACGTGGTAAGAGTGATATTCTGTGTAATACTAATAGAGGAGATATGAAGTGTAGAATCTTTGAAACGAGAGAGGATGGAAATACTACTGAAGTAGTATGAACAACTAACATAAGTACGATGTGTCCTTCAAGACAAGTTACAAAAAAACAAGGGAACTACTATCAAATTTCTAAATCCAGGGTCACAAATTAATCACCAGGTTTCCAACAGTGAACTTACCTTCTTCAGATTCTTCCACCAATTCAACAACATCGCTTTCCGGCATCGTTTCATCGATATCTGTGTCATCGGAATCGCTCTCAGAAGAACAGATTTCCCCGTCGGGTAAACTCGGCAAAGGTCGACTTGAAATCGGCGCTTCTTCATCTTGGCTCGGGTTGACGGGAGACGTAGGAAGTGATTGGTTTCTAGGGGGCAACGGCGGAGGGACACTTGGGATCAAGGGGGGCGCCTCCTCTTCCACGCCGGATTCGTCTGACTCGTCATCTTCTTCAATGCCATTTTCCATAACCCCTTCGGCGATTGTTGGTAGCTCACCCTATGGAGAGATATTTTTCATGCGGAAGAACCGATTGAGAGAAGCGATCGAAATGAAACTTAGCAGCACAAAAGCCATATGCCCTAGATGTGCCATTTGAGGAGTTGGAAGGCGTATATAGAGTACTTCCCAGAAATTCAATGTTAAACATGTAGCATGAGTTATCCAACACGAGCGAAACTTGATGGGCGGTATTAAGCAGATGCCCTAGATTTCCTTGTAGGTCCGAACCGCATCCGCCGACGGTGTGGGAGCTAGAGGGGAAGCGCGGACATTTTGTGACGTCTTCTTTTATTCATTTGTATAGGCTTCCGCAACAGGTACGGTATAGATCTTATTTGGCTTAATGGCCCAAAAACTTTCTCTCAAACCTGGTAGACGAGCAGCCTCGTAGGTATAGCCTCGTCAGGTTTAACTGGAAGGCCGGCTTATTTTTTCTTAGATAGGAATCCACTGAATTATTTTGCTGTGCTAAGTAATTTTATATTTTTTTCCCATTGGTCTCTACTAGTGACGTTCAAAATATGCACTGCTGGCCTGACAAGACAAAGTTCATTCCGGCGCGGAGAATTTGAATAGCAACAACGGCTTACATTTGAATGGCAATTCTAGATTGTAAGGTCACTTCTGAAGAAAGCCCACTATTACGTGTGACCCAGAAAATATTTGTTGTTCGGCAATCGTACCGTTGAAGTTGATGAATATTTCAACCATAGAGGTACAAGTACATAGAGTTATCACAAATCTGAAAGTTCATTCGATGAAAATCGATTATATGAATAGCGAGGTAACAATGTAGCGGGGTGTAGCAATGTACCCCATCGGGTCTTCAAGCCTATTCAATTGAATAAGTGACGGATAACTAGGCCTTCGTATCTGAGCCCTAGTCGGTCAAGCTTCAAAACAGTGGAACAAAACACAAATCCATTCCTCGTTCTGTCTCCTGTTAGGATTTAATGACTGGTCGAGCTTTTTCTGTATGGCTGCGTCTCCGGGGACGACCGGAGACGCAAAAGAAATCCTGCCACAGGGTCACGTATGGCATCTATGTCACAGGCCACAGATCTACATAAGCCACTTAGCGCGACGACTCGACTAAGTGAGGGCATTGGTTACTCAGAAAATGGGACAACAGCTTAGGCAAAATATATAGCATACACCTTTACTTCTGCTTCCACCGGTTTTCGAGCGTCACCCCTGTCACTTGTTAGAGCTAGATGAAGGAAAGTAAATTCTCGAGAAATGCTGCTCACTGCGGAACAACAAATTTTTGCTGAACTCCAATTTTGATTTATTTTTATTTTTTTTCAGCATATATTCTTTCTCACCGGACTACTTTTCCAGACCACCTCTGTTTCTTTTTGGTATAAAAACACAACAACCGGGATATTTCTCTATGATAATTTATGATCACCTACCATTTCTCTCATTTTGCCTAAGGCTTCCATGATCGCCAAATAGGAAAATCGTAGCTGTTCCGGAGTCTGGATGAGCCCCATTCTATAGTGACGCATCTGTAGCAGCAATTGCTGAACACTAACAGTAGAAGGTCCGTCATCCTGTTTGAGCTGCAATACGAAAGTAAAAGCTGAAAGCCTAGCTGCTGGGGAAAGCCTATCAGGGGATACGGTCTGCCTTGATTTCGCCGTGCACGGTCATTCGCTAAGCAGTCACACGCAGCAAAACTGCCTACGATATATCACCCATACCCATACAACACGCCCGGATCTGAAACGCCCTACAGCTGCCTGTAACCTTAAAGGACCAGACGTAGCCTACCTATGATACAAATGCAACATACTTCCGTAACTGCGTTCATTGATTCTTAAACCCGGCGAACCCAATATTTCACGTAACATTATGAAACCGCTAACAACACCTACTAATCTTTGCACTTGCGAAGATTCATTGGTTTCAGCGGGCAATATGTTCCCGACGAGTGCTCGCATATCATGCTATTGATACGTAAAATAGGTTTTCTGAATTTGCTAGAAGTCAGTGGGTCTGGGAAACGGCTTAAAACAACCAAAGCCATGGATAATTCGTTAAAAGTAGAGATTAGTCTTACAGTATTCTGATAGTTGTAAATAACAGAACATAGCCAGTAGATAGTGCGAGGTGTGCTTTAACATGGGGGTGGGGGCTAGAATCACGCAGATCGCTTGCTTATGTGCAAGGAAGGGGGCAGAAGAGCTGGCTGAGGATTGGGTTCCTTTTGTCTTTCGAGCAAGATGGCTACCGAATGGATGAGAGCACTAGGAGTAAAGTCTTCACACAAATCAATGCCCCAGGTCTATCTTGAATCCGCCGTCTATGAGGTTATGCAAGGGGCGAGGGTCTCGACCTATTGCAGCTGCTCCGGATGAAACTTTTGTACGTGTACTCACCATAATTAGGCAACTGTCGACGAGACAAAAGGTTCCAGACCGCCCGATTCCAGCAGAACAGTGAACAACCGGAGGTCCTGTCTCAGGCCCAAGGTCAACAGTTCCAGTGCTTCTCACGAAATCAAGAAAATGCAGAAAAGATTCGGGAGAGGAGGGTACACCAAAATCGGGCCACGTGACGAAATGGAACTGATAAACTTCGCGACTTTTTTGCTCCTCAAGATCTGTAACTCTGAAAAAAGGAATGTATTCAGACGAAGTTGCGGTACCTCATCCATTCGGAAAAATGTCTTAAAGCTGACTTGGTCTAGGGGATGAGATATGTTTGCATGACATGAGACCTGCCTTCTTTAAAACTGAATGGCACTGATCAGAAGTCGACTACCAAACTAAGAATTCCGGAGTTCTGTACCTTTATTTGTAACTTAGCGTATTGCTTACATGCAAACTGTGCAACAGGTCTTTCTGCCAGTTAAGAATATATACACGTACAATTTCAATTTTAGTTTATCATGAAGGTCAAAATATACATCTTAGGTCCAATAACTTATAACTAAAACTTAACAACTGACGTCCTGTAAAACTAAATTTCTAACAGTACCAACACCAACATCCTACATTACGAGAATACAAAAAAAAATTATAAACATATATAATAAAAAACTGCACCGGCCATTTATGCAGAACTTGCTTCCACTAACAAGTAACGATTACGGTGGTGTAACGTCTTAGGAAAGAGACGAAGCTCTTCTCGTAGGCTACTGTTGTGTTGTATGGGGCACAAGGCGTCATCCATCCATTTTCTAAAAGGGTAAGAGCCTCGGACTGTCCAGCCTTCAACCCCTTATGCCACACAGAGCAACACTGCTCCAAGCATGGATGGATGATAAATAACCTTGTACTACATAACGTGAAAGACGTTTACGGGATCTCAAGGCGAAGTCTACTTCTTCAGAATTTCTTATGTATTTTCCGACTTGAGGTCTTTGGTCAGGTGAACAAGAAAGATGAGGTTCAAAGTCGGAGACACAAGGGTCGACTGACAAAAATCCAGACCTATTTCCGCAGTGAATGGGAATGCAGGAATCGTCGGCGGGAATGTAAAGCCTAACTTGAAATATGACTGATGGCCATTATACTTTACCTGAATCTCCTTGTGATAAAGTCAGTTTGTTCCGTCTCGTCCAAAAATTCAACCTTAAGACCTTCCTCCTGTAGGATGAGGGGTGTGGCGCCGTCCTCCACCCAATACTGGTGGCACTTAATCTTCAAAAGAAAAACTATGACTAACGAGGGTGATCGGCTACTGCTGAAGCCCAGTCCCACTCCAGGTTCAGAGCGCTTAGTTAGATGGTGCACTCCCGAAAAAAGGAAACTTGTTTGCAACAGAAAATAACAAACAAGGAACAGACAAAAATACACATTATAATGGTAATGAAGATGTATGGTGTTATTGCGTAGCGGAATGATATCCCTAAGGAGTGATACGTCGGCTTCAGCTTTGTACTGAGTAAGCCCCCCCCCCCCATTCTTCCCAGGATTTAACGTATTTAATTAAGCTAATGCCAATTCTTATTTGATGTCCTTTAATGTGATCGACTTCTGCTTTCTTTAGTCATTGGTAAACCCTCACCCACTCGAGACGGTGGAACCTTGAGCCTCACAGTGAAGCCTGAGGACTTAGTCATTCCAGTGGCTCCCTCATAACTGAAAACTCTGTCAAGGAAAGACATACAGAAACAAGGCAACCTACCTGATCTTTTTCAATAATCTTGTTCAACATAACAATCGCTCTTGTCTTTTGCTCCCATACCATCAACCAAAAGTGACCAGTTGTTTCAGGCAATGGCCCTTGAGTCAGGATGTATTCCCGCTCGGCTTCCGGCACCTGTAAACAAAAAAATCATATAATTTCAAGAACCCTTTTGTCCCAATAGTCAGTTCTAAACAACTTTGTGGGGCTTCCTGAACTATTTGGACCATCTCATGAAAAAGAATCATACCTTCCCTTTCTAGGAGCCCTCTCCAAACACTTACAACATGTTGAGGGCAAATGAAATTTTGAACAAGCCTTTTTCGCAGTTACCTGCTGTTCTGGCCGTGTTACGGAGAGGAATGCCGAAACGTATCTTATGTTACCCATCTACCAAACAATTTACCAGATTTGGCTGCTACTACGAGGTAATAAACGGGAAGAATACAACAATACTAGACGGGTCAGAGACAAAGTAAGGTGTACCATAATAACTAAAAGCGACGACAAGTTTAATTAGTTCTTCAGGAAAGAGAAGGTTGAACAAGCAAACACTTTTAGTTAATAATTTGTTCAACTTCCTGCTTGCAGGCTATCCCAAAAGTTGGGAAAATACTCCAAACTCAGTCGAGTGCACTAAGCCCTCTTTTCGCTCATGGTCGTACAACGCTGTGCACTAAGCACAGTGCTGAATGTTTACGCACAATACTCACCAACTGCCCATTGCCAGGCCTTATGGTGGGGCCAGAAACAGTTAATTTTTATGAATAAACTGAAACTGAAACTGCTGCAGGTTTGGAACATGATCTAGCTTACTGTGTCCAGTAACTTCACTGAAATGTTGAGCTTTCACTCACCATTCTTATAACATTCGTATCTATTGTCGAAGACCCCGGTTACAGCAAACACGATTCGTTCGAGACAAAGACCGGAAATCACAGCCCTGGAGATGACTAGTGCACTCGTTAGTCGGCAATCCAAAAGCAACTACCATCCATCACCACCCCAAGTAACTTAAAGGAAATATAAATCGGCATTGCTTGCATGAGCAGATTAAGGTAAAATTCAGGGGTGTCATTTGGGGAGGGGGGGGGGGGGCAACCGCCTCCACATGGCCTTCCAGAAGGGCCCAGAGCTACACAGAAAAAACAGAAAAACTGCAAAAAAAAATCAGTTTCTCAGAATTGCGACACCAGGTTGCGCCATATCAGTTGACCAAGGTCACTCGTGAAAATGATTTGTCCGAGGATCGGATGTCTTTGTGTTTGAGCCTGGGTCAGTTGTGTGTCTGAACACTGGATATGAAGAGGGACATTAGCTGCGTTCGTTTTCATCGTTCGTCGTTGCCGGTACGAAGAACGTCATTTAAATATTTTTCACATTAGCGTTTTCCTTGGCACGTTCTATAAACGTCGTTTCACGAACGAAGTTGATACGAAAACATTAATAGTCGAACTAATATAATATTTGCAACAGCAGCTATAATAAAGTACTAAAATGGATTTTAATTTAACAGGACCATCGTTTTTAAACCTGGTTTACAACTTTATTTTGTTCTGTCGAGAATTTAGAAAATTCGCGCCTAATTACTGAACGGAGATGTTGAAACTTACTTTCCGGCTCAGTTCGTCGTTTCGAGAACGATGAATGAAACGGCAGTTCAACCCAACAAAGAAAACTTCTTATTATCGGCAGTTCGTAAAGAAAACGCTTGTAGTAGAAAGACGGATGGAACGGCGAACCCAACGACGAAAACGAACGCAGCTATTATCTTTGCAACGAGGCGTCGGGTCTCACTTTATGATTTCTTTCTGGATAGCTGAGGGCCCCCTTGAAAATTCAACGGGGGGCACCAACCCAAAGGAGCACAAAATACAAGAGTAGGAAGGAGAGAGGGTCAGCTGACAGTACCTTTTCTACTTAACCCCTTGTTCATTTTGTAAAACGGTAAAAAAAAAAATTCAAATCTATGTCTAAAGTGGGTTGTAACTCTGTTTCAGTTTTGGTTCGGAATGGTCAATTTATTTGGAAACGGTCGAACTGAAGCACCGTCATATTTCAGTTTTCAACTGAATGTTACACTGTTTGAAATGTAGTGTAACCAAACATTATGAGCGTATGTGTGATAAGAGGAGCCTTACTTTCATTTGTGATCCAAAAACGCACTCTGATCATAAGGAATTCCGAAATTTTCGCCAGCGGCGCCTTTTGTAGTACGTTTTGTTTACTACTAATTTCAGGAAGGGGCTTTTCAAAATCAACGATGCGTCTCGTAAAAAGGAGATACTTAGAAGTAAGGTAGCTTCAGTTATGCATTACGGGTCTGAGGTGTAGGGACATGAGAAAGGAGAAAAAATAGATTACAATTCAGCTAGGTTATTTTAAAAGATGGTTAGGACTAAGTAAGTATACGAATAGTTTGGTAGTGAGAGGGGAATTAGGTTTATTTTCTTTAAGAAATGATAGGCTAGTAAATATGATAAAATTTTGGGAGAGATTGATACAAATGCCAAGAATAAGACTACTAAAATCAGCGTAGGACGATTCAAAAAAAGCGTGGCCGCGGTTAATCAGGAAAAATCTGCAGGATTCTGGTATGGATGAATATTGGAACGGGGGGCTAGGGGCAGATATAGAGGTTGGAGAATTAGAAAAAACGGTTAGTATCAGGTTAAAAGACCAAGAGACCCGAACTTGACAATTTCAGAAGGGTTATCAAATATTAAGTATATTATTGAGATGAGGGCTGATAGTTTACCACTTGGGACAAGGAGAAAATATATTGGAAAAGTAAACGAGAGAATTGGTCCTTACTTCTGTCTTATCTATGGTCATGAGGACGAAAGCGTAGTTCATTTGATGTGTGATTGTGTGGAATTAAATGAATGGAGAAAGGAGGTATTTGGTGAGATAGTGTTTAATGAAGAATGGATGGTAAGGATGATGAAGGATGAATGTTTTGTTACTGTACTTGAGGCTTGCGATGGAGCATAGAACGAGATTTTTAGAATAGGAGATGTGTGTTAATTTTGTAAGTTAGTGCATTTTTTTTTATTTTTGTTGCCATGGCCCACAGACTTTTTTGGTAGCCTAATTACATTCTATTCTATTCTTAAGAGAACAAACAAGGCAAGCGTAAATATCAGTGTAACGCCAATAGTGGGACAGAGTACCGCATGAATGCAGAATCGCTGGAAACATTATGGAAGTAAAGTGGATTGATAGCATCGGTGTGACTGTCCTTTAAGACAACAATTAAGGCTAGACATGTATTTCCTGATCTATTTCGTGTAGTTCCCCTATAGTTCACCTGTGTTAGACATTAACTTGCATTACATTTTCAAATTATTTATACCTGACAGTTCAAGTGTTCCAGAATCTGCAGCAGAGTCCTCATACCTTTGAGAATTCTGCTATGAGCAAATGATTTAGCGTTCTCAGCTGGCCAACTGTTCCTGGAAATCAGGCGACTATAAGCAAGCTTTGTTCAAACAGAACTGAACTGGTGCTTGCTAATGTTACCAAAAAGCAAATCCTATTGTGACTTACCTTTATTAAACTTGCATTAATGTAGTCACAATGTCCTTTTGAGAGGACAACTCTGCTATGATCATATGGACTGACATCTCTGTACCTGTTCAAGTTTTTGTTGCTGAGCTTTTTTGCTTCAAAAAGGGAATGGCCATATGAACTGGTTTTGTTACGAATGGCCTAAAATAAAAATTTAAGAATTTTCTCTTGACCTATCTTCTTCTTCTCCTTTTTTCATTGCTAGGCCTATCATTCAGATGAAACCAACAGATCTCCTTCATTCTTAGCTAAGCCAGTCTGAACCAAATCGACATTAATCGACATTCCTTTTCTAGCTTTTAGCTATTTGGATTAAACTTGATTGATTGAAAAAAAAATTAAAAGTGTGTTCTAGCCTATTTTATCAATTCGAAAACCATCCAAAGGTCCATGATCTGGAAAACCAAACAAAGGCTCTTCACGTTAGAGGAAGTAGAGTTTTGTGACAGGCTACTACCTTAAAGTCAACACCACAAGGTATTATGTTATTATATGTCAATGTCACAATTAATTTCAGGTTGAAAGCATAAGGCTACTATAATTTGCTACTATAACACAGGCCTATATAATCCTAGTACGATTCCCTTCTAGTTTTTACAATACTTGGGTAGATGCTTGGTATCCAAGCATTTACACAGTAACAACTTTTGCCACGAATTTTTGCATTCAAGCCAACAACTGGAGCAATTTCATTATTTCACACACATTCACAAACAAAAATTTAATGTAATCCAAAAGTTTATCAGTGTTCCCAAGTGTTTTGCACCCCCCCCCCCCCAGATACCCCCTAACCAGCAGCTGGCATAGGCCATAACCTTTTGTAACAAAGGCTCATTATTAAGGCATTTTTCAACAGCTTATTTGTGATAGATGTTCCTTCGGCCTAAGCTGACTGCGAATCATATTTGACGGTGCAAAACGGATAAGCCAGCTACAAAATAAACTTATTTTAGAAAATAAGTTTATTTTCCAGCTTCAGCGGCTTGAGCCTGAACATGACCCTTGCCAAGAAGGGCCGAAATATAGCTCGAATAAAATGTAAACCGTCAAATATGCTTATTTGTGACTCACAAGTTTCTGAATGTTTATGACCGAAAGATAATATGTGCAACACATTTGTCTTGCAAGTTAAAAACTTGCAGAAATGCAGTTTGTCTGCTTTTCCTATATTTTCCAATGTCTGATAACAGAATAAAATCTCAATAAATGCCCATCAGACTTCTGCCCCTACCATTCTTTACTAGAAAGGATCCTCATTTGTAGGGATCTCAAAACGTAAGTGACAGGATATCTATGACTCTGTCCATCTGTCTGTTAGCACAATAACTCTCAAAGGGATGAGATATTTTGTTCAAACTTGGTGTGAGGATCCTTTGGGGAAAAGTAAAGGTCAAGTTCGTAAACGGGACGGGCCCCATAGCTATATATTTAGGGGTGGGGAGGGCTTTCAAATTAAGGGGCGAAATAAGATATTTGTAAAAGCTAATGAGAAGCCAAATTAGAAATTCGCTATCAGGGTAAGCATACATGCTGAATCCAATTTTGAACTTTATTTCCTTGACGGATAAGCTGGCAAAACTTGCCAAAACCCGGAAATTTGGATTGAAAGGTTCGCCTTTCAATGTCACCAGCTCTTTTGCTCTTCTGCATGCAGTTTGGGAGTAGCTACCAGCTCCTCGTCCTCCTACGACATAAAGTACAGCTCCTGGTTCCTTAGGGCTAGACAGCGCCTAACCCTGGACTGACACTGTTAAAAATTAGCCTACCACTGTTTTCTATGTAAAGCTATATTTTGGAGACCCAAAGCCTTACTTACAACATACAAAGCATTCCATGCACTTTCTTTTTCAATTTCGACATACTCCTGTTCAACCAGGGTCCTCATTTTATTGAGTTAGCCTAAACTCTGTCTTCCAATTCCACCTTCCATAAATTCAAGAAAGAAAAATGTGACTAGGTCGCGAGGTATCAATTTACGGACGCGGTTCCAAAGTGTTCTGTAAAAAATAAAAAAGTGAATGCTAGACACGTATCAACGTAGGTGCAGTCTTCGATGTTTCCAGCCTTCTCATTCCTTCCGAATTTTCATGATCATAATGATAGTCAAACTTTTCATTCTTCAACATTCTTTTAACGTCCTGTTAAATTTCAAATAACTTTTGGATCAGACTCATAACTCTAAATCAGTTTCCCTTTCACCCGCCGAATCTACTCGCATATTTATTTTTATATCCATGACAACCTTCCAAATTACTAGTATCAGTGTGTTTTAAGTGTAGGAACGAGAAGCGGGAAGGGCGGAAACTTCCAGATCCTAAGCGGTGCTTCCCTGACAATCGGATGCTACACAGTACGATGGCTTCCGACAGCTTGGCCTACGATTGCCAGTGGAAACCCACTTACATTTGCCACGGGCTGTTATTCCGTCTCTATGCCACTAATCTAGTTGAACTAAATATCGCAGGCAGCAAAACTGACGATTTGAAAACAACCGAAGCCCAGCAAGAAATAGAGTGGATAGTTCCGAGGAATACTCCAGTATAAACTAGGGCCAAGCGAAATCTACAATGTAAACTTCCCGAGAATTCATTATAGCTACCCTAAACCAGAGTAAGTCACTGTCTCGATACCTCATAGTTGATTCTCTATTTTATTATATACCTCAAAATCAGTACTAAGTTAGCGATTAAGGCCACTCTTGATTCGCGACAAAACGTGATTCGTCTATTTTAACGTCTTTACTAAAATCACACGGTGGCATTCCGGTATAATTGGTGGATTGCAGAACTGGCGGATTGTCAACAATTTTTAGTCCGCACGGCGGACTTGGGGACAAATGAGACAGAAGAAAAGATGTCCTAAAAAACGACCTGACAGCCTGCAATCTTGCAAATAGGAACGACATAATTATGATGAGTTTGATGATGGCCGAGATGAATTTTAGAATAGACATAAACAGATAAAATGGCAGATATACACAAAAAGAGCGAAAACTTGAACATTTGATTATGGCACCTGATAGGATCGAGTTGCAAAACTGATAGTTATCACCAACATTATCTCGCCAACATTCACTGAAAAGAACTCGTTCCCATGCGATCTGGGTGTCATTTCCAACGAAAGTGTACGCATGTGTGCCTCAAATGATGATACTGACTAACATGTGCTTGCGCAATTCATCAACTAATGGCAGAAGTGGCTGGGCGAAAAATTCTCAAATGCAACTAGCAATTGCAAATGTGAAGAATAGACAAATAGCGTGAGCGTGTTTGAGCCCACCAATATCGATTGTTTGAACATTCCAAGCAAACATCTGCATCCACCAAAAAGGACTCGTAATCCCTGACCTGACAAATTAAACTATAGGTATGTTTGCATCAAATGATGGTGCCGATGACCAGGGCGTTGCAAGGGGGGTGAGCGGGGTGCATCGCCCCCAACTTTTTGAGATTTGGTAAAATTTTGGACCGTTTGGTCGGAGGCCAAATATTTATTTAAAATATTCGGTTATCTTTCGACACCATTACTATTCGGTATATTTACAGGGATTTGGAAGTTATGCAGAATCCCGAATAGGCTATCGGTACAATCTATTCGGTATAATGTTCCAGATTCGGTATGATTGCCAAGATTCGGTATAGTTATTACGAATATGGTAAACGGATTTACTGAAATTATTCGGTAATTTTTCGATGCCACTATTCGGTATATTTATGGATATTCGGTAGTTACACAAAACCCCGAATAGGCTATGGTCCAAAACTATTCGGTATAGCATCGAGGTTCGATAATTTATTTGATATAATTGCCAGGACTCGGTAGTTACAACGAACCCCAAACTTCGGTCCAGTTTCGGTGAAATTCTACAAATTTATTCGATTTAATTGGGACTCAATAGTTCTATAGAATCCCGAATAGGCCAACGGTCCAAAATTGTTATGTATAACAACTGGGATTCGGTAATTCATTCGATATAATTGCCAGGATTCGGGAGGTACCAGGAACCCGTAACTTTGGTCCGGTTGCGACGACATTTTACCCAATCCCGAATATCAGTCCAAGATTATTTGCTACATACTTATCCCGAATTCCGAACTTTGGTCCAATTTCGGACGTCAATCCTAAAACCCTTTGACCCTCCCCCATGTCTCAGTTGTTTGTATGTTTTCGTCTTGTCAGAGTATCAGTCGTATTTTACGAGCTTGCCAGAATGACATAAAGGTAGTTACCAAACTTTGAATTTCACAGTCGGGTTTGTACCAAATCGTTTTGAAAGCGGACAGAAGACGATTTTCGAAACTTGGTTCTGTGCAAAAATCTTGTACTTGAGCAAGAAGTTAGGTTTAGAAAAAAATTATGCAGAGCAAGGTTTGGAGGCGAACCGAATTTGTAAGTACTGAGAAGAGGTCGCGTGAAGCACCGGCCATAGACGAAAGGACTGATCTATGATTTCATCGGTAGTCCTTACTGGTACTTTTATTTTGGATCCCAAAAAGACGTTCGAATCATAAATGTTTCCAAAAATTCGGCCTGCGGCGCCTTTCATAATATCCTCCATTTTGTGGAAGCCTACATCAGTAGCTACAAGCTGATGCCGGGACATCTCTCCAGTCGGTTTTTATATTTCTGGAAATTCTTGGGATCTTGTGGTATTTAATCTATGGTAAAAGACATAATTTATATGGGAAGCAGGTTAAAACGAACGAAATGAATATAGAAAATTTTCGCCCGCGGCGCTCGATTTAGGTTTTCTTGCATACAGTAAATAGAACCTGCTACTGAAATCGTGCCCGGTGATATACTGTCAAAGTGGGCTTCGCAAAAGCGACGACTATTAGCTGTCTAGTCATCTTTCATGGTGCCCTTTAGTGTCACTATTTGTACTTAATCTTTTCCATTTGATAAATAACAATAGCTCAAAAATTGAATTCTGAGATTCAAGGTTGAAAAATTCGGTAAATGTGTTGCCTCTGCCCCCCCCCCCAACGAAAATGCACTTGCGACGCCGCTGCCGATGAGGCCTGCCACTTGGTTCTTCAGTTCGTCTACAGACACATTTTTCGAAGCCTCGGGACACTGCAAAACACACCAATTCATACCAAGTGCTAGCCATGGTGAAGTCCATCAAGAGTTCTTAGCTCCACTATACGACATCAAATCTACTTTTCACTGGGTTCACGGGTTCAGGCTCGCCGCTTCTTCAGCAATTTTTGTCACTTGAAACTTGTTGTTTGACCGCCGCTTTTGCAGCAAGTCTGTTAGCGTCTCCTTACGGGTGAAGAGCTTCCTAAAATAAACTCATTTTACATTCGTTACATTCAGCACCGGCACAAAACAAATACGGACAGGGAATCGATGTCATTGTTCTGTGACGATTTTTCAATGTAAATTTAGAATATTGGGAAAGAAAAAGCAGTGTTATTAATGCTGCATTGCAATCAAGGCTGGCTGGACTCCCACCAGTATTTTTTTCTTCCGTGTTTCTTTTCTTTCCCTGTGCTCATCCCATATATTGGCATTGCGATGGGAGCGATAATTCCATCGGTCTTGGAAACCCGCACGCGTGTTGTGATACCATCAGCTCCCGAACCTTCGTTCGCGAGAAACAAGCTGCTCTTGTTCGCATGATTAGCGTTTCATCCATCCTCTCTCGTTCGTCTTCCCCCCTCTCTCTTTCACCTAGTGTCAATGGACATCCGAACCAGAGCGTTTTCTGCGCTTTCGAGCTATTCTTTTGTGACCAAGAGCGGCGCGAAAACATCACGATTGTCCACTCGACCAGATCTCGGGCCCACAATGTACAGATGATCGGCCGTCGTTCATTCCATAAAGAGATTGCACCCTACCGGACGAAAACGCATATTGCTACACCACCATTACGGGAACATTAGGAGGTATGGGACTTTCGACTTCGAGACTGAACTATCGGCCTTTGGTAACCATTCTGAGCCAGTTAGTTGCTGGAGATGTTATTCTTGCTTCTTCTTGTTGGTATAGTAAAACTTTTGCAAAAGAGTTTTCTTTATATCGAGAGTTTGAAGGCTTCAAAGTTTGTGAACAAAGAAGGATTCTCACGTCACATTGGTCGGTTATAGTGCGATTTTTGAAATCCGACCAATAGAAGGAAGAATCGTTTTTGTATGGTAATTTTATAATTAAAAAAGAGCCAGCAAATTGTTTCCAACAATTTACAGGCTCAAAATAGATATCAAACATGGATAAATCATTCGGAAGTACTGGCAATGTTAAATACACTTGATGACTATCTCTCCCTTCCGATGCAGAATCTCCGTACCTGCGGAAGAGAGGAAGAAACGGTGTCACAGCTGCACTGACTCAGGATTTGAGTCATTGAGTTTCAGTCGTTAAGGACACGTTTACTTCTTCTTCCTGAGAATCACTGGCGTGTTTTGGACTCATATAGAGTATTACTACTTTTCTACCCTTTTCCGTTTTCGTCGGGTAGGCCGCAGTCTCTCTATGGAATCAGCGAGAAGAGTTATTTGTCGCAGGCGTCATGTCCGTGCTCAGGCATATCGTGGGCGCTAGCTGGCAATCCCTTGTGCGCCGCCATACAATACAGATAGAAGAGAAACTTACTTTAAGTTAATACCGTTGCCTGCTGGAGGAGTCTGCAGCTGCCTTCGTAAAACTACATCCTCTTCGTTTTCCAGGACGACTGAGGGATCATCTCGATGCTTGAACGAGAATCGCTGAGGCCGACGACTGCCTCCTCTTTGGCCCGCGAACGGATTTGTTGGGTGTATTGAAAGATCAATGGCAGGAGACAGCTGTAAAAAAGACAAAATAAACTTTTATAAGAAATCTTCAATTCTGACTACCGACGAACCTAATATCGGTATCCAGATAGGATACATCAGTCGGATATCCCAAGTCGGGAAACGAAAGTTTGTCCCATCATCGAGACTTCTAGTTCCGTGTTCTGCTGTACCGACGTTGCATTGATCCATCAAAGGAAAATTCGGAAAACCTTGCACAATCCCTGAATGTTCAAGATCTTCGCTGGGAAACGTTCGAGCAAAATAAAAAATTGCACTTCCAACAAATAATCAACCCTGAACCGGTTGCAGAATTCTGTGATTTGTCATACATTTTCGTTTCTTCGACAAAGCGATCAAGAACTCTGCGACCGGTTCCTTACCAGTAAATGCAAAAATGAATCATAAAGTCGAGGCGTATAATGTATAATAATTATGAAGATGATAAAGCGAGGTTTCTCGTTGATAGATGGTGAAAAGGACCAAGTTTCGTAGGTGCCAGAATGTCACTGTTTTTCCAGCCAGAAGTCAAAGGTTCGATCAGAAAAGTGGCAACACTGAAATGTTTATTAATGGACTGTTTAATCAGAGCAATACCAAGAAAATCTGGTAATGGCTCAGTAGCTGCGTTTGCAGAGTAGGGGAAATGAGCTGAAGTAAGCTGGAAGTAATCCTGTTTCAGTTGACAAGTTGCATTTTCATTAGGAATGTGATTGTATCAAGGTATGACCCATGGTGGTTGGCTAGGAAAGCAACCTTTTTGTTCAGTTTCGAACATTTCAAAAACATTCTCTAATGTTTTTCAGAATTTTTACTGGATTATTTTTAGTATATTTCTTTGTTTTTCTTTCTGAAAGTGATGTCTTTTATTTCTTTTTTGGAGGTCAGGTTCTACTTTTCAGTAGTTGAGGAAAAGTGCTCGATGAACTTCTGCGGAGGTTGATACAGCTTCGTATCATCCCGTCTTGAGGCTGATACGATATCGTATCAAACTCTAAAAAACTCAAAGTCATGTGGGATGTTGTGGGCCATAGGAAGATATACACTACATAACTGTTCGAGAAAAGTTATATTATCTTACTGTGTGTATGATTGACTCTTTCTATAGTTATTTAGATCGATACTGAAACAAAAACTTGAAATTGACGCAGACGCTAGCTAACCACGTGTCATCCTTCATAATGGGCTGTCGAACGCGGTTAACAGTAGCAACAGTAACAAGGATCATTCGACTTTCATATAGTCGACAGTCGAGATTTACCATAGAACTTATAACATGCCGTACGTCTGCTAAAGAATTTCTTCCACCCACCTTTCCATGTGGGTTCCTATAGGTAGAAGCACAGATTGTTTTGTAGGCAGGATCAACCTGCATGTCGTCGAATAGGCTTTCGAGGCCAAGCGTCGTTGTGTATGGATCGTGGTTCTCCATGTTAGATTCGCTAAAAGAAAATGAACTGAAAGATCAGGTATGGTGCAATGTTTGTTCAATGACAGCAACGTGATTTCGCTTCGTCCCATCCTAAAAGTGGAAATGAAAGAAGTCTCCGCACTACTTTCAAACGATTAGTTCAAGACAATGTTTTCAGTTTCTGTGTAGTTCCTTTTTTCAATGTACCTACAGTCTCACAAGGTAGCGACTGATCTGTAATGTTTTGTTCCTTCTTACATCTTACCTCTAATGTTTGTGGGAGAAAGATTAACAACTAAATGATCTGGACCTCGATAACACGGGTGATACAGCCTCAAAACACGTTCGGATGTCCTATTTCAGTTACTGTACCAGATACTCCAGTTTACTGTACCAGGTACTGTGGAATATGAGGGTGTGTGCTTTTATAAAATATTATTGACGTGTTAACGGCTAAGAGAACCAAATAGCAAGAAAACCAAGCTGGCATCTTGTGCACCCGTGCTCTTCCGAACATT
Organism: Branchinecta lynchi; assembly: GCA_023053575.1. NCBI lineage: Eukaryota > Metazoa > Arthropoda > Branchiopoda > Anostraca > Branchinectidae > Branchinecta > Branchinecta lynchi. Next base: position 14,426,457 of record JAKZAP010000001.1, read on the forward strand.
CTCGAACGCCCTCGAAAGGTAAGAAAACTCACCGTTTGGCTCTGACGTTTAAGTCTCGAACTACGGAAAGATCCTGCGTCCAAAATTTGGTCACGATCGGGTTACTGGCTCGCGGTACGACTTGCTTAATCTAAAAAAAAAGGGGGTTAAGTCCTTCATAACATAAATAATGCTAGTCTTGGCATTTCTTGTTTCAACAAGACGCATATCTAGAAATACAACACTAGCAAACTCACAGTGAACGCTATGAGCCGAATCATACTCTACAACCGAAGAGCAGAACTGATACTAAACTTTGGAAAAAAAAAATGTTGGCAAATGAGAACAATCAATCATTGCTCCCCCCTGATGCTCCGAAAAATAGCAGGACAAGACAGCAAAACAAACTAGTGCCTATCGGGGGACGAACCTCAAGGTTCATGAACTCGTTTGTGCCCTTTCGAATAATTAGTGTAATTTATTTATTTTATTAATGTATGACCAGCGTAATTTAGCATCTTCTAACGAAGAAAGCTACGAAGTTGGTTTATCAATAAACGATTTGATGATCAGGTTCAGGTTTATATATTTACGTAAAAATTTATAAATAAATTACACTTCTTTCCCGGCAGAGAGGCATCTCGAATGCTCGGGAACAACATGTTACCGATGATGATAGCTCAGTATCGCAGAGTCTACCTAGACCAGACAGAGTTTGCAAACTACCGTCACGATTGCTGGCTTCTGCGAAATTAATTGTAGAAATGTAGGGTTTAAAGGTTCACAGAACCTCCAGAACCTATTGATTCGTTCAAAAAAAAAACGGAGCAAAACACAAACCCATTCCTATCCTTTCTTTTCCTAGTTACAGCTCAGCGAGCAGTGTCTGATCTGGTCGCGTTCCAGGGACGAATGCTGAAACCGGGTAAATGCGATTAGCCCACACCTTTCGTTGTCGTGGTCAGTTCGGGTCCGCAGACCCCTCAGCGACTGATACTATTACTATTACACGGGAACTGCCAGACAATACTCTACCTATATGACTAAGTCCAACCCACATCAGTGATCCTCAGCAAGGAGTAAGCGTGTCCGTACGACTCAAACTCAACGACTCAAATTCTGTGTTAATCAATCAACGCGATCTTTGGCAGCAGCTGTGACACCACTTTTGCCTTTCTTCCGATAGATACCCGGAGAGGCCGGAGATTTTGGATCGGCAAGGAGAGATAGTGATCAAGAGATAACAGATACCATAACATTCATTATCATTTACTATTATTTCATCCTGTAGCGTAATATAGCCTAAATGACGTAATAGATCAAGGAGGATTTTGACAGATTAAGTAAGACTGGCTAACTATGAAAAAACGTTACTATTTGACATGCAATAAAGTGACTCAGTCGAGACTACCGCATACAATTTCAGACTGATGTAGGTTGGTACTAATTTTGGAGACAAATAGGGATAGGGATATCTTCACCGAAGCAATTCTCGCGATGTCCCTTTAGACAACCTCACCTTTAGTACAGAAAGGCCCATAATAATGATGCAAAAAATGTTGAGTAGGGTCAGGCAGATGCTGAATCCGGCAAGAGTGGCCGCTTCTTCCGCCAAGTTCGTAGAATAAACGTGGATGTAACCAGTAGGCAGCGAAAGGTCTCCGCTAATGGTTCGTACCAAGCTCAGAGAAAACAGGATTCCCTGGAAAAGCGGAACAATGCAGGGGCGTCGCCAGACAAAACTCGAGGGGCACCCTGCCGCCCGTTTTCAGCTTTTCTTCGTGTATGTAATAGTAAAAGTTACGATAGTAGCAAGCGTTGAAGTAGTCGTATCTCCGAGCTCAGGGACGGTTTGAAGGGTTAGGGCGTGGGAGGTGACAACCTCAAAATATACGACCGGCAGATGTCCGGCAAGGCGCAAGGGTTACACTAGTTAAAAACAATAACCAAGAAATACGTCCCCACATGCGGGAAACTATACGAATTTAAAGAAACATTAAAGCTAGTATTTTATGGTTAATAATAATAATATAATAATAATAATATATTCGCAAATTGGATGGTAGGCCTTTAAGCCTCTACAAAATTCTTAATTTACATTTCTTCTAAATTGCATAAGGAGAAAATGTCACTTGAATAATATTCATCGACTTCCTTCTTGAATATCTGTAGGCTTGTGGAGCAGATTACTCTCTCTGGTAAGTTGTTCCAGTGCTGGACCACTCGGTTGCCGAAAGTCCAGCGGCCCATGTCCTTATAAAAGCGTTCCGTCCTCACTTTGTGCTGGTGTCCTCGAAGATGATTACTATTAAACTGCACGATTCTCTCGGCTGGTACGTTGTCATAGGCTACATTGCAGAGCTTGTACATTTCAATAAGATCACGACGATGGAATCTATAGGCGAGGGTTGGGATTTCAAGCTTGCAAAGCCGCTCTTCGTAACGCATTCATAATAACAGGAATTCGCTCCCGTGGTACCCAGACCTGCAGCATTTCTAAAGTCTGTTTCTAATGCCTCTATATCAGACGACGAAAATGAGCGCCACAGGCGAAATTTTTTAAGTAGACCAGCTATGACTTTTTCGTGCAAACCACCACATTCCCACCAACAAATCTAGCATTTAACGATGCCAAGCCCCGAAAATCCAAGCCTAAAACCAGAATGAAATGACGCGCCGTTCCTTCCAGTAAATGTAAAATTTTGTGGAATCCTTTATGATCAGAACGTCTTTTTGGATCCAAAATGAACGTAAGGGCCACTTATCATGGATCTGCTCGTCTATTTTGTTCACGACGAATCCCGAAAAATGTGAGACAGTTTGTACATGACAGTGCTTAAATTCGACCCTTTCCGAAAAAGGACTGATCATCCAGAAAAAAAGAACTTGAAACAGAACGGACTTATTCTGAATTTACAGTTAAAAAACAAAACAAAAAACGACCTTACGTAATCTTGCCAACCAGTGAGGGGGTACCACAGTTGATTTTCAAGAAGGCGGAAGAACTGGCACCTGAGCGGCTAGAAGCTTACTTGTTTGCATTCGGAAATGATCTAATATCTTGCAAAAACTACTCACAGCATTAACCATCGGTGGCAGTAGTGAAGCTGAAATCGCCACACCCACCAAGGATCCAACATTATTTCCGAGCACTGATAAAGCAACGCCGACACCAGATGGCAATGCTACTAGGAAGCCTATGCCTAAAGATCGTATTTGCCCGCGAGATTTCATTTCCTCTGTGATGAAAGCACCTAAAAGCAAATAAAATTAAGTCAGCAAGTTCGAACGTAGGCTCCACGTACAACCTGACGTGTTATCAGAACAGAAATTCATTGCTGGATTGAAAACGACTGTTTTCAACAACAAAAATTACATTTTTGAAAAAAATGGACTGTTTTTCAGAAAAATCTACTGATTTTCAGAAAAACTAACTATTTTGACGAAAAATCGACCAGCTTTCAGAAACAAGACCAAAGGTTTCGATGGGATACCAAAAAATTAATATTTACAGACAATCGGTTCTTGTAGCGGTCCAGTGGTAATCATCGGAGAAGACGAAGTTGAAATATGGATTCGACATGTTAGTTTACCCCTATAGCCTGCGTCATGTCTACTATTACGGAAAGTCCTGCCTTGCTTTCTGCCAAATTTCCGGTTTCAGCTGGATTCCGACCGAACTACTTGACTTGCAAAAAATTGAAGTTCGTAAACAGATTCAGCGTATCTCCATACCATCCACATCTCCATAATCAACTTCACATAAAACTTCAACTTTCAATAAATTTTCCGATTTCAGCAGGATTCGTGGTGAAATGTGTCCAAGTATATATGATTGTCATACACGAATTCAGCATGCCTTCTTACCCGTAAATTGAACACCTAATGAAATTCATACAAAACTTTTACTTTTAACAGATTTTCTGGTTATGGCCGGATTCCGGGCGATCTACTTGTCCGGGGCAAAATAATTTTCATACTGGATTCAGCATGTTTCACTATCCTTAAATCGAACCTCTAATCAACTTCAGATTAATCTTTTGTTTTTGACAAACTTTCCGGTTTTGGCCGGATTCCGGCCGATCTACTTGTCGGACGGGAAAATCATTTTCATATTCGTATTCAGCATATCTCCTTACCCCTAAATCGGATACCTAATCAACTTTAGATAAAACTTTTACTTGTAACAAACTTTCCAGTTTTGGCCGGATTCCGGCCAATCTACTTATCCGGCGACAAAATAATTTTCATACTCGGATTCAGCATGTTTCACTATCCTTAAATCGAACCTCTAATCAACTTCAGATTAAAAGCTTTCCGGTTTTGGCCGGATTCCGGGTGAACTACTTGTCCGGCAAGAGAATGGTTTTCATGTTCGTGTTCAGCATGTCGTCTTACTTCGTAATCAACTATTTCATTAGCTTTTAACAAATATTTTGTTCGCCCCTTAATTTGAAACCCCTCCCCCTGCCCTAAATATGCAGCTATCGGGCCTATCTACGAACTCGCCCTTTCCCTTGACTCGAAGAGTCCTCACACTAAGTTTCATCAAAATATCTCATTCCCTTCGAGAGTTATCGTGCTGACAGACGGACGGACGGACGTACAGACGGACAACTTTTGCGACGTCACAGGTATCCCAAATATAGGATCCCAAAAACGACTTTTTTCACGAAAAAAATCAACTGTTTTGACAGAAAATCGTGGCGCTTCGCACCGACTCGGTTATTTTTTACCAACTGGCCGACATCATTGGGGGGGGGGGTCACCCCCTCCCCTCCCCCAGTCGTGACGCCCCTGTCTGCCTGCAATCATGGTGTGCATATACCGGGAAATCCCCTCACCCCAGGCGAAAGGTTTTGCTTACCATTATGCCAGTTGTGCATGTTGGAGTAGATGAGTCCATAGCAAAACCCAATGAGAAGGCAAGATGCCAGGCTGATGAGCTCATTCACAATTCCAAGCCTGTATAAGTTATTGTCGCGGATGGACATACCAAACGTGCCGGCCAATATCGGGCCCTGCAAAGGCACGAGAGCAAGGTAAGGTAAAATTAACCTCACAAACTTGTATGGGCTAACACTCCTAATGCCCACGGTTCAATATGCCCACTATAAATGACTACGACGCAACATGCTCACGGCTCAAAATGCCCACGGTTCAACGACTGAAATATTTCAGGTGTTCCGTCCGTAGTAAACTTGAGTGAGAAACAGGAGTACACCGAGTACCAGAATGACAATAATCATGTGTTGAACTCGTATAATCTTAATTATAGTCTAATACTCTGCCGGATCCGAAAAAACAAACTAAAACCCCAGAAGCGATCTTAAAACTGTTATTGTGTTGCGAGATCAACACTTTGGTTGTGTCGTGTTTTTTTGTTTTTGTTTTTTTTTCCTAGTACCCCGATTTCAGCTTATTACTAGAAAGTGGTAAGGGTCTACGATGCTGTTAAAATTCAAATTCTCCATGTCGGGATGAGCTTTGTAAAGTCGGGCTAGCAGTACGTATTCTCGTGTCAAAACTAGAGCTCGGGTGAAAAAATAAAAAAATCCCTTAGCAGAGTCCAAATAGATCAGTGTATTCAAATCAGAGACATAAAAATAAGCTGATTAAACAGGTAAACTTCAAAGTTCGTAAGGGTAAATTTGTGGCGCTCAGCTCAAGTTATCTGAAGCTTGACTCTTTTGCGGTTGTGAATTTGCATATCGGTCTCCTCGTGATCCTAACTTTTTAGCTGCAAAACGAATATGGTGAAAAAAATGTTCCAGAACTTAGCAGCAAGTCTGTTTCAGCACTAGCCCTGCATCATCAACTTTTCCGAACCTCGCGAAGAATTTCTTTTGAGTATTTTTGATAGCGGTAAACGGAGAAATACAAAATGAATTCTATGCCTCAATTGCGTAATAAAACTTCCTGGCCAGATCTGTGCTCGGCTGCCATCTGATAAGGTTGATCCTCGTTAAATTATGTTTTTGTTTACGCAATGTTAATGTAGGCTACTGTACAAATATTGAAACAAATCTGTAGAGCCTAGAATTCTGTGCTGCAATCTTTAAGCCCGAGAATTCCGCGCATCATTCCGCATGTTTAGATGGTTGTATCTTAGAGCGCGCTCCACCCTACTTACCGTAGTTAATACGCATGACGTCATGAATCCTGGCTTTTTGCAGGACATAATGCCACTGGCGAATCCGACCGATCACGTTGCAGAGATGCGTAGTTACCACATTTACTACGCTCCCGACCTTGGTAAGCAAATAGTTACTATTTCGAGAAGGTTGGAACGGTTAGCGTAGTAACTATTTACGAGGTAGGAACGAAATTAAACGAAAATAGTAACTAATAGTTACGATTGTTATAAGCGTGGAACACGCTCTTAGTGTTCAGAACGAATTTCCATTGGGCAAGTCGATCTATAATTATTCTCAGTGTTAACACGAAGGTTTGCGAGGAAACGTCTTTGCCAAAGACATTGGAAGATAGTCTTCCAAAACAGAGTGATGGACTGTTGGAACGGCTTTCCATCTCAAGTAGTTTTTGGTGACTCCAACAACAACTTCAAGAGTTCCCTGGACAACCTATCCGCTGAAAAAAAGGTATAAGAAAAGTGTTTTAGGCGTACAATTGTGATGCCAATAGCTTATTTTTTGCATTATATTACTATTATTGTATATATATATGGCCGCTATAATCTTCAAAATAAACAGTGCTATGTCATTGGTAACACTCACCATAATAGGAGACACGAGCATACTGGCGACTAGAACAACTGAGCTGTTTTCTACAAGCCCTGTTGCGGCGAGTAATCCTGCACAAACCAGAAAGACGGCATAGTCGAAAGTAATTGTCCCCGCACTTCGAGATCCTTCCACGACCTGTTGAACTGTGATTCGAGACTTCATCGTCTCCAGAAAGTCGGATCGCCTCTTCTCTGTCTTGCTGAAACAAGTATATCTTTTACGGAATAATTACGTCAGGAGTATTTCAAAGTAACGGATTCCAACGCACAAAAAGATCTCACCAGAGTGTGACTTCCTGCCAAGATGGGTGTATGGAATGGATTTGAGGGTAAATACGTCGTTGTTTGTATTCGAGAATTGACGAAAAGTTTTCGAGATTATTTTTAGGTCTTTGAGAAACTACAAAAAGTATTCGAGAAAAGATAAAAAAGTATTCGAGAATTTCAAAAATGTAGTTGACATTTAAATTGAACGAAGGAACTCGAGAATGACACAACTGTGTTCGAAATGACACAAATTCATTTGAGAATTTTAAAAATAAAAAACCTGGAATATATTTTTGCCATTCTCGAATACATTTATGTCATTCTCGAATACCTAGATTTCAATTCAAATGTCTATTCAAGCAATGTTTTCAACGGATATGTCAGCTACGATTCTTCATCAGCGATATTTCGGCAATTCTTGGCAAGGGTCCTCGTCAGGCTGTCGACCCTCTGGTTCAACTTCAGGGAAGGAAACAAACCTGAAAAAAATGCCCGCGTTTACCTTCCCTACGTCCGCGGAGTAACCGAAAATTGTCCAAAAGTTTGAAAAAATACAACATCCAAGTCTTTCACAGAACCCAAAATACTTTGCTGTCCTACCTAAACTCCGGAAAAGATAAAGTCCCAAATCAGTACCAAAGAGGCATTTATTCAATACCTTGTGATTGCGGAAAGTGTTACGTAGGAAGGACAGAGAGAACTTTCGGAAAACGACTTGCAGAGCATGAGCAAGCAATTGACCACGCCCTCTCCAACGGACACCGTTATAACTATACTTTCAAATCTGCACTTGCAGAACATATTTTCGAAAACCCATCCCATTCCGTATATTTTGAAAAAGCCCAAATTCTTGCAACGTGCACCGGACTCCATCAAACCATTCGAGAAGCCGTTGAGATAAAGAAAAACCGAGTAGGCATTAACCGAGATACAGGCGAGTACTCCCTACTGGAAACGTGGAACGGGGTTATTAAGGGAAGAATATTTAAGCCTCAGTCCCTTATTAACAACAAAACCGAAGTCGATCAAAATGCAGAAAAAAATATGTCCTGCTGTCGCCCCAATCGTGCAGCAAAAACAGCAGCCGTGTCAAAAATTAAATCCCAGCACTAGTTTTTCCGTGCAGTGATTATTCAAAGCAATAGATACAGGCGAGTACTCATAATAGAAACGTAGAACGAGGTCATTAATAAAGTAATATTTAAGTTTTCAGACCCTTATTAATAAAAAAACCGAAGTTGATCAAAATGCAGAAAAAACCTTTCCTGTCATCGCCCCAATCGTGCAGCAAAAACAGCGTCGGTGTCAAAAATTAAATCTCAGGACTAGTTTTTTCATTATAGTGGTATTTGAAGATAATTTACTTTAATAAGATATTTATGGTCAGTAGAAGCTTCAGTTTTTTTATTAAATGTTTCATGTTTGTTTCCCTTCCCTGAAGTTGAACCAGAGGGCTGACAGCCTGACGAGGACCCTTGCCAAGAAGGGCCGAAATATCGCTGATGAACAATCGTAGTTGACGTATCCGTTGAAAACATTGTTTGAATAAATGTTTCAAAGTCAGCTTGGGCTCAAAGAATATTTAATTTAAATGTCAGTATTTTTAAAACTTTCTCGAATACTTTTTATCTTTTCTAGAAGACTTTTTGTCGTTTCTCGAAGTTTTAAAAATAAACTTGTTATCGATTCTCGAATAGGCTACAAAAACCGATTCCTCGAATACATTTGAGGGATTCTCGAATATATTTTCGTAGTATTTAGCCTCAAACCCATGATTCTAGGACAATTCGTCACACGGACAGTTAGTCACAAGGACAATTCGTCACATAACGATTGGTCACACGGACTATTCGTTACAGGGCAATTTGTCACTAGGACAGTTCTTCACTGGGACAGTTCGTCACTAGGACAGTTCGTCATGTTTTCGAAAATTTGAATAGATTGTTTGGAAAGATAGTTTGGATAAAATAAAAAATGCCGCCCCTTCACAAGAGGTTGTTTGAATCACTATTTTTAATGTTTGCTCTAATATCCGATATTTAATTATCAGTCTTAGTGTTATATATCTCGAGGAGAGTCAAGTTGTTATTAGTTAAATATGGAACTCGCGCAGACTGAGAGAGGTCTTGAAAAACTCTATTATTAAGGATTCTCATATACAAAACACAAATTCAAGCAAACAGCAATGTTGTCGAGAAGTATTCGTCTTGCAGCGACTTTGCTTTCACCATGAGAATGCTGACAGTGTTGGCTTTTCTCCCAATGGTGGATATCCCATCAGCGTTCGACCGTTATGTTCAAATCTGTCCATCTGAAGTATGTCCAATCCTCGACTACTTTGAAGACACTTACATTGGAAGAACATCAAAGGCCATCAGGGCAAGCAGAAAATACTCTCTTTCCTATCCCTGTCTGAAACGTCTTCGAGCGCGTCGCAGAATACTTTCCTAGGACTTACAACAATTTGAAGGATGGCATTCAGCATTCAACAAACAAGTTGGAATAGCTCATCCAAACATTTTAAATTCATTTTGTTTCTGCTGCCAGAGCAGGGCAAAACAAAAATGAGTATTGAGTGATTTGTTGCTAGGTGCCCGAACACACCCAAGTGGAAGTACGAAGACTAACCTGCGACTGAACCGTAGTAGGGAGATATTGGTCTAGTCAAACTGTCGTACTGGAAAATATGTGGGAAACTGCACATAAATACATGTTTTAATGTATTATACAGCCATACATTTTAATTTAACTGAGTATTAAATAATATACAGGTTAAAAACGAAATCCAAACTTGAAATCAGGCTCTCTGCGACGAAATGTCCGTATGACGAATTGTCATAATGACAAATTGTCTGTATGACGAATTTTCCTTGTGACGAAATGTCCTTGTGAAAAATTGTCCTGTGACGAATTGTCCTAAGACAAATTGTCCTGTGACGAACTGACCGAATTAAAAAACATCAAGACCCGCCTAGTCTGAATACCCCCGTCTTCCTCGAGACAGCTTAGTGTGACAGGCCAGAACTAAGTCTTGCGTGGAAAAGACTCTTTTATGAACCCTGCCTGTTCCCCAGATGCTGGTTAAAATTCTCGTCTCCAATGAAATTGGGACAAAAATCCTATTGGAGTAGCAAAAAAGAAAAAAAAATAGACCAAACTTACTGATGTCCGTGTTGCTGATCTCCGCTTTCTTCGTCGTGTGGATGGCATTTCGCTGACTGATAGAACAGACATGGAGTGATCCTAAGAAAGGAAAACTCTTGAACCGAGCAAACAATTGCCTTAATTCGTGGTTTGCAAAATGTGACTTGGGTTGGCACACGCTTATTCTCCTCTCAAAATGTTCGCGAACTTTCGCACCCAGACGATGACATAAAAAATTAAGTTGCTCGTGTCTCAGTTATTCACCTCTTCTCTAAGGTTTCTACTTTTTTTTTCATTTCATTCAGTATTTCAGCCCTGGTTTGGGATCTTAAAGGTAAAACTCCATTACATTTAGAACTTTTTTTTCTATTTGTCTGGTTACTTCCAGATAGGCTAGCAGGACGAAACAATTGTCATGCCCGGCCAGGTTAAAACATGTCATTTCCCGGATTTGAAAGGTATGTGTGGAGGGATGGGAATCCCGAAGCTTGTGGCATGCATAACTCTCGAACGAGCGATCCTATCTACATTAAACACTGTATACAGAAATATTATAACGACAGAGGATATACGTAAGTGTAAAAGTGTACGATCTATCCAAAGGAAGACTAGGGATCCCATTTGTCTCCGAAGAGCTTCCCCATAGTTTGACGATACCAGGTTAATAGCATAAGGGGTACGGATTGAAAACATAGTACCCGCTAAAGAGTAAAATAAACAAACATCTTCGTTTAACAATATTTCCCCTTCATTTAGGGCCAACTCTTTCCACTACTGCCTGGTAAGGCGTCGAAGCTGCGAGCGGAATCCGAGGAAACTTATTATGCGACAACAAAGATTCTAGCGGAAGTTCCAATGAACAACTACGAACGGCAGCTCATGTTATCTTGGTTATACCAAGGTTAAATAAGAGAATAAATAATGATGATTGGTTATACGCCGTTCTGAAGATCTAGGCGAATGACGGAAATATTATACGCCCTTGTTTTGATTTGCTTTATATGTTGTGCGAGGACTTTACTGAGACGCACCTGTAATATGAGTTATACAGCTTTCCAATGCCTCCGTTAATAAAGAAGTCTACAAGCTCTTCCACCTTGGTGACATGGCAGTAGAACTCAACGCTAAGGTAGTGCTCACCAATGACCTCCCACTTGTGCTCCAAGTGTTGCTCGTCCAGGTGAGCTTGGACGATCTGGAATACGAAAGAACAAGGTAAGAAATGGGGAACTCGGGAAGATGACAAACTGCCCCCTGGCGTCCACTTTGGGCCCCTTGATGAACTTTGTTTATTCAAATGATCTTAGTTGTGTCTTATCTTCTTGGATTTAAATACTGGTAGTACACACCGATTTTGCCATGTTTTGCTGACGATTCAAATTTGAATTTCGCTGCTAGAACCGAAAATAAACTACAACTACGTTGCGCGTAAACTGTTAATGTTGCAGCAACCTTTGTTCGGTTTCACCAAATAAAGTGTTGCGATAGCAACATTTTTGTTTTGAAAGGACAGACACAATCCGTAATCACATGGCCATATCTCAGCGATGAAAAACAAAATAAAACAGAATATCGTCTGTAGAGACTAAATCAACTTTGTAGCCAGTATCCTTTTCAGTCGTAGACATCGCGACGGATGAAAACTTGGAATATTATCTTATATGACCTAGTTGGTTAAAAAGCTATCCGTGACTTTTCAAGACAAAGGACCCATAGATGCCACTCTACTAGTATTGCGAAACTACGTCGTTGTTTTACATTAGCATTTGTATCCGTTGCGTAAACACTTAATGATCGGTTACAGTGACAAACCACGGAGACGAATTTTCTTAGCCTCAGAGGTAAAATA